>OZ004666.1:13743231-14353093 GCA_963924505.1 Agonopterix alstromeriana
TCTGACAATCCTATAGGTTTTAAGGACAAACGGAACATAAATGGACTACAATTATGGAGACGTTTAAATAAACAGATAATTGATTAAAAGTTTATCCAGGAATGAGAAACAGCATTGAATTATAATTCTAGTTTAGAGTTTATTATCTCGATCTATCTTCGATCGCCATAGTTTGCCTGCCTAAAGGCTGCAATATACAACGTGTTAATGAATTAACGCAAAACTAGAAAATTGCTTGCTTGGAATCGAGAGCAGAATCGAATTATCATGGTTTCAACAAAGGTAATTTTTTTCAAAATATTAAATAATATGATGGTAAAATTTTAAATTTACTGAACTCGAACTCAAACGACCGCTCGGGCACTCTCACCCTACTTACTACCAAAACAAGATTCTTAAAATGTATACATAAGCACATTAACGCTTTCATTCATTGCTGAAATGATAACAAATGATTTTTGCCTTGCCTAACTTTACATTTTTATTAACTATCTAATTAATGACATTATTGTTTCAAACTAATTACATATTTTGTTATAAATCAGTTGGGGTGTATCAGGTTTTGCGCTTATTCATTAACACGTTGTATACCTTTGCCGTGTATCGCTCTGGCTGCGTGCAGCCAATTGACTGCTGTGCCATCATGTGCGCTCCAATGGCTGCTGCAGCCAGGATTTCTTGGCTGCCTAGTGCTCGGGCTTCAATACGCCATCGTATGTTGGACTGGCTGCCGCAGCCTATGGCAGGTTGCCTAGGGTGCGATAGTGGCGATTATGGCAAATCCTTTTGCAGCAAAGGACGTTTCGTGACTCATGGATAATAAAAAAGTATCACGTATCCTAAAATGTCGTCTTCACTATTGAAACTAGAACGTTTTTAGGTTTTCATACCCAAAGGGTGAAAACGGGACCCTATTACTAAGCCTGCGTTGTCCGTCTGTTTGTCCTACCTATTTAGGTCTGTAACTTCTGAACCGTAATAGCTAGACAGTTGCAATTTTCACAGAATGTGCGTTATTATGGTGGATTTGATAACATATCATAAAATGTAGAAAATTAAAAATTAAGTGGGTCCTCATACAAGAAACTAGTTTTTATCAACGTTTATTCTTCTTGCTCTATCGTATAAACGATAATACATACAAGCGTCAAGGTATGATTTTAGAGCAAACTCTACAAAATAACAACAAATAGTAAAAACCGGCCAAACACTCGCACTTGACCGGTTTAATTTACTCTTTATTCGATTATTATAAGGTACAATATAATGAACTTACCAAAACCTAATTCAATATAATATCCGTGATTATATAATTCCCAACTTACCGTTGTTTACTTTCTCTAGCGATATAGTGCAGATGCGTATAAGTCGTTAATACCTATAATTTTAGTTGGTTGGTAGGTAGGAAAGCTGCGCGTGCGTCGGAATTCGCTGAGTCACGTAGGAATGACGAGCCTTTTGTGTTGAGAGTTTTGAGTTCGGTGGATTTAAATTATTAGGTTTGTATGTTGGAAAAATTGCTGGAATGTGACCTTTTGCGAATATAAAGGAATTTCGGGCTTCTGCAATTTTAAGGCTTTTAATAAAATAGGACATTATCATGTTAAAGACATTTTTTATTTTTATCACAGTTTATAGACTCTACGCTATAACTTTTATTAACACTATTATTATTATACAAGGTGTTACAAAAATACGAATAAACATTAAATACAAATAAAACATGGTTTAGACCATCAAACTGAACAACTTTCACTAAGGGGCCAATATCGATATCGCGAAAAAAAATATCGGATGTTCCATACTAAACTACAAATCTACTCGAGCTAAATGTATGCTGACAGCTGATTATTTTTTTCGCGATTTCTATGTTGGTCCTATAGTGAAAGTTGTTCATTTTGATGGTCTCAGCAACTCCCTTAATAGTTTTAAATGATTAATGTTACTTTTGTAACACCAGAAAAACTAAAAAAAAATCCTGTTTAGTATCTGTTGAATCAATGTAGATATAATCTGTAGCATTATCTAGGCTATTTTTTTATCACTATACGTAAACAAATTGTTTAGGGGCGGTTTAGAGTCTAGACTTTAGACCATCAGCAGGTGTGACCAAAACGTATGGAATCTTACTAATCTTTTTTTCTATCCTACTCTCACTTGACATACTCTGCGAGCTTGCCTTTCTCGGATAGTAATTTAAAAGTGGTCGCTTACGATATTTTGTGGATACGATAGTCAGATAACCCATGATCACTGGTCAAAACATCGGATCGGACAATGCATTGTTCAAAATAGCAGGTCAATTCGGAAGCTGCATACCAAAAAAAAAACAAAAACATCTTACCATCACAAAGGTACAATGACATTCAAAGAACATTAATATCGCCGAGAAACAATAAAAAAGTGGCTGTTTGAATAATAACAGTACAGTGGGTCCCAGGCGAGCATATCGCCCGCCGCATCTCAGTAACCTGCGCATATCGCATTACACATAAAATATTTATTATTTATTGGGTGTAATTAATAAAAACACACGGGAGCTACAAAAACAAGTAGCCTAACAGGAAGATATAATAACTCAATCGCGACTGCGCGGCTCGACGTTATTTGTTCCCGTCCAGATTCGATCTCTGTGCCTGCGCACAATATAAACACCAGTTTATTCGCCTACACTTTGTTCCACAAATAAAGTCTTATTAATCAACCCATTTTAACACTTAGGACGTATGTTTTTAGGTATTTGAAAGAAGTTTTCTTGTGTCGGACTGTGGATACAGTAGCTTAATGTCTTAACATGATACGTTGGTCACCTACCGTGCTGTGAAACTTGTTCTATTAATAATAGAAGGACTATTAATAATGTTATAGAAGTTTAGTCAACAAATTGCGATAGAATGTCTATCCATAACTATCGACAGACGTTTAAGATTTAATAATTTTATTGAAGGTGTTGGTTGGCGGGTGAGAGTATGCTCCGGTTAGGTAATGGACGCGTGTTCGAATCCCACTTCGATTTTTCTCCATAAGCAACTCCTATCCCAAGGAATATACTACTGTCGTATCCTATCCTACTTATAAAACAGTTCCGTGACTGACTGACGACTGACAGACAACGTACAGCCTAAATAACTGAAAATAGAAACTTGATGACTAAGAAAGGAATTTTTGAAAATCGACCCCTAAAGGGGTGCAAAGATATTTTGTAGACTTTCGAAATTCATGCGAACGAGCTGGCGGTCAAAAGATAGTGTCTTATAACTCTCCTAGGTACAGCTAGCAGTTGCCCGCGTTTTTTCTTAATCAGTTCAGTGTTGTGTGATTGAGTCAGACAATATTAATAGGTATATTCAAGATGTTAAAAAAGTAAAATTAAAAATTGAAAACTTTCAAAGGGGTTGTTTAGACCATCAAACTGAAGAACTTTCACTATGGGACCAACAACGAAATCGCGAAAAATAAAATTGCTGTCCCATACATTTAGCCCGAGTAGTTGGTCTATAGTGAAAATTTTTCAGTTTGAAGGTCTAAATCACCCCGTTAAATGTATATTTGTATTTTTGTAACACTTTGTATAGGTTTCTCTTTCATGTTTATATTCTCATTAAGTATAGTTTAAGGTTGAATTATTTTTGTCCACTTTTATAAACAAAAACACCAAGTACCTTACCTACCTATCGCTAAAAATAATGTGTTAAGTAAACAGACACCTTCCGTACAAGCCATAATAATCGCAGTATATTCACTTGACAGCAAGCTTGTGATGTGTTATATTAAGGTACCTACACACAGGCGCGTGGGCTTCTGAAATACGAGTGTAGTGCGGACTTTAATAAAGTTCTCGTGAAAACGCAACAATGAGGTGGTCGCAGTAACTTCATCTAAGAGAATGAATCTGCAAATGAAATCTAGTGGAATGGGACGTTTAATCTTGGTGTAGACTGTGGTTACTAGTTGTTTTCTTACGGTTCTGGGTTTGTATGGTCTATTTATTTATTGACGGTTTTTTAAATATTTTATTTGTTGTAGCTACATATACAGGATCCTTCTTAATATGCTGACACTTTTTAAATGCATGCAAATCTACTCGAGCCAAATGTTTGGGACAACTGTTTTTTTTTCGCGATTTCGATGTTGGTCCCATAGAGAAACTTGTTCAGTTTGACGGTCTGATCACACTCTTAGAAAAGTGTCAGCATATTAAGAAGGAGCTAGATTTCTTTTTCTAATTAGATTATGTCAACTTTCAAACCGATAACACTTTAAAAATAAAATGTTAATTTGATAGAGGGACATTTTGTGTCGTGTTTTGTTATTTTATGTAGTCTGATGTGATATTTGTGATTTTTTTTTCAAGTAAAGCATAATCAAACAAAATGAGACGTTAAAACTGCACTCGAGACTAATAAATCAGGGTCACAATCGTACGATGAAGATGAAAGATAAATAAAAATACATTTTATTCACATTTACATCCTTACGGCTACAGTTATAGGATATTTCAAGCGATACATAGGTATATTTATACATAGGCGCACAAAATAATACATATTTTGTAGACTATAATAACCAAGTATACTAAATCATAAGGAGTTAATGGTCCCCACACGAGGTCCAGAACCTAAAGTTCTGGCTTGTCTTGCGTTGGCCATTATAACATCATCACTGTCAACCAAAATTGGTAAATGTATAAAATTGGTACCTATGTATAAACCTTTTCATTTACGGAGTATGTATGTATGTATATGCTCACGACTATATTCCCCGAGGGGGTAGGCAGACATGTTCTGAAATCTCAGAGCATCCACGTTTCACCAGTAGTACCGAAACTCTGTCCAGTGTGACGGGGGGTGAGCCCGTCGCCACTTATAATGGACAGTGGGTACAATACATGCCTCGAAATTGAAGCATGCAGGCTTCCTCACAATGTTTTCCTTCACCGAAAAGCCAGTGGTGTTACAAATCGTACATAAATTCCGAAAAACTCATTAGTACAAGTCGGCCTGGACGGGGATTGAACCATCGCCTCCTGCACGGCAGGCAAGGTTACTCGCCACTGGACCACCACGGCTTTACGGATTTACGGAGTTACGGAAGTAAACTAAAATGACTAGATTTTCCAAACAATTTTATTTACAATTTAAGACTATTCGATTGGAATAGAACATACCTACATCGTAGACCATACTATAGCTACATATATAAAGATGACGTCGATATAATACAGGTGCTTCAATTAAGATTGGATTTAACGAATTCAATATCTATTGGATCTATCAATTTGTAACTCATTAAACTAATCGTAACGGTATTGAAATCGATACTTAATCGAAAAGAAAGCTCTTGCGAAACTTTGTATCGATAAAGACAAGTTACGTATACAATGCAGTCTACGAATACATATACATAATTATGCAGTATACAGGGTCCTTCTTAATATGCTGACATTTTTTTAAGGGGTTGATCAGACCATCAAACTGAACAACTTTGTTTATGGCTCCAACATCAAAAACACGAAAAAAAAAATCAACTCTCCCATACATTTGGCTCGAGTAGGTTTGCAGTTTTGTATGGAACAGCAGATTTTTTTTCGCGATTTCGATGTTGGTTTGATAGAGAAAGTTGTTCGGTTTGATGAAAAAGTGTCAGCATAATAAGAAGGACCCTATATAGGGTCCAACTTAATATGCTGACACTTTTTAAGGGGATGATCAGACCATCAAACTAAACAACTTTCACTATGGGACCAACATCGAAATCGCGAAAAAATAAATCTGCTGTTCAATACATTTGACTAATGTAGGTTTGCAGTTTTGTATGGAACAGCAGATTTTTTTTCGCGATTTCGATGTTGGTGCCATCCTCTTAATCATCCCCTTGATCATCCCCTTAATAAAGTGTCATCATATTAAGAACGACCCTATATACAGGGTGAAATTGAAATAATTAGCATCCTTTTAAACTAAGAGTCTATCCATCAAGCTGAACAACTTTTACTATGGGAGCAAACCGATCGGAGCAAAATAAAATCAGCTGTTGCATACATTTGAGTCAAGTAGGCGTTGCAGTTTAGTGTTTGTAAAAATCTGGAAAATGATGTACAAAATTAATAACTAAATACTTTATATTTTTTAATAACTAATTAAACTTAATACAATAATAAAAATACACTTTTTACAAAAACTTGAGTTAATGACATTTTCGTACACGAATTTAGAACGAGTGAAATTAAAACAGCACCTCATGAAAAGTCACTGATTACCTTTTGTTGACATTAGCAAGTCCATTATTAAATGTTTTTTTTAATTCGTCTTTAAATTTATTCTCCTATTTTCTCTATGCCAAGCATAAACTCCATTGTCCCACGCGAAACCTGTGGAAGCCATAATAATATAGGTGGTCTAAAGAATATGCCCATACCACCACTTCAACATCCAACAAATTAAAGCTATCAGTGATGCAAATTAGATGAGATGATGATTCAAAATTTCTATAAAGTAGGTACTCATACATATAATAAGAGTATAATTATGTAGATGTTTCAAGAGGTGACTGTACGTACATTATATTTCATTACAATTTTAATATAACATTTTATACATATGTTTTTGTGTAGCTATATCTCATCAATATTCAGGACGTAAGGAAAAGTATCATTAAACTTAAAACCACATACTCTACCCATCAAACTGAACAACTTTTAATATGGAAGCAACCCTGTCAGAACAAAAAAAATATCAGGTGTCCCATACGTTTGATTCGAGTAGGTATTGCAGTTTAGTATGGGACAGACGTTTTTTTTTTGTTTGGTCCCATAGTTAAAGTTCAGTTTGATGGGTAGAGTATGTGGTTTAAAGGTTAATGATACATTTTCTTACACCCTGTATAATTCTTTGAGAGATCACATCAGAAATGAAGTGATACGTCAGAGAACTAAAGTGGTTGACATAGCTCAGAAAATTAGCAAGCTGAAGTGGCAATGGGCTGGTCATATCTGCCGAAGAACTGACAACCGGTGGGGTGTCAGAGTTCTAGAGTGTAGACCGCGAACTGGTAGGCGTAGTGTGGGACGCCCTGCTGCCCGCTGGACAGACGACCTAAAAAAAGTAGCGGGGAGCGATTGGATGAGGAAGGCCGAGGACAGAGTTTCGTGGCGCGCCTTGGGAGAGGCCTATGTTTAGCAGTGGACGATGATGGGCTGATGATGATGATGGAGTCTGTGCGGTGTTAGCAGTCTATATTTCATTAATCTAAGGTAATTTCTAGAGATTACGCGCCCTAGTTAAATGCGAAGGCTACTAATATTCTACGTCTCTTTATCGTATTGAATGAGTTAAAACAATAGAGAGTTTGTAAGAATTATTTTCTCATACGATACGTAAGTTTACATTTATATACTTATGCAGAACTAGTAGCATTTTTGTGTTTTGTTTTGTTTCTCCACAATAAAACCTAAATCTTTCACTTTGATGATTATTTACGATTTTATGGAAAGCCTACCTCCATCGCCCACTCGTCCCATAATTCAGAATAACAAGAAGTAATTATTTTTAAAAGCAAAAATAAATTTCGCTCAGCATCCTCGCTTGGTAGCAGGGTTGCCAGACCTACGAGGGTCGATCTTCGTACAAGTACGAGATTTGGGGTCTCCCGTACGAGGTACGAGGATGATGTCAGCCTCATAGAAATATCATTAATATTTCTATAGGTTGACATAGGTTTTGACTTTTAGGGAAATTATGGCATGATTTTCCATTTCAGCCAATGTTTTGTAGAATAAATGAATATTAACCATCAAAGATTGAGATGTTTACCTATGTTTAGATTGTAGTTTGCCGAGAAATCTTGAAGATACCGATCACTGCTTTGATTTGTTCCTTCTATTAGCTGCTTTTATCTGTTTTCTGTAAACGTCTACTATTAAATTCTGTTATATGCCTCATTCTTCGTTTTTTCACACTTTTAATGAATGCACGAGATTTGATAGGCAAAGTACGAGATTTTTCTTGATTGTGTACGAGGAAAAAATTTCTACGTCTGGAAACCCTGCTTGGTACAGTGCAGTAGCAGTTCAATAAATCTTGTACAATCGACGCCCCCGCAGCATTGAACAAAGTTCTTCCTCATAATGAAGTCTTGTGAATCAAGTTAATTTAATTCCTATGATGTTGACAAAAGAGTTCTGTAAGGGGATTTGCTAAGTGGGAAGAAAGTCATACTTGCAAAGATGAGGTAGTCTGCGATATTGGCTGATCTACAAACGATATATCGGTTTATAAAATTATATTTATTTGACGGGTGTGGCTTTTTACATTATAAGCAAATATTAATAATTTACTAACAATAAAAAAAAACACTCTTCAACCTAACTTCAAATTATGTAACTATGATGTTATTTTAAAATCTGTTCTGATTTTTTTATAACCTATGTTTTGGTTACCACTAAAGGATTGGTCATGACTTTTTATGGATATTGCCCGAAATAAAAAAAAAAATTATTTATATGTTAAATCTTGGCATCTTTTTCTTCGTCTGTGCCTCATTAATTGCGATCTCATGCAATTTCATGTATTTTCGATGTAGAAAACATGAGTTCATAATAATTATTATCTTAAAACTTCGTTAAGGCCGCGATGAACAACAGTGACAGCTTTAGTAAGTACCTACTTGGTATGTTTTTCTCTTAATACATTTTGCAAAGCAATTTTCCATCCGTTTATGATCACAAAACCTAACTACGAAAATATGATTTGACAAAATGGTAACGAAAATGAATAGGCACAACGGTTGGGGTATTTGTTACCGCACGTCATTTGGAATTTTTAAGACATTCATCCACTCGTAAAGTCATATAATAACACAAAACAAACTTTGATAAGAACATCATAACCGCTATTTTGGTCGTCGTTGTCGAGTAACTTGTGATAAACTTTTTTTAAATGACAAACATTTATTGTTTTAAGTATTTTTGCTGAAATCTTCCATAAAATAATTACGCAATCATACTTTTATAAAGAGAACGTTTTACTTTTAACAATAGTTGAGACGACACGTCATAATTTCTGTCAGCATTATTGTCTGAAATAAAGAATATTATATTTAAGATTTTGTGTTTCTGATTTAAAATCTTATTAACATATCGAGAGGTGAAAAAAAAATTGAAGCATGTTCAAAGCTGTACTACTTAATACGGAGACGAGTAAAAGAAAGGACGTAGAAATGTCACCACAGGAGTGCTTTGTCTACATAATAGCATAATGTATTTAAGTGTATTTGTGTGTAGGCATGAGTCCACCACGCGTGCCCAATGCGGAGTGGTAGACTTCACATCGGAATTTCTTCTTCAGCGTATGCAGGTTTCCTTACGATGTTTTTCCTTCACCGTTTGAGAGCAGTCGGTATTACGTACATAAGTTATAAAAACTCATTGGTACATCGCATGCCATCCGTGCGGATTCGAAACTGGACCTTAAGATTGAGTTTCCGTAGCTCTCCGCAACGCGCCACCGACGCTCCTCTGCCGTATCCTACCATAGTATCTACTTACCTAATTTAAAATGTAATAAATCTTAGTTCAGACTTCGTTCATATTTTTCAAATTTTAGAGCATAATATACGGGTTCCAAGCCTAACGTGAAATTGTTCAACTTCTGCAAAATTAAACAGACGTCAATCAAACTTCAAGCACTGAACTTATCCTTATTCATCGCCTTAAAACAATCTATTCTGAGACATTATGGCACGTTTTATACAAAAGTTATTTAGGGGAATAAAGTTTTAAAAAGTTAGCTTGTTTTTAAAAAAACAATCTTAAAATGTAAATAATTCTTTTGAAAATTTGAATATGAATACATACAAGTTAAAGGACTAAAATAGAAGGCCACGGATTGTTTGTTTCGTCTCTGTGCGATAGGTCAGTTATGATTTTAATATACATTGTAACTGTATATAAATTACGTTGTACAATGTTATGTAGATCTTATCTAAATCATTGTTTGAGAACCTATCGTCGACTGATTTGTCCCTTTACTTATGACTCTGTGAGCTAAATTTTGAGTAAGGCACGAACAATTTTGCTGTACGGGAAATTCCTAGAATAAGAACTTTTTTCCGCACCATTTCTTGGTGCGGAAAGTTCTAATTCTAGGAATTCGTCATTGGTTAATTTACCAATGTCAATGGTCTAATTAAAAAAAAAATAACACACTCTGCTAACCAAATCATAATTCTACTTACTACTTACTGATTATCAATATAAATTTAATTTTTTTATTATTTAGATTTGTAATCTCTATCAAAAGTGGTCGCGAGAAATTATACGAACTCCATGTAGAAAAACAAATGTTTAATTAAAAAAAAAATATACTTGCATTCTCTTTCTAACTTTAATTGGATTCAGAAACGGCAACATCAAATGTCAAATTCTGATAATAACGTCGTTTTTCCTGGCCATTACGAAAAACAATTTCGTAAGTGAAACGAAAACTTAAACGAAATTATTTTTCGTAATGGCCAGGAAAAAGGACGTTATTTTATTAAAAATAGGCATATACCTATTTCCAGTTTCTTGCTTCAATGGTTTTCGATTCAGCCCTCCAAAAAAACTTGAGATACCGAATTATACAAATGTTGATTCTCGAACTTAATAAACTTATAACCAGTGACCACAATACTAATAATGAAAAAACAAAGTGTCATAAATAGAACAAAATGCTGTACATAATAAAAAGCGTCGTCATGATTTCCTCCAGCCGACATAAATCTCTGGGCAGTGGGACGGCGATAAATAACAGGGTTTACTCTGAGCTGCTGTGTTGAGACCCTGGATACTTATATACGTGCCAACATCTGTGAATGTTTAGAGAATATGTGGGAAAAATCAGAACCCTTCTTTTTTGCTTCGTTATGTAAAGTAAAAAATACGAAAGATCTAATTAAAAGTACATACCTCGTAAAGCCTGTGTATATCCTTCAGAGTGTGATTTCTGATCAAACGGAGGTGTACACTTGTGTTTTATAATTGTGGGAATCAACAAAACTAGTATAAAGTATAGGGCCGAAGAGTTCTCGAATGACGACCGCGTATTGGAAGGCGCAGGTGGGTAAGCTCTCTACAAGGTGGACCGAAGACCTGGTGAAGCTGGCGGAAACCCGTTGCATGTAGGCAGCGCAGGAATGATCATTGGTGGTAATCCTTTGGGGGTGACCTGGGCCGCGTCCAGTACTGAACGTATATCGGCTGAGATGATGATAGTACAGCGTCAATTCGTTTGACATAACTTCGATGAAAGCTTTTAGTTTAGTTTAGTTTAGACGAAATAGCACAATATAAGAAAGAGTATCTAGTACTACATACAGTAAGGACACAAGTTTTTACCTCACCCCCTCTGGTTACTTCGTGGTTACCTAGTTCTAGTAACATTGCCCGCTTTTGTACGTCACGATTTATTGTAATTTTTGATATTTATGTTGTTTTTGAGTACAATGAAGAATCTATGAATCCTTCAAAACAATCTTGTGGAAAAAAAGAAAGAAAACCAAAAAAGCCTTGGAGAAAAGGGTAAATGAGCCAGAGGATGGGAGCTCAGTCACCAGTTAGGAGGAATGCCGGTCGTAGGTTCATCGGCAGACCATCAACAGGTAGAACGCTCCATCAATGCTTCTGCCGTGTGTGCCAAGAAGGCTGGCGGCGTTGCCTCTTTGGATAGCGATGCTAATGCGCTGTCCGAGGTACGTGCCAGCCTTCGTGTCACCTATAGCGTCGATCAACCTGGAAGCTATTTCTAAAATAGCTTCCTGGCATCTGGGCCCCAGGTGCCCATGGTTTTTACTCCAAAAGGCGCAAATATGTCGTTCTGACCGAGGACTGCATATTGCATACCGCCGCTGCACCAGCTCCCGTGATGATCTCTGGAGATGGGACGGTGCCAGAGTGTCAGTGCAGGTTGCGTCTTATACCAGGGGTCTTTCATGGGGCCAGGCAACGAGTGTCATGCCGTCAGATCTCTTGCTATCGTCACGTGCAATACCATTTTACCAATACCAATAATATATTTAAACTAAATTCAAAAACTTCCCAAAAACAAGTAGGTAAGCCCAAACGCGTTACTAAATATAAGCATTATCGTCCAATATTGATCTTCTGAAACCCAAACCGGACCAAGCGACCATTAAGAATAAATAAACGTCGAACATTTTACTTAGAATATATTAAACGTTAGAATTTCCTTCCTGTCCAATAAAAATGGCGGCGTACAGTATCGTATGTTGCAGGAAACCAGGCGGGTCGTAATAAGTCTATCGAATAAAATAATTCCCGAATGAAATATACACACTAATGTGACTAATATTATAATATCTTGCAGCCAGGATATCTACTAGCAACGCCAGAAGATTTAGGTGAGGTTCGGAATATTGTTATGCCGAAGGTAGCCATTATTGTAAAACTGGGTTTAGACTGATCAGCAACGTCTGTAACCTCTTGGGTGCTTTCGGGGCAATGTTGTAGTTGTTCACAGTTCATCCAATCGTCACAAGTAGTTTATTCTCAAGAAGCACTGCAAAAGTTTATGTAAAACAAAAGAACTCAGCTGTATCATGTTATGAATTTTCTAGAAAATGTTGAGGAAAATAAACGAAGACCTGCTCTATTATCTTCATGCAAAATGCATGCTTGTAGTTTTTAAATATCCTTCTAAAATCTATTGTTCATATGGCTTGGGAGAGGCCATCGGTTATTTGCACCAGGGCACGGATTACATTAATGCATTTTTTGGATAGTGATGAACTTTTGTTTATCGTTTTGTGAAGATGATACCACGAAGTTAGCTGTAGTTTGTCTGGCTTCTGATTTAGACTCTGGGCAGGCCTCCGTCACTTGGGCGTAGATACCAAGATAAGCACCTACACTTTGGCTCATCGTTAGCGATGCGCTTTCCTGATTTCTGCCACTCGCGCCATACGGCAACGTCGTACGCTGTACGTAATAATAGCAACGCTGTGGCAAGCTTCACTAGGAGCATTTTTGCGCGTACCGTTGGAAGTAGGGAATTAAAGAATGAGAATTTATCGTTATCTAAGGAAGTTATGTGTCTGTTACGAAGGAACTAGTAATCTCTGCTCTGGGCCAGAATTCCATCTTATTTCTTGAGTGCATCCTGCATAGCACAAGTGCGCGCGCGCAGCAGCCCGAGCGGGCTCGTAAACCGCGGACCACACGCGGACGGAGGTGTGAAGGCAGCGCCCGCGCCCCGGGGGCCTGTCGCATAACTCACGAGCCGCGGGGCGCCGGCCATTCATGCCTACCTGGACGATTCGGATGCGACACATCCACGCATACTTCATACGTAGACACACTGTCTACCGATCGGGTTTTGTTTCATCTTTGATTCGTACCAAGGTTTATTCGGTACCAAGGGGCCGATAGAACGGGAATTACAGCACAGCGAAGAAGAGGAGATTAAAGCAGAGGAAAGTGACGATGCGAAAGGTATATAAACTAGAAGTCTGAGATAATATGATGAATTGCGAATCAAATCAAAGCTGGAAGAGAGGAGATAAGAGCAATCTGTCTGCTCATCGTTGATTGGGTACCTATTGTGAAGTCTGACGAGTTACTAAGGGCCTGTTCACGGTATGTTCTGGATAGAACATACCTTGAAACAGGTAAACAGGGGGTACAGGTATTTGATTTTAGAACTGGTGAAACAGGCCCTAACAGTACAGAAGTGACATATGAATAAAGTGTCCTTGCTGTAAAGGTAAAACTTGATTCTGCTTCTAGGTTGCAACTGCATTCCCGAACATATTTAACTTATAACATAAATCGCTTTGACAATCATATCAAAATGACTCTTGTCTGCTACCCGTCAGATGCTTACAGCCTATTTGGAAAAGGATAGGCATATAAAATCCATTAGAATGTCAATATTTTATTTGTATTGGATAGTTTTATAGCACTTTCATTATAGTTTTTACGATGATTATATTTATTTTATTAACGTTACCTATGTTTATAGCTCAGCTCATTCATGGACAGAAACTTCAAATAGATTGTTGTGGGTTGATGTAATACGGAATCTACTATCTTCGCTATTAGAAAGGTATCCCATGGGTTTGAAACAAAGATACTGGTACTAGTCAGTACAACTCCCAACCTTCGTTAGTTACTTACGGAATGCATTTGCCCTGAAGTGGAGAATATAACAACGAGCAAACGTAGACCACTGCGTGATCAGGGCCAAAAAGAGCCTCCTTGAGGGACGTTATTATTTTTTGAGACCCTGGGCAGTCAGCCCCATTAAAATACTGTGGACTGACTAAATAGTTTCACTACTATACATGGTCCTTCTTAATATGCTGACACTTTTTTAAGGGGATGATCAGACCATCAAACTGAACAACTTTCTCTATGGGACCAAAATCGAAATCGCGAAAAAAAACAACTTATACGCCGCGCGACGTTATACGTTACTCGATCTACGCGAGGCCAGCTTATTTTTGTTTTGTATAGCTAGATGTGTCGCCGTGTGTACATACAAAGTAAAACCTACATCAGCTGTCCCTAGTGGAACACAAATTCGTATAATCAACATTGAACAAACTTAACCAAACATAACTCCGGAGCCACATAACCCCTTCTAATGACACGTCTCATATCAACCACGAGTCATCATTAACCTGTTATAAATTAGACACAACCCGTTATTTAGGTATCGGTAGCAGTTACTGTCCGATTCAAAATAATAAGTCACTTCAAACCGATTTTATTCCAATGTAGTAAGTTCGACAATGGCTTGGTTTACGCAACTTTATACCCGGGAGAAACAATAGCGTGCATCGTTATTGTAATTTGATTTTTTTTCACGAATAGTCCCGACGCCATTTGGTCCCTAATAAGACCTGCCGAACTCATCGTTTAAAAACCGGCGAAGTGCGTGTTGGAGTATTTGAGTGATGGATTCCGTATTATACCTAACTCAACAAGTTTTTATTAAAGAATAGGTAACCGAAGTAATTTTGATTGGGAGTTCCTACCATGACCCCACTATCTAATATGTGTGGTACTCAGTTCCTAAGTAGGTCCAAAAGTTTACAAATTAAGTATAAGGGAACACAAACACAAATTGTTAAGATTTTAGCTGGTTATAATATCGTAAATAACGTACGGCCCATAGCAATTTTGTACTAAAACAAAGCCCCATTTAAAAAGGCCTTTTCAAAGGTATGCCCCGACACGACGTAGCGTTCGCTAAAAATATTAATAAGATAGATTATTTCTATACTTTCAGTTCGTAACTATAGTCGTAAGTTATGACACTGACAGATTGGGATGGACGGATGGACAAACTGGACGATTGTTTAAGGGTTTCCTTGTCGTCCTACAGGACCCTAAAAAGCCAGCAAATTGACTAACATTAACCATAACTTAACCATTTGTAGTGAGCTTCGTGCATTATTACTCATTACGATAATTTGTGCCCTTTACAAGCTTTTAGGTATATTACGTGAGTGCATAAAAAGCCTAAGTTTCAAGATAACAAGAGTATTTACCAAAATTATAGTGCATTACGATTTACAAGGTATTAATATGAAATGAATGAATTGGTACCGTTTCCGAGATGGATGTGCGCGTTGGTGTAACTGGAAAGAGATCTGAACGTTTAATTATGTAACGTTTAAAAAAGACAGGTTGTAATTAGATAAACAATGGGGTTTGATTGTGAGTTTTAAATGTGGGACGAGCAGAAAGTTATGCGTAGGTGGTTAAGGAATAACACGAATTGCGATACTTTTCGAAATGTTTAGGCAGTACCCAATAAAGTGTCGGTACTAATCTATTCTAAATGTTTTTATCTTACAATCCCAATTGTATTAATTTCTAAAGATTTTTCAATTTCTTTTTACAACGTAATTGAACCTGAATTTTTAAATATCAAAATAATAAAATTATTGTTTCAATCTAATTATTTTGTTATAAATCAGTTGGAGTATATGAGGTTTTGCGCTTATTCATTAACACGTTGTATAGGTTCAATCTAAATAAGCTGACGGTTTTTTGAGAGGATGATCAGACCATCAAACTGAACAACTTTCTAAATAGGACCAACATCGAAACAGCGAAAAAAACGACCCAAATGTATGGGACAGCAGATTCTTTTTTTTGCAATTTCGATGTTGGTCCCATTGAGAAAGTTATTCAGTTTGGTGGTCTGATCATCCTCCCAAAAACCGTCTGCATATTAAGAAGGACCTTTCCGATTGTAATTTCAGATATGTTGACAGAACAGTAAGAATAAAATGCATGGAAGTATTCAATGAAGAATAACTTTAAAGTATTTTTTTTTTCGAAAATGCATCAGTAACCGGAAGTGACGTAGCAGACATGTAGATTTAGAGCTAGATGCGCGTGCGCCGGTGTAGCGCCTAGCCGCTTCCGTTTCCGATCTGACACACTTGTTGGTCAACCTGTGCGGTAATTTTGAGCGTCCCTCTACCATGACGGTATGTTAACTCGCTGTGTTTTAAAAACTCGATAGAAATATATATTTTTTTAAATGTCTATTAGTGGTATTACATGTTTTGTGTAAATTACCACGATGGGCATGAAATAGATTAGTAAAGAAGCATTTATAAAGATCGCAATTAATTATAAAATATGAATACGCTAAATGTTTTTTTTAATTTCTATAATTTAATCTTGAACTTTAAACATGTCCATGAACATAGAGTTCAACTATAGATTGGTTGATCTATCGCCGTGTGTATATTGTGATGTAGGTAACTTATAAAAGTTAAGATTGGGCTCATTTTCTTCAACATCAGTTCACCTTATTTACTTATGTCAGGTCAACATCAGAGAAATCCAATCCCCTTGCGCTTATAAAGTTTTAGATAGAAGGGTCAGGTTTCTCTGGTGCCTACTGTACATAACATAACAAAAATGGCATATTAATGCCATTTATAGTATATTAATACTGAGGAAAAAAAGCTACGTATACGTAGCCCGTCACAGCTTAGGTATACGTAGCCCGTCGCAGCTTACGTACCACGTAGCTTACGATGCGATACCGATTACGAGTGTTGCATCAGTATTTAAGTGGTCTCGTACTTCATAATAAAGACTGATGCACACTCGTAATCAGTATCGCGTCGTATGCTACGTTGTACGTAAGCTGCGACGGGCTACATATGCGTAGCTTTTTTTCTCAGTGTAACATTTATTTACAAATCGAAATCAGTATAATAGCGGCATGGTTTTAAAAGGGTTCAAAAGAGAAGATCTTTGTAGGTCAGACAGAGCAACAAATAAATGTAAAGGAAATTAATTAAAAATTTGGCTTAAAGTGTTCCAATCTAACCTGTACTCCATTTCAAATAGCAACGAAATTTTAAGGCTATTTTGAATTACTGAAATGGAGATTTGACACACTTCCTCTCACTTATTCTTAGAACAGCTTTAGTAACGTCCAAGATATGTCGGATAGTACATCTTTCTGATAAATAAATTATATTTGCAAATCAGAATTGGCCAGAAAGCTATATAGGAATCGGAAAATCTTTTCGTCCTTATTTTAGATAATGGTAATCGGAAACAGTGTCAAAAAATATAATAATGAAGTACCTACAATAAGTATGTTAATGTTTTGGCTTCACGGACCGATGGTCAGCCGCGGGGCAATGAACCCCCGTAATTGTTCCGGATGTGTGACAGGTCACAGGTAGCATGCTAGCATGGTGGTCAGTATGTGATGCACTCATCTGACGGTACTCTATCCTGATTTATCTAGAAACTAGCTTTACCCGCCGACATCAACAATAGAATCCAATTTCATACAAAACTGCAAACTGGATATTGCAAGGAAGTTCTGGATATTGTTTTAACACGACCTTTCTACGATATTGTGACGCCGCGTGTCGTTCAGGGCGCCCTCATTATACAATTTAAGATTACTCAATCCAGAAAACCTAAAAAAAAACATTTTTTTAAAAATAATTAATAGACTCTTGCTTGTGCGTTAGCACTGCATTTCCGCCAGTGTCAAGTAGTTTATGGGAGTATCTATCCTAATCTCAGGGATTGTTTTGGTCAAGAACAAGAAGAGATTGAGGATTGCGGAGCCTCGTGGCAGGCAAAAATGCGTCGCGCAAAAACCACGCGAGACAAGTGCTCGGGTCAGAACCTGCAACGTGACTCCCTAATTATCTTCATCCAAAAGCCTAAAAGCAATTTTATACAATTGTCTCTATTTGACTAACATCATGAGAAAAAAATGATGGTCTGATCTCATCAGAATACAACGCTTCGTTTTCATTTATGTACACACGGCGACACATCACGCTATACAAAACCAAAATAAGCTGGCCGCGCGTAGGTCGAGTTACGTATAACGTCGCGCGACCAGCTTATGTTGGTTTTGGATAGCTTGATGTGTCGCCGTGTGTACAACTAGTAGTAGGTTTTGGTTATATCTTGCGCATTCATCATTTCTCCGATTTGGTCTAGCTAGGTGAAGCCACAATTAAACAAAAACTTGAATTGTATGAAACTTCAATCTGCTCTCATTCATCGTATCCACGTTACTAAACAAACTTGTTCATCCTTTTCGAGTCCTCGCCACTATAATCACACTAAACGGGGTCACTTGTCATTTAAATCATATCTTTCATTATTCACTAAACTTAAGTATTTCAATGACCTACGTAGATGCATCCTCTAAGCCAATAGGTTACAGCATTCATAATGTGAGTTATTTACATATTATCAGATACTTACATACCTACACAAGCATATAAAAAATGCTAGGTATCGTAATCATTTAACCAGGCGATGTATGAATCCATGAAGGCCTTTTTTACGATTTAACGATTTTCATTAATTAAAAATGTTGAGGCCTTGAAAAAGGCTTGAGGTTGGCTTGAGGTTGCTTACTTAACATAGGTTTCAAATTAATTGGTTAAAGATTTTGACTTCTAAATCAACAGGATCATTATTCAGGACTCATTTAAAAGAAATAGTAAATTAATGTTTAATACTTTTTTGTTTCTTACTCTACTCGACGGGCATATCCAATGTGACCACAGACGAATCTGTTAAGGCGGTTTTAAACCGAAAGCTCGTCATAAAAAGTCGTAAAACGTATTTTAACATCCATCCGATAATCAATCTAACACGTCATAACTTTGACATCCAGTCTGCCTGGACCTAAACTTGGATATTCAACGTGTTTGCACAAAAACAAACTTTAAATCGTCAGACATAGATTTGATTTTGATATCGATGCGTTCGGAATGCAAAGGAAAAACTCTCGGACAACATCACTGACCAAATGAGTCTCAATATAAACATGTTAATTCATAATAAAAATTTGTATTTTGATGCATAAAAAGGTATGATATTTTCCTACAAATTGGTAAGAAACCTCTAACTGTGTTAGCAGATCTATTTTCAGATTGTTTGTTAGAGATAAACGAAACACAAATCTTCAGAACAAAAAAAAGGAATCAGGAGTTAGATTTTTGAAACTCATTATGAGTATGAGTATGAGTAGAGTGAGATCAGTATGTGTTTCAAAAATCGCACTCCAGTTCTAAATTATTTTTTTTATACTGACTGAAACATTTTCTAGGAGACGAGTGTTAAGTTTGGATGTAAATGGCTGTGGTAGGAGAGGAAGGCAGAAAAAAAGATGGATGGATTGTGTGAAGTATGACATAATTAAGAAAGGAGTAAGTGCTGAAATGACGGCCATGAGAGATGGATGGAAGAAGATTAGACCCAAAATAATGAGAAATGGGCAAGAGAATAATGATAATGACTGACTGAAACATTTTTAAAGGTTACAACGAAATAATAAACCTTTATAATAAAAAAAATGTAAGGTGTGAGTATTCTTAAAAAATCTCAATTTCTGAAAAACGTCTTGTTGGCATTTGGAAACCGTGATAGCTACTAATTTGAATAACATCAAAAAGTTGCAAGGATTTATTTGCCAAAGCATCCGATAGCTATCGATGCAAGAGCATGGAATGTAGTCATAATAAAAAATATTTATTGATATGCAAAAGAAATAAAACATTGGCTTTATAAATGAGAGCGAGAGGAACAAAACGCCGCATCATCGTGTTGTGTGGCATGCGCGGACGCAGCGCGATGTGGCCCGATGCTCACCGCAATGACCACAATCTTACGAAATTGGATTTAATGACTTAGAAAGTAATTAGTGTTGCTGAAAGTGTGGAGACTGTATTTTGATACTTAGGTACGTGATTTTACTGATGCATACCTAACAGTATTAACATTTCCAGATTGTCATCCAGTATAAATCACAAAACTAAGTGTCGAATTGACGAATATGCTATGTTTATGCTACGCTAAAGATATCTTCTTTTCATGTCAATGGTTCTTAAGTGGTGTTTTATTATTTTACTGGGCTGACATAACCTCAGCGATATAAAAAATTCTAAAAATATATATTTTACTGGCCAGGTAACCAGCGAGCTTGATAGCGTCATGTGTAGCTGTTGTTGTATCTAGCTTAAGATGACTATATATAGGTAGTACGTATCACAATGATCATTCTCTTGCCCTTATCTAATTAACGATATTTGGGGTCCGTGCGATATACCATCTTAACTTTCATTCATCTCTCTGCATAGTACCTAGTATTTATACAGGGTGTAAGGAAAAGTTTCATTAACCTTTAAACCACATACTCTACCCATCAAACTGAACAATGCTGAACGCCGTAAGAACCCGTTAAAATGTTTAATTCTTGATTAAACTGAACAACTTTTACTATGGGAGCAAACCTGTCAGACCAAAAAAAATATCAGCTGTCCCATACTAAACTGCAATACCTACTCGATTCAAATGTATGAGACAGCAGATTGTTTTGTTGTTCTGACAGTTTTGCTCCCATAGTAAAAGTTGTTCAGTTTGATGGGTAGAGTTTGAGGTTTATAAGTTAATGATACTTTTCCTTACACCCTGAATAGGATCCGTGGTAATATGCTGGCGGTTTTTAAGGAGATGACCAGACCATCAAACTTCTCTAAGGGACCAACATCGAAATCGCGAAAAAAATCTGCTGTTCCAAACATTTTGGGTCGAGTCTATTTGCAGTAGATTGTTTAACGCGATCTCGATGTTGGTCCATAAATAAGGTGGTACAATTTGATGGTCTGATCAACCCCTTAAAAACAGAACGCTGTTTAAAACAAAAATGTACTTTAATATCTTAGAGAGTTCTGAATTCTCTAAGTTGAAAATTAGTTTTGAAAATACAACATTCAAGGGTCACCATAACCTGAATTGGAATCCTTAAACAATTTTAAATGTTATTTGTACATAACACCTCTAAATCATAATACGAATCCTAAGATCCGTCCCGACTGGGTTTGATTAATCGCCGCAGCTCGAATGTTTTGATTTATGGACTTTAGCTGATGCGTCCGTCCGTCCGTCTGTCTCATTGGCATACCTGCACTTTGGACCTGATAAGTATAAGTTGTGTTTTGATTTATAAATAGAAATAGGTATAAAACCTACCGTAGCTTAGCCGTGTGATTTTCGGCTTAGAAACCTTTTTATTCTCGTAGGTGTGGTATGAGGTGACTGATGAATAACTTCTACGGTTTTTTGCCTTCACCAACCTGCACTAGGCTCGCGTTGTTGATGGCCCAGTCCCGTCATCCTGATTCGTGAAAGGAGGCTTTTGCCCTGCAGTGGGATCCTACGGGCTAAAACTTACTATTTAACTAGACTGCTGGTTTTTATTCATTTTGCTCTCTAGTAAAACTTTCCACTAAAAGTCCTACGCATATCACAGATATAAACCTAATCCTGCCATAATTTCCTATGCGAAGGATTTAACGTCTTGACTTCTTAGAACCGGCATGTCCAGCCTAGTGCATAAGTACATACTCCAGAATACAAATCGCAATAATACTTGAACGGTAGCCATCATGTCGGTAGTAAATCTTAAGGTGCACGCAGCGGTCGATCTCAAAGGACCCAATCAATGCAAAAGTGACACATATCGATATGTGTCAGATTCCTATTTCGAAACGAGAATTGACGGCGTGAGTTGTTATAGGATGTGAAAAAGATCCCGACACTAGATCGCGGCCGACTCTAACCCTTGACTCTGAATACGTAAGCTGAGTCATTTATCAACGACCAGGGTGACCATGTTATGGACCCATACATGAAGAAAGTTTTGGTCATTTGTTAGTAATAATTACAGTTTGCTTTTTAAATAGCATAGTTTATTAAAATTACCCTTATTAATAGCAAAGTGTAATAAAAAAAATTCTACTCGTGGAGCTCAGCGGTTGCGGCGGATCTATGATCACGCGGTGTGCGGGGGACGTGGCACCGGCAAAGTCGGTACCGAGCGCAGGTAAGTTGGTACTGAGACACACTCCCCCCGGCCCCCGCTCACGTCGCACGATTGACATGTCGCGACCAGCGCACTGAGCGCAAACACTCGTTTAAATTACACTATGTAAATAGTCTACATTTTATGGATAAAACTTTCAAATTTTCTGGATTAAGAGATTACTAAAAGGTTTATGTCAATCCTGTAACATACAAAAGTCATGGTTAAACGAACATTAATAAATATAAATCTCTTCATCTGCTACATATAACGCTTCGTGATGCTGAGTGATGGCGCGGCGCGTTTGTGGGGGGAGTCAGGTGCGCGAGCGCAAAGACCGATGCGCATTTGTCACTGTTGCCGGCGATTATTCATCTCATTGAAACATTAACGCTCTCGAGAACTAATCACGCTGACTAATGGAGCCCCCCGTCGACACTTCCAAAGTTTCACACCATCACACTAGCTCGTTGGCTCGTGTGAAACCTAAACATTCCTTATGATAAGTCTCTCAAAGTCGCTCTTATTCGAATGCCGTGGGTACGAAAATGACATGATTCGAAGGACGTAATAAATCTAATGATACACGTGCTGCCGCCCTCGTTTCAGTTCTGATTTAGTTGACGAGAACGAATGATCTGCTTCGTGATTAATATGCTTATCAATTCTACTTGACTAAACTACGTATTGCCTATTTTCTATACCTACACGTTTTCATTTTGGGTTTACAGGTATCTCTTTTAGACTATCAATTTTAAGTTAAAGCGATAGGGCTAAGATGGACAGTCTCTACTCTCTATCTACATCATCCACTACAATAATCTCTAGGTTAATGTTAACACTGTTACTTGGATTAATACGATATTAGTTAAGTTTCTCGAAATATTTTCAGAGGTCCAGATTCAGAGTCGTTTAGTTCGAACTTCCGAATGTTAAAATCTTTACTTTTTCGACACTACAATTAGACTCAGCTGAGACCAGTAAGAGGTTTGAATCGGAGACTTAGTTTGTGGTACTCTAACTGAATATAATATAATTATTACTATTGAAAATAATTATTTAAACTAAATAATTTTACAATATTTATAGTAAAAGATTACTCCGCCTTGAGTTAAAATCATCTATAGTTAGAAATGATTGCTTTGACTATTAACTGGGCAGTTAAAAATAATTTGCAGCGTCAAGTAGAGGACAAGTTTCTCAATCACAGTAATGATAAAGGCAAGGTTTATGTGCGCGCGCGTCTGCGCGGTGACTGCGGGCCAGCCTGCGCACAGCCAGCAAAAAACTACCATAAACAGACCGTTTATGACGGCAAATAAAGCTCGCCATCTTCTCCGTAGTCCCGTAGTGAATTATTGCTTTATTGCCTCAGAAATATTTCACAAACAGAAAATATTTTATGATTCTCCAGTTAAGAGCGGTCATATATCATTTTAAGCCATAGATAATAAAATTCGTAAGTCACCGAGGAGACAAAAGTGCTGGCGAGGAGTTGAGCTGAGACATTTGAATTAAAATCGCGGTTGGATACTAAATGTTGCAAAAACAGAAGCTTATAGGCCTGCTGGGCAACAATAAGCAGATCTTCACTCAAGTCCTAACAAAATTTTTGAAATCCAAATTTGAGGAACCCGGTGAAGCGATACCAGAGACCAGTAGATAGTGCTACTAACATGATAAGGTTAGAGAATAATAGAGTTTCAACGAGGTTTTTATTTTATTAGAAACATCTTAATCACGATCCAGTGACGTAAGTGAAACTTTATCATAATTCTCTGCACTGCGCTAGAAGATAGTAATGTTGATATCTCATAGCATAAGGAACTTCACATCCTGTATTATTATCATCATCAGCCTTTATACATCCTACTGCAGAGCACAGACCTCTCTTTCTTCATGTTGGTATATTACATCTTTCATCATCAATCTTAAGCTGAAAAAAAATGTTTTGTTATATGTGAAACTTTTGTGACTTCCAAACTGTTTTGTATTGTAGCATATAAACGTTTGTTTATAAATAGTAAAAAGTTTTTTGTTATTTATAAACCAAACTTTTGTTTGTGTCGTACAAAACAGTTTGGAAGTCACTAAAGTTAGGTTATATGTACTAAACATATTTTTCGGTACATCCAGTCATACGTCATCATATTTGCTTCATAAGGACATCCTTATATATAAGTGCTTTATCATATTTCTTTGCACTGGACTATTTAGTAATGTTGGTATAGTCAAATCTTAAGGCACTTAACATAATATTTAAGAACCAAGTAATTTCGTATAGCGACCGGCTCAAAACATAAAATTGGAATAGTTAATGTTCAGCCAATCGTTAACTGAGTGTAAGCTATAATTGGAAGACATTAAAAATGCCCTGCGCAGTTACAGCTGACTGTTAAATGTTTTACCATGGGCATTAGTCCTTAGTATTTACATGTACAACAATGTAAACATTGGACATATTACGACAAAAGCAAAATATGCAATTTATTTATGCGTATGGTGAATTTGGTTTGTAGACATAAGGTCATAAGTCTACATCCAGCGTCTGAAGCCATCGAAGGGCCTCAGTTGTCAGGTGTGTCAGGTCCTAGGGACGGCCCGGGTAAGCTCGAAGGGGGAACCTTTGTATTATGTGCTGCATCGTCTGGTCTTCGATCCCGCAGTCCCATAAGGGAGACTCCATCCAGGCCCATTTGTGTCGGAGGTAGTTGCACCTACTGTGGCCGGTCCTTAGCCTGTTGAGGCGACCCCAGTCCTTGCGCGGCAGGTGTAATCCCTTTGGCTTGACAGTGGGGTCCACGTTTTCCTCAGTCGAACCCCCAGTTTTGCGTCGCGCCAGATTAAAATCGTCGCTTCTCGAATAATATACAATAATGTATAGTGACATACTGGCACTGTGCATAAATGAGATCTCATAGCCAATTGAGACTACAGGGATTGTTTTAAGATACTCCCCATAGGTAAACGCAGGGCCGGGCCATATTTTGCTGGTTTTTAAAAGCTATTTTCTCGTTATTTGAAAGACATACAAATTAATGAAAAATATACCAATAATCTTCAACATCTGGGCTTTATTTGCTATAAAGTATATTACATCTTTTCATGACGCGTGAAGCTCATCACAAATCATCCGCTATAATTTGTTGCCGTACTTTTCTAACGCACGCAAGTTGCTAATTTGACGTTTAATAAGTGTGCTTCAAGCTCCTATATCGAATAATGAAAATGAAAAATGTATATTTCTTAAATTTTGTTACATAAATTTATCAGTGATTGGGTTCTTCTAGTAAGTATCCGAAAAATACCTGTGCCAGAAGGATCCGCTCTTCCATAACCATTGTAATATCTATGTCTAAACTAAAGAATATGCTAAAATTTACATACTACTTATGAAAAACGTATTAGTGTGAGCGCGTGTGTATGTGTGTGTGTTCATGATGCGGGTAGATATGTGTATTTGCGAGAGTATGTTGTTTAACTTTGACTTTGATCTTTGCTTTCCAAAGGCAGAATCATTCAAACCTCGCTTCTCTATAAATAGCATAGTGTGATTCTAGTTTTAAAACTGATAAATTTTTACTAATGGACCTACGCTAAAACTATATAGGATTTGTTACTTGATATTAATCGTATACGGACAGTAGCTTTCTTTAGCAATTCTAATGTACATATTATTATGGTGATATTATTTAAATTACAAAATCGCACGAAGTTACATCCTGTGTAACACTTAGGGCTATTTCAAGCCGTATCCCATTGTTCATAATGCTGTTAACTTATCTTGTTTAACTACAAGAAAAAATCGAGTGGTCAAGTAAAAAATATGTCTAAATGAAGAGACAAAGTCAAAACATACGCTTTGCAGCAAAAACAAACACCGTCGCCAAGTAGATTTGGCTCGCTGCAGGAGTGGGGCCACAAACAAAAGAAAGTCGTCCCGTTCGACGAACGAAGCCCGACATTTTCTGACAACAAAGTTGTAATTGTCGTTACTTTTTTTTTTCAACAATATAATGCGTCATGACTTCTGAGAAGGTCGAAGGACATTACGAAGGTGAGCTGGTGTAAAAAATTTGTGTAACTTACATGGAAGGAGATTCGCTTTAAAGTCATTAGTGCTTTTTATGTTGAATAAGTTAATAGCCGTGTGGTTCTGGCTTGAACCTTCCTTATACTTCCCGTGGGTGCCGTACGAGGCGACTAAGGGATTCAAGGTTTCTTATGCAGTGTTTATGTGGGCGAAAGGTTAAGCCACCTCTATCCACATGTCATTCAATCCTGAATCTTATATTGCTAAATGTGATCTTAAACAGAGAGTTGGCAGTTGTAGTAATGTTTCTGACCACCTCGATAGGGATTACGGTCGTGAGTTTATGTATGTATGTGTTTAGTAAAACGAATCCACAGATTCCTAAAAGGTAGAGGTAAAGTGATATTCTTAAATCTTGTGGTGATTCTCTTTTAACCTTGTGACCTTAGAAAAAGTAATGTCTAGAATGAGCCTAACGTTTCTACCGTATAAAACAAAACGGGCCAACTTTCTTAGGTTGGTGTGCGTGAGGCGTCATACAAATTATGTCTGTGTGCCTGTATTTATATATACTGCTTGCAATTTTTTTCGACGCTTTCTTAGCTTCGACTATCAATCTTGACATATAACTTGTCCAAGTTAATAACCTATGCATCAAAGCCATTTCTGTCTGTTCGATAAGCGTCTAAGCATTGATCTCATTAATTATCAAATGTCGTTCGTTGGTAACGAAACAAAAATTATCTTTCTGGCCGGTTAGAAAATAAAGAAGAAAACTCAACAAGATCCGACTAAACAAAATTTAAATTTCAAATAAAGAATACAACCTCCTCGAATGTAGAGGTCCATTTGTAATGTGTTAACTCCACTTGTAGGGGCGTCCACGTAATTTTTCACCGTTGGCAGTGCAATCGGAAGTGCACCGGCGGCAAGGGCCCTTTTTGTTTCTGCCACAGTCGCTCCTGTGATGGTTTTCGGAAGTGAGGTCGCCACTCATCGGTATTCGACTATCGACCAATATTTCACTGCCTGATTTATTTGTGAAATTATTTGTGCATTGCTGAAATAGACGATTTTTCGTCAAAGCTTTTGTTGCATCTTTTTCTTTTCGTTTCATTTTTACTTTTACCAAGGGAACTATTCTAAGGAAATAATGCAACTAATACCGAAGTAGATGATCCCGAATGATGCGGCTGTAGCTATCAAGGTCTCTATTGGTTTCGGGACATGATAACGTGATTGTACCAGGACTTTGACAAGATGGTCTAAGGTTGATAACTATTAAAGGGTCAAACTCAAGACATATTGAGCGACGGTTATCGATGGTTTGTTGTCCATACAAAATAGACCGAGATCCGACCGTAAAAATTAGGTATCTATTTGTTTGGCGAATGAAATGCGATTTAAGTGAAAGTTTACACAGGGTGTTTGCCACCTTTCAGTCTGCCGCAACTCAGGGGTTGCGGCAGACTGACAGGTGGCAACCCTAGTTTTCCCAGTTTAGATCAGTTTCCTTCCGATGACTCCTAATTTATTTCCCAAACAGATATATGGAAAACATTGTACCAAAAATCTAAATGGTAAAGGTACTTGCGGCAAGATTTTGCTCGGCAACCCGGCAGCGTTGTATGACCCCCTGTATCGGAACTCGGTCTAAAAAGCGTGATTGCAGGAAACGATGCGAACGGCATCCATACTAATCTAGATTTTTGTTTGGACAAACGTCTGAAACTGACAGTGTGTCAACCAAACCTAACCTAACTTACTTCTAAAACCCGCACTGAGAGAGCGTGGTAGTGGAGTTTGGTTTTGAGTGTGATTCTGCAGGCTATACTGTAAATACGTTCATCTCTTTTCATCTCGGTTGTACAGGAGTTACGTTGTGTGCCGAATTTAGAAAAAAAAACCAGTATCTATCTAGCAATTTGCATTGCACTATTTCCATCAAATTAAGTGTAGAGACGCTGCTGTTTTTCCGTGGGAAGTACTTACTTTCCAGTTTACAATGAGACAGATATCATTACATTATTACACATACGTCTACGTCCAAAATTCACGTGTATTATCCCGTGAGAACGTATTGTTTACGTGACGTGTAATCTTGTATATTAATAAGTGATACATGTAAAATGTCCGGCTGGATGTTATGTTGTCTTACTGTAATTGATAGGTTTTTGTACTTCTACAGTATAGGCATAGACTAAGGTTAATCTATGGTAAAGGTCAAAGTAAAATAGAAGGGAAGAGAGAGAGGACAGAAGTAGACATATACAAAACTTATCAACCGGAAGACCTTAAACAAGATGTAAGTTTCAAAACTGTTTAGACCCTAAGGAATGCCATTTCTCTGTGGTTTAGACACATAAACGGCCAGTTGCACGTACGTTCATTAAAGTTAATCCTCCATTAAATCTCTTGTTGTCACTTTTTTCTTGTTGACGTTGTAAAAGCTAGCAAGAGATTTAATGGAGGATTAACTTTAATGAACATACGTGCAACTGACCGTAAGCCTTATAGCCTCTAGAATTCCTCTGCAGCGCCCGCTGCATGATGGCGCGATAAAGCGCTTTCGCGCCCTAGCTCCCTTTCTTTTTGCGCGCGAACGAACGAGTTAGCAGGCGCGATAAAACGGTTATCGAGGCACCATGCCGCGGGCGCAGGTGTAAGGTCTCATTTCACTAAAAGTGTATGAAAGGGTATGGGTCATACTCCACAACGCTTTCTAAGCAACGTTGTATTTTTTCTCCTTCTTTTGTTCATTTCCTTTTTATTTCTCTATTTCTTTTCTTGCATGCATGCAATGACTATTGTCCCCGAAGACTAGTCAGAGATATTCTGACGACGTTCAATTTTCTTCTCATTTGTGTAATCTTGGTAATAATGATTATTTTTAACCTATGCTGCTGATTCAAAAATCTGAAATGGCAGATATAATGTTTCAGAAAGTTTGTTGAACTTTAAAACAAAATCTGTATTATGAATAGATATAAAGACTCATATCCATAGGCTAAATAGGTAAGGACTATGACTCACAAATATACTGATAACATATGACTGACAGAAACATTAACACTGAATTATTAAAGGTAACGTATGATCTGCTAAACAAGCAATTTGTTTCTCGCTACGGAAGCCCATCGGTTACCTGCACGCTGACTCACGAGTCACGAACTATGCTAGACAATATACTGCCCACTTTAATAGCCATAACAGTACCCATAACTCAATTAAAACAAGAGCCTATTTTAAATTACCATCTTAATAACACGAACCGTCCGGCGCTACCTGAGTTTTGTTAACTTAATTATGGAATACTAGAAGTAGCATCAAACTTAGAAAGGGGGAAAACGTGGTCTTCGTTGTGTAAATATAAAATCTGTTTAAGACGCTCCCACTAGGAAAACGCTGGGCCGGTCCATATTTTGCTGGTTTTCAGAAGCTATCTTCTCCTTATTTAAAAGACAAACAAAATAATGAAAAATATACAAATGATCTTCAACATCTCGGCTTTATTTGTCATTGTTCATATTTCTTATTTTTCTATAAAATATATATGTGAAACCTGTGTTCAAAGGAAAGCCTAAATATTAGAGTTAGTTAGTATTACGTGCATCTAAGTTATAATTTGAAGTCACTTTTACTTGCGACACATACCGTTGTGTAGACAATATTATAGACTAAACATTTTATTTAATTTTTTTTAAGACCATTTTTAATGAGTTTTTTAATTAGATAATGTTATAATTTGGTGCGAATTCTTATTCAAATTTTGTTTCCTTGGATTAGAAGGCACTACAGTTACATAATGAAGGACAAGCCAGTCAAAAATAGGTATACATACTAAAATGACGTAGTTTAGAAGAGGTGAGGCGGTTATGAAAGGGTCACGGTCGTTCAGTGGGGGATACGCCTTAAAAAGTGTATTTTTCTTTGCAGCACTAGTGGACGACCAACTTGCATTAAAATAAAGGTTAGAAATAAACTATAGGAAATTTATTTGTAAACGTCACCTATACTTATAAGAATATTTAGGTATCTACGCGTCACTGAAATGAAATAACTATCACAGTTACACTTCATGAAGATTCGTATTGTTATGCTATTTTAAAAGATTCTTCCTGATTGACACAGGGTCCGTCTTAATATGCTAACGGTTTTTAAGGAGTTAATCAGACCATAAAACTGTACATCTTTCTCTTTGGGACCAGAAAGGAAGTCGCAAAAAAAATCTGCTGCATATCTTTTGTTCGAAACGGCTGATTTCTTTTCGCGATGTCGTCTATAGTCCCATAGAGAAAGTTCAGTTTGATGATCTGATCATCCTTTTAAAAACCATCAGCATATTAAGTTGGACCCTGTATGGGTAAAGTCGAATTTTCCACAATCGAATCTCGAATGTCGAATCTTGCCACTTCCAGCACACAACGTCAATTATTATTTCCTCGATAAAAAATCTTAATAGCTCATATTATGAGGATCATAATATTCATAATGCAACTAGTCACGAATAAATAATGTAAATCGTAAATAACATTTTATTAGTTGTAGACGCGACGATTAGTCGTGCAATATAACCATTATACAACTAATACATCACGCGCCGGTACGTTTGGTTACTGCTTGTAATATTATTATAGCACTTTTAATTAACCGCGTTCATACGTTACATTTTAATAGGGAAATTAAACTTTATATTTTTGTTTTCATGTGGACAGATAGATAGAATATAACTCGTAGGTATGTAGGTAAGTTATACATATCACATGGGCATTAAAATGAAATAGTAGTTCTTGTCGGGGTGGACATTAGACACATTACAATTATCACCCAATTTTGGCTCAAGTTTACTCATGCATGGTGATTTTGGCGCCAACGCGCGAGCTTACAAAATCGACCACAGATTCATCGCCATCTATTATCAAAATTAAGAATATGAGCAAAACAAATTTATCGAATAGCTTTAAAGGACTAGTATCCTGAGCCGTGAAAAATATTTTAAAAAATATCAACCGATTGGTGCACAATACCTATTTCTAGCTTCCTGGGTGCAATTTTAGGCAAGGTTCACATTTGACCATTCAGGGTAAAATCATACACATAGTGGTGAATCAGATATCAGAATCAAAATACGAGTACTACCGTAGTAGTAATAGAGAGCATTAGTGTAGTGGCGCGTTGCGGAGAGGTCTGGATACTCAATTATGAGGGTTGCGGAGTTCAAATCCGCAAGGACGACATGCCAAGCATTGTATTTTTCTATTCTTGGTGTGCAAATATATAATATTTATCTTATCTTATGCCATGTACTTAGGGTGTATAACGTGTAACGTCGCGCGGTCAGTTAGTTGTAGGAATGGAGGATCTAACTTAAATAATCGTCTACGCCTATTTTCAGCGAGTTCAACTTTTAATTGAACAGCCGATAGACGTCCATTGTTGGACATAGGCGTCCCCCAGCAATCGCCACAATGACCGGTCCTGCGCTGCCCTCATCCAACGGGTTCCCGCCGCCTTCACTAGGTCGTCGGGCCTTACCCACGCGCTGCGCTCTCCTGTAAACGATCGCCACTCGAGAACTCTTCGGCCCCATCGGCCATTGGTTCTGCGAACAATGTGTGGCGTACACTTTATTTACCAATTCTTTGGGCTATGTCGTCTGCTCTTGTTCTTCTGCGAATATCTTAATTTCTAATTCGATCTCACAGGGAAACTCCAAGCATAGCCCTCTCCAGCTGTAGGTGTTCTCTGTTATTTTCGAAGGTCAGTATAGGTCCACAGGTAATTCCTGAGGTCACCTAAGTAGAAGCCTGAAAAATAATTTCGCTAAAAATTTAATTTTGTATCACCTTAATGATTCGAGTAAACATATTACCGAATAATCTGTATGAACTCTGCCCATTAGAGTTAACATTTACTCGTTAGGGTCATTCACTCATCTGTCGAAGGTTACTATAGTTACTCACTAACTAATTATCTTCTGATATTTAGTAAGGTCTATTTACACTTACAGCTAGAAAATTATGATAAACGCTTTTTTAAATTAAATTGTTTTATTATCAGGTTGGCTATCAAAAATACTTCGTTCTTTTTTCTTTCTTTCTCTTTTCAGTTTTTCTTTCTTGTTTTCCAACAATTGATAGACAACTAGCAGAAAATCTGTCTACGTTCGCAGGGTTATAACAGGATTAGCATTTACTGAATATGTTTTATTGACAATAAAATATGTATACTTTTTGGTTGTGGAAAATTTTAACCTTGCACTCTACTCGTCAAACTGAACAACATTCACCAAGGAGCCAACATACGAAACTAAAAAAAAAGAATCTGCTGTTCTATACTTTGACTCGTAGGTACTGCAGCAGCAAACTACTGGTTTTTTCTCGATTTCTTAGTTGGCTTCATTTGTACATTTCGACTTTGAACCGAGTGTATCTGTCTATACTCTTGCTCGACTCTATTTTTATAAAATTAAGTTGTAGTTTTAGGGTATTTAGTGCACTCACTCGTCAATTATTTTTAAGAACAAAAGTAAGACTAAAAATACAGTTTCTTTGGTAATCTACGAGTACACTAAAAGGCAAGATTTGAATAGGAGTGAGTGCACAAACTCCTTTAGAATCTAGTAACGTGTAGAGGCGCCGACTTGTCCGCTTCGTGGAGCCGTAGCCGATGATGCAACCGCGAAAAAGTATTTACAGCTAATTAAATCTACCCACGGTGAGTGGCGCAAGCGGCACGCCTCCGCCCCGTGGCTTACATTATTTTAATTAAGAGAAAGGATCATGTTTTTGTAGTAGAAAATAAAAATTTTGTTGTGCTGATCTTAGATACGTTCTACTATGTAGTGCGGGTTTCATGGATATTTGAAGTTTGTTTAATTACCAGAGAAAAAGATCAATCATAGAATCTTTTGACCCGAATCTCTTCAGTTTTCATAAGTTTGACACTTACCTAAGGGAGTCAATTTCTCCTTCTATGGGAAATAGGCCACCAAAAAGTGTTAGCGTGTAGTTGGCGTATAGTTATGGAACTCATGTCGATTTGTTTCTCATAATCTCTAGATTATAGTGGTAATATTTAGCTATACCTTATCTTATTCAAACGGAGTGTCGCGTAATCGCAGTTGGTGTCATGGTAAAATATGTTGGTTTTTGATTTATATTTTCGTATGAAGATTTAAGACGTTCTTATACACGCATTGTTTTAAATGTGCCGTTTTAACAGGAAAAAAGAATCTTAGCAAAAAAGTCAAAACGGTCAATTTTTACCTAATCTTTCATCCGATTACTATAATAAATAAATTATGTTTTTAGAGTGTAATACCATCAATAAACGTTACCGATTGTGGGCCTAAAAGAAATTGACTCCTTTATGTTGAGATTAATCTGAAGTAGATGTTGTGATTCGTGGTAATACTGGGTCTGCATGGCATTCAGTGTTGTAAAAAGAATTCTGTTATTTCTTCCTGGTTCTTTCCTTGTTCCAAATCATATTTCCCACCCTTTTCAAATCGCGATCATTGATATGAAACATGTCTGTCCTCAAGAAAGTGTCGTACTCTCATAGTATTACAATAAGAGCCATCTTGCGATGGCGTACTCGAGCTGCCAAAGAAAGGCTGGGATATTCATCTTTCTCGTATGCCATGTGCTTGGCCTACAGTACCGTTTGGAAGAGAACCCGGAATGAGAAAAAGCCAATTTCTCAGAATTTCCTTAAAGCAGCAACATTTGTGGAAATTGCACTTTTGACAAATGTAGATCTAGGTGCGTGCGCGTAACGAGCGCTCGTCAACACCTACCGATAGCATCGCTATGACTGGCTGGAAATTATTCCGAATCGTAATTACGTCGATTATTCACGGCGGGCCGGGGGCGGCGGCCATTTTTCAACAGTCACCGTTCTTAATTATGAGCCGCACTGGACGGGCTGTCGAAGCTTTGAGCAACGCCGTCACCTCCAGGCCTCGGACTCCGTACAACTTGGTAGAGAGAAGGCATGTATTCTGCAGCCACTCGGTTATATCAGCTGTTGTGTCTAGTGTTCCGGGTGGTGAGCTAGACGTAGATTTAGGTTGAGACTATTTTATACGTAGCTCCACTGGGTCGACCGTTGCTGTAGGCCTCGGATGCCACCCCCGAGAAAACGATAAAAATTGAGATGTGCCACAATCTTTGTTATTTTACGTGTGCCAAAAAGAGCACGCATTACGTTTTTCTCGTTTTGTCGCTTTGTTATGGGTGGCATGCTAGCTGTGCTGGTATATTATCAGAATGTCTTCTTTACTGAGGCTGGTCCTCTATAAGCTAGATCTACCTATGTTAGTCGAGTTTAGCTGGTAAGTTAGTTTTAATACGATATACGCAGTTTTTAAGGCCCATAATATTTTTGGGGTTACAAATTGGATAAATTAAAAAAAAAACCTTCCACCAATAAATAAATCAACCAACCTATCAAACTAAAATTTTCCAAGTTGGTTGGTACCTAGTTGTAGCAACGTTTTTGGCCACCCAGAAACGGAATACGTTTGTACGGTTGTGTGTATGGTTGAATTTATGTATTTACGTTGTATAGTTTTTTAAGACCAAAACTATCCAAACTAATATCTCGCAAAATTATAATACACATAAAATCTAACGCTGCTGTTAATTTAAAAGCAAAATAACCTATTTACCGATCACAGGAGAAAAATATCGTACGTCAAATATCGAGTGATACAATAATAACAAACCCTAACGTTACTCCATACGATACGAGAGCTCGACTAGTGTTTATTTATCGTTTTGGAAGGCTTAGAGAAGACAGATGGAATGCTGTGTTTTTTACATCACGATGAGGTGTAAAGTAGAAATAGCCTTTTTATTTTAATACTGTGTGTAAACAAACACCGTGAGATGTTAATTTTTTGACATTTGCTTAGATAAAGATTTCTTAAATTAAGAAATTAAAAGATAATAAAAGAGCTGGCTGATAGTTGTTTGTTCCTGTCTGTGATTGAAATAGTTCTTCAATTTTAAATACTGTCATTAATAAATAATTTATTTTTCAACATACTTGCTCGTAAAGTGGCTCTTATTGCACCGCTTTTAGGTACACAATGAAGCTTATAGAACACGCGTACGAAAATGATTATATTATAGCACAAGTGCGGTAATGTAACATTTTTTTTTCATTAATATGTTTTTAAATCTCAGCAGAGTTATTACGTAAAAAAAAACGTTTTTCTGAATAAATGAATCTGTATTAATTAAAAAACTGACTTTCCTACAATTCTGCCTTCTTAGATTGCATTATCGATTCTAGTATACCTAAGTATTTATATTTAGGTCTTGATGATGGAATTATACAGGGTGTACACTTAAATGCGTTACACAAAGTGGTGCTACAGACCATCAAACTGATGACATCAACTTTGACTTAGGGACCAACATTGAAATCGCGAAAAAAATATCAGCTGTTACATACGTTTGGGTAGAGTGGCCATATTTACATTTTCAATGGAAACAGCTGTTTTTTTTGTCGATTTCAATATGTAGGACCATTGCAGTTCAAGTTGTACAGTTTGATGGTCTGTCTTAACCTGAAGTATGTAATGCGTTAAATTTACAGCCTGTATATTTGATCAAACCCAGAATACATTTAAATATTGAAACTAAGAAATTTCATGGACATAATTACATGCATAATAACATACAAATCTTTGCATATTATTATGCATGTAATTCCAGTAATACACATCGACGTACATAATGAGTATGTATGTTTATGCTAAGAAAAGCGGTATTCTTATTAAAAGTAGGATAAGAGAATGATTAAAGTACTGCAGCAACGAGAAACGACTTCTAGATAATAATTGAAATCGCCGTCTGGTCACGACCGTAGCACGTACTGTCGAGTACGCGAGTGTTAAACTTTTTCCTTGTAAAAAGTAGGTTTTTGTAGCGAAAGAAGACATTAATTTTCAGGGCAATTATTTTGATGTTAACAAAAAAGTAATGATATTATGACATTACCACGACCTTTCCAATCCTACATCCACCGGTATTTTATGGGTCAAAGGTCTGTACAGGGTGTAAGGAAAAGTATCATTAACCTTTAAAGCACATACTCTACCCATCAAACTGAACAACTGGGAGCAAATCAATCAGAACAAAAAAAATATCAGCTGTCCCATACTAAACTGCAATACCTACCTACTCGATTCAAACGTATGGGACAGCTAATATTTTTTTTGTTCTGATATATTTGCTCCCATAGTAAAAGTTGTTCAGTTTGATGGGTAGAGTATGTGGTTTAAAGGTTAATGATACTTTTCCTAGTACACTGTGTAGCTTCCACTTTCGTCAAAATATTTCATTTATACTGTAAAATTAAACTTAGTTAGTGTTTGCTTTAAGAAACAATTAAACAGTAATTAAAAAAAAATATAATACGGGGTGGTTAGAATTAGAATTATTGAAGTCAAAATAAATTGCACAGTTCAGGGTAAAGCATAACCTAATCTCTCGCACTATATTCCTTAAGACGGAATAGATAAAGCATTGTTTTTTATATACCAAGGCCTGTTAATAACCAGAGGCAAAATGGAAACAGTTCAGTAGACGAGCGTACTCGGCTGGACGAGGCGTGCTGACGCCGGCGCGTCTAATCGCCGTTTATTGGAGAAAACCGATTACTGGCACCGCCACGGCCGAAACCGTTTCGACATGTCACCACCACCATCTTACCATTACCACTAATAATTATTTCGTGGAGATTACCTGCCACTAGCCTTGTGACACCGGGCTTAGAATAGATCACCTTTTCGTGGGCGTAAAATGAGGATACTATGGTTCTAACTACCAACAATTAATACGTCGTTCCAGAAAGTGAAACTTACTACAAGCATATGCTTACGACTGTATTCCCCGAGGGAGTAGACAGAGATATTCTGAAACCTCCGAACATCCACGTCTAACTAGTGAAACGGGGGTCAACCCGTCGCCACATAATATATTAGGATAGTGGGTACAATACATGCCTCAAAATTGAAGCATGCAGGTTTCCTCACGATGTTCCTTGATAAATAAAATGATCTGCAGTGGGATATATGTAATGTAGGTAACACACGGCGACACAACAAGCTGTACAAAACAAAAATAAACTGGCCGCGTGTAGGTCGAGTAACGTATAACGTCGCGCGACCAACTTATGTTGGTTTGGGACTATACTTCATTCCATATAATCCGATTCACATTTAGCTTTCTGATTAGCTAATATAATCTTTTTATCAGAAAGATTTATTGCTAAGAATAAGTGAGAGTAAAGACCGGTTTCATCACTTCTGGATAAGTCACTGTTAGCTTATTTAACAGATCATTTGACATATTTCGTATGAAAGATATGTCAAATTATCTGTCATTATAAGCTAACAATAACTTATCCAGCAGTGGTGAAAAAGGCCCTAAGTGTTTCAAATCTCTGTTTCTGTAATTCAAAATAGCCTTAAAATTTCGTTGCTACTTGGAATGGAGTATAGTTGAATCTAGTAAAATTGAGAAACATTTAAGCATTACATGGCATTACAAATGAAAAAATGCTTAACGACTATTGCGAAGAAATCAATTATTCAAATGGACTAGGTTTAACTTCAATTTCAAGCTGTAATACGAAATTACAGCTCAAACACACGTATTTGTTCGTCGTACCTGGCAGGGCAGGGCCGCAGTAACTTGCGAGTCACGGAGGGCGCTTTTTGGTAAAAACTACAAAAAGTAAATTATATTGATGGAATCGAGCGCGTTTGATTGATGATGAGTGAGCATTTTTTAATTTATTTCGAGGATTCCTCGACCGAAGCAGCTAAGGTCATATCAGAACGATATTTTTAAATGATGATTTTGTGAGTGTTTGGATGTTGTAGATTGAGGTTTCCGTATAAAACTTTGATGATTACTAAGTAAAACGGATGATCTGAGTTCGTATTGCATACAGAGCTTTGGAGAAAAGGTAATTTGCTCAATAGTGGAGCATAGAACCTCATCATCATCAACTTCATCTTATTTTAAGAGCTATGCTCTTGTCGGTGCTGTTTTCCCCAATCCTGCCTTCCTTATATTCTACTACTATCATTTACCTTACAATTAGAACAGGCTTAAAAAAGAATAAATGAAAACTTATAGATTCAGTCGAATTACTGAATCTATAAGAAAGTTATCAATATAATAATCGTAATGAACTTTTTAGACTGTTTGTATGAGAATTGTTAGTTCCTTTATTTTGTCTCAGTAGGCTGAATTAACCACATGCCACATGCTGCTGCCGAACTACTGAGACTTTTTTTGTCCCTGGAACCGAATTTTTGAGAAACACCTATACTTAATTTCAAATGAGGATGGAAAGATTTTCCGATTCCTATTTAGCTTTCTGGCCAATTCTGATTTGCAAATAAACTAACCGACATATCATGGACTTAAAGCTGTTCTAAGAATAAGCGAGAGGAAGTGTTTCAAATCTCTGTTTCTGTAATTCGAAATAGCGTTAAAATTTCGAAATGGAGTATAGTAGCAAAAAAGATTTTGATTCCATAAAATTCAAAAACAAGGAACCCTAATAAAAGAAAAAACAACGACGATCAGTTGTCGATCGCGCAGTTTTTTCTTACCGCATTTTTGGCTTAGGTGTCTATTAATATTAATTGACGTTCGTGAAATTTGTATTCTAATATACGTAGAACAATGACTGTGCAGTTAGCCGTTTTATAACGTGTTTCGTTTTCTCTCGCCAACTGTTATTTAATACTACACGTTTTCTCTTTCAATAACAAAATCTTGTCTCTTAAACATCTTCGACACTTGTTTATATAGGGTCCAACTTAATATGCTGACAATTTTTTAAGGGAATGATCAGACCGTCAAACTAAACAACTTTCTCTATGGGACAAACATAGAAATCGCGAAAAAAATATCTGCTGTTCCATACGAAAGTGCAAACCTACTCGAGCCAAATGTATGGGACAGCTGATTTTTTTTCGTGATTTCGATGTTGGTCCCATGGAGAAAGAAGTTCAGTTTGATGGTCTGGTCATCCCCTTTAAAAACTGTCAGCATATTAAGAAGGACCTTGTATTGTAGGGGTAGTTAGAATTGTAGTAAAATTCAGATCACGCCAAAATATAATACTATACTTTCTTGAGATTATCAATTAAATAATACTTTATTTTACACCAAAAACATAGTATACTAAAAATAAACGGATATGAAATATAGAAGGTACAAAAATATAGCAAAAATTTTTTCTGTACTCGTATTACCTCAAAGTTTCGATAGCCTATTCAGCCAGTATGTTTAAAAGGACATTTGTCAAGTTCTTGTTTCATAAATTACCGTTTTTCTTCAAGTTTGTGTTACGTCAAGTCCCTTCCATGTACACATGGCGACACATCAAGCTACGCAAAACCAATATAACATACTCTATCCTACTCTACCTACGCGCGGTCAGCTTATTTTGGATATGCGTAGCTTGATGTGTCGCCGTGTGTATAATATTTTTTCATATTCCTTATTCTTCAAGGCCAGGTACAACTATTTTCGTAAGCCTAGTACGTATTTCATCGCCACTGTGGATTTAAACATTTTCGATATACTTCAATTATTTAATGCTAGAGATGGTGATGATTAATTACGGATGTTAAATTCAAAAGAAATCTGCAGGATTTTTTCATACAAGAAATTTCATCCAGTACAGTATGTTTAATGCTTAAACAGATATAATTATTGTGCCCTTATACAGGATAAAATTGATATCATTAGCATTCTTTAAACTAAGAGTATCCATCAAACTGAACAACTTTTACTATAGGAGCAAACCAATCGGGGCAAAAAAAAATCAACTGTTGCATACATTTGGGTCGAGTAGGCATTGCAGCAAAGAATATACCCGTAAAGGGTCCTTCTTAATGTGCTGACACTTTTTTAAGGGGATCATTAGACCGTCGAACTGAAAAACTTTCTATATGGCAAAAAATCTGCTGTTCTATACAAAACAGCAATCTTACTTGAGCTAAATGTATGGGACAGCAAATTTGTTCAATGATTCATCAATCAATTCGATTGGTGCAATAGAGAATGTTGTTCAGTTTGACGGTCAGATCATCCCCTTAAAAAGTGTCAGAATATTAAGAAGGACCCTATATGATACCACAGAATATATGTAGGTACTTAATCCAAACTCATAATCTTGCATAGGTTTACGAATTCAATTAGCGAAAAAAAAACAGGTGACCTATTCCACATAACAATATCTTAAACCAATAGAGTTCAAACGGATCGCTATGTAAACCATATGTTACATACAGACGTACATAGCCGTCAACATGTCCACAAATGAAATGTATTTGGAGCGCACCTGTGCCAACGGACGTCATTGGAGGACGTTGGCAACGATGTTTATTGTTAAGAATTTTATAGATTTTTATTGTGATTTGAATTGTTTTGTTGAAGAAATCACACTGCTGCATGCTATACGCTATACCTGCTGCATGATATATGCTCACGACTATATTCCCCGAGGTAGTCAGAGATATTCTGAAACCGGAGAACATCCACGCTTCACTAGTAGTAACGAAACTCTGTCCAGTGCGACGACGGGGAGTGAGCCCGTCGCAACTTGTAATGGACAGTAGGTACAATACGTGCCGCGAAATTGAAGCATGCAGGATTCCTCACGATGTTTTCCTTCACCGAAAAACCAGTGGTGTTACAAATCGTACGTAAATTCCGAAAAACTCATTGGTACGAGTCGGCCTGGACGGGGATCGAACCATCGCTTCTGCACGGCAGGCAAGGACCACCACGGCTTCAATAGTATCATTATTAATTTATTATAACTAACTAGCTTATGCTCGCGGCTTTGCCTATATTGAATTAGTTTCCATTTTGGGTAAGTGGTATCGGTGCTCTATCAATAGATATCTTCAATCAATAACTATCTCTATCTATTATTCTTTAATTCCACGCCAAAAACAAAAAACAAATTTATATATATATATAGGTAAAGGTACTTAAAAATGACGGTATTATTCAACTTACCTAAATTGAAATCAGTTAGATCTTAGGTTATAGTAACTTGAAGTCTTAACAAACAAACAGATTAACTTACTTTTTTGATTAAAGACATTATCATTATCATCATCAGCCCTTGTCAACACACTACAAGGTATACATTTCTCTTCCATTAAGCCATCAGGTCCGTCAGTCGCTACAAGTCTTGCAGTTTAACGGCTTCTATTCTTTTCTATAATTTAATTTCTTGACCCCAATATTTTTCTTGAGGTAAACTAACCCTTTGTCGCAAACAGTGATTCCCTTCATTCAAACAAAATCTATTCCATGTGAAATTGCTACTCAAAAGCACAGTACATCCTAATGACCGGTATTTGACCTTACATTTCTTGAATAGAATCATTCATTCGTCTCTATTTATCGGCATGACCCTTCTATGGGAAATTCGCATAACTTTGCGAATCTAATCTATGAATCCCTTTAACTCGATACTTCGCACGTATGGACAAGGCATTAAGGTTGTAACAAAGGCTATTAACAAGACGTTTGTCATGTCCCTTCGGCGACTAGTTTTGATTTGAAGTCGGTATACAGGTTAGGATGATCTATAAACGTGTCACGCTAGACTGTGTGTTTGTTTGTCTATTCTTTCGGAATGCCTAAACAGGGTGTTAACAAAAAGGTGAAATATTTAAAGACATAATTTTACACATCGAACTGGAAAGAGATTTCAAAAAATTTAGTTTGAAAATTTGGGGGAGACCTTCTCCCAACTGTCCCAACAACGGGACGAAACAGAATTAAAAAAAGAAATTATTTCGTTTATAAAACAAAATTGCAATTTTAAAAATTCATAGTTAAATCATTACATGAAGCAGTTACTGTACTATCTATGACAAACTCTCTTCTTTTCTGTTCTACTTTCTTCTCTACATTGATCTCCTTCGAAATCAAAGTGAAAACAGCCCTAAACTCATAAAGAATAAGAGCGAAAGTGTAATTTGCATATAACAATGCACCACCTGTTAGGTCTTGGTGGCAAAATTGTTACGTCTCCTGTATCAAGCTATTCTGATCTCTATTGTGTAGGAGTTTAAAAAATTTAACGCAGGACTTCGCAGAACAAACATTAGGCCTTGGTGGCATGTGGGCGCATCACAATGGTCTCATTCAAAATAACAGTTGCAGTGTAAATGAACCTTTTTTATCATTACAAACAGTCAAGGTCACCTCTTTTATGTGCTATCACATGTTCTATTCTTTGTATGACCTTGTAGAGTTCATTGAATTGTAGATAATGGATAGAACAATAATATTGCGTTGAAAATACGGAGAAGTGAAAATTACAAGGAAAATTACAAATATTTTACTACCCCTACCATGTGTATCCCAATCTAGCAAGGGGTTGTTAATTTGTACTTAGGTTTAAGTCTTGGATGTATACTCGACAATATTATGTATGTACATAATTATTTTGTTTCATGGTTGACCTCTCACCTGCCTCTGCCAATCCGTTCTGGGAAAGGTGATGGAGTAAAGCCCAGTCTTTTTCTCCATTATTCGTTAGAGGAGACTTTTGCCCTGCAGTGGGACCCTATGGTTTTATACTAGATTCTGGAGTTTCTACAGGGTATAACAAAACACCCTAGTAACACTTAAGGGGGTGCTTCAGACCATCAAACTGAACAACTTTCAGTATTACAAGAGTTTTCTTTTTTAAGTATTACAAGAGTGTTTTGTTACGCCATGTATCATTATCCAAATATGTTTTTTTGAAAATATGTACCAATAATGTTTAAAATATCTATGAAACAATTAATATTAAGTATTACTAGCATTACTTTTAGTATTACTTGTTTCGTAAGTTGATGACCAATAGACTAATAATACTGTTTTTGAGAATTACGCGGTTATTAATTAATCTAAAAATAAACATTTCAACAATAATCAACAATTAATGAATATCGAGAACTCAAATATAGGTAAAAAAAGAAGATACAAATATAAATAATAGGTTTACAGGGTAAATTTTATATCGGTGCGGATAACTTTACCATGTATTCTACTCATCAAACTGAACAACTTTCACTATGGATCCAAATACGAAATCGCAAAAAAAAACTGCTGTTTCATACAAATCAGCAGTATCTATTCGACTCAAATGTATGGGACAGCTGATTTTTTTCACGATTTTGAAGTTGGCTCAATACTGAAAGTTGTTCAGTTTGATGTATAGAATACTTAGTAAAGTTCCGCACTGATGTAAATTTTACCCTATATAGGTACAAACATAAAACCTGTTAAAATGTTTAATTTATGTTTATTTGATTGTAATTGCACACTTTTGGCCTGGTTTGCAGTAAATTATTATGATCATGAATATTATCTAGTACAATGTCATGATTTGTGTATTAATAATTCTATTTTTGTCGTTTTGTGGTATGGAGCTTTGACTAATTATTATAAGGACTAGCCTTGCGGTAGCATTTCCCCTCTGCCACGGTATAAGCACAATTGATCTTCTGCATTTACATTCAATTTTACACCTTATCACTAAACGAGACAGCCTATAATTGCGAAATAATAAATTCGAACTTAGAACGTTTGGGGTTCACACGAGACTACTTTTCATGATTTTTAAAATTCAAAATTAGAATCTAAAGTTATGGGGAGTAAAATCCAAAGTTGCGGATTCCATGTTACCTCGCCCCCCGCAAAAAGTGGCAGAAATGTTTGTTAGTAGAATTACACGCGTAACCAGTCCATATAATAATTAGTCAAAGGTATGGAGTTATTTCCACAAAAAGAAAATATGTCTACATTTCATCAATTCGCTTTTGTCCTACGAGTAACATTATATTAGACTTGCTGCTAGTGGAATGTACGCTCATTAAAGTTAATCCTCCATTAAATATCTTTCTGACACTTTTTGTCTTTTTGACGTAGTAAATGTAATGTAAATGTAGTAATGGAGGATTAACTTAAATGAACGTACGTGCAACTGACCGTTGCATGCTGTCCATAACCCCATAACAAGTTGTCAAGTAATTTACTGGAAACTTGTCCTGAATAGACGAAGTTGACTATCTTGGGGCTAGTTTTATCTTCTCATCTACAACCTGGACGATTAGCAAGTTAAACAACCTACATCTTTGAATAAATTACACACGTGTTGATGCCTATCTAATAGTAACACACCTGAATTTACGATCCAAAACATTTTCCATGGCCGCTCTTATAATAAAAGAATTTGCATAAACTTCGACAAAGAGAAGTAGTTGACAAGTGATCAATTGTGCTGTTTTCGCAAGTGAATAGCTCGGTAATGGAAGGGAGACGGGTTTAGAACGGGTCTTATTAAATTACAATAATTTTAGCAAGGAAGTCGCAATACTTGTTTTTGATAAAGTAAGGGTTGAAACTGACCGTTAGGTTTTTAAGTTGGATTTAATTTGTAAATACGATCCGATAACGTTTTTTATGTAATTGAAGACCTTTTTTACTGTTATAAACTGTTATAAATGTCGTGTCCTTTTTAAGCGACATGTGCTCTAATTATTTTTGTCCCAAAGAAAAAGACCCAAGGTGCCTTTGTCATTACAGAACTTGGTAAAATCACTTCTACTGATGATCTGTTTTTTATTCGCAGTAATTTTATTGTCGAAACATTTTTTTTGTGTCGAATTTCTAAACATGTTATGAAACTTCCTTCTTAATATTCTGACACTTTTAAGGAGATGATCAGATCATGAAACTGATCAACTTTCTCTAAGGAACCAACATCGAAATCGCAAAAAAAAATCAGCTCTTCCATACAAAACTGCAAACCTACTCGAGCCAAATGTATGGGACAGCTGATTTTTTTTTCGTGATTTCGATGTTGGTTCCATAGAGAAAGTTGTTCAGTTTGACGGTCTGATCATCCCCTTAAAAAAGTGTCAGCATATTAAGAAGGACCCTGTATAAATTAAAAATATGAATTTTTACTAATAGCGAAGTTAACCTTGTTAAAACCACGCTCTACTAAATAAAAATCATTTTCGACAAGTTACTAACCTCAATAAAATAGGAGCAAAAAGCGTTATTTTCACTTTTTAACGAAACTTTACGTAAGACCTCGAAGAGATCCGTTAATTCTCGGCCAATTCGTTGTCGTTACGAGAGCTCGCCGTTCGATTCGTTATTACGTTGTGTAACGCGTTAGAACGTAGATCGTTACTGTTACGTAATTTTTGTGCTGTAGATCTGATTTCATGCTTGATTGGTTCAATCTGTTGTTTGATTGTTACGTTTAGGAGTTTTGCTTGAATTCTACTGTGTTACGTTTTTATTGCTTTAGAATTTAATTGATTGACACTCTTAGACTAGTATTTTCATGTGGTATCTGTGCCTGGTGTTCGATCGGAACTACAATTACTTATATCCTGTAAGATCCTACTGCATACGATAGATATATAAGATAGATAGGTATTTATTTCATTATGTAAGCTATCATTTCGCGTGACGAACTGAATACGTCCGGCGCACCTTTGCAAATCTCCTCATCACGATTGCAAGTCAAAATAATACTAAAAATATTTTCAAAGTTATAAACCAATAAATAACGATACTTATGAGACAAAATTTATAAAACTTAACCAAAAAAAAAAGTAAGTTATAGCCTGTAGAATCCCACTGCAGGGTAAAGGCCTCCTCTCATGAATAAAGTTGAGAGGGAGTGGGCCATACTCCACGTGGAGGCAAGTTAGTGGTCAACTTGCTGTCAGAGAATTTTCAAGCCGTCTTAATAGGCCTCTGACCTGGCTTAATGAAACGTTACAACGCCATCTGACGGAACTATACAAGATAGGTCGTTTCTCTTAACGTGCCTTCCAAAGCACAAACGCTCGAGATGAAATACCACTAAACTTTCACCCATCCAAAAACTGACCGGATCTGGCGTTGCTTAACTTCAGTGATCGTTTCCAATACCGAAGCTCCACTACGCCAACGAGCGCTTCAACATTAAACCATATCAAAATAAAATAGAATCGCTCCAAATTCAAATAATTAAAAAGAAACATTCCATTGCAGTCATTTGTAATTGTAAGCTTGTGTTACATGGGGTGAGGGGTGTGTAGGGTGTGGAGGGGTGCGGGGTTGGGTGCGTTCCCACGGTGAAGCAGGAAGAGCAAGGGTTGCTTGCGGTTTGTAAGTCTAGCCTCGCAATTATATGCTACAATTTACTGTTTTCATCTTCCAGGTTTACAAAGTAACCAATAATGTGTATGCTTTGTTTATTAGGTGATTAAATCAGTTGATATTGCAATATTAAGGCATGTTTTTAGTGAACGCTCTGTCTCTGACACTGTTTATGATAACAGTGACAGCATCGTATTTCAAAATACGTTTAAGTTTAAACACTTTTTGGTGCAAGCCACGAAGTAAAGTTACCAAAATTTCCTAGTTTTGGCTTATCAGGTATTTCTTTGCAATGTAAACCCAATATTGTATGAAAATTGAACTGATAAAAATTTGGAATTTTAGCACATACATACATCCATAAACTCACGTCTATTATACCCTTGCGGGGTAGTCAGAATTCTTATTACAGCAACCAACCATCTATTCAAGCATGCAGTTGTAGCAAAGATTATTAGTTGTTCTTTGCAGGGTCCAACTTAATATGCTGAGAGTTTTTAGGAGAATGATCAGACCGTCAAACTGAACAACTTTCTCAATGAGTACAACATCGAAATTGCAAAAAAAAAAACTTTCCTATACATTTATTTTGGCTCGAGTAGGTTTGTAGTTTTGTATGGAACAGCAGATTTTTTTTTCGCGATTTCGATGTGTAAGTTATTCAAAAAATTGTCAGCATATAAAGAACGACCCTGTAGAAAAAGATGCACGAGTTTTATTATAATCATCATCATGCATAGTCACGAAATGGAGCTATGTAAAAAAAACTCAAATAGTCAAGTGTTTCGTATTCATATTATTAGAAAGAGATGCACGAGTTTTATCATCATCATAATTTAGTCACGAAACAGAACTAACAACACTCAAATAGTTAAATGCTTTGACGTATTCGATGTGATGAAGATACGACAAATTTGTACTCGGCGTGATTCCACTAGGGTTGTCAACGATTTTTACCTCAAACTAAACAATCATTAATTAGAAAGTAACATAGTCAATACGCATCAAATAATCACGCGTACGCTTATAGCTAACGTATTCAAACGGTTCCGGTTCGCATTAATAATAATTGTTGCAAAACAGACAGGACGTCCTGTGTCGAATCATATGTACAGCTACAACATTATATTTTGTGCTACATAAAGAAACAAAACAATTCAAAATCAGTTTTAATCCCTTCCAATAAGGATAAGATATTAAAGCAACAATAGCAAAGTTAAATTTGCCCATGCCAATCTATCGAGCATCCCTTATCCGCGTGACGGGTCAAAATCGCGATTTTATTTATAACATGTCGTATTATACCAGCTGGGGTTTGTCAAGACGACAAAAAAGTAAGAAAATGAATCTACGGGACCCCTCGGTAAGTCCCAAAAGGGCGGACCACCCTTCGAACGGGTTTCGCCGTCATAAATCCCACGTTCTTTTTGAAAAGATTTTAAAATGCGTATAAAATTATTCAGGGCAGAAATAATTCGGTGCGCGTCGGAATTTATTTTATTATTTGGTAATGTCTGATGCGAAATACGTGCACGTGTTTTACTGATCGCCCTTTTATTAAAAATTGAGTTTAAGCAGTCAACATTACGAAAGATGTTAATGTTTTATACCTGGACCTGGATTACAGTCTTTACAACCTACAACATTTATATTTATTTTTGTAACACAAAATTATTAAATTGAAAATCCACAGTAATTGCAGGATGTTAAAGTATATTATTAATAATCATTATGTATGTGAGGTTTCAGGTGAACCTGAACATTCCTTCAATGTTAAACCGCTTCTACACTCCACTTACACTCAGTTGCACAAAAGCTCATTAAAGTTAATCCTCCGTAATATCTCTTGTTAGCTTTTACTACGTCAACAAGACAAAAAGTGACAGCAAGAGATTTAATGGAGGATTAACTTTAATGAACGTACATGTAATTGGCAGTAAAAGTGGCAACATGCTCATTACTGGTCACACTTTACAGAGTTCGGGCACTGTTAGTGAAATGTGTTTAGCTCGACGAAAAATAATTAAATTCTCTTATCTGACATAAAGAAAATTTTACAGGAGATGAAATAACAATTTCTTTGTGTATCACCTCTTCTGTGTTATTACCAACCTCTTTCTGAAATTCTGAATACACATAGGTGTTTTTGCCAGAAAATATAGGGACCAACTTGATATGCTGACGATCAGACCATCAAACTGAACAACTTTCTATATTATAGTTTTTCGTGGCCGATATTCTAAATATTAGTATGGTCAAGTACACAAAACATCGTAAGTCATGGTAAGTTAAGGTAAGTAACGCCCAAAAGATTCATTAATAAATCTACAGGGTGAAATTGATATCATTAGCATCCTTTTAAACTAAGAGTATATCAAACTGAACAACTTTTACTATGGAAGCAAACCGATCGGAGCAAAAAAATTTCTGTTGTTCCATACTAAACTGCAATGCCTACTCGACTCAAATGTATGCAACAGCAAATTTTTTTTGCTTTGATCGGTTTCCTCCCATAGTAAAAGATGTTTAATTTGATGGGTAGACTCTTAGTTTAAAAGGATGCTAATGATATAAATTTCACCCTGTATAATGAAAATTTAAGCACAGATTTAGATGAATCTAAGAAGATACAATAAGAGATGCTCAAACAGACACGCCTACCCGCCCGGTGACCCAAAGAACTAAAAACACTCCGAGCTACGGCTTAATTAACTAACAATAACAAAAAATCAGGGTTGGCAGATTTGGAATCAGAGTTTGAGTTCATATCCACTTATGGTTCAGATATTACAGATACATATTTTTAACGACTGACTTGTTATCCTATAACTTTATTATATTTTATATCTTTTCGACTAATTTTGCTTTCCTATATGTGTTTATTATTATGGATTATTCTTTATATGATTTCTTATTAAATATAACTTTTTATGGCCGTTAATTTATGTATGTATACACCTTCTCATAAACTTTTCGTGTTTGGGTTCGATTTATCCATCCACTTCCAACGTAATACCAATATAATATTGCAAATTACCAATATTGTGTTAGAGTACCAGTAGTAGTAGTTAGATAAAGGTTATGCTTGGGTACCTAGCGGTGCTCCATGTTTTTCTGGAAAATACGATACAATAGCAATTATTTCAGTTCTCAGGAAAATATATAAATAATAAAATTTTATCTGTCGTTGCTATTTACTCATTGAAACATAATATATAATATCCATTTCTACAGAATTAATCAAATAAAATTTTGCTAACCGTCCGTGTTATTTATTTGTAATATACAAGAATATACATCTTCGATTTGCCTTGATTTTAGTAAAATCCTGAAGACCAAATTTTTACAGAATATTAAAAGAAATATTTGGTGTAGGTAATATAAAGGTTTAAAAACTATTTTTGACATTTATTTCAGTGCAGACAACCCTAAGAGTATCACCGTATTATGATAATCAGAGAGTAATCATAATAGATGAACACAAAGCGGTATAGTATCGCTAAACATTGTATTTATCTTCCATACTTTACACCAAATATACTATGGCTTTCTACAATGGCGTATTTGTAAAGAACGTTTTGTGTACAGACGTGAACTTAAGCGTTGCTAATGTCTAAGGTTCTACAACAAAACTTCTTTGCCTTAGTAGCAAAGTCGAAAATGCGTTGATCTCAGAGACTTCGTATGTTTAACGGAGTTCAGTCATGTCAATGAACTAAGTGCTATCTGATTCACCTGTTGATCTTTTCACGGCTAATGTTATGCACAATGACGTGAATAACTGTTTATTGTCTCGCTTTAATTGTTGGTAATGTTGTTGTGAATATATTTTGATTGTATGCATATTATTGTCTATATTAGTCACAAGATGTGCATAACAGCTTCTTTTTGACGTAAGAAATAAAAAGACATGCCTCTGTTTATAAATGAATTAGATAAAGCATTGAATTCCAAATGTAAGAGTAAAACTCCAACGAATCTAACTAGAATAGTATTTGAAAAATCGTAAAAAAAAATTGTAGCATCCAAGCTACCAAATAAAATTCTTTAGATAATGTTTTATAAGTCTTACCTATAGGTATAAATAATGAGCCCCTCTAGGCCACTCTAGAGCTTACAAGTTCTGAGGAAATCGTGAATTAGTGATTTTCATTTACCCGCAACTTCAACTTCGTTGACTTAAAAAATTATTCTGTTTGTTAATCCAGAACATGGTATATTGGTTTGCCAAACATCCAAACATCTTTACGAACTTTCAGATTTATAATATTAGTCGGATCTATAATATATATATGTACCTATGTCATTAGTATGTATGTGTTGAATTAGTATGATAATATTCTTCAGTCGAGTCATAGCATAGCATACCATTGAGTTTGATTATTCATAGTGGTGATAAGATTTGCCACTCAGCGATCTAACAGTGCAAAGCAAGGCTTGAAAGCATCTAGGGTTGCTGATTGTCTTCCTTTATTATTAATATAATTTTAGCCTACTCAATATCAAATAGAATATGAAAAAAAAATGTGTTGTTGTGCTAAAATGGATTTTCTCAGGGATGAAACCTATCTAGAATTTAACTTGAAAGTGGCCGAGCAAAGTTCGATTTCCCTGGTACTAATTATTATCTACGAATAAAACAGTGCAAAGTAAATCTTCTGAACTGATATGTTTTTTTGTGATGTTCGTCCGATCCCTTGTACAATCCGATCCTTTCTACAAATATTGGTAATTGATATGATAACTAGGTACTTTCAGTAAAAGAACATCATATTTATAACACGTCTCTAAATGACTGTACAAAATACCAAGTTCATTGACCTTTTCAACAAAAAATTATGATGCATTTAAATATCGTCAGGTGAAATAAAATTTTGCATATCTATTGGATTTGTCACATTTATGTGTAAATTTTTTTGTATTGTCACAAAGCTGTATTGAAATGAATTCTATTGATAATGCTTGAAGGTAAAGACGCGTGCCTTGGTAAATTTACATAAAATTGAACTTATAGTAATGATTCTACATAATATCTTCTTAAGCTGTCGGCACGGGCTTAGAATTTGTCATCGATTGAATCGATTTCTGTATTTATAGTTGTCACTACATCAGCTTTTATGTTATAATTTAATTATCTATTGGTGTTGAATTCATGTATTAAAAACTGCTACATATGTGATTTTGGCGGTGGGAAATGATACTTAGGGCCTTTTTCACCATTTCTGAATATGTTCTTGATAGCTAATCTGACGGATCGTTTAGAATACATCGTGTGAAAGATAAATGTCAAACGATCTGTCAGATAAGAAGTGGTGAAAGAGGCGCCTCATTTTAAATTAGGGACAATTTTCGATCATAATTTTAGTACATACAATCTTTCTTACGTACAAAAGACATCAACGGGAGATTTTTCAATATTATCTTGTAACTATAAATTTTATGTTTTATTATTTTCGAAAACGTTGTTCTTTTGGATGAGCGTTTTTCTTTTTGTTTTCTAAGGGATATATATAAAGTCAACAATTCAAAATGTGTTTCTTAAAAATAATAAAATGGGAACAGATGATTGAAATATTTCATTATTTACGAATCATTCTAATCGAAAATTTGCAACTGTTTACGTCAAACATGGCTTTATGGGCTCGATCCCTTGGCCTTTAAATAAAAGGACAGGCACAGTCTTGACATGATTTTGATGTGATCTCGCGAACGTCTCTATGGAACGATAAACATGTCATCTGTTGAGTTTTTATTAACTTTTAGGAAAAGAAAAACGCTCATTATTTGTTGTTTTTGTTTAATTTTATTCAGAACTTTTCTGATTAGTGTATTTAATTTTGTTTCACTGTGTAACATTAAATGGGTTTATACTCGAAATAATTAATAGGTGAGATGTATACGAGATTGCGCGATGTCCGGCCACTAGTCGTAATATTATACTGATGCGCACACGCTGGGGGAGAGGCGGGTTAAATGGACCAGTTTTGTTCAATGATATAATTTTTATAATGTACTCATAAGAACAGCTTTAGCGGTTTCGTACATTTTTGAAATTACAATTAGGGAACTAAAATTAGTATGGTGTCCAAAACATGATTATGAATCTGAGATATCATATTTTATACAGTTGGTTTTAACTGAGATCTTTTTTCGAGAATAGCAACATAATTTTGTGTTGGTTTACATGTTGTAAATTTAGAAGATTTATTACAGAATTAGTTTATTAAACTAAATACCTAAGTTTATATCGAGACATTTAAAAATCTACTACTGATTATTTTTATTAAAAAGAGTGTGTAATTCTAGACGGTGAAGAATTAATATGACAAAATGTCTGCAAAGTACAGTTCAAATCATTTGCTGAATCATATTATAGCTTTGACTGTTTATGTTTAATAATAGTCAACAATTAAGAGATGGAAATAGGTTTAATGATTATTTATCGGTATAAAGCGGCCATAGGTTCAGGTGAATGTTTTTTTATGAGAAACGCGATTGCCAGGCCCTCTAAAAAGGGTGTGCGTGTTATAAACGGTTGCAAGTTATTATAGTTTGAGAGAATGATGTTAAAATGCGTTATTTTCTTTGACATTTCGAAAAAAATTAAATCTGTCGTGTGAAGTAATTTCAATCGTGTATTCAATTTATGATTTCACTAGGTAAACTATCCAAGAATATTGTGTATTTTTTTCGTTTCGGTAACTTATATAAAACTTGTATAAAATCGAAAAATATATAGTATGGCCCCTGAAGTCATCTTTACCCCATATTCCCCGGTCGCGCTCAGCAGCGCGTGCAACCGCGCGGACGCAGGAAGGTGCGTCTCATCTCGCGCAGGATGCGGCGCGCGCATGTCAGCTACTGATACTGACCGGCCAGTGGTATGGATCCTCTTACTGGGCACGTGTTAGTGACCTTTTGGGTTCTGGATCGTAGAACTAGGGATAGTAGACTATTGAGGATTATATTTCGAAGTCTACTGTACTTATATTGTTGACTAAATGTTAGCTATGCATACATATACTCACTATTATACCTAATCGAGAGATATTATTTTGCCGGGTGGTGTCCGGCTTCAAATAGTACCGACCCAGATGACCAGTTGACCTAAGAGGCCAACTCCGAACACACCCATACTTTATCCACATAAAAAAACCGTTTTTTTCGGGGAACAGCTACAGTGCTTATTACTGCTCAGGGACCCGAAGGGTCTTGGCCGCCGACAACAAAACAAGCCGTTCATCTCTTTTCCGTGCCATATTAGTCCAGTTGGGAACCTCCAGCTCCTCTAGATCCTTGGTGATCTGGTCTATCCAGCGATACCTGGGCCTGACAACCGGGCGACGTCTAGAGAATCGCCTCAGATACGCTCTCTTCACCACACGATCTTCGCCCATCCGTTCTGTATCCGTTGTGTGTGTGTACATTGCTTATTACTGCGTACAATTGGAGGGACCTCAAAGGGTCTACCGAGCCAGGTAATGAACTTAAGCAACCGACCTAGGGGCAGAGAAGAACCTCGGCATAGGACGTTACTGGGACTACGCAGCGGATTGGGTAGCGGGGATCTCACAGATTTTCTAATAAAGTAGTCGCTGCAGTCGAAATGAGAGATTCGTCGAAAAAAAATCATTCATTACAATGTGGAAAGTCTCAGGAGTATACTAAAGCAAAAACCGAAGTCACTTTTGACAAAATTTGAAACTTATCATGAAGATGTTGTCTATATTCCGTGCATTTTCAAGTTTCATAAGCTTCTATGGACCATTAATATACACGGTAAGCTAATAATAAGGAAATAACAGAGTTAAGCTGCGTTCTATATGTTGTATAGTATAATTATGATCAACATATTGGTTATCTATCATAGACAGAGCATTAATATTAGTTGCGGCAACATTTTGATAGGCTGCTTGATATTACTTTATGCTCTCATATGCAATCTCTCTTTTAAATCATAACTCTGTAAATTATGACTCAGCTTAAAAACTTTACGTTAGGATCTTAGACTACTACGTTCTTATTGATGAATGTCACAACATTATCCATCAATTTAGTTTCACCATCTCCTTGGCCTAGCGGTTAAAACGTTTGGTTGCGTAAATTGAGGTCATGGGTTTAACTCCCAGCTGGGACAACAAGTTGTTTAAAGTGTAGTTGGAGTCGAAATTTAAAAAAAAGATTAAATTATTCTGTTGACCGCACGGAATCACCTCTAAGACTAAGACTACCCATAAAACTGAACAACTTTTTACAATACCAAGGACCATACCTTAAATCCTAAAGAAATTTGCTGATTGCTATACTGCTGATTTTTTTTTTGCGATTGTGTTTGATTAAGGTTAGCCGTGTGGTTCCGGCTTAGAATGGACCACTTAAATTTTTCCCGTGGGTTTCGTAAGAGGCGACAAAGGGATTAAAGGTTTCTTTAACCGTGTTTACGTGTGGGTGACAGGCTAGCCACCTCTCACCACTTGTCACCCATGCACTGACTGGTGGACCCATACTGAAGGATTTCAAATATTTTAATAATTTAGACGTGACCAGACAGATGGACCATGACTGCAATGTGAGGTAGCAAAGATATTGTGTAAGTGTCAGAGACAGTATCAGAAAAAGTATACATTTCTGTTCTTTTCGTCGTATGGAAATGAATCAAATATCAAATCATTTTTCATCCCATGCTTGCTGGTAACTAAACCACAATCTAAAACACGATCATAATCGCGAATCATATAACATTCCATATTGTTTTTATTTTCCGTCGTAATGCCGGATACGTCACATCGTGCCGACGGGCTAATAGGCTCGTATCCTACATCCGACACGATGCACGTCACGGTGACGCACAAGCGCAGTTTTAGACGCATCTCCCGACGCTGACGATGACGTCTTGTCAGCACGACAAGACTGCACTTGCAATGTGATGCAATTCTATGTCAATTTTTGTCGAGATCGCGAAATTATATTACGTTGCGATTTGTTGATATTTTTTCAAAGGTATAGTAACCTAGGTAGAGATAGGTAACATTAGGAATTAAGACATGCCTGAGTTGATCTGTATTTTATAGTTTTAGTCAATTAGTCACCCTATATAAACAAATCTCCGGAAGAACCAGAATATCCGATAGCCAAAAAAGTTGCTAAACTAAAGTGGCAATGGGCAAGGCAGATTGCTCGTAGAACCGATGGCCGATGGGGCCGAAGAGTTCTCGAGGGGAGACCGCGTACTGGAAAGCGCAGCGTGTGTAGGCCCCCACAAGGTGGACTGAAGACCTGGTGAAGGCGACGGGAACCCGGGATGGCAGCGCAGGATTGGTCGTTGTGGCGATCCTCGGGGAGTCCTATGTCCAGTTGTGGACGTCTATCGGCTGAGATGATATGATATGATATAAATCTAAGGCTGAGATTTAGAAAAGAACCTTGATCTTCCGAGCTGTCCATGATGTGTCGGAATAGGAGTTGAATTATAAAGGCGCTAAGCACAACAATTTTGACATTACATATGAGGTGGAGATTTGTAATTAGTTTAAAGTTATTTAAGATATTTAATGTGTTTATTTTGTAATCAATGCTGTAAATCTTCATAAGAATAATAAAATAAATAAAAATCTTGGGCTATACTAAGCAAACATTTAAAAAAATATTAAAATCATTATTCTGATTCTTAAAGGAAGCTACAAAGTTCTTTACCACGCTTATGACCACGGCTAGTACTTAATCTTGTCGTCCAATGAAATAATTCACAAAGAATGATACCTAGATTATCTACAATTTCCTATTGCTGATTGTTGTGAGTAAGATAAAATATAATTAGCTAGCCACCACCGCTATCTAAATTTAACCAAAAAATTTGTAAATTGAATAAAATTAGATCATCGGTACTTACGGTATTGACGGCATGTATCGGTCTGGTGGTCAACGGATGCTGCGCAGGCGCGCCGCCGGAAACGGAAGTCACGGGCGCGTTCGCGCGCTCATCTGTGGAAAAACGGCCGCATGTCAGAATTGCTAGGTTGGTTAGTACCTGATGCTTTACTAGACTGGTATAAATGGTATCGTATGTTCATTCTTTCGTTAAAAAAAATTGTTATGATCGATGGAAAAAATAAATTAATAACGCTCACAGGCAGACATTGTAATGATCCGAAGTAAGCCTTAGGCTTTTTGTTATGGGAACCATACAACAAAGGCACAAACGTGTCATCCATGATCGAACCGGGACTCGAACCCAGGACCCTGGTTGGGCATTTCGGCGCGGCAACCATTACACCAACCGGGTCGTCAAAATGAGGCATTATATTATGTATACATAGTTCCTCCGAAGCAGTAAATTGGTAAATGGTGGACTAGGTCTTTGTACTGTGAATTTGGATTCGTTGTATCAAAAAGTGGATAAGTTTTCTTCCAAAAACAGCAAATCTTTCAATCAAATTTAGAACTGACGGAAACCGAAAGAGAACCCATGGAAAGGTGGCGTGATGTAGATTTGGCATAAGTTTTGAAGAATGTTTAAAGACGAAGACATCCCGTAGAACAAAAATGGAAAAGTTTACGGAACACTTTGGTCCAGGACTTGGATTTGGATGGTACAGGAATGTTGATAATCAATAAAATCCATAACCACTTCAATACATCTTTCTCGAAACCAGGAAACTTAACGGAAAGTCATTAATCGTGTCTCCAGCAATACTTTCGTTCCATGAACTGGAAAGCATTGGGCTCGTGACATTAGCGGGGCGTGACCTCTCTGCGTGACCTGACGACTCTCCGTGAAATGCGGCAAATCGCCGTGCGCCCGCGACGCCGGACCAAACCAATAGCCGTGCTTTACGGTGCTAGGGACTTTTACATGTGGCGATTTTTTAACGGTTTTTACAGAGTTTAAGTTAAGCTGGACACGAGACGATTCTTTTACACAACATGCATCATATGCAAGTGGTCGTTTCTTGTATGCATATATCAATCATTAGACTTGTTGAAGATAATTTTGGTACACTAGATTTGAAATTTTTAAAAGAAAACCCAAAATCAGTTCCATCATGGTGTTACCATAACATAATATATTACGCGCAAGACTATATTCCGGTCAGTGATATTCCAAACAAGTAGTATCCACAATATCCACATTGCAGTTTATGCAGAAGGTACAAAAACTCTCTCCCAGAGTGACAGGTAGAATCTCGTCATCAATTTGACATGCAACAACGTGAAATTAAAGCATGTAGGTTTCTGACGCTTTTTCTTCTTCATCAAAAACCTATCGGTAATACAAATCGTGCATAAGTTTCTAAATGTTATTGATTTGAGCAAGTCTAATGGCTGGAAGTGAACTATGGCCTGTTGAAGCCGGGCTACTAACCACTAATGACTAGACTACCATGGCTTTAGCATGGAATGTTTAGCCAGTTTTCAAAGTCGTGAAATATAAAAGCGCGGTAATGTCCACGAAAGTGACTATCATGTGTGACCGGCGCGGGTGGACACTCGCACGCTCCTAATCGCCGAGGGAATTAGAGAACCGAACACTTTTGCAATAATTACACAAATAATGTGACGTTAATGTGAAGATTTCTAGTGAAATTATCACTTATGGTGGCCGAGTGTAGAAGCTACTGCCGGAAGTACATTTGAGTTCATTTCAGTTCAAATAAAGTTTGGTGTTGTGTTTCCCTTAGATAAAATAAATGGATAAACTGCGGGAACATTTCAAACGAGAAAAATCAAAACGATTTTGCTAGTCATTATTGCCTTTAGGTACTTTGAAGAAATGTCTAGTCAGATATAATTGAAATAAGTATCGAGATGATAGACTAAGTGCCCACCGGCTGGACATACTTTTTGTGCTTCACACAAATGTGCATTGGGCCCATCCATTTTAGGTACTTTGATCTAACATGGTTCCTAACTTAGTTTAGAATGGACCACTCCAATTTATATTCAGGGTTCTTCTTAATATGTTGTCACTTTTTTAAGGAGACGATAGGACCGTCAAACTGAAAAATTTTCTCTATGGGACCAACATCGAAATCGCGAAAAAAATAGCAGTTGTCCCATACATTTGGCTCGAGTAGGTTTGCAGTTCTGTATGGAACAGCTGATTTGTTTTCGCTATTTCGAAGTAGGTGCCATAGAGAAAGTTGTTCAGTTTGCCGGTTTGATCATCCCATTAAAAAGTGAACCCACCCACGTAAATAGGGTCCCTATTTACAGTTTTATAATAGTTAAGAAGATTACATTCGTCATTTTGATGACCGTTTTTTACATTGGAAGCTACACTTTTTTTGAGTACCTATAGAGCTTTTTCGAGTCTCCTGCAGCCTAGTACCATTAGTAGATCTTTTGTGATCGCCATATGCAGTATATAACACGCACCAATATTTTTCTTCTCACACCATTTCAAATATGTACGAGTAAATGATACAGTAAACGATTTAGTTCACAAAAGACTTAAGAAAATCCTTTCGTTGTATCATACGATACTCTAGCTTAGGGAATTAATATTATACCTAATATTTATTTTTATGTACAACCAAAGAAATTAGAAACCTTTATACGGATTCATAAATTTTTGTATACGCTACACAAATATTATACAGTGTGTAAGTCATCTCTCCTCCCTCCTTCCACCCTCAGGAAATGTGAAAAAAAATATGTTGCTCCATACAAAACAGCTATACCTACACGACTCAAATGTATGAAACAGAAGTTTTTTTCACGTTTCATGAGGGTGGCTCCATAGTGAAAGTTGTTCAGTTAGATGGTCTGAATTCACCGTTTCAGTATTTGCTAGGGTTTCACTTACATCAAATAATATCGTATTGATGTAGTAACATAATCATCATCAGTATCCACCTACTGCAGGCCATAAATCACTTATTGTTTATTATTGTATGTGGAGAGAAATAAATAAATTTATTATTATTATTATTATAAATCCCCATTGTACCATCCCTCTCGAGCCAATCTTATCCATGTTTTACCGACGCTTTTACCGAACAGAAATCAATTATTATGATTATTATTATTCTTAAAATCGTACAAAAATCCTCAACCGAAACACTTTCTGCAATCGAAAACTGAAGTACAATAAAAAATTTCGCTCGAGTGACCGTTACGAAAAAGAAGTCATTTCTCGTGTTTGGAAAGTTGAGACTCACTCGCAGCCCGTCACGACCCGCCATTGTCAGATGTCACCTTTCCACTCATCTACAGACGACAGGCGACAATGACCAGCGACCTCCATTGGAATTGTTAATTTATGTTCTTAAAATAAACGATGAACTTGACGAAGATTGTAAAATGAACGCCTGTGGAATTGGCAATGATACTTATTATAAAACCCTATTCACCCTTTTTATAAGCATACGGTTTTTTACACATTTTGTAGGTAAAATGTAATAAGGGTCATATTGCATTGAAACTTTCCATGTCGCTAATCTATTTACCAATAAATTACTTGAAATTCTGATTTAAACCTTCTGCTAATTAATTTAGAAGGACCCTTTATACTAATTAAGAATTGTAGGTGGCGCGGCGTGAGTATGATCAATTACCTACTTTTGGTACAACTGTTTACAAAAACTGCAACCAAACCTGCACCTTATAGTATCTGGTTTATAGGTACAGGTTTGGTTGCATTTTTGATTTAGACAATAAGGTTTCGAACAGTAGAAACCACATTAAAAATTAAAATTAGTTCAACAGTTTCCGCGTGATGTTCCAACAAAGAGAACATGACAAAAATGAAAGTTATAATTTATTATGCTCGGAAACATTCGGTATCACAAAAAAATTTATCGATTGGTATCGATAAAATAATCGATTATTTTTACAAAAAACAAAGCTTGCATTTCTTTAACTTCTACCATTAATTATAGTTTATATTTATAAGGGGGCTAACTCATTATATCAAATATAAAATTAAATTATGGATCCTTCTTGCTTTGATTTACTATTGGAAAATCTTGAAATCATTACGCATGTTGTGTACCAAACTAATTCCAGCACAGTACTAATCGAAACCGTGAATAATAATCCACCAAAAATCAGATATAAAAACATGTAGGATAATTACTGCGGGGATTTTGTACCCATAAGGGCCTCGTACATAAAGTATTGGGTTCCACATAAACAATTTTAATAGTACAAGGAGTGGAATGAACACGATACTTGATGGACTGTTTATGTCATGGAAGCGGGTTTGTGCAAGCATTCACTGATTTTGATGGGGTAGCGTTTGCACTGTCGCGGTGGAAAGTGTTACAATTTTTATAATATAATTAACTATAATTATAATATAATTAAACTATAAAATATTTTAGCAGCACTATTAGAATTAAGAAAGAATTAAGGAAGAAAGAATGAATGAAGAAAGAAAATCTAAATACCTAATTCATTTAGATTTTTTCTTGTTCAGTGGCGCTGGGCGTAGGCAAACAATTTTTTTACTCACGACTATATTCAACCAGGGGGTAGTCAAAGGTAATATTTAGCATATTCTGAATAGCCACCTTTCACTAGCAGTGAAGCTTGGATACTCCGTCAGTGTGACAAGTACTTAATTTCGGAAAGCGTCCAACCACCATGAACTTTGTTGACATACTGTCAACAGTGTGTAGTCGGTACTCCGACTACGTGATGGCCACGTTTAATGGACAGTGGACACAATACGTACACTATCGAAATCTAATCATGTAGGGTACCTTAAACTATTTTCTTCCACAATTTTTATAAAAAATTAAAATAGACTTCAAAACTAAAAAAGTACAAAATAACGATATAACCAGCGTGTTTTCAATTCGCATCTAGAAGAAGATTGCATGTGTTTGCGTGTACAATAAAGTGTTATAATATAACATTAATTTGTTTGCCGTGGTGGTCTAGTGGCGAGTAACCTTGCCTGCCGTGCAGGAGGCGATGGTTCGATCCCCGTCCAGGCCGACTCGTACCAATGAGTTTTTCGTAATTTATGTACGATTTGTGACACTACTGGCTTTTTGGTGAAGGAAAACATCGTGAGGAAACCTGCATGCTTCAATTTCGAGGCATGTATTGTACCCACTGTCCATTATAAGTGGCGACGGGCTGACCCCCCGTCACACTGGACAGAGTTTCGGTACTACCGGTGAAACTTGGATATTCTGAGGTTTCAGAATATCTCTGACTACCCCCTCGGGGAATATAGTCGTGAGCATATGCTATTAATTTATTTTATTGGAGCCGCAAATATAAAATCGAATTGAGAAACTTCTCCTTTTTTAAAGACGGTTAAAAAGCTAAAATATAGACGTAAATTTGTAAATCATTTCCTATAAATTAATCGGTACGATTCTGATCAAGACTAGGACCTAACCACACCGTACTTTGCACGGATGGCGAGGCTAACCAAAGGCAAAGCCAGTAGACTACAATTATATTTTATAAATAAATTGTGACCTCAAAATCGCAACCAAAATAAATCTCAGCAGCGCACTACTCGACAGTACCACGGGGCGGAGGCAAGCGGGGTGCGCGTCGCAGGGGAGCGCACACCTGGCCGGCGCAGCTGCGTGCCCGGGCGAATCTCACGCGCAGCTTCCTCACCGCGCATGCGTGAACACGCACACACACCGCGCCGGTTATGTGCTCGGATGTACCGCGAGTAAATAGCTAAATCTGTGCGTAGTTTCACATTTAATGTTCTCGTTTGGCCTGCTTTCCATAGCACCTACTAATTTAGCTAAAGTTCTGACTGTAATATTGCATTGGTATTCATTTGATGATACCGCTTCCTACCAGCCGTACCGTACCTAAATGTCTAAATAAATATCATGGAAATCATCTAAACAATATATTTTATATAACTACTATGCCGAACAAACCCAAACACTACCCTGAGACTTAATTTGATTAGAGTTTGGTAGATAACATACAATTTAGCATTTGAAATAATAAATAAATATAAAATAAAAATTCTTTATTTCAGACATTACAACCATATTTTGTTAGTACATAACTATGTTACTGCAAACACTTAAGTGTATACCGATCCAGTGCTTAGTAAAGCCACTGTCACAGTATCTACTTGAGACCATGTTCAGGATGCTGTTGGTGCTGGCGCGAACCATCTGCAGCGCGGCGGCACACCGTTTGCGAAGTGTGGTGGGAAACCCATCGACATGAGCGTCCGGGAACATGCCAGACGTACTGCAGAAGCGCAGCAGCCCCAGCAGCATCCTGACGGCGTTATTAAATTGGGTGCGTATGACCATTAGACATCCCTGGCGATTTGCAGTAGAAATAATGGGTCTATTAGTACAATAATCGATGGCCGTAATGATAATAAAAGCTTATATTGTTCTGGTTGGACCAAAATATGATGGTGATTTTCATAGCCCATTTCAACAACAGCGATTACTTATTCAGAAAAGCAATCATAGGCAGGATGTTTTTAGGTGCATGATGTGTGTGCTAATCGCAGATGCAATGCTTCGTCCTTAATATCCTGAATCAGATGAAATGGAGAACAGCTAAAATCAAAGGTTTGTTGAAGTGACTCTAACCGCTAGTCAAACGGCGGTGGCATCAGAGATGTCGACAACGCCTGGTGACATCAGTCGCCTCTTGAGACACCCGTCTGGGTTGAAGCTACTAGAACACGCACTACACGGTTTGGGCCTTTGGAGACCATAAGTATAGTATGTTTTTTTGCGTGGAATTCATGTTTTACTTAATTTTATTTTGAGATGGCCCATCTCGTATCCTGCCCGCGAACGGAGCTTATGGACGCTGCCGATAGTGCCGTGTGGCAAAATACTGGGCTAGAAAGATTTAGAATGACATGCCGATGACTCAATAGAAGAATTTTGAGTTATATGACATTTCTTAACAATGCTAGCTGTAATCTGCGGCCATAGTATGGCAGCGTGATACAGCGCTATCGCACCTTCGTTCTCGTTCTACGCGCGAACAAAGAAGAGAATAGGCTTGATATAGCATAGCCTTATCACGCGCATTTATGCAACGGCCTCTGACTCTGACAATCACAGAGTACGGCAGCCCGGTGCAACCTGCGATTCCGTACCCTTGAGATGAAAATAATATTGATGATGAATAGGAATTACTAGGCGAGCGCGCTACATCTTCGACTTCTTGCGTATTTTCCACAAGATGCAAGTGCAAGACCATTGAGGAAAAAAGACACAATTATGCAGAGGAGATAATTTATTGATGAGCAAACGAATAATCGACATTCCTAGAATCAATTACGATTCGTCTCGCGACCTACAGACACAAAGCAACTACAATAACTCTAACCACAAAATCTACATTGTAACTTCACAAAGAACGATGGCACGAACCGAAATTTTGAATTAAATTAAATGCCAGAAAACCGTATGTCCTATTCAACGGATTCAATTCACTTTCATTGAATTCATTCAATCATTCTTCTAAAGCAACAGGTTACTATCCAGAGCTTTTCGATTTTAGTACAAAACTCGCATCTAACAGTATCATGAATGGGGAATTCCTAAAAAACGTTTCTTACAAGTTGTATTGTCTGATCACAATAACAGGCGTTGGTTAACAAAGAGAGTTTACAAGTGTACAATTCACGCGATAGCTCTTTATGATGCAACCACATTATAAAGACCTATGATGTTGAGTACAATTACCCCTCAGATGAACACTTTTGTTGATTACTGAGAGGTACGGGATAGGTCTAGGTAGGGCGGATAGGTTCTAAAAGCGTGATATTGTTGTTAATATCAATAGTAGCAAACTTTTTGTCAGCCCAATGTGTACTTTTGTGTAGCTGATTATTGTAATTATGTGTTCTAAACATTGGTCAGTGTTACAATGGAGTCGTTTTATTTGAGTTAATTGGAGTACAATGGGTAAGTAGGTGCTCTTAGATAGTTTTCTTGAGATGTTGTGGTGCTTTACTGCATATAATACGTAAACTGTAAACAAAACTGTTTAGGTTAGGTTGATTTATGATGTTTCTATTAATTGTTTTTATATTACAGTTCGTTGAAATGAGAACATTTCTTTAGGAAATATGTTTTTTGCTTTACAGTAAATTCTTGTAATATAACGTTTTCTCTAAGATGTGTTCATCATCATTTCCACGCCAACTGGGACGGTCCTACGTTCCTATCATCCTCTTTGGTTGATAAAAATCTCTTTCTCGAAATATCTGTCTCAAAATACATGAGACTCAATATTTTTTTCACACATCTTTTATGTACCTAGCCATGTACCGAAAATTCCCCCAATTCGCCTCCCCCCACCGGTGTTCAGTTACCGGTATTTTTTGCGCGTTCGGCGGCTGCGCCCGCGCAGGCCGTGTGACCGTAGCTCGGCGCTCGGCTTCGGCTCGGAGGGCGGGGTCTGGTTACCAGCTGAAAGTTTACACCGCACGTTTGCACGTGTACGGTTTTGAGAACACGAAAATGGCCGACGATTTTTGGTGCTATGTGAAGCTGTAGTTTGTTTTTTTGTTATGACATTATTTCGCAACTGTTTGTAAAATCTAAATACAGAGTATACTCCTTATTAACTAGCTTCATTATACTGAAAAGCTTTGTTATAAGGCAGACATTACTAGAGTTTAGATTAGAAGATGTTACACAGTTATTCAGAAAATGCTCCTAATCATAATCCTCAAACAAGTTTTCTTAACGTGAGTATACCTAGAATTTCCGAAATTCGGATGCATATCATTGGGCAAGTGAACTAACGCCCATACAGGATATATGGGCTTGAGGGTAGGCCTGTACCATGTATAGGGACGTTATACAGATGGACGATAGGCTGATGATGATGATGATTCCTACCTGGTATTTACCTAGCCACGGTATCGAACGCGTCCAAACCATTTTACTATTAATCTAAACAAATTACGAAAGAGACCCTTATTGTGACATAAAAGTTGTAAGTTACCTACTAAATATTTTTCCATACAAACCATAAATTATTTGAAGCATTCAACACAACTTCAAAACAATATAGAAATTAAATTAAATGTTCAGTAAAAATTTATAATCTAAAGCTCCTATCCATTTGGTTTGTAACAATGATGATCTTCTAAGTAAATTATGCTAAGTTTTTTGTTTTACAATATGTACCTATAGTCCTATAGTAACAAAGATCGACAACATTTTAGATATAAGTCCAAGCTTTACTTTCGCTTTACACCAAATACTTAAATACATCTTTGCGATATAAGTACCTACGTTTATAATTAAAACCTCAGTACATTATTCTTCCATGATAAGCGTAATAATCCAGGGTAAACGTCTGAGCTGGGATCTACCCAATATAACATTTCACGAAGTACTCTCCCAAAACCCTTATGGCTAACGCATAAACATGAAAATTGCTTTATTCTGGAGAACTCGTATGAGATAATCTGTTACACAATAGAACGGATACTAACGCTCAGCTTTAAAACTCAGGATTTTGTTTCGAAAGATTAGAAATAATAAGAGGTTACGTTTTTTGGTTCAGCCCACTTGAAGGTTAGTACGTAACGGTAGGAAATGCCAGATTATTTTGTTAGGATATCCGAACGGATGTAATTGGGATCAGGTAGTTCTGGTAATTGATTGTGAACAAGATATTTAATAGTATTGTAATAAAGGGGTTTTCGGGCTTAGCTCTGGTAAACTTTTTTGGGGTATAAAGTTACAAAACTCGCGTTGTAACGGAAATATTACGGAGTTCCTGGTTTCAACGAGCTTTGCATGGTGTATTATAGGATGTTGTTTCCAGTTCGGGCTGCTTGAAAACATTCTGATAGCATGTTGACACTTCTTTAGACAAGTTAGAGGATGATAACATCCGCAGTGGGACACATATAAAGGCTGATGATGACTTGAATGATGAAACGGGGAACCATGGGAAGGAAGGAAATTATCTGGCAATTTTGTTCAAAGGACCAAACCATCCTAACAATTTCAGAAAAAAAAACTGAAAATTTACTACCAATAGGCTAAGTATTTTACTAACAACATTGTAATACCACTTGGTCGAAAATAAAGTCTTATATTCTGTTTATCAATGTACTTTTGTACTGGACGATACGTCACGTTCGTTTTAAAACTTGACTACAACATTTAATCGAAATCGAAAACTAAATTAAACATAAAAAATTAATGTTATAAAATAATAATCTCGACCATAAGGAAAATTTTTACAGCAACACCTTCATCGGTACTCGAACGCAAAACGCCGAGTCACCGACGCAGGCGCATCGGTCCGTGGGGGCGACTGCTTTGATGCGAGCCGACGTTCGACAGCGTCCGATAGCTCACAAAACGACAACCACGGTGTTGGTGTGGGCTGGTTGAAGAGAGGCAGCGGATTTGATTAGAGAAGATTTATGTTTGGATGATAATTTTAAAAGTGAGCCAAAAACATCGAAAAAAGCACATGCGTCGTTCCATTAGCAGGATGATGGAATGCTCGGCTAATGAAAACGATTTTTCTTTGGCTTTGTTTATTAGCCATATAGCAAAAGATTCGAAAGTACTGATAGTAAGTAGTGATACCGACGCACCATGTAGTTTTCATTGCATAGATAGGTAGATATACAGTGGTCTTAGGTGTATGAGTTGAGTACTAAAACGTTCAAATTCTAGACGACAATTCTGACCAATTACGCTACATGGATATTAATTCATCAATTTATTAAAAAATATAAATTGATTCATTGGTTATGAGATAATGCAGTCCAAAGTACATTAAATGAATGCGCAGATTGTAAGTGTACCTATGTTTACTCATCAAAGTTAATTTATAAACAGAGATATATAATTTTTTCCTTATTTATTTGGAGCGTTGATTGTGCAAAATAAGCGTTTCCAAATCGCCTCCGCTACCTCTTCTCCCATAGCCTATCATGTAAAAAACGACGCCGTCGTCTCCACCGACACTTGTGAGATGATGGTGTGAATTGAACGCTGAGATGGGTAAGCTGGCCCGATAAACAACTGCACGAGGGCAGTAATTGGTCAGATCTGAGTGTCATTTGTATGTTATTTTGTCATTTCATTGCTGGCTCGGGATAAATGATGTTTGCATTGTATAAACCGAAGATGTGGTAAAAGACATGCACAATGTCATGGTCATAATTCCTTTCGCATCATGCCACAACCATCAATAGTATCTTTCTATGCGTGCAGTGGAAGAAAGGCACACTTTGCATATTGACGATTTCTGGATGGAATTAAATGTCAAGTCGTGAATAGGCTAGACTTTCGCCCACAAAAATGTTGCATAAAAAACCTTATCCCTTAGTTACCTTGTACCCATGGGATGAAATGGGGTGGTCTGCGTAGTCTTTTCTGAGATGGAGCCATACGGCAAAAGAAGTTATTGTAATGTCACTTACATTGCTTGATTTTTTCAAGATTTCTTTGATTGACAAGCAAGCAAGCAAGAATCTAGCAAGAAAAGGTAAGATAGAACAGATTTTCTTGATATGTCATCGCCATAAAGCTATTATACCTTAGTAACTTTATGGTCAGCGCAGTTACAGAAAGAAAGCGGTTACATTTTATAACAATACGAAAATACACTGAGGTGAGCAATCTGATGGTCATGACATGGGGATATCTCCGAATTTTGTATTGAAAGTCTAAGATGCTCTAGAAACTAACGATTCCTTGCATACTTTCAATGCAAAATGTCCCCAGGTCTGACACGGCACGAATGTGTGTAGTAAGACCTTAAAAACTGGACGCAATAGTCAGACCTGAGGGGCTTTTGTATGTTAGTTTGTCATGTCATTGTTGGTTTGCAATAAATGCTGGTTAATTGTGCTCATATTGTTTTGAAGCAAAGACGTGATTTTTTATAATCGTGATATAGATTGCTGTGAAATTTTCTTTGATTGAAACCTTAGACTACTTATATGAGGACAAGTTACGCGTGTTATTCTACTAACAAACTTTTCTGCCACTTTTTGCGGGGGGCGAGGTAGCACGAGATTCGCAACTTTGAATTTTATTCCATTAGTTTAGATTCTAATTTTGAATTTTAAAAATCATGAAAAACAGTGTCGTGTGAACCCCAAACGTCATTAGTTCGAAATTATTGTTCCGCAATTATAGGCTGTCGCGTTTAGTGATAAGGTATAAAATTGTATGTAAATGCGTAAGATCTTTTGATCTGGCACGTTGGCAGAGGGGAAATGCTAAGGCGAGGCGGGTCCGCATATAATTCGTCTAAGATTGAAACCTATTGGAATTGATGTAGAATGTTTATTTTCATGAAGTTCTAAGCTAGAAGATAAAAAGTTCTACTTTGACTAAATATTATAAGGACTGGCCTTGCGGTAGCATTTCCCCTCTGCCACGGTATAAGCACAATTGGTCTTGTGCATTTACATTCAATTTTACACCTTATCACTAAACGCGAAATAATAACTTCGAACTTAGAACGTTTGGGGTTCACACGAGACTACTTTTCATGATTTTTAACATTCAAAATTAGAATCTAAAGTTATGGGGAATAAAATCCAAAGTTGCGGATTTCATGTTACCTCGCCCCCCGCAAAAAGTGGCAGAAATTTTTGTTAGTAGAATTACATGCGTAACCAGTCCACATATAAATAGTCAAAGGTTTCAAAAGATAATAAAAGCCTAAACTCAACTCAATTGTTTGACATCTGACCACTTTGTGTACATTAAAATGCACTGTAGGATGGAAAATTACTTGTAACCAAGATTAGCATTTTAATTAATTTTGGTAAAAATTTATATACAAGTCCATCACGTGTAGTGCCTAGTGCCTACGTAGTATTTGGTGAATTGACGTAAGTCAATATTCCGTGACTAACCAAGTAACTATATGAACACTTGTTAGTTATTAGTTTAGGTAATATGAAATATAAGCGAAATGAAATTACCATGTGACAATTTTTTGAGAATACAAGACACGCACATAAACATGTAGGGCTTCTTAATATGCTGACACTTTTTTAAGGGGATAATCAGACCGTCAAACTGAACAACAATCTATATAGCACCAACATCTAAATCATGAAAAAAAACAGCTGTTTCATACAAAACTGCAAACCTACTCGAGCAAAATGTATGGGACTAAGGTTTTTTTTTTGCGATTTCGATGTTGTTCCCATATAGAAAGTTGTTCAGGTTGATCATATCTGATCTCTGATCATATACTTAAAAAATCAGCATATTAAGAAGGATCCTGTATAGATTCTTTTCTACAACTACCCACAAAAATGTGCATGCCATTATAGCAAAGGCAAATCTTTAGCAGATTGAAGGATTTAGGATGGAACGATGTGTCAAATAGAATAATGCCGAAGCAAATAAATTATTCCACAGAATTTCTTGAATGATTAAAAAATAAAACATTTTGTCATTTAGGTATATTTTGTAAACATTGTGTCTAAATCAACATACTGTTAAAGTAAGTTTTTGGTAAGTTTTTGAAGAGATAAATTTAATAAAACTCTTTTAATTTGTTTATATCTTCGTAAAAAAGAGATTAAAAACCCAATAAACAAAACACCTCATTTAAGGCCGATCCTGTAGCCTGTATATACCTATACTATGATAATATTTTCCAACTATGACTTTATTATAAGCCCTTTGACTAATTATTATAAGGACTAGCCTTGCGGTAGCATTTCCCCTCTGCCACGGTATAAGCACAATTGATCTTGTGCATTTACATTAAATTTTAAACCTTATCACTAAACGAGACAGCCTATAATTGCGAAATAATAACTTCGAACTTAGAACGTTTGGGGTTCACACGAGACTACTTTTCATGATTTTTAACATTCAAAATTAGAATCTAAATTTATGGGGAATAAAATCCAAAGTTGCGCATTTCATGTTACCTCGCCCCCCGCAAAAAGTGGCAGAAATGTTTGTTAGTAGAATTACACGCGTAACCAGTCCACATATAAGTAGTCAAAGTATAAGCCTGACCAAAAAAATAAAAAACCTGCTTTTGAAAATCGAATTTAATCTTGAATGTGGCAAGTACAAAAATCACTTCCAGGTTACAGTGATTTTCCGGAATATAGAAAAGCTTTTAATCAGGCATTATCTACTCGTACATTTCATAAACAATTGAACATCAATTGCTCTGCATATCCAGAACGCTGTAGCTAAACATGTCAATGTAACCTATCCTTGCAATTATTTGTAACATCGTTATGACGAATGTAACAAAACAATTGTGTAAATATTTATTAATAAACCAACAACTGTGAGTGAGATCACACGATTTTCCATACATTGTTATTCAGCGATATGTTTATAGGAATATATAGCCGAGTACCTTTTATTGTTGCTGCCGACGACTATTGAATGAAGTTTTATTCTCCTTTATTGAAAGACTTCAATTAATTTGGTATCAATTTTGCTTTTATCTAGATTGTTTGTGTTTATACATCTTTATTAAGCTGTTACTTAATTCATTGTTTCTTTTGCATGCTTTAGTTACGATATGAATAAAATATTTGTGTACATTATTTAATTAAATGTTGCGAAAGTTTAGTAATAACTTCAATTAAAAATAAACTATTGATTATAAAAAAACACCCTAGTAGTATGTAAAGGAGTAGTGGTTAAGATTAGACCATCAAACTGAACAACTTTCACTATGGAGCCAGTATGAAAAAAAAATTAAAAATCTGCATTTCATAAAAAAAACTGTAGACCTACTCGTCTCAAATGTAGGTATGAACTACTTTTTGTCTTCATAGTGAAAGTTGTTCAGTTTGATGGTCAACAACCCCATTAAATATCCTTGTATGATTATCGGCTTAGCCCTGGTCTGTATTGTGCTGTTTGTCTACTAAACCTCTTTGGCTCCTTTCGTTGTCAAAAAAACAAACAGTTGATGCTCCACTAGCTATATTCAAACCTATTTAGATATAGGAAAATACGAATAAATATGATTCCGTCATTTTATCATTATAATTAAGTATAGTATGAGAGATATAACGTCACTAAATATTCAACATTTAGTCAAGTAGCTCACCCATCTTAAAAATACACGAAATGAAGTAAATAGCTAGAGACTTATCGTGTTGGCAAACACTAATAACTTCTCATATAGCCAGGTAAATAGATCCTTGTCTCTGAAATCCGCAAAAAAGCCAAAAATAATCCTTCCGGTGCAGTGGGGCGAGGTCGGCTTTCCGCAGACTTTGTGACGCCGCCGCCCGGCTTCGCTCGGCCCTAGTCTCGAACAGGATCCTGGTGGTGAAATTGTTAATCGTTCCGCGGCATGTTCAAGTGATTCAGGTGTTTAGGGTTGTCAAAACTCGGTTTTATAAAGATTAAGAGATTAATCAAAAATTTTTATGCACACCATTTTTAAAAAAAATAAAAGTACATGACTATTTTAAATGCTTATGTTTCATCGAAATTTCGTATTGACACCATTGACACTAAGGCCGAGATTCAGAGACGATATTTTAGTCATAATTCGAATTAAGTAGGGCGAAAATGTATGGATTTTGACATACGGGAGTTCAAACTAAGGCTGAGATTCAAGCCGAGATTCAGAGACGATTTTTTTAGTCTTAGTTCGTACTAAGTATGGCGAAAATGTACGGATTTTGACATAAGGGAGTTCGAACTAAGACTTAAAAAACGTCTCAGAATCTCAGACTAACAGTTTGAAGTCATACATCAATGAAGGAAGGGAAGCACAAAATATACCTAGGTTTTTGTGCTTTTAGAGAAAAATTACGGAAATTGTTAACCTAAACCTAATTTTCAATTGTAATAATTTTCCGTGATTGACGAAACCCGAGTTTTTCTGTCGTACCTTGGGCAGTCAGCCTTGATACGACTATTGCTGACTGGCTAATCATTATACAACAACATGAGTGATTTTCATGCGCATAGCATGCATATAGCTCATGCTAGAAGAATAATGATAATAATACGTGCTATTTAAGCCCTATTTCACAGAATGCACTATGACACTACCACAGAATAAATACTAGTACTACCCGTACAGAAGAATCACTTCGAAAACAGATTTAAATAAATAGCGACTCTCTCAACACGGGAATAAGGTGCAAAGCTATTCGCACCCATCCTATCGTACAATTCGCGAATAACCTACCAACCGTCACCACGGAGCGCGTGCAAACAAAAATGAACCGAGTCATTAGACATGAAAGCTTCCTTTACATAGTCTCCCTGTTTCATTCTTTCACGTGCTGGCAGCGTGACATCGCTAGGGTTTTCAAGTCTGGCATTGACTACTCACAAAATGGCGGCAAGTCTAAAGAGATTGACCAAGAAGTTTACACGGTATACCTAACCTATTGCCATTCACCCCTCGTTGGGGATCGTTCGTCAAGCGTACCTGAGCTGTGGAGTGAGACAGGCCTGACACTACCTAGAAAATACCATCTAACGCGCCGCCAACCCTAGTCGTCACTTGGAAATTATCAAGTTATCTTTCGCAGATCGCATTCTCCGTAGAAGAGGATTACCGATCGCCATTACTGCGTTCTAGGAAGGTATCACCAGGTAGCCAAACTTTTTTTTCTAAATTTCTTTGTCCAGAAAATTGCTTGCAATCTAATCACGATGTGCGATTACGTTCAACAAGCGAAATTGTTCTGTATGGACCCAAACATAACGAAGCTTTTAAGTATTTCTGGTTTGTAGATCAGTTGATGCGAAAAATTAGTGTACTGATTTTGAATATTAAAGCGTATACCGTTATCTATGAATGAATATGAGTAATTATAAATTTATGAATGGCATGCAGTGAGATTAGATTAGGGGTTACAATGAGTAAGGGTGGTCTTTGTTATTTGCGTGGTTACGTTTGACCGGTCACAAACGTTTTGTGGTTATAAACGTTGTAATGTTTGATTTGCAATAGTAACCAATTATGCTACAGGTTTTATGTTGTCTTCAGAGCAGTTCCGTAAGCAAAAGGATGTAGTATGTTCTAAATAGGAATGTTATCGAATTTGAGTATTGAATTTTCAAAAAGTCATATGTAATGCGCGATTTTGAATGACTATGAACCCATATTCCAAGAATGTCACGCTCTTGCGTGCACGCACGTTTGAAATACATTCATCATCATCATCAGCCTACAAAAGTCACACTGTAGGGCATAGGCCTTGGAGGGTGTATGGGGTAATGCAGATTGGTAGTCTGCGCATGCGCATCAGAATTTCTTCTTCAGCGCATGCAGGTTTCCTTATGATGTTTCCGTTCACCATTTGAGAGCATAGTTGGTATTGCGTGCATAAGTAAAGTTAGTAAATTTGATTAGTACAATGGCATGTTGACCGTGCGGATTCAAACCCGAACCATCATATTATGATACCTCTCCGCACCGCGCCTCCGACGATTCAGAAATTATACGTTACACTGAAGAAAGGTAGCTACTATTTGCTGTAAAAAGAGCTATATAGGGTGTAACAAAACACCATAGTAATATTAAAAGGGCTGGTTGATTAAGTTTAGACCATCAAACTGAACAACTCTCACTATGGAGCCAACATCGAATAGAAATTTTAAAATCTGCTGTTTCATACAAAACCGTAGTAACGATTTGACTCCAATGTATGAAACAGCAGATTTTTTAATTTTATTTTGATTTTTGACTGTTTAGTAAAAGTTCAAATGAAATAATGTTGCTGTTGCTATTGTTCAGTTTCATGGTCTAAACCACCTTATAAAAAATTCAAAGGTCTTTTGTTACACCCTGTATAGTTCAACACATTAAAGGAAAATATGTTATTAACAGGAAACACCGTAGTTAAATTTTATTTGTCTTTTTTTTTCAGACAACGGACAAAGGAATTTACTGAGCCGATACTTAGGTCAATATAATTCAAAACTAAAATTAGATATACCACTGACCCCAACTTTTTTAAGAGTTGTCTATTAAAATTCCGTTAACATACTTAATTACATTAGTAGCTACGTACGCGCCTAAAATCATACGTCAATCATTCGCTTACAAAACAGTATTGATGTCCTAGAAACTAGACGCAATCATATGAAAATAAATGACACGAATAACTGACTGATAGATTGCCAAATGTTTATACAACCCTGCTGTATAGGTATCATATCAATTTTGAGATTGAACTACCGATTGTACATTTTGGTATCTACTAACGTACTTATATCACGTAGAATAACTTAAGGCACGGTTTATACAGAAGAGACGTGTGGTGGTGGCGGATAATCTAAGTAACACAATATAAACCTTATAATAAGTAGCATAGCGTCGTTTGGAGAATTACGCCCGCGCCTCCAGGGGACGTCACCTGGACTCACGTCACGTCTCTTCTGTATAAACCGCGCCTTAAATGAAGGTGCCAATGTTCCGTAGTTGCTTTCCTAATTTCGGTGATTGTATCCAGTACCAACTGAAGTTTCACTAAGTTTTGCCTAAAATTTTGCCAAGAGACGCACAAGCTTAGCATCACTATCGCATCGTATCAAATGCAACTTTGAAAATACATTTTTTTTAAATATATAGTCACTTGTTTTGGCGCACTCGATAAGCTAGAAAACGCAAGCCATATAAATATAGTGTTTACAGGGCGTAAACTTAAATGCATTACAAATTTTTGGAGGTGCTTCAGACTGACGAACTGCACAATATTTGTTACGTTGCCAACATCGAAATCCCGAAAACTTTGTATGTTGTTTCATAGAAAACGTCAATACGCTAATACTCTACTCGATCTAAATATATGGATCAGCAAATTTTTTGGACAATTTCGATATTGGCTTCAATAGAAAGTTGTTCATATGAACAACTTTCAGTGTATAATCAGCATCCTTACAACACCGCTTTTTACAGCAAATGTTCGTAGCAAGGTACTTTTCTTCCTAAAGCAATTCACGATAGATTCATTTGCCTATCACACTAGCGTGTGAACTAGGCCACAGTGACACAAGCCATCCAACAAGTCATTAGTCCCCAATAATTACCAAAACGATTACCGTAACCATCTCCGAGCGTGTTGACGTATTACGTTTAAATGTACCACACCCACTATAAAAGGGGAAAAATTTGGAATACAATTATGAATAAAATACCGTGGAACCTCGATAAACCGACCTCTTTGACTCGTAGCTTTGAGCTCCAGAATAATCACAGTCAGTCCAAAAATTGAATTAACCAATACTTAGGTATTCAAGTAAGTAAGTTATAGTCTGTAGAATCCCACTGCAGGGCAAAGGCCTCCTCTCACGAATAAGGGTGAGATGGAGTGGGCCATACTCCACCACGCGAGCCCACTTAGGATTAAACAATTTAAATAAATAAGTTAAAGTTTAATTCAGTAAACTAATAAAATAGTCATTAACTCAAGACCGTATTTTCCTTTTAGTGTGGTCAGAAGCTTTACTATAACTATCGACCGAGGAGGGTCGACAGTTATAGTAAAGCTTCTGATAGTTCTGATAGCTTCTACAGTCCGTCCACGCAAGTTTTAATGAATTAATGATGAAATGGTTATGTTATGTGGTAGCTAGCTTTTTGCCTTTAAAATACTACAAAAGAAACCTTAATATTCGGAGACCTCTATAGTCAGAATTCCAAAACATCTAATATAAAAAATTCACCCCCTTAAGTTCCGAATCATCGAGGCTCCACATTGTAATAAGTAACTTAAAAGTTTGTCATGCGAATCGAGCATTAGCAGCACAATCTAATTTCCCTTTTGATTTTAAGTAATTTATATGAAATTATGTGGAGAAAACTTCGGATGGCGAAGGGTGCTTTTTGATAAATGTTCGTTTTCTATTCGATTAGGCAGATAAATGCGACCGATAGGCCGAGATTGAACGATCGATTACGTCATAATCACCTTTCCTTAGGAATGGATAATACATAATATAATTTGTGGTACCATTTTAAAAATGTCAATGTAATGGTCGATGATTATTGTACTTCAAAAACTACAAAGAATAAGGCAAAACATCAATTTGAAACCGTTAGACATTACATAATGTGTAAAAGAATGTACTATAGGCACATAATTATTAAAATAATGAAAATTATGATTATATCAAGTTTGCTTGTCAATTTGAATTTGAATTTTTCGTTTGTTATTGTTACCGGGAACCAAAAGAGATTTTACTGTAACGTAATAATAGAAATAGTGCAAGGAGATTGGTTTACACTTACACCACATAATAATTTAAATTATTACTGGCACTTAATGCCTGGAAAAAAATATACGAAGCCATTTGCTAAGAATTAAAAGTAAAATGTTTTGTTTCATTATTTCGTTTTATGGCCTTCCCAATATTTTTTGTTATCTTTTTTGCCAGTATTTGTCTTACCAAGGAGGATTTCAAACTTTTTCGTTTGTCAAATAACTCAATTGCCTGCTCATTAATAAAACAAAACGCGACATTACTGTTAATAATTTCATTATTCGTGCCCTATTATTACCAAGCGTAATCTTTATATCGCAGGCCCCTTTAGTTATAGTTGCGTATAGAAATTACGAGGTGCTTACATTATAATTTTCTAACCTATGCAAATATGCTTCCTTTTAACAGGTGTGAGTGGTTTGTTCCAATTGTTTTAATGTAACTTTTTTAATTTGATAAAAATAGGGTGGATTTTTTGGACAGGGCATTAAGGGCAGTAGGTACTTAATCATTGTTGTTACAGGATAGCATTTTTAGGAGATTGTCCTTAACCTTTTTGACCTGCATTAATAGATTGTGAAACAATGCTCAGTCAGCAAAAACTTTATTTATGCTAATCGATCATGTTTCTAATAAGGATCAAAAACGCTATTGGACCAACTAACGTTGGAGTACCTACTAGAAATGTCAGAATTCGTACTAAACATTTTTCATATTATATACTTTTTTAATATGCTGACACTTTTTAAGGGGATGATCAGACCATCAAACTGAACAACTTTCTCTATAGGACCAACAACTAAATGTCGAAAAAAAAAATCTGCTGTCCCATACATTTGTTTTGTATGGAACTGAGTTGTTTTTCGCGATTTCGATGTTGGGCCCATAGAAAAAGCTGTTCAGTTTGATGGTCTGATACTGCCCTTAAAAAGTGTCAGCATATTAAGAAGGACCCTGTATAGTATAACAACCTTTATTTTGAAGACCGTCTAAATAACTGTAAATATGTAGTTAATAATAACTATGTAGATAAGATAATTTCCTCTTTTGCCACAAGGCCGTCAAATCCATGAAAATTAAAAACTTTGTTTGTAGGCAACAGATGGGCGCTATAAAAATCATCTTTAAAAATGTCGATAGCCTTGCTTTCCCAACATTCCCGTTTTGCTTCCTTATTAAGAAACTAATGTTATTGAGAAAATCCTCAACCGCAAGGATTTTAAGACACTAAATAATACTTACCACTGTTTTAACATTATAACCTTCGTTTTATTCCCTTATTTTAATCGCTAGTTGTTGCGTGAGAAACGCAAACGGCCAGTAGCGGGCTACTTTTAATACGTTTGCCAAATAATATACCTACACACCATATACTAATCACAGGACCTTAGCCCTAAAGTCATAAAGCTTAAATTACAATAGTTTTGAATTTTAGAAGAGGGTTAGTATGTTGGTGGTTATGAGCTAGAGTGGAAATGTGCAAGGAGTATTAATCACAACAGAATTAGCTTTGGCGATTCGCTCCCAAGTGTCAGCGGGGAATTTATATTCTGTGGTCAGTGGTAGCGTTCTTATTTAAAAATTTAAGGAAAGAATTAATGGTTTTTAAAATACAGAAGTGTAAATTGAATATAATGTAGACAAACGCCTGGAAACGTGTAGATAACATAAATATTATCTCCTTTAACTTTCTCAAAACAGAAATCGACTTCACTGTGTCTCAGTGGTAAAAGTAAAAAAAAGGGACGTAACCTAGGGAAAAAGTCCCATTGTATATATTATGCTTACTTTATAATAGTACAGGAAACATTATTTTACCAAACAGATTTTATGACATTAATTTACATATAATGCTCTTGCACTAAATTATCAAAAATAACTCTGTAAATTCTAAAAAGCCCAGGTTAGCCCTTTCTGGTGCCGCACCCAAAGTTTCGCGGCCAAACCGCCTCCGCACCGCTGGGGATCGCATAAATACTACTTAACGCGCACGACACTCCAAATTTAAAAATATAAAGAAAAAAAAAACATTTAAAAAGTAAAGAAGCCCAGAAATCAGGACGTAACTTTTTAATAATTACCTTCGGACGCGGCGAGTAGCGTCACTAATGTGTGAATGAGGTAACCCTTTTCTAAATAATTTTGTTTTGTAACATGTTTTATAGATTTTGACGTAATTTATTCTTAAACCCTCTTCACTGATCTTGTTAAGTTTAAATTAAACAAGTTATGATTTTATATTTTTATCTTATCTTTTTAATCCTGTTTAATATAGCCCGGTTTAATAGATAGTTAATCTTTACAAACGTTCAAACTCTGCAGAAGGTATTTGCAAAGCTTGGGCCTTCCTATTGGTATGATTTGACAAAAAAAAAGAGAACGATATATAATTTAAGGGCCTATGTCGAAAAATAATTAAAACGAAATGTGCGTGTGATAGCTTATATTACTGCCTGATGCGAGAGAAAGGGATGGGGCGGCGCGCGCGCCTGAAACGACGCAAGCATAAAACAAACTTTATTTAATTGTGATTGTACTATTTATGTAAGTTCATTTCTGCTCTAATCAAACTTTATAAAATATCAATCTCTTTTTTTTTAAACAAGTCTCTTGTTTTATTATCCACCGTTTAGCAGTTCTAAGCGTTTATCGATAAAGACGGAGGCTACTTTGGCTTATTTTTCTATCGAAAAAATGTCTCTTAATCGTGTTTTGGCTCTAATCAAAACTTCAATTATATGTTCAATTTACACATATCCGCAAATCATACTCCTACTGTTAGTACTTCATGATATATGATGCTTTGAAGAATCCTATTTTTTTCACATATCCTCTTAAGGAGATGATCAGATCATCAAACTAATGAAATCTCTACAGGAATAATATGGAAATCGCGAAAAAAATATCGGTTGTTACATACACGACTACAAATCTACTCAACCGAAATGTATGAGACATCTGATCCCGTGACTTCCCGACCAAAGAAAGGTGCTCTCTTCTGTTGTACCAATCCAAGGCGTATCTTACTCGTAACCAACCCACCAACCTCAATTCATGGCGTGCGTTTATCCGCAGTGAGTATAGCATCGCAGAGCATTACGCTCACGACTATATTCCCCGAGGGACATCCACGTTTCACTATAGTACCGAAACTCTATTCAGTGTGTCGGGGAGTGAGCCCGTCGCCACTTGTAATGGACAGTGGGTACAATACATGCCTCGAAATTGAAGCATGCAGGTTTGTCCACTTGGAAAACATACCAATAAATTAATTTTCATCAGCCTTTGGCCCACCTCTACAGGGTGAAATTGATATCATTAGCATCCTTTGAAACTAAGAGTCTACCCATCAAACTGAACAACTTTTACTATGGGAGCAAACCGATCAGACCAAAAAAGATCTGCTGTTGCATACATTTGTGTCGAGTAGGCATTGCAGTTTAGTATGGAACGGATTTTTTTTATTGCTCCGATCAGTTTGCTCCCAAAGTAAAAGTTGTTCCGTTTGATAGGTAGATTCTTAGTTTAAAAGGATGCTAATGATATCAATTTCACCCTGTATACAGGGTTCAACTTAATATGCTGATGGTTTTTTAAGACGATGATCAGACCATCAAACTTGACAACTTTCCTTTGGTCCCATGGAGAAAGTTGTTCAGTTTGTTGGTCTGATCATCCCTTTAAAACACCGTCAGCATATTAAGAAGGATCCTGTATTGCAAACCAAGATTATAAAAACAACCAACAAAAGCATCACAAGGTATAAATACTCGTACTATGAATGACGCAACCAAAAATCCAAATACAAATCTCAAGGAGCGTTTGCACTACCACCACCCGTTCAAGTAGCGCCACGTCGCGTCATCGTGGCAGCAGGCCAGATCGAGGAATGCGACACGACACGACACCAAAACGTCACGGCAATTAAGGAATCGGCAAGCTCTAACCTCTTGCTGTCAGACCTGCAATGGGCACGCGGCTGATTGGCACTACGGTATTATTGACACACTGGATTAGATATGTGTAATGTTTTGTAGATGAATATTTTTTTTCTTATTTGTATGTATGTATATGCTCACGACTATATGCCCCGAGGGGTTAGTCAGAGAGGTTCTGAAACCTCAGAGCATCCACGTTTCACCAGTAGTACCGAAACTCTGTCCAGTGTGACGGGGGTGAGCCCGTCGCCACTTATAATGGACAGTGGGTTCAATACATGCCTCGAAAATGAAGCACAGGCTTCCTCACGATGTTTTCCTTCACCGAAAAGCCAGTGGTGTTACAAATCGTACATAAATTCTTATTTATTTGGAATAATTAGTGATTTGGTAGATAGTATAATTTTAGCTCATTCAAAATGGTTTAAGCACAGCTGTTTTTTTCCTCATACGGACATACATAAATACATGCCTTATAATTTCAAATGTTATTGATACTTAACATGTTACAGTCATGTTGTGCTGTTTCAAATCAAAGATTGAAAAAAATGTCTCGGACGGGACTTGAACCCCGCAACCTGTGAAACCTGAAAAAGGGGCAGCGCTTTCGTCCAATTAAGCTACCGAGTCATTACGTCAGTTGCCCAAATTCTTCAATACTATCAATTTAAAGGTACTTGAAGCCATCTACTGGAGTTCTTTTTCTCGGTTTGACAGGTTGCGAGTTCAAGTACCGTCCGATTTTTTTTTGTAATATGTATTTAATTTGATATGAATTATGACAGTTTATCATTTTATTTTTAATCGGTATATAAGGTTTCAAAAAACTGATTTGAAATGACACATGATTTTTCTTCAATACTAAAATATTTCTTTTTTGAGTTGTTAGAACCGATATGGTGTATTATCGTTACAAGATTTCGGCTTAAATCACATCAAAAATGTAAAACAGCAATTCTCATTTTAATAAAAGACTGGCAACGAATAATTGAACAACGCCCAATCCACTCACGTTACGCTCCATGATAATCGACATCACTATAATGTACGTACAACATTTATCATATTTCATGGCGTTCGTTCGACATCTCTGACGGTTTCTCTTCCGCGGGTGACAGCCCGTTAACTTCACCAAGAACTTTATTGCTATCTACCGTCTATTGCGTTATTATTGGAAACATTTTTCTTGTAATTTTGGGCCTTCTGTATTTGCCTGTGACTTAAGAATTGGGTTTGATTGAATAATAAGGGTGTTTTATTTCTCACTGCACAAAATTAATTTACGGAACAATTTAATAGGTATAACAGTTGAATTGTTAAAAAATTCATTAAATTTATAAAAAAAATGCATGATTGTATGTAGTATTTTAGTATTAGCAATACTAAAATACTACATACAATCATGAATTCACGACCATAATTTATACAGGGTCCAACTTAATATGCTAACACTTTTTAAAGGGATGATCACACCATTAAACTGAACAACTTTCTCTATGGGACCAACATCAAAATCGCGAAAAAAAAATCAGCTGTCCCATACATTTGGCTCGAGTTGGTTTGCAGTTTTGTATGGGACAGCTATATTTTTTTTCGCGATTTTGATGTTGCTCCCGTAGAGAAAGGTGTTCAGTTTGATGGTCTGTTCTGTACATGGAGGAGTGGTCAGTACATTGGCTTAATCTTCCAACTACATATAATACACGGGATGTTTTATATGCGTAACATATTAAAAGGGGAGCTTCAGATCATCTAAGTAAACCATTTTTACTACAACCCAACATCAAAATCGCGAAAAAAATACCAATGAAAAACGTAATTATTTAGCTAGGTACTCGACCCGATTGTATGTATGGAACAGCGATATTTTTTTACGATTTCGATGTTGGCTCCATAGTGAAAGTTGTTAAATTTTATGGTTTGAAGGTCCTCTTTAATATGTAGCTCATTTAACTAAAAAGTCGTGGTGGTCCAGTGGCGAGTAACTTTGCCTTCTGTGCAGGAGGCGATGGTTCGATCCCCATCCAAGCCGACTCGTACCAATGAGTTTTTCGGAATTTACGATTTTTAACACCACGGGCTTCACGGGCGGGCACGGGTGAAGGAAACCATCGTGAGGAAACCCTGCATGCTTCAATTTCAAGGCATGTATTGTACCCACTGTCCATTACAAGTGGCGACGGGCTCACTCCCCGTCACACTGGACAGAGTTTCGGTACTAGTGAAATATGGATGTTCCGAGGTTTCAAAATGTCTCTGATTACCCTCTCAGGGCATAAAGTCTTGAGCATATGCTATGCATTTAACTTAACACCCTGTATCTTAGATGAAAGTAAAATTAAGGGATCGACCTTACGCGAACATTTCAAACCGGAAAAATAATTCAAAACAAATGACAGGTATACTTAAAATATGTACCGAGATGACAAACAGGTGTGCTAGTTTGTATGGACCAAGTGTACTACTTGGGTGCTTCAACTAAACGCGCTTTGGGCATATCCATTAATTTTACTTTCATCTAAGCCCTGTATAATATAACCTACTTATCGTTAAAGTTAACATTACCAAGAGTTGAAAGTAGCAGAGCTTAGGACCAGAAAGGAGCTTAAGCCTACAATATCTAGACCACACTTCATACACAAGATGTCATCGGTCACAAGCACTTGGCACGTCGTCGGCTGGTACTTTCTACACACCTAAGTCGAACGCGACACCCGGTGATTGGCGGCCGACACACTTGCCATCAGTCCCGTTAGCGTCTTGGCCCTACCACTGCCACGTTAGTTGACATGTCGATGTGTTGGAGTAGGTGTGACGTATGCCAGATTTTTACTGGTAAGCTCTGTGGTGATACAAAAGTAGTTCTTACAATTTTCGGTCGCTAAGGCATTTTTAAATGTAACTAAATACTTAGATTGGAATCAAATGAAAAACAACTTGGATGCCTTTCCTGAATAAATGGCTGAAATTGGACATAAAGCTGAGAATTTGAGATGGAGAGGCGAGGTCCTGTCCCACAAAAGGGATTTATTGTGTAAGTGCGTTATCCAATTTCGCTACCGAGCCCACTAGCCAGGGAACGAAATTTAGTTGGTTAGTTTGTAATAACTTCTAGTAGATGGCGCTCGCGTCCCCTTGTGAAGCAATAGATTGAAAATTTCGTTCTCTGGCTAGCGGGCTCGGTAGCGAAATTGGATAACACACTTCCCCGGTTTGGAAGAGTGCGTTCGGGTTCAAGTCCCGCCCGAGACAAATTTTTCAATCTATAATTTGAATTTCGAAATAGCACAACATGGCTGTAACATGTTTATGATCAATAATATGTAAAATTATTTACATACAGGTTTTAAAAAAATATTTGCTTTAATACGTCATAATTGTTATTGTTCTATATTTCCTGTTTAGGCAGATACCTGTCTAGCAGAGCTAAGCGCATCTAAAATAAGCGATCTAAATAATTATAAATCCTTCTTAGCAATCTCAATTCATTACTGTCATAACGGATTTGGTATAGTACGCCGTTCATATTCCTCGCTGATCAAGCCTTAAGGGTATATTACTGTTGGCGGGCTCCATACAAACGAAGTCTGGTGATATTTTCAATACTGACTGATTAAACTCAATGAAATTTTGCAGAAACAATTTAAATACAAATCTCTATGCTTGTATCGTGTCAGATTTTCCTTAAAATGTACAGTTTTAAAATTACAGTGCCTCAAAGATTTCCATACAAATCTTCAATTAATCCTAGCATTGAAACTGTATATTTTAACGAAAATCGGACACGATACAAGCATAGAGATTTGTTCCTAGATTGTTTCTGCAAAATTTCATTGGGTTTAATTGGTTAGTATTGAAAATATCACCAGACTTCGTTCGTATGCAGCGCGCATTTACGCATTAGGAATAAATTTCTCTTAATCATTTATTTATCATATCAATTCGTTCAAAGGAGACAAAGTAACGTGTTCTGCTGTTAGCCTATTTCATTTATTCTTAATTCTCATCTGTGATTCTGGTGCTGGCGGACAAATAGTAGCGGCTGCGAATCGAGCCGAACCACTCGATGTCGATGCATTGTCACTCGAGTGACAGTCACAAATGTTTACCACTTCACCGAAAGAGGTCCGCACTGCTTACTTCATGCTTACTCATATAAACACAAGAACGTTTTTTACTTAATTTCAACTAAATTATGTAAAATTGTTTTAAATTGCAAATGTCGCAAAAATGCGTAACAATAAAAAGATTTGCGGTTTAACGCTTGTAAAACTGATTTTATCGTTGTACGTGTCTAATCGGCCAGTAAACCTTGTACGTTTAATTTTTTTATTCGAATAAAAAGATAATTGATCAGCGGAAACAGGTTTTATAGCTAGGTATTTGTTTAGATTTTTCAAAAGGCCTAGGTAGTGGAAGACTGGCCGTCTAGCTCGTGTCTTGTATTGTCAAACCCAAAATAATCAAAGTTTTTTTAATGATAGCTTAAATAACTCATGCCCTGCAAATCTAATCCAATTTGGTCTACACTGCTTTAACTAATTTGCCTCTTCAATAACATTTTTGAAATGATACGGACCAAATCTGATCCAATTTGCCGGGTGGTGAGAGCATATGCTTAAGACTTCATTATTCGAATGGTACACAATTTCTCTGATATTAATATTGTTATGTGGTAATCTTTAATAATTATCTTTAGATTGTGATAGCTGTTTGCCACAAACATTAGTAACATCTTCTTCTTATCATGTGGGTAGTAAGCCCTGGTGTCTGCATTTTTTCAGGCGGCCATTACGGCCTCTGACGTGGTTTTATTAGGTAGTAACTACAGAGATAGTAGCCGGGACCAACGGCTTAACGTGCCATCAGAAGCACGAAATCATCTGTCTTTTCAGACAATCAGGCGATTCAGCCTACAAAGTGACATATCACTAGGTGTCCCCCGTGGGAATCGAACCCACGACCTCCGTGTCAAGAGCCCAATGCTCTTAACCATTAGACCACGGAGGCAGTCCAGTAACATTCAAATATAGCCACAAATACCTTTACAAAACTGATAGACCACATTGTGATAATTCTTCGCATCATCCAAACTTTCTTGGCGACTCGACTGGTCACAGTCACGGCGCGCGTGCGCCGTCCACTTTTTGCCTGACCGCTGGGTGCCGGCGCGGGCGCGACGGGCGCGGAGTGGCCGCGGCCCGATATTGAAATAATTGCTTTTTCAACGGCACGCCGCAAGCCGTGCAAATGACATTCGAGATGGAGGTCGTTTTTTTATTTTGACGATACGAGAAAATTGTACTTGATAAAATGTTTGGCTTGCGACCGAAATGAATTGACGTGATGAGGGACGTGTAAACTTTATGGCGTCAAGATTATTACTCAAACTAATATTATGGTATTTGCAATTCCAATAGTTAATAAAACTATGAACATTCATAAGACTCGTATGTCGTTAAATTTATTATTCATTTGATGACGCATTTGAATCGAAATTATTTTGTATTTTTTATGTATGTTATGTATGGAAGTATGCAAAAAATCAAACATAAATCGGCTCCGATTTTTTGGATGTGTGTAATGCTGGCAGTTACATGGCTACATGTTTTTAGTTTTAATTGTAATGCCTATTTTCACGTAGAAACGGATGATATGTGTGTGTGAAATAGGTAATGTGAAGTGTCGGCATTATAATTATGACTATGAATGGTCGCAGTGCCCTCCTCCAAATAATAATAATAAATACCACCAAATATAAATGAGCCTCAAAAACAAACTGTTTAGAAACTTATTTCGTAATTTGTACCCAATTAACTCATCTCGAACAAAATATTTGTCACAACGTAACTCAGATAAGCCTACAATAAATAACTTTCGAAGACTCGTCCAAAACCAAACTAACCGTTCTTACGAATTACAATAGTTTTCCGATAATTCGAGAAAACAGTAAAATGATTAGCGACATGTCAGAACCTCTCGTATCCACAGTTAATGAGACTCAGTCATAGCGATGCTATAGTGACGGCGTAGTGTTAAAACTCTAAATTGTTGTGTGAACTTTCACAGTCATCGGCCAGCCGCGCCTGCGCAAGTTTATAGCTAACCAAAGTATTTTTTTTCAATTCCAGCTGACAAAAGTAAGTATTACATACCATAATATATTGTATGCGGTGGCACGTGCCTACGGTCTACTTTATACGTGTTACTCGATAGACATTTCGCTCATCCGGTGGAATAACCGCACAATTACATTACTGCAAATTTTACAGGAGAAGGGTGTAAAGGTTCACCCTCCAAGATGGGCCCAATTTATCGTCAACGAAAGTGTCGTGAGTTTATTCCTTCAGATAAATATGTACCTAATTATTGCGCCATTAATTAATAACTCAATTTTGGAAAAGACTGCAATAGTGTGGTTATTCTCCCGGATGAGCGATTTTACGACTACCTCATTCATTTAAACTATCCTCCAAGTTTCCGCTTTCAAACAAAATCTAACAATAAAGTTATTCTTTAGTCCACTGCGTGAACGGCTAAATATAAGAGATATAAAATTAAAATCGGTCGGATGCAGCTTTACATATACAGGCATGTATGGATTTGTATGAATTTTGTCCTCACAGCCATAGAGCCAAATATAACGGAAAACAACTAAACAAGTACCTGATCAAATACAGCAGCAATAATTTATTTATTTTGCAAATAAACACTCGTATCGCCGAGGCGTCACTATTAACGAATTATTAAGCGAAATCTTAAACCGGTCGCAATAAATCTTAAGTTATAAATCAATTATCTTCGAAATGTCAAGTTCGTGTTTATAAAAATTGCTAAGCGTTTGGCGACGACGACGCACCATCACCTTACAGATGTCCGTTGCAACGATCTCCTAAGATTTAGCTTGACGAATCGGCGAGACAATCCTGTAGAGACAAAAGTTGTTTGTCATGCGTTGTAAATATTTTGGACAGGGTTTTACCGGCCCCGTAGTTTTATGAGGCTTTCACGCTGACACCATTGTTTTGAACAGCCAGACGAGCCCGAAGTACCCGTCGACTGATTAGCCATGGAACCCTGGGACGTCTTTTCAGAATTACTCCCGACAATAATGCTAGATTTTATGTACTGATTTTAAAGTTTTAACAATCGGAAATTCAATGTTGTCGAAATGTTTATTAGGCTGTTATTTATTGTTTCGTAAAAAAAGGTGGCCGCAGATTTTTTATTTGAGGTTTGGAGAAAGACATTACATTGAAGCAAAACAAACCTAAAATACAAGTACATTAATACAATGTAGTTTATCGGAAAGTATTCATTCTAAGTAGTCTTATGAAGGTCTTCTGTATGTAAAAAAGTGGTGCTAATTTAAAATGTAACTCATTGGATATGACGGTGATCCAATAGTAAACTCGTTGGTCGAAGAATCCCGACAATTGAAGGTTGGAGACAGAATTAGCCTAGCCCTTATTTTTTTTAGTATCCGGAAGTCTACTTCAATTGTTTTCCAGCACTAGACCATCGAGGAATATTTGCTTAAAAAGCCACCTCGGTTCTATGCCGGTGCGCAATGTGGGGCGACGGCGTCAAGGTTGCTCTAACCTCGCTGTTTGTGGAGCATGACCGACGACGTGTCGGCACCCACCGCGTGACGTCATCACCACCGTCTCCCCCGCCGCGTCTTCAACCCCCCCGCTCCTGCAATGACAAGCTGTTACAGGTATTATGGTAAGACCTTCAAGATGCGTCGGATCTGCCAGCTGGGCTTTTAGTTGTTAATTGGAATAAGTAATCGGTACTATAATTCTTTTCGTATCTATCTTCATACATAATGAAGGTAGGTACCAAAAGAACGCAAAAACTAAAACCTTTTCTTCTGAATCGATAACTGAACACCATTTATTATGTAATTTCTTGAAATACCTAGGTAAATAAATATTGATTCGATCGGAAACTCGAAAGAAGAAACAAAATGGCCAATTTGTATGAAGCAACGCAACCAATTTGTTGTGTAATTTCGAGTTGCTAGGTTTTTGATGATGAGATAAAAAAAAATAGTTACAAATGTTTATATTTATACAGATTCTGCGAATTTTTCAGGTGTTGCGATACTAGGTATTTTAACATACTTACATACGATACAGATCCTCTTGGATCAGTTATGAGTTAGAGGTACGAGTATGAAAAGATTGATAGTCGAAGCTAAGAAAGCGTCGAAAAAAAAAATTCAACCAGTACTGGCCTCTAAACCCTATCCATATACACGCAGACAGACATAATTTTCTATGAGGTCTCACGCACACCAACCTAAGAAAGTTGGCCCGTTTTTGTTTTATGCGGTAGAAGCGTTAGGCTCCTTCTAGACATATACTTTTTAAACGGAAATAAATTAAAATTGCTGATGCTAAACTTCAGTGAACAATGTACAATGTTGATCGAAGATGCTAATTCAGTGGTGATAGTGACATATTGGCAAATAAGTAAGTACATTAATTTGATTTTACAGAAACTGTATCATTCATAGTACCAGAGTTTAATTTAACGCTATTTGGTAGTGTAAATAGTTTATAATGACCTAGAAATGCTTCTGTTAAATCCAATTAAAGAAACGTGAATTCGTGATTCTTATTATTAATTTCCCCGTCTGAATATCATACAAATAAGCTATAGCGATCGTCGAAGCGCGTGCAAAAAGCCCATTGCTCCCGCATCATTATGGAATTAAAGGTAAACAGGTGTGAAATTAAGCTCACTTTTTGTTCGGCTAATAGATTGCGGCGCACTTTTCAGTCCCGAGGCGCGCCTCTTACGTAATACCCGTTTATTACAGACGTACAAATCACCTAAACGCCTCGTTTAAAACGCTATAATTTCGCACTAAACAGAATGATTTGGAGTTTCGTCTCGTTAGAAAAATTTCTACTTTTGTTTTTTCGCCCTCACCAATTACAGGCGGCTTAGCTTCTACAAAGAGTTTTTTGTTAGGAATCGGACGGTTGATTGATGGGCGATTATTTTTGGGTTAGATCTGAAGATGCTTCCGAGTTGTTTTCTTAAATGATACCAACAATCTGACTTTACGGTTCGTTGTTCTTATAATTCTTCATTGTTCTTTACAGCTTTTTGTCACTGTAATTGAATCTCGTGAAGATAATGGGCCTCGCTGCATTATTGCTTAATTTTAATGACTTGGCAACATTATTAGTAATAATAATTAGTATCAAAGTTAGAATAACAAATATATTGAGCTTTTGTTGTTATGATTATGGGCGACTGCATAGCTGTTTCGTTAGACGTTTTTATATGTAACTGAAAACCAGTTACATATAAAAAATTGATACATATTCGCAATTTTCTTATAAATATTTACAATCGTATGACTTATTTTATACAGGGTGTTAGGGTAAACAGTTGCATTACTTGAAGAGGTGATCGTACCCATGTTTCTGAACAACTTTCCCAAAGGAACAAAAAGAAACACGCAAAAATAACTTCAACTTTTCATATCAAACGTTCGAGCAGCTGATTGCATTTAGTATGGAAAGTCCAAAATTTATTTGCTAATTTGCTATGCGTTTCTTAGGGAAAGGTTGGTCAGTAGCATGGGTAAAATCACCCCAACTGTTCACCCTAACACCCTGTAGACTTCATTTCCCGGGATAACTCATACCATTTGCTAAATATTTTGACCGGGCCGTTGACATGGTTACTGAGCAAAAAAAAAAAAATGTTTGGTATGGCATAAGCATGCTCAGGACTATATTCCCCGAGAGGAACCCCATCAGAGCTATTCTGAAACCTCAAAACATCCACTTTTCACTAGTAGTATCGAAACTAAAAATAAAAATCTCTCTCTGAAAATTTTGTATAAATACGTATACTCCATTCAAAATAGCAACGAAAATTTAAGGCTTGTTTTAATTACAGAAACAGAGATTTGAAACACTTACTCTATTCTTAGATCAGCTTTAGTATCGTCCAACATATCGCTCACCCATAGAAACAATGACACAACTGCAAATTGACAAATTTTCAGGAAACGAGTTTAAAGTTATGGATAGCATTAAATTCAAGATCATGACTTTAAATCGAGGTGTAAACTGTTAAATTGTAATTTATAAAATACTACACATCTTTAGCTTTATAAAATGCATTAAAGAGTTTTATTTTTGTTTTTGTTTCTGGTTGTAATTGACTAAAGAGTAATTGAACACCCTACAGTTGCGTCATTTGTCTTCTGAGTTTTTTTGTTATTGGTAGTTATGACGTCATTTTGGTTAAGGATTGCTACATAACATTTAATAAGTACTCAGAGTTGAATTAATAACATCATTTATTCATGTTTTTCTATAACACAAAAATTAATATTGCAAAATACCATTAGTAAATCAACAAGTATCGACGCTTTGTTGCCTATTAATTTATAGTGAGTAATAAAAACAGTCTCGAAAGTTAAACTTTATCTACTTAACTCAAAGCACAATAATCACAGATATTTTCACCATAGGATGTTTATAATAATTAGCATGCCTAAATGCGACTACACATTTCAAAAATAAACGATTTACAACTTGAACATTAGTTAAATTAACTTAATAAACTAAAACAGTTATAATACTTTCTTAGAATTTGTACTAACATGACAATGCCAGTCTAAAAACAATCTTTTCTTCTAAATCTCGGACTGGGAACTTGAACCCGCAACCTCCCAAACCGAGGCTTTGCTTTCGGCGGATTAGGCTACGGAGCCAACTACTTCTGACTTTCTTTGACGTAGTAGGCTCGGTAAGCTAACTAGGCAAAATGCCCCGACCGCGGTTCGGTTGCGGGTTCAAGACCCGTACGTAACAACATTTTTCAATCTTTAATTTGAATAGAAGTAACGATCAGTCTCAAAAGTTAAACTTTATCTGCTAACCTAATGGCACAACAATCACAGATGTTTTCATCATAAGATTTTTAAAAGCTTAATGCGACAAAACTTTTCAAAAATAAACAATTCAAAATATGAACATTAGTTCAATTAAAAAAATCACAATACTTTCTTATAATACCTAATTAGAAATTTGTAATAACTGGTCAGTCTAAAAAATCTTTAGGGACTTTTCATTTTAGGAATTTCAGAAGCTTAATTGTTATTATTATAAAAAAAACAACTGTAACAATAATAAGATGTAACAAAACTCCCAGTAATATTTAAAGAGGTGGTTTAGACCATCAACCTGAACAACTTTATGGAGTCGAAAAAAAATCAGCTATCTCATACATTTGAGTCTAGTAGGAGTAAGTACTGCAGTTTTGTATGAAACAGCAGATTTTTTAAAGTTTATTTCGACGTTGATCATATTAATATAGTGAAAGTTTGATGGTAAACCATTCCTTTAAATAATACTAGGGTGTTTTGTTACATCCTGTAGATAAGATTTTTAAAAAATAGAATTATAAAAATGTGCATAGTGTCTAGGCACAATATTATTTTGCAGTAAATGCAATAAGTCCGTTTTCTTCCGTCCTGTAACACATATCTTGGAGGTGTATGCAGGTTTAAGGGTTATGTCATCGATGTCAATTTCTCTTCGTGAAGAACGGGCAGATCTGAGCTTTACTTGAACTTCAGTCCAATCTTGGTCGTATGCGGTCTTGAAGGAATAAGTGGCGCTATTTTTAACGAATCGTATAATTTTGATTTCCGATTGCTTGATTGTTGCTCCAATAAATACATCATAACCCAGAGCTACAATCACACAAAATACATTACGCGGTTGTAGCTCCAATGAGGAATTCAGAATTCAGACTAATCCGGAGCTACAACCACACAAAGTACGTTACGATGTTTTCGCTCCAATAAGCTAATCATTTTAATGTCACAAGTAACTTACCGTCGATGTAGAATCCGGACACGTCCACACACCGAGGGACGCCCCGCGCAAATGAACGATCTGTCTCTGTAGCTTCAAGGACACGACAATTTCGCACCAAAGTAACAACGACATTGGGGCCATCTAGCGAAAACTATGCGAAGCTTTATTGCGGTATTGTTCCACCGAATGAATTAACACTTGAGGAATTTTATGACATCGAAAACTCAATTTTGAATTTTTTGCAGTTATGTCATTGTTTCTGCGGGTGAGCGATATGTCGGATAGTACATCTTTCTGATAAATAAATTATATTTGCTTATCAGAATTGGCCAGAAAGCTAAATAGGAATCGGAAAATCTCGTCGTCCTTATTTGGAATGAAGTATAGGTACTGATTATTCACATAAATATGAAAATATTGAAGAAGAGAAACTTATAGAAAACGAAGCATACAAGTTTCTAAATGTAAAATTAAACATTATCCCTTCTGTTTTCTAGGAAGGAAACAAAGACACATTTCTACATTGCAAGTATTGTTTGGAGCCATTTCACGGTGTTACTAGCAAATAGGTACCAAAACGAATCAGTGTTATTTGCTAACCATTCGACCCGACTCCACTTGCGCCCACTAACCCACTGCGATAACTCCTGCAGCTCACAGCTACTCGATTTTAACCCCTATCTGTAGCTAACAAAGTGCAATATCCCGTCACAATGCCTATTCATCTCTTTGATGTAATGATGTGTAGTCGCTATCAACTGTTTATTTACCGCTTGCCTTCTAGAAATAAAACGCCGTATGCTCAACTTAGGTCACGGGAAAAAGATCCTTGAAGCCTTGATTTCTAAACCTATTTTCCTTTGTTTATTTATGTCATCTTATGGTGGTTCTTGATAAGGTTTCTGAGTTTTCAGGCGTACCTACCGTTAGTCTGGGTCGTTCAATAAATTAATTTAGGTTTAGGCGAGTTTCACAGAAAACACATAGATGTCGCTGTTAAGCTTAGTTGTACATTGACGGTAGACGAATAAAATTGTAATTATGATAATGACTTTTGCCTAGAAAATGTTTTAGCGAGGTAATGTGAAACAATTTAGTTAGTATTCGTTTTTAATTGCTGGTAATTTCCATACGTTTTGTTCAGGACAACTTTATTTTAGAAGCGATATTTGTAATAGTTTACCTTATTCTGATCGACTCCTTCAAATGTTACTGGTAACAGGTAACTTGTTTCCTACCTAATGGTTTTCGTATAGAACACTTTACTGAACACGGTTTACTGAAATATCATTAGAAACATCGGGTCAGTGGAGTTTGTTAACCGAGACCACTGTGATTTTGAACCAGGCTGTTAAGTTCTAGAGAACAGTAAAAAAGTATCATTAGTTTAAATATCGAAGCACCAACAGCTCAATCTATCTCCAGCCAGTGTCGAAAAGAAAAATAAATAATTTGACTTACCCGCCAACTCAAGACGGTCGAAGGCGCCGGCGCGTCTCAGCCATCGAGTCGAGAGCCCTTAGCAAGTCCACATATAAATTGAACAAACACTTGTCTGTCCGTCACATGCGTGCTAGAAATCACAGCTGAGGTCTTGTTTCAAATTTCGTACTGATTTCCTTATTGATTTTTTCATTTAGGGGTAGTCAGAAATTTTGCTGCAACTACCGGCCTTTGACGCCAATAATTAATATTTTTTGTGTAATTACTTCCTGAAAAACTCAACAGATGGCATGATGTGTGCCAGATCACTTCAAAATCATTTCAAAACTGTGCCTGCCTTTTTTTTAAAGGCCAAGGGAACGAGCTCATGCGAGCCATTGACGTAAACAGTTTATAATGTTCGATTAAATGACTCGTAAATAATAAACTATTCCATTAAAAGGTTCGTTGGCATCTTTTTATTACTTTACGATCTTTATTAGTTTAAAAAAATATATTTTGAAATGAGAAAATCACTGGAAAACGCTCTTTGAATCAAGGTCCTTTTTAGAATATTCAATTATGATTCACACAATTTGGGCTACATTGCTTTCTTTAGTCTACCTTTTTAGTCATTTTCACGTTTTGCTGAAGCAATTTAGCTTAATTCGAATTCGAGTAACAGGACAGTGATCATTAGGTTCCAAGATAATAGCATGTCAGTTTGCCGCCTTTCTTAAATCTAGAAAATGTGTCCAGTCCTTACAATTTTCACTTCCTATACGTATATAAAAGTATTTCTATGTGTACCTACGTAAGGAAAGTTACTTACTTACCTACTTTTTTTCTATCGGTTTTTTTTAATTACTTATTATTCTTTCCAATGTAAATATCATATTAAAGTTTGACGTTAAAGATATTCCGTTCACTTCTGTGGCAAGTGTGATGCGTCTGTCGCTGTCGGTCACGTTGATGTCTTTTCCTTAATTCTCCGTTACGTAGCACCTTCGTAGTCGTAGCTGAATACTTTCTTCGAAATAACTCTGTAATACTAGTCATTGTTTTTAGTATCTAGTCACTCTAGAATGTACTATAGGTATACTTTTTAAACATAGAATAGGAAATTACAGTGAAGGAAAGAAAAATAATTAATTTGGATACATAAATAGATTAAATATGCTACGTCAGCGATATGGAATCGATAGTAGATTTAAAAGAGAATTTAATTGGAAGTAGCATTTCAACTTCGACATTCGATTTGAAACTCTCTAAATTAAGTAAAATTAATTGTAACATTCAATAACAAGTTAATGACTTAAAAATGTTCCCCGGTCAATTTGTATAAAAAGGGAACAAATTTTTTTGAAGGCTTTAAAGTCAATGTCATTGCTAATGAAGAAACGGTTTTCACGTCAAATTTTCTTTGTTAACACGTTGTATGTACACAATATGTACATTCTGTCATTTCGTTACTTAACATTACAATTTAAATATCCATGTTTATGAAATATATTTCAAAGTTAAACAAAATTAAAATGAATCATCAATTGGTTTCAGCCAATTTGGAACTGCCCAAAATTTTGATATCCGTGTAAGCTCACAAACTATTAAATAAAAATAAATGAGCGTTAAGATCTGTTAGATAGCGTAATCCGTGTCGACTTTATTTGTTTTTAATTATTCAGTGGCGAGTCCGCCCCCGGCTAATGACTCTATCGCAGGCGATTTATGCGGCCCCCCTGGATTCTTAAACCCCCCGGTTCCGTGGCCCTATTGTTTTTTGTTTAACTACTTGGTGGTTGATTGAGGACTTGGTTGTTTTAAGGATTTTTATGTGTTTCGGGCTAGGTAATTTTGTGGTCAGATTGATCGTGTTTTTTGTAGAGCCTCAACTTGGAAATTTTTCATTGTAATAGAAATCAAATAAAAACAAGTATTAACGATTATCAATTTAACAACTATTTTACATCATATCATTATTGGAAACATTTGGTCACTTTTTGTTTTCCTTGCGTATTTTTATTTATAATTACATACTTACCATTAATTTTAAAATTCTGTTACACTGAACATAGGTTCGGAACTTTGATATGTAGATGTTTTGAATTTGGTTTAATCTATACTCTTATAAAACTGTAACACAAAAGTGTGTGTGTACATTGAAGATGTTTACAAGAAAATTTTCACGATATGGTTTTAGGTGTCGACTCAATCGATCTTTTTTAGAATTTTTGCTTGTCTGTTTGTGTGTTTGCTTGTTTGTGCGAGCATCACGCAAAAACTTCCCCATTTTGATGAAACTTTTTTTGTTTGATAGCTTATGATCTGACTTAAAATCTGGTTATATTTTGTGCGGACGAAGTTGCGGGTAAACTCCAGTTACTTATAAAATCTCTGCCTGCCCTGGGCAGAATTTTTAGGAATATATTCAATATATGCAATGCTTTACTACAAATTCACATTGTACCTACTTGTACACTATTCTAAACGTTGCGTTGTTGACAACGAAAGTTATTCATCAATAATTCTAAGAAAAAAGATTACATATTTTACAATTTATTCCAGCCAAGGAAATTCACAGACACTGATGCAAATTACTGGTGCCAGACCTTGATAAGCTGCAAGTGCAGATAAAACTTATCATTATCAAGACCCTTTTGTATTAAGAATTGCTTGTTTTCGTATTACGCCATTTTGATGCGTAAATTTTTATAAACCATAGACTTTAAAAATTATATGCCAGATTTTATGTCAAATCATTAGCTATCAATCAAAAAAAGTTTCATCATAATCGGTTCTGTATTTGTATCGGTGTTTCCCGTAATGCTTGCACAAACAAATAGAAACAAACAGACAAAAATTTGTTATACAGGGTGTAACGAAAATTATCATTAACCGTTAAACCACATACTCTACCCATCAAACTGAACATCTTTTATTATGGGAGCAAACCTGTCGGAACAACAAAAAATCTGCTGTTCCATATGTTTGAGTCGAGTAGTCGTTGCAGTTTAGTATGAAACAGCAGATTTTTTTTGCGCTGTTTGGTTTGCACTCATAGTAAAAGTTCATTTTGATCTTAGACGAATTATATACGGACCCGCCTCGCCTTAGCATTTCCCCTCTGCCAACGTGCAAGATCAAAATATCTTATGCATTTACATACAATTTTATACTTATTACTAAACGCGACAGCCTATAATTGCGGAACAATAATTTCGAACTTATGACGTTTGGGGTTCACACGACACTGTTTTTCATGATATTTAACATTCATAATTAGAATCTAAACTAATGGAATTAAATTCAAAGTTGCGTGTCTCGTGCTACCTCGCTCCTCGCAAAAAGTGGCAGAAAAGTTTGTTAGTAGAATTACACGCGTAACTTGTCCTCATATAAGTAGTCAACGATTTTGATGAGTAGAGTATGTGGTTTAACGGTTAATTATACTTTTGCTTACAACCTGTATAATTTATGTCACGGGTAAACTCTACAACGTGTTAATGAATTAACGCAAAACTAGAAAATAGTTTGTTTAGAATCGAGAGCAGAATCGAATTATCATGTTTTCAACATAGGTAATTTTTTTCAAAATATTAAATAATTTGGTCGTGAAATTAAAAATTTACTGATCTCGATCTCAACCCACCGCACGGGTACACTGGCCCTACTTCCTACCAAGACAAGATTCTTCAAATGTATCCACGAGGACGCTAGCGCTTTCATTCATTGCTGAAATGATAACAAATCATTTTTGTCTGAAAACTTAAAATGCGAATAACTTTAAATTTTAACTACCAAATAATGAAATTATTGTTTCAATCTAACTACTTTGCTATAAATCAGTTGGGGTGTATGAGGTTTTGCGTTAATTCATTAACACGTTGTATAGTTGAATATTTGTCGATTTAAACCAAAACATCAATAATAATGAAGGCCACCAACACAATATTGATGTGATAATTTAACCCGAACTTAATACAGTTAGGTTTAGATAACACTTTGGCGGCAACTTTACAACCGGGACCCTGCGTAATTGTTTTACGATTTACCCCATCTAACCATAACCCTTTTCAGTAATAAAACTTTCACAAAAACATTTTTATTACCGTAAACCCTTTTTTTTCAAATGAATACCGCTTTGTTGGTTATGATTTTATTTTTGTAGAATACATAAAGACCCGTAAATGTGTTATATATTGCCTTGTCGTTCAATAGGTATAAGTGAAATTACCACGTGTTATACAACGTGTTAATGAATTAACGCAAAACTAGAAAGTAGTTTGTTTAGAATCGAGGGCAGAATCGAATTTTCATGGTTTCAACATGGGTAATTTTTTTCAAAACATTAAACAATTTGTTTGTAAATTTACTGAACTCGATCTCAACCCACCGCTCGGGCACTCTCACCCTACTTACTACCAAATCAAGATTCTTAAAATTACTAATTACCTAGTTGATTTTTAAACAGCTTTATTATATCTCCATTTTGTTACATTTAACTAAACTGAAAAATAAAAGCTCATGCTTGTATACAGGGTCCTTCTCAATATGCTGACACTATTTTAAGGGGATGATCAGACCGTCAAACTGAACTATGGTACCAACATTGAAATCGTGAAAAAAATCAGCTGATCCATACAAAACTGCAAATCTACTCAAGCCAAATGTATCGTACAGCTGATTTTTTTTCGCGATTTCAATGTTAGTCCCATACAGAAAGTTGTTGATATGCTGATCATCGTCTTAAAAAACTGTCAGCATATTAAGTTGCACCCTGTATACTGGTAGCATAAGCATAAGCATATGCTCACGACAATAGTCCCCGAGGTGGTAGTCAGAGATATTCTGAAACCTCAGAACATCCACGTTTCACCAATAGTACCGAAACTCTGTCCAGTGTGAAGGGGGTGAGCCCGTCGCCACTTATAATGGACAGTGGGTACAATACATGCCTCGAAATTGAAGCATGTAGGTTTCCTCACGATATTTTCCTTCACCGAAAAGCCTACTGTATACTGGTAACTTCTATCTATTACACAAAAGTTTCTAAAAGTGTAAATGCAATGGGCAAGTACGGCACTACTGACTACCTGAGGGAGACGCAGCGTATGTACCGTTACGGCAACTAACGATTCTCAGAAGGTCATGCGCACTAAACTAAAGCTAAAATTCCATTTACATTTTTTTGCTGTGTCCGCCGTGCCCGGTGTCCACTGCATATCGGTGCAACTTTTGACCAAGGCTAAATAAATACTTTATTTAGAAACGGGGTCCTTGCATTTGTTCGATTCATTTTCGTTTTTAATAAACATAAACAACGTGTTAATAAATAAGCGAAAAACCTTATACATCCCAACTGATTTATAAAAATATAGGTTATTAGATTGAAACAATAATGTCATTATTTTGATGATTAAAATTTAAAGTTAAGCATTTTAAGTTTTTAGGCAAAAATGAGTTGTTATCATTTCAGCAATTATATCAGCATGGATACATTTTAAGAATCTTGTTTTGGTAGTAAGTTGGGTGAGTACAGGCACATGCGGTGGGTTGATATCGAGTTCAGTAAATTTTACAAACTAATTATTTAATATTTGGAAAAAAAAACCTTTTTTGGAAATATGATAATTCGATACTGCTCTCTATTCTAAACAAACTACTTTCTAGTTTTGTGTTTATTCATTAACACGTTGTATACTAGTGATCTCTCATCATAGATTTCCTTAAACAATTTTACGAGTCAACTATTTTCTTATGTTTTAGTTTAGACCACCAAACAAATAACTTTCTTAATTGGAGTAATATCAAAACCATAAAAAGTATGGGCCATTTAGGTCGATAAACATATTCTATTATGTTTTGCTATGTTGCTCTAAAAATAAAAATGTCCAGTCTCAGTCAATCCATACCAAATGAATACAAAATTAGATGTATAACAATATTCATCTACCCTAAAATATCTAAATGCCTATATGTGAGATACTCATATAGCATCCAAACTATGGAAATATTCTGTAACCTCCCTCGTACCTTAAGACATGAAATCTTAACGCGTATTTAAATTTTAAAGGCAAAGTTCAATTCGCCGCATTCATTTATGTGGTATATCTATGCGTAAATCTACAGACATGTAAATGTTTGAGCTGATCCCACACATCGCTTGCCACCCACTTTTTCGCTCGTCGACGAATCGGCGTTTAAGACTACTCAATGACAAATGAGACCAAATATTGACAGGAGCATAAAAACAAAGGGACCGGCTCCGGGGGCGGGATGGTGTCAATCTCAAGAACAAATAAACGAATGTTTGACGAACGAATTACGTGACAACTTTAGTTTGGTTGTTTACCCCGCTGTTTACATTGTTCCACGGCTTGGCTATTTGGGAAATTAAATTGCGACACGATGGAAAAAATGGGGCAAATTTGTCGGCGGATGTTACGGTGGGAAACACATCGGGCCAGATGTAAGTTTTAAAACTTTCTGTTACGTATTTTGTAATTTGATACGGATTGTTTTTCTGGATTATGTTTTTTTATTTCTTATGCTTTTATTGTTAATTCATAATTTTAAAGATTATATGTTCAAGAACAGTGATATTTATAACGATTTTAAGAGTACCTCAAGAGGTAATTTAATATTTAGTTCTCAAATTTTATAATAATAATACTTCTTATTAATATACGTACTAAAACCATAAAATCATTTTTCATTTGGTAAAAATTTAATCAAATGAAATGAACCTCATAATTAGGTTGGTACCTATCTACACACAGCGACACATAAAGCTATACAAAACCAATATAAGCTGACCGCGCGTAGGTCAAGTAACGAATAACGTCGCGCGGCCAGCTTATGTTGGTTTTGTATAGCTTGATGTGTCGCCGTGTGTACACCTACAAAGTAAGTAACTTACTTTAATATTAAAAAAAGATTATAAATAAAAAAAATTGTTAGGTACCTTTTAAATTAAATCTAATCTAAACTATTATAAAACTGTAACTTGTCTGTCTGTCTGTACATTGAAGACATTCACAAGAAAAAGATTATGATACGGTTTTTAGGCGTCTTTCCTGACTACCTACAAATCAACCACTTTTAGAATTTTTGTCTGTCTATTTGTATGTTTGTTTGTTCGAGCATCACGCAAAAACTACTGAACCGATTTTGATGAAACTTTTTTTGCTTGTTAGCTTATAATTTAACTTACAATTTGGAATATAATTTGTGCGGACGAAGTCGCGGGTAAACTCTAGTTTTTAGATAAATTCGGTGTAAGCACAGTAAATTTTATTAATCTGTTGAAGTTGGCACAGGTTTTAAAATTGTGTGCCAAACGAGATACTGTTACAAGCCAAGCAATAGTTTCTTTTTAGTTTGCACTAAATTTAATGTTACTTAGGCATTACCTATAAATTTTTTACGAGATCGGTATAGGTTTTTATTTAAACCATTACTAAATTTAATGAAGTTAATGAATATAGGAAAAATTCCTAAATATTAATTGGTCGCTTTGGCCTCTGCTTTGGACGTTTACTTATAAGCAAAATAAACGTATGTTGTAAGGAGTTATGAATTAAATTTCTTGATCAGTTTTAGTTACCTAATGCCACTTGCATTAGGTTACTAAAACTTGTCAAGAAATTTAAATTTTATCAAAATATATTTAAGATAAAAATCCCTATGCTGAAAGTAGAATGTGAGGTGTGTAGTATTGGACTTTATTTATTTATGGTGTGGTTGATTCCAAGGCACTTTAAGGGAAGCATTTTAATCAAGTAGTAACTTTAACTATTTATATGTGGACTGGTTACGCGTGTAATTCTACTAACAAACATTTCTGACACTTTTTGCGGGGGGCGAGGTAACATGAAATCCGCAACTTTGGATTTAATTCCCCATAACTTTAGATTCTAATTTTGAATGTCAAAAATCATGAAAAGTAGTCTCGTGTGAACCCCAAACGTTCTAAGTTCGAAGTTATTATTACGCAATTATAGGCTGTCTCGTTTAGTGATAAGGTTTACAATTGAATGTAAATGCACAAGATCAATTGTGCTTATACCGTGGCAGAGGGGAAATGCTACCGCAAGGCTAGTCCTTATAATAATTAGTCAAAGAGTAGTAATCAATCAGTAGTAGATCTCTTTTTTATGTTAAGTTCGGCTGTGACAATAATAGCAGTGGTATAATACCGTATACTGATGTCACAGAGCCTTTTGTCTTAAATATATATTTTTTTTGTTTTTTATGTATTTGTAAGTACTAACCGTGTAATATATTGTTTTTGAAATCTGATTATTTTTAAGGCAAATACAGATATTCTATTATATTCTATTCTATAAGAATGTTTATGCCCCTGAAACTGATTCCTACAAATCTCTTGCCTTATATTCATAACCAATAAAAATAATAATAAAACGAACGTTCCGGATGTAAGAACGATCATTTCGCACCCCACCGTTCCGCGGCACTGGCTGGGACTCGAACCCGCGACCCCAGGGTGCAATCACAGTGTTCCCACGAGGCCGGACCATTGTCTCTCACGGTTCGCGACATGTCATTCCGATGATTGTGTGTTTGCTAGTGCTTTCTAATCATATGTTTACATGAAAAGACAATGCGGAAAATTGGATTCTCATTTGGTCTAACTGCATAGTTTAAGTACCTACTTATCTACGTTCCTATAAAACACTTTTTTTACACAGTCGTGTCGTTAAACATCATGATTGCTGAAAATTAAATTCATTTCAAAGAATAGAAAAAATATGACTTGAAAAATGTTGTCCTGTTTTCAACAAAATTTAGGGTTACCTAGTTTATGTACACACGACGACACATCAAGCTATACAAAAACCAAAATAAGGTGGCCGCACGTAGGTCGAGTAACGTATAACGTCGCGCGGCTAGCTTATGTTGGTTTTGTATAGCTTGATGTGTCGCCGTGTGTACCTGTGCAGATATAAAAGTTATTTTTAAACAATAACTAAACTAACAAACTTAAATTTTCGGATAATTATAAACAGGTTGTTAATTTAAATGCGTAACATACTTGAGATGGTGCTTCAGACCATCAAACTGAACCACTTTCAACTATGTAACCAACATTGAAATCGCGACAAAAATTCTACTGTTTTATACGATTTCTGATTGTGAGTTGATTGACGTTTTCTATGAAACAGCTGATTTTTTCCGTCCCGTAGTAAAAGTTGTTCAGCTGCGTCTGAACCTTCCCTCAAAAGTATGTAGCGCAATTAAGTTTACACCGTGTATTTTTTATTTAAATCATCTCCCATTCACCTACCTTCTTACCCCGCCATGTAATCAGTAATGTAAGAATATACCTTTACGATCAAAACCCGCCCCCAAAACACTCAAAGTGAAAATAGTGTTTAAATGAATGCAGCTTAAACACCGGGGCGTTTTGGTGGGATTAAGCCCTCAATCCCGGGGGAGTGAAAAAGTGCCTGAATTCTATCAACTAGTGCAGGGATTTGATTAAATTCACCCCCTTGCGTGTTGACAGTAATTGATTGAGATGTGAGTTTCTTTGAGACTTGAGATTCGAATTCTAGTGTTTTGAAATTTTACAATGTAAGATTCATCACAAAACTTTAAGTTTTAAAATCCTAAAAAAAATGATTTTATTTATCATTAAGTGTGTTAAGTGTAAAGAAATTAGAATTTTAAAATGATATAATCTATACATTTACTGTTTGTCACTATTTAATTAAACTTTTAAAACTTTCTAAGATATATATTATTTATATATGAATGTTATAGTAATTGACGAGAAACAAAGATATAACTGAATACGAGAAATGTGAAATAAAGAATAAAATTTACTGACAATGTTTAATAAAATTCCATTATAAATTGAATCTAATAATTGAATTGGAATTTCACATCACTTTGAAACAAAATCTAATAAAACTTACGTATTATTTTGTTTTTAATTTTATATAGTTTTTGCCTTCATTAATCAAATATATAATGAAGAAGTTAGACTAACTAAGTAATGGCAATATCGTATTTCAAAGATATTGAAAAAAATAAACATACTGTAAACTAAAATTAATTCTCAGGACTGTTTTACGGGGATAGAAAATTATACCACAGTTATTCATTTGTCGAAAGTTCCTTTTTAATAAGCCAACATGTATTTTACTGTACAACATTTTTAAAACAATAATTTTATAACTAATTTACAAAATTAAATAAAGTATTCCAAGTGAATCACGTTGAAGTCTTTTGTATGGTGTAAATGTATTCCCTTGTACTGACGTGCTATCGTTCCAAAGTAATTTCTTTGTACATAATCAATTTATATAAATTTTGTTTTAATCAGTTCAGAATAATTTGTTTTTTGTGAGTATAAATGCATTCGAAAATGATACAGTAATTAATAAAACATTTATTAATTTTACTTCAAAAGCAAATTTTTCACTACGAAAAGTTTGACTTCAAAATATAAATATTGGTCATTTGGACCTCAGGTTTCAGGATAGGAAACAAAACAGCAAATATACAATTTAACGCGTCGTTTATTGATAACTTCATTTTTCTTCATATACTTTGTGTCCACTGACTATATAACACTCACTGTACATTTCGTTTTACAATATTTTTAGTCTTTCGAGGCATATTAATAACTTTTCGTTTTCATATAACAAATATTTTGTACAACGCACGACTGTACGAGTGTGGTGTGGCGCCGTGGCACGTCTTATTTCTATCTACCTACATTTTACCGACTAACTCCAACCAACTTCAACTCTAGTCTTTAACACTATATTTACAAATTGTTCAAATTTTTTGGTATTCAAATTACCTCAAGCACTACATCATCTTACACTCAAACATCTCGTCAAACCTTCCATCCGTCCGCAAAATACAACTTAAAATATTTAACTTAAACCTTGAAAAAATACAATAATTGTAGTATAATACAGAAAATTCATCAACAACATTTAATTGAACTTTCGTCCGTCGGCAGAGCCGAGGGCACGCCAAAGTCAACAGTTCGCGCAACACTAACAGCGGCCGCGGGCACGGGCCCACGGGTACATTACAAAACAAGTAAATTGACATACCTAGAAGTATGTACGGCCGGGAGGCAATGGTCACTGTCCTAACGCGATAACTGATTCGCAACAAAGTCACTGTAGGCATACTGGACGCCGGGCGCGGCGACACGACGAGCTCATAGCGGCGGGATGTCGATGTCGCACGCGAAAGGTGATTCTCAGATAAGCGGCATCGCGCGCTCGTTGGCGGCCGCGTACCGCTGCTCGTCGGGCACGTGGTACATGTTGATGATGTGGTTCAGCTCCTGCTGGCCGTACTCGCGCTTCATGGCGAGCTGCTCGTGCGGTATGTACTCGCGCTTCATCTGCGTCGGCGGCTCGTGTGACACAAACTCACGTTTCAATCCTGGCGGGCCGGGCGACACCGGCTCCGATTTGGCCGATGAGCCGCTCGGGGAATGTGATGCGCACGAAGGTGGCAGGGCATAGCCTCCCGGCGACCCGGGACCTATTCCGTATGCGGAGGGTGACGGTGGCTGCGGTAGGTAAGGTGAACCTTGTCCGCCGCCGTAGTAACCACCACCGTATCCACCTTGTTGCATTTGTGATACATCGTAGCGTGGGTAGCCGTATGCTTGCTGTTGATACGCACTAGGATCGTGCATCATATATCCGTTTGGCATGTAACCATTAGGAGTCATCTGGTACACGTCTCGCGGCTGCTGTGCCGACGGTGCGGACGCTCTCTGTGCGTCGTTAGCTCCTAACAAGCCTCCTCCACCGAGCGGGTATTTCTCTTGCTTTTTCGCGAGAGTTTTCGTTTTCCTCCTGGGTCGGTATTTGTAATCCGGATGTTCCTTCATATGAACGGCGCGAAGTCTCTTCGCTTCGTCTATGAACGGTCTTTTCTCAGACTCTGAGAGGTCTTTCCACTGTGCACCGAGACGTTTGGAGATTTCAGAGTTATGCATCTTCGGATTATCCGATGCCATCTTCCTACGCTGCCCTCGCGACCACACCATGAATGCGTTCATAGGACGCTTAACGCGATCCGTGTTAGAATTTTTGGTGTTGTTATTATTGTTATTTGGCGGTTGATGGTGTTGCTGCTGGGGCTGCGCGTGGTGCTGCGGTAGCTGCTGGTGGTGCTGGTGTTGCAGCGACTGGTGCTGGGACAGCGGCTGCTGTTGCGGCAGCGACATCATGCCGCCGAGTGCGCCCAGCGAGCCGTAGCCGTGTTGGAGCGCGTGGTGCGGCGGCACGGTGGCGTGAAGGCTGCCGCCTTTGAGGTCCGTCTCCATCGTCAACATGTCGTCTTCCTGCGGCGCGTACAGCTTGGCGATCCTTCGTTCACCGTACACAACAAGAGAACTATCGGTCGCTCACATGGACTCGCGGCGGTGCGCGTCAGATTTACGTTCCGCGGAACCGTACGGCGCGGAGGCTACGTGCGTTGTGAGGAGGCTCGCTCGCCGGGCGCGGCGACTGCGGGTGCCCCCCGCACAGGCCCCCCCGGAGACCCGCCTGCCCCGGGTCTCCACCAATGGGGGCTCCGAACGCGGCCCCGCCCCGCCCGCGCTCTCCCACCCGCCACGGCCTGCATTTTTAATCGCGTGGCGAGCGAAGCGAGCGTACGCCTCGCCGCCGCCTCATGCAAATCTCAATTTTGTTTGCCGACGGTGATTGCACCTTAGTTCACCTCGGCCATAGTTTATGTTGTAGGTAAACAATGTATGAACTGCTTTGTACCTGGCTTTAGTTATTTTAGTTACATTTAATAGAAAATTCTATTATATATTATCCACTTAACGACTTTGTCATTTGTGTCTATACATCAAGTTTTTTTATCTTTTACGAATAAAAGTCCAGATCCAAAGACATCATTCAAAACGTCTATCTATAACTCTCTAGACTAACATTTAGTTGGTATTGTATGTTTGTTACGCACTAGATCGGTAGTCGGAGCCGCCTCCAGCGCAATTTGTTCAGCTGCACGATCTAAGTTCAAGGCCCCTGTGACAATGTGCCTGCTGCCTGCCAGTATACTCAAAAAGAAAGAACCGCTAACAATGATTTTGGATAACATAGTTAATGATCATCCTCATTCGCAGCTCTTTGTTGGAAACCTACCGTAATTGACTTCACGTTCTTTATAACAGCATATTACAATTACGGTATATTTGAATATCTATTCCGACGTTTAAAGTAAGAGAATAGACATCGAATTTATTTACACTTACAATCTGTTGTAACTTGGTATTGAATGATGCTACTTTCTTGCTGTGAGGTTTTGCTGTAGTACATATATATACCTTTAGACTTTATCTTTGACTAATTATTATAATGGAGTTTTCACTTGTTGTATTTTTACAGTACAAGTATTTATTTGTTTTTGTTGGGTCTGTATACTGAGGACGGTTGCTATAATATAGCTATTCATTTTCGGTTATTTCCTTATTTTAGATTGGACATATGTAGTTACTTATACAAATTCATGATCCTATTGACTTTCTGGGTTTTGTGAAACTTTTTTACGAATACCTACAATATAATATAGAATACAAGCTACTTTGCTATGGGTTTTAGGATGGGATTTTTTACATATATTGTTCTTCATAGGATAAAATTAGATAAATATGATTGGTCTTCGCTTGAATTGATGCCCTATGCTCTAATTATAACTACACCGGTATTCAGACTACAGCGGAACGTGTGTGCCAGATAACAATTGAATATATATTGTGTCTGGTAAATAAATAGTTTGACGGAATAAGTAACCTTTCGTTTCTTTATAGGTAGAAATTAGTTGTTCTTCGTTAAACTTTTGTCTTGTGATACGTTTTACTTGTAGTTTAACAAAGAATAAGTCGGTAAGGACACTATGTATATATGTGGATAGCGGACATTTCTATACAGGGTGTAAGGAAAAGTATCATTAACATTTAAACCACATATTCTACCTATCAAACTGAACAACTTTCACTATGGGATCAAATGTGTCAGCACAAACAAAAGTCTGCTGTTCCATACTAAACTGCAATACCCACTCGACTCAAACGTATGGAGCAGCAAATTTTTTTTGTGCTGACAGTAGAGTATGTGGTTTAAAGCTCAATGATACTTTTCCTCACACCCTGTATAACTTATGTGCAAGTAGGTATTATAAAAATTAGCGATTCTAACATTTCTAACGTATGGTCATATTATGGAATGTGTCAGAAAGTTTAATCTCAGAATAATATGGATGAAAAATCTTTAAACGTGCAATTAGTGCATTCGATAAGATTACGATACGATAGTAACTTTATGTTTCTCCTGCTGCACAGCCCCCCTAGACAAAGTGACATTCTATTGGCTTTTTGATATTTGTACCCGAGTCATGGACGTTTGTATCTATTTATGTATTCTACATCGTTGTCTAGTCATCATAATACAAGTCCAGGCTAGATTCTGATACTTTAAATGTGACTAGATAATTTGTGTGACATTGTCCAAGATATTTTTTTTTTTTTTTTTATTCTATATATATATATATATTTTTTTTTTTATAGGGGCTTTTAACCCAGAGGTTATGCCAGCCCAAGATATTTATTTATTTATTGGTGTTGACGCTAGTAGAAAATGACAGAAAGTGTGTATTTGACATTAGCGATCGTCAAAATGTTTCGATCGCTAATGTCAAATCCACACATTCTGTCATTTTCTACTAGCGTCAACGCAATAGAATGTCACTTTGTAAAGGGGGTAGGTAGACAGTTGACGGTTCGTTTGATACCATACCTACTTACGTTCAGATTTTCTATAATCTTTCATACATTTTCTCTCTCACGTACTCTATCTTCTTCTATCGGGCACGTGGATATTTCTCGTTGTAAAATTTCGGATGTCGAATAGGTAACTACAAAAATATTGAGGTTAAATTCTTTTCTCATTTAACGTTTTAGGTACACACTTAGGAAACAAAGTCGGTAAGTCTCGGATACGGCTTAAGCAATTTGGATTAAATTTTGCATTTGGAAAATGTTTTACTTTCCAAGTTAATCTGAATAGACTTTATCCCTGAGAAAATCCGTCCTAACCATTGTCTACATCAACATGACAGCCAGGTAGCATGCATATTTCTACCAAATGCTATCTACAGGGTAAAACTGACATCATTTGGCATATTTTTAAACTATATTTCATTCCAAATAAGGACGACGAGATTTTCCGATTCCTACTTAGTTTTCTGGCTAATTCTGATTACCAAATGTAATTAATTTATTGGAAACATATACTATCCGACATATCTTGGATGCTACTAAAGCTGTTCTAAGAATAAGTGAGAGGAAGTGTTTCAAATCTCTGTTTCTGTAATGCAAAATAGCCTTAAAATTAGAGTATAAGAGTCTACCCATAAAACTGAAAAACTTTTACTATGGGAGCAACCCAATCGTAGCAAAAAAAATCTGCTTTTTCATACCTTGTTTGCAGTATGGAACAGCAGATTTTTTTTGCTAAGATTTGTATGCTCCCATAGTTAAAGTTGTTCAGTTTGATGGATAGACTCTTAATTTAAAAGTATGCCAACGATATCAATTTCACCTTGTGTATTGAGATAGTAGTAGGCAGAAAAGTAAAAATATGTTTGGGGATGAAGTCTATCTAGATGAACTTGGAAGACAAACTGGAAAGACGCCGAGCAAAGCTCGATCGCTCAGGTAGGTACCATTAATTAGTCTAATAATTTCAAAATACTTGCCAATGTTAATTAAACGTCCCCTTTATTACCTCAGCTCAGCTGTCAAATTAACTACAAGTTGAATGTAAGTAACAGTGTTTGTGACTAAATACTTGACTGTAAGACAATAGGGTCCGTCCTGGAAGCTCCTCAGGTATATTTCTAAGAATGTTTAATTTCACCCCCTGTTGCAGATCGCCAGCAACTACCCCAGTCTATTGTTTCAAAGATATTTCTTTACTTTTACTGCCTTATTTAAAAAGGTGCCTTTTGTTATTAAAATAAGTAGCAATCTTTTCTTTGAAGTGGAATAATGTTGGATTATTATTGCACTGTTATTTGGTAGAACTTTTACTTTTATTTGAAAGGATTGTAATAAAACACACGTGTTAGTTTAAAATTTTAATTTCATAACTCGTCACAAATCATACAATGTTTAATACAAAAATAGTTGCCATTCCTATGAGAAAAATATTAAAAACAAAAAATTTTTGTTAGGCATAAAGATTCATTGAGCTAATTAGCTCATTATTATGGTGACACACATTCGGTGTATTATACATATACTCCTTTAATCTTTATAATAATTTATTTACATTCGTAATAGCAAGCATATCTCTTATAATAAACAAGAATTATATAAAAGATAAAAAGCCGAAATTATGAACAATTATTAATATGTAATTATGTTTTCATGCATATGTTATTTTATGTAGATTAAATCTTTATTCAATATATTAAGAACTGAGGTACAAATAAGGTGGTCTTACAAATAGGTAAACAAACAAAGAAGAATTTTCATTATAATATTGTATTTATTCTGTCTCTATTTTATACTAGGTGATTTTTTTAAACCTTTTCTAAATTTTCAGGGCATTTAAATATTTTTAAATTTTCAGGGCAGGTTCAGACTTATCAGACCATTAATCTGAACCACTTTTTAGTACCTATGGGCAAACCTGAAATCCGATTAACCAATAAGCTGTTTCATACATTTGAGTCGAATAGGCATTGCAGTTTAGTACCGAATGCTGATATTTTTTTACGGTTTGCTTCCATAGTAAAAGTTGTTCAGTTTGATGGTCTGAACTATCCCTGAAAATTTGGAAAATCCGCTAGTATACACTCAGGTAAATTATAATTACTAAGTATAAATTAGCCAATATATACAAGGTCCTTCTTAATATGTTGACACTTTTTAAGGGGATGATCAGACCACCAAAGTGAACAACTTTCTCTATGGGACCAACATACAAATAGTGAAAAAAAATTAGCTGCTCCATTCAAAACTGCAAACCTTCTCGAGCCAAATGTATGGGACAGCAGCTTTTTTTTTCGCGATTTCTATGTTGGTCCCATAGAGAAAGTTGTTCAGTTTGATAGTCTGATCATTCACTTAAAAAAGTGTCAGCATATTAAGAAGGACCCTGTATATCTAATGTTTGTAGGTACAGAGAATAAGAACAGCCGATCTCAAAAACCAGTCTTAAGAGAAGTTTATTCCTAATGCGTAAATGCGCGCTGCATACAAACGAAGTCGGGTGATATTTTCAATACTAACCAATTAAACCCAATGAAATTTTGCAGAAACAATCTAGGAACAAATCTCTAGGCTTGTATCGTGTCCGATTTTCGTTAAAATATACAGTTTCAATGCTAGAATTAATTTAAGATTTGTATGGAAATCTTTGAGGCACTGTAACTTTAAACCTGTACATTTTAAGGAAAATCTGACACGATACAAGCATAGAGATTTGTATCTAAATTGTTTCTGCAAAATTTCATTGAGTTTAATCGATCAGTATTGAAAATATCACCAGACTTCGTTTGTATGGAGCCCGCCAACAGTAAAAATATACCCTTAACGGAAACGAATTTGCTTTAAATCAATGCTCATTGCAAACTCTACCCACGTATTCTAGGCAATTTATTCGTAGCGCATAAAAATCCAGGTATATAGGTATTTATATAAAGTAGATCGTAGATCGCAGATAGGTTAGGTCCATTCTGCATTCAGACTACAAAACTGTCAGAGCGTGAAACGGTTTCGCGCTGGCTGGCGCGGCGGCGCCATTTTGCTCCAGTTTCAATTTAATGAATCTCGGTTTAGACCCAGCGTTAAATGTGGGAACCCCTTGACATGTCCCCGGGATAATCTTTGTATCGGGTTTGCTGAAATTCATCTACTAACTTCCATTCATACCTGCTATTGGTAACGAAATTGCGAAAGCTTGTAAATCAAATTTCATTCAGTTCTTCAATACAAATCTAAAACAGTATATAAACATATTGTACTTTTAAGTGAACACCCTGAACAACGTTCACTATAGAGCCAACATCAAAATCGGCTGTTTCATACAAAATTATCAATTGTAAGGGAAAGCTGATTTTTAAAAATTTTGTCTTTGTCTTCACAGTGAAAGTTTTTTAGTTTGAAGGTCTTAACCATCCCTTTAAATATTACTACGGTGTTTTGTTACACCCTGTATACCAATCCATAATTAGAAACTCCTAAAAGTACCCTACGTACTTAGCAGTTCAATAATGCTCATGCTCCGGAAAAACTCGACGGCAAACCCTTAACAGATAGTTAAAACATCACACTTCCATACAACAGAGTCAGAAGCACTACACATCGGGAGCCATCCAATGATTGCCGGAGTAATGCTTGCGCTAAATAAAAAGTGTGCATCAAACACTCTGGGAGTCCTAATTGGCGGGAGGTGTCACTAATGACACCGCAGCCGCGAGTGTCGCTGCCGTGAATTTATTAATTATCGCGCCTGGCAACACTGAGGTGCGCCCGCAATATGGCCGCCGTATTGTTGGCGCGAACATCGCCGTTTTAATTCTAGATTATCAATTTTATGAAGTTAATTGCTGATTTTAGTCGTTCAACCGTTATAGTACCTATTGTAGCTGTTATACCTACCGTTGTCTTCTAACGTTTATTAGTGATGTATATATTGGTATGTATTTAAAATTGATGAATGAAAAAATTCTGTTAAACAATTTATATGTTTTTGTTTGTTGCTGAAGCAGATTTTGTTTTAAATAAGATGGTTAACGACGCATGTTGCTGAAGTGAATTATGTGAGTAATTTTAAATGTAATTTTCGTTTCAATAAATAATTTTCCTTCTTTTTTATTTCAATTTGAAACAAAGGAGAGCAAATCAAAATAATGTATTTTATATTTCAGACAGATTTTCCTAGATACCTACATTCCGCCTGAAGCAGTTTAGTAATCCGAAATAGAGCAGTCTGTTTCTGTAATTGAAATTCATCACTAATTGGTTTCCATGATTTTACTAGATCGCTGGACATGATATCTAATGTCTAACAGCTAACGAGGTTTGAGATTTGTTTGATCCTACTGTAGAAAAGTATTGTAATATTTTGATTCATTTCATTAAATTCAATTTTTATTGGCTTGCTCTTGGAAGTTAATTCTCACCATGATGTTTGATAACATTTATCAATGATTATAGTATATAGTATCCTTAAAAGTAGTAGTTTGAAATCATAATCATTAATTTATGAGTCACATACTAATTCAATTCTAGCAACACTACAATAAATTACGAGACGGAAATCACAGAGGCAGTGCATCATAATCAAAGGTAGTATTAGGTAGGACTAATACTGCTAGGCTGGACACAAACAAGACCGCACACGTAAGAGCGGACGATCATCATCTCTCCTTACAAGGGGGGCTGGACACCCCCCATCAAGATGCGTAGAGTTTAGAAACGAATAGAGCTGGCCGAGAAATTTCATAAGTTGACTTTACGGAAACATCTTCTGAGAACTGATAAATTTTATAAGAAATAATAGCATATAATAACAATTATAAATGAAACCTAAGCTAGCCTGGATATGTTTCTGGCATCTGGGCATTCGGCGACAGAACGGCCAAAATGAACCCATGATACTTCTTCTAAGAAGGCAAATCTCATTTAAATAAATATGTACATGATATTATTATGATCCTAGGTCTTCGCCCTTTGTCAAATGTGACAAATTTTGTATAAAGAATATGTCAAATGAGCTGTCGGATAAGCTAACAAGAACTTAGCCAAAAGTGGTGAAACAGGTCCTTAATATTTTTTATATTAGAAAGTGCGAAGACCTAGGATCATAATGATATCTTAGACAGGCCGTAAATCTTAAAATTTCAACTTTAACCAACTGACTACATACTATCGAATAACGGAAAAACCCCTAGCATAATTACAGAATATAATTACGAAAATAGAAGAGTAAAAACCGTCTGCAGTCATTTCTATTTAAAACAAAATAAAAAAAATGATTAGGTACATTTTAAAATCAGCCGCGTTGATGTCGTTTGTACTAGAATCTGGAAAAAGAATTTAGAACAACCTAATTGAATAAAACATTAATTCGAACAGATTACGGGTTTGAATACTAAAATAATAAAAGCGACCACAAAATACTAATAAGAATACAAATAAAACCCAATTCCATTTAACAAAATGGATACTTTGAATGTTCAGTTGTCACAGTTGAATAGGCCTGTAGGCACACGTAGGGGGGGCATGTCGACCCAAGCGGGAGGTGGGGGGCTTCCGTCCGCTGTCTCCGACTCATCAGGCCTATCTTGGAGGCGAGCCGGCCGCAAATTAAATAGTAACGTACGGGCTGGCCGCATATGTGTACACACCTTTAGATGTCCGAATGTGGTACATTTAGGTGTACAAATATAGAGTTATGTAAGGGCACATGCTACGTATTTTATCTGTGTTGTTTTCAAGTTAATCCTCCATTAAATCTCTTGCTGTCACTTTTTGTCTCGTTGACGTAGTAAAAGTAAGCAAGAGATTTAATGGAGGATTAACTTTAATGAGCGTTTCTGCTACTGAGTGTTAATCTCTGATCTGGAAAAGACATTTGATAGCAGTGACTTGTTGCATTAAGCTGAACTAGGAACAATTTGAAGATAAGGTTTAATGGTGCGGTTTGGGGGCTGATGATGATGATGATTATATTCTAGTCTAGTGTAACAGTTGTTATTGATTCCAGATCTAGTTTCTGTAGAAGACTTACGATTTGAGTTTATTATCTGTAGTTTGGTGTGTTAGTTCCGGTTTCGTATTATAGTTATTGACCCGGTTAGTGCAATGGTTACCACGCCGGATTGCCAAGCCGGGTCCTGGGTTCGAATCCCGTTTCGGTCATAGATATTATATGTATGTGACGTTGTTGTATGTTTTCCATGTTAAAAAGCCTATTAGTTTACTTGGGATCATTACAATGTATGTACCTATGCGTTATTCATTTATTTATTTATTCCAGTTTCGGTAGAACAATCTCCAGTACACATTTTCTTTACTTATGTATCTCTGTTACATATTATTCAAAAGCTACGAAATAGGGTGATCATTTCGTCAATTGTGTCAATGTCAGTCAATGATAGCAATCTATTTTATGTTCTTTTTACTATAGAAATGACCCACAAATTTTTAAACATTCAAAAATTTAAGTTTGTTCCTTCTTCTACATAAAGACTTCAACCAAACCTAGCTTGAATAAAAGCAATACATAAAAAATGTGACCACGATTATTTAACTGAATTCAAAAAGAATAGAATAAAAAAGCTTTTGTCACTAACTATAGCATAACATCATAAGATGCCATCATCCTCAGCTCATACCTTCATTTCCCGCCGCATAGGGGTTTCGAAGGAGGTATGCCAATTGTACTCCACCACGTAAACCCAATTGCGGATTATTTTGAAGCCTATTTAGTGGTCTTAAGATTAGTTTTACATTGAATTAAAATTAGGATTCTGACAGTAAAGTCAAATTATGCACTATCATTATTATACAACATCAATCAAGAGACCGTTAGTTTTAGTAAAAACAACATCATATTTTAATAGGCATTACAAAGGCATACTTTCAAATATTATTCATAAATCACTTTATTATTAAGTCATTGCTTTATTTTAATTACACAAAAATTAACAACGCATTGAAATGATAGAAAAGAAAGCTGTATTGGTTGAAAATCAAAGGAAGACCTCTGACACCGACCAATTACATGCTTTGTACACCGTGCTAAACAAGAACTGGCACGAAAAACTACTCAAAACAAACAGTTGTATGGACAGGCTAGAATATGTAACCATTTTGTATTTATAATTATGATCGATTTAATAAATTGTACGAAAGAATGTTAAATTAGTATAGTAGTAAGAAAATAATACGAGATCCATTGCACTTAGTTGCCAGCTTTTGTTGTGTGCAATATTCTTATTGGATTTAATTATGAATACCTGTAATGAAAATGTTGTGATATCTTTATTGCGACTCGTAAAAAATAATATGATGGCTCATATACCTAAATATTTGCGTCTAATTGCTAATTTTTGAAAAGCTATATTGGATTTACGAGTATCTAGTTAGAAACAATGTACTTATTGGAAGATGAAGAAATACTAGCGAATGCTTTATTATTTCCAAACAAATGTGAACCTTAAAAGCTTATTGGATAGGTCTATGTTCCTATATGATAATTATCAGAAGGTATGATAATTACCCTGTATACCTAGTCAAAACTAACCTGAAACTTATACACAACATTATTATACATTATTAGCACTTAGTGTCCATAGCGATGCCGTATTCAAACCATAACACACAACCATAACTAAGTTCATAAAGGACGGTCAGCGGACTCGGAAATCTCGGATCTAACTCGACCGTCCGTCACACGAATGCGCGCGCATCTCAAAGCACGCTAAAAAGCACATAACTGACAAAATTTCCGCATGGAAAACACGTGTTTTCCGCGACTAAACGTGCGACCGTCTCGCTTCCAATGCCCAGACTAAACGCGGCCCGTGAAAAAGCACCGCCACAACGTCGACCGACAATGGAAAGCGGTAAAGAATCATAATAATAACAATGACAACAATGTGAGATGGTATAATAAAGAGCTGCGGCATTGTGCTAGCCTCGGTTTGTTCGAAGGGTCGCGGGAGATCGATACTCGGCGGATTGTCTGAGGATGGCGTGCGTGCCTTTGTTGAGAGGCCGAGGCCGCGACGCGGCGTGCTAGCCCATTCATTGGCGACCGCATTCAGGATCACCACTCTCACCATCTCTTACTCGCTTACTCACTTTCTGCTCCTTAATTAGATTAACTTTTGCACTCCAAAACTCTACTAACGGTCTTTGCTTCTATGGACATGACACGATGTTAACATTGCAGCATGTTGGAATTAAAGTCAAACACAAAAGAAATACGAGCAGATTTTTATTGTTACGAGTTGTACACTATGCTGCGCACTAGTCTACGAGATGTTCATCTAGAACAACTTACTTAGCAAGGCTTTACTGATCTGTGCGCTTTTTATATCGATGTATAATTTAATGCGATCGATTTGATAACAATCTGTCAGAGGACAGAGAAGAACTGGCTGATCAGACCATCAAATTAAATAACTATCTCTTTGTGACTAACGTTGACATCAAGAAAAAAAAAATCTGCTGTCCCATACATAAGGATTGAGTAAGTTTGTAGTTTCGTATTAAACTTTTTTGTCTCATAGATATGTCCCATAGTTTGATGGTCTGATCTTCCCCTTAAAAACCGTCAGCATATTTAGGACCCTGTATACATAATGTTTTTTTTTTCGCGATTTCTGTGATGGTGCCACAGAGAACGTTGTTCAGTTTTACGGTCTGATCATCCCCTTAAACAGTGTCAGCACATTAAGAAGGACTCTGCATACCGGATGTAAGGGATAGCCCTCCGCTAACTGAAACGGTGAACTCAGACCATCAAACTAAACAACTTTCACTATGGAGCCTCCTCAAGAAACGCGAAAAAAAATCTGCTGTTTCACACAATAATAACTGTATGAAACACAATAACTGATGTACCTACTCGACTCAAATGTATTGGAGAGCTGATTTTTTTTTCGCTTTTCCTGAGGTAGCTCCATAGTGAAAGTTGTTCAGTTTGATGGTCTGATTTCACAGTTTCAGTTTGCGGAGGGCTGTCCTTAACACCCTATACATACCTACGTACATAAAATCTATTCAGTATCTATCTTCACATGTACCTAAACAAAACGACTAATAGAACGGTCGCTACCGCGTTTGATAATTGACATCACATTATTTGACACATAAATAATTTGGGGCAGATTTTGTTTTAATCTATACTCCATTCAAAATAGTAACGAAATTTTAAGGTTATTTTGCATTACAGAAACAGAGATTTGAAACACTTCCTCTTACTTATTCTTAGAACAGCTTTAGTAACACAATTTTTGAGAGTTACGCGGTTATTAATTAAGCTAAAGTTAATCATTTCAACGGGTTCTTACCGCGTTTTTATTGTTTTTGGAGTTCCCGATATTTCAGCAGTGTTGCAACTGCCATGATCACGGGATGACAGTCATCCCAACAATAAAAACGCGGTAAAACCCGTTAAAATGATTAACTTTAGCAGCTTTAGTAACGTCCAAGATATGTCGGATAGTATATGTATCCAATAAATTAATTACATTTAGTAATCAGAATTGGCCAGAAAGATAAATAGGAATCGGAAAATCTCGTCGTCTTTATTTAGAATGAAGTATAGGTATCTTTTGGAAACCAACAGAGACTATCAATATTATCATCAACGTGTCATCAACACTATACTATGTACAATTGTATAGCATAAGGCTACCCACTATAGCAGAGATGAGCTGAGAAAAATGCAACATTAGTAAAAATAGGTACGTATTATTGAAAATTTAGGATATTGTGGCGCACCATGGGAGAGGACTATGTTCAGAAGAGGATAATGATGGGTTAACGTTGATGATGATCGATGATTTATTTTCTAGTTCACCTCTTCGTTTCCTCACTCACTCACACAGCTCTGGTGACCCGGCAACCTAAGGCCTGTCGCCTACATACGGAATTCCGATCCGGTATTCCGAATGACGATTGTGATTTTGTATAGGAATTGATACCGAACGGAAATATGGAGGGGGAAAATCCATACGAAACTTAATCCTGATTCGGAATTCCGTATGTATGTGGCGGACCTTAGTTAGTAAAGATAGTTTTGTATTAAAAAGATACAATGGGAATGCAAGATATTCGTGACAGTGCCGTCTATATTTCGCCAGACGAAGGTGTGAAGTGGCGGTGCTCGATAAAACATGGCAAGTTTAATGTAATAATCCGCCGATCGGTCCGTTATCATTAGCTCGATCGGTCCACCTCCCGCCGGCCTGCAGATTGCCTTCACCCACTCTCTTATTGTGGATATTACTTTGCTTCGCCTCAATTTATTTTATAAAAATTATTCTATAAGGTAGATAAAAAGTTCTAGAATATTTTAAGTTGAAATTTCGAGTCGTGTCCATAAAAACATTAAAAAGAAATATTATGCCGAACTTTCTTACTATTGCACATTTTCTCATATACTTACTAGTTGTTGCCCACGACTTTACGCCCGTAAACTTGAAAAGGATCCTATGTGTTAATCCAGAATATATTCTATCTGTGTGCCAAACATCTAAATCCATTCGGCTGTTTATGCGTCACAAACATCCAAACATCGTCGTCGCAAAGTTTCACATTTATAATAATTAGTTCAAAAGTTTTAAAATCCGGATTCAAGTTGTTTGGTGATAGCAGAGTATCTTTATCACCGGTAATAATATAATGACGGTCATGTACGTCTACGTAAGAACATTTCTACGAAAATTTCCAACTGAACTTATAGAAATAAAGTTATCTATAAAAATCTCAGACTGCAATATCGTAAAGTGTACCGGCATAGACGACGGAAATCCATAGCTTTTCTTTCCTACAAATCCTGCATTGCTAGGTAAACTTTTATTTGGCATTAAATTGATACGATTCTCTCAAGAATTGTATTCGGAAATAGCTAGGTATATTACTTATCAATGTCTTGTTTTTAAGGGAGACAACATGTCTGATTCCTCGTACTAGTATGCCTAACGTGAAAACAAAACTTCCTGTATAAAGTATGGCCATACCATGATTGTTACAATTTTCAAACAGCTCTATAAAAAAATTCAAGATACATCTTTCACGTTCTACGACTAAGATTGTCTTATATCATAACAGAAATATAATTATTTATCTAAAAATTAAATTAAATTTAGTTTTAGTATTATAAAATGTAGTTAAAACAATGGTCTTACCCATATAGAGTTAATAAGAAGGTGGATTATAATTGGTCGGCGTTGGCGCAGAGAGTGCACCCCGCGGCGCGCGTCCATCAATCGATGCTCGCTGCGCGCGAGCACCACAATTAAACTCCCTATCGCGCCATCTACTAATCCAATTATGTAACTGCACCTCGCACTTGCGCAGTTGTCTTTAATCGATAATTGACTGATATAAAACTTAATGACATTTCACTGTTTGTGATTGTTATTATACAGGGTGTAAACTTAAATGTGTTACGTACTTTAGAGAGTGCATTAGAAGTGCTTCATCTCCAAATATGGAACCATTGTTAAAATAGCGAAAAGAAATAGGTATATGACTGTATGTAGTATTTCCTATTTCTATGGGTAGGCTTATGACATACTTTTTCTCTTATACCGACTCTTTGGCATATACAGGGTGAAATGGATATCACAAGCATCCTTTTAAACTAAGAGTCTACCGATCAAACTGAACAACTTTTACTATGGGAGCAAACCGATTAGAGCAAAAAATAAATCAACCGTTGCATACATTTAAGTCGAATAGGCATTGCAGTTTAGTACTCCAGATGGTATCAATTTCACCCTGTATAAGGTCCTTCTTAATATGATGACACTTTATAAGGGGAAGATCAGACCGTCAAACTGAACAACTTTCTCTATGGCACCAACATCGAAATCACGAATACTTGTTAAATATAGGTGGCAAAAACTAGGCGGCACTGAATGAGGGACTTTCCCGAAAGGTAATCATTTTATAATGATTCTTGGATGATGGTCGAAAAGCGAGAAAAAATGTTGGACGCTTCATACAAAAGTGCATGCATTCTTGGCTTAAATGTGTCGGACCGCTCATTTATTGAAAGTTGTTCAGTTTGATGATCTTTTAGTTTACACTCTGTATTAGTTTGAAAGAAAATTAATTTCTTTTGCAATCGGTTTAATCAAACCTATAGCATAGGTAGTTTTAAACTTTTTTGAATTGTATGTACCAATGTTATAATGACCTCGTAGTATTAATAAAATATCAAAATAAGTATAAATAAAAAATGGGACACCGCGTTCAACAGATTTAATTAATTTTTCGATATGAATAACCTATGTCAATTTTCAATATTTCGTCATTGCATCTCTTCGTGCGTGCAATGCACCTATTGCATATATGCCTCATAGTCGGGGAAATCTACGGATTTTTGTATGGAGTAGGTTGCATTAATTGCACTTTTGGTGAAAATTTGGAATATAGTAGATACATACCTGAAAGACATAAATTCTCAATAATCCCCGATTTTTTATCTTGTATTATTGAATAATTAAGACATTTACAAACCATTAAATTTAGGTATGAACTAAAAATGGAAAACTGGTGATTTTGTACAGGATGGCTTCGTTCAATACGTTTTACTTATAACAATAAAAATCCACGGTTAATATCGTTAATTTGGGTAGATATTAAATATTTTGTGAGTCTTCAAAAATTATAACCACAAAACTAAATTATTTACTGTTTGTTTTTACACATTAAATTTGCCTTTTGATAATTAACTGTCTCTAATGCTGGTATGCTGGTCGAAATATTTTTAGAAATAAGCTTGCCATTTGTGCATTAATATAGATTTTAAGGTATTTCTCAGGTTCCTGAGCCTATATAACCACGAAATCTCGACAAAAGTGTTTATAAACTAACAGTAATATTATTTCAAACACAATTTACCAAAGTGTCTTTAATACAATCTCAAGCCTTATTTTTCCTAGACTATCACTTGATTAATGGTTAACGATATATGCAATATCGATTGTCCACTCGAATCCGACAATAAACTCAAGTGGTACAAGTGACATGACTGAAGATGGTGTAATAACAGACAAGTTACGTGACGTGAGCAACATCTTAATGACAAGATGCCGTTTAAAATGTATAATGTAACCGTTAATTTACGCGGCCATTTTTAATTAAACTCGATGACTAAGTGCGAGGATCCATCACAGTCGGCACTCGAAGCCGATCTATTATTAATTATTATTTTGATGGATCACGCTCCGACTTATTTCATTAAGGATCTCCGATCTCAAATATTTCTTCGTGCCGGATCGAAATCATTAATTTGTGCAGTTTGTAATGATCTTGGATCGAATAGTACGTTACGCATTCAATGCTTTCACATTTGTTTATTTTTAATTTCATTTCATTGGTATTTGCCGTGTGGCTTAGAATGGATTACCGCATTTCTTCCCGTGGGTGTCGTACGGGGCGACTAAGGGATAAGAGTTTCATAGACAGTGAGCTAAAGGCTAGCTCACTATCACCAATTTACAAGATATTTTCATCTAGAAACCTTAAGGGAATATAATTTAGAGCGCGCTCCATACAAACGAAGTTTGGTGATATTTTCAATACTAAATAATTAAGTCAATGACATTGTTCAGAAAAAATCTAGAAACTAATCTCTATGCTTGTATGAAGTCCGATTTTCGTTAAAATGTGTAGTGTTAAAGTTATAGTGCTTCAATGATTTCCATACATCTTAAATTAATCCTAGCATTAAAACTGTATATTTTAACAAAAATCTGACTTCAAACAAGCATAGAGATTAGGTTTTACGCATAGCGCATAGCGCGCATTTACGTATTCGAAATAAACTTCTCAAAAGTGAGCCTTGTTACAATAGCATGCAAGACAGCTGGTAGTTGTAGTAATGTTTATGACCACGTCGTGATTATGGTCCTCAGGTTATGGATGGATTTATTAGTAATTCATCATGGGCGTCTCCGTGCTTCGGAAGGCACATTAAGCAGTTGGTCCTGGATAATTTTTTCAGGGGGCGGTGTAACTGGTAAAGCCAGGTCAGAGTTCTATTAAAGCTCATTGCAAATTCTCTGACAGCATGTTGACCACTAACTTTCCTCCACCAATCCGCACTGGGTTCCTCTATTTGTGAGAAGAGGCCTTTGCCCTACAGGGATCCTACAAGCTAGAATTTACTTACTTTTTTACATTTTATACCTTCAGCAGGTAATTCCTTCTCGGATAACCGAACTCGAGATAGATTAGACGATTTTCGTAGAAATTAAAGGTGAGTTTATCCCTCAACGAGTAATTCGTTCCCGGCCCGTAAGGGAACATTATCCTTACAGCCCAATGACTTCGCAGAAATCAATAATCCCGAACTTTTTATGATATTCTCGCAGAAACAAATATATTTCTATCCTCGTCCAACGCGGGAATCAAAGAAGCCGCGTATTAGCAAACTATTTTTTTAGGAGTAAATTTGAAACGTTTTCGATTTAACCAGAGATTTAGCGCATCCCGATATTTTCGAGGTATCAACGAACAATAGGCTTCCGGGGACCGTATTGCTCTTGAGATATTGCGTTTGAGGATAAGCAGAGATCAAGTTTTTCTTGGGAATCGTCATAATCCTTAGCGTTAAGGTGTTTGCGAAATCAGACGATTCTAGACTCTTGATTCTTATCATTAATATATTCTAGAGTAAAAACTTATACCGGGTATAAACTTAAATGCGTTACTTCACCCCGTGCTCCAGACTATCAAACTGGACAACGTTTACTATGGCAACAAATTAAATCTCGAATAAATACTCAATACAGGTTCATCATTAACCGTAGGTAGGCTCCAAAGTGAAAGTTGTTCACTTTGATGATCTGAGTTCACCGTTTCAGTATTTGCTAGGCTGTCACTTACACCCCGTATAATGGTATCGAATTGAACTTGTTAAGTTTTAGACAGATTCTATAGCGGAAAGAACGGATATAGGTAGGTACCTCATCGTTGGATAACTAACACCTACATGAGGTCAGCACATTTGCGGAGCGATCGCGGTGTGATACCGACGACGTATCGATCGTATCGCTATGACGAGGCGATATTGGTAATTTGAACAAAGGGGTTACTCGTAATTACGGCATTCGATAATATCGTTATCGTTTCCACCACCGATAAAGTATGAGTCTCCTGGAAAAATTTAACGCTTGAAATTTTTGTTTGTTAACTATGTATTGCTGAAATAAAGTGACTACCGAACTATTATGTAACTCGGTATCAAAGTGTTGTATGTGTAAATAGTATCATAATACAAGTCCAGGCTAGATTCTGGTACTTTAAATGTGACTAGATAATTTGTGTGGCAATGTCAAAGATATTTATTTATATTTATAGTAAACTGTTGATGATTATGAGTTTATTGAAACTTGGCTACCGAAATACTTGTATTATAACTTTTTTCATTGTATACTTTTATACTAAAGTACTAAAACGAAAACGATACCAATATCATCGTATGAAATAACTCTCGGTAAACCAGTCCATGAACTGTCCGCTTCATGAAGAAAGGGAATGCGGTTTATTACAGAACGTTATTTGTTTTATTTTTTATTTCAGAAACCGAAAGTAATGTTATCGAATTGGGATAGAGATGCGCCGCCGCCGCTATGTCTATGGTTCCCCACTTTGAGCTCTATAAATGGGTTTAAGAATTAAAACAAATCATGAAGGACCGTAAGGCGTAATATGAGATGGTCGTTGTGAGTTGATAAATTTATTAGTAGGTATACAGGGTCTTTAGTAAGATGAAGGGCAGGGCAGGGGTTTTTTAAGAAGTCAATCTCGATTTAACAGAAGAAGAGTCTTATGCCTACATTTTAATGCTTCTAATAAGGTAGGTGGAACTTAGTTTCTGACCGCTGATATTTAATCAGCTTTAGTGATTACCACTATCTATTTTAATAAAAAGATAAATGAGTGAGTGAACATGTGAGCATTGCTACAACTACATTCTTAAACATAATGTTAGTAGTTGTAGCAATGTAGTAGTAGCTGAGGGACACCCCAAAAGGGATCGCGGGCATGAATATACATGCATGTATTTTAAGAGGATATGACCTCTAGCGCGCTCTACCCGGATATTACCCAAATTAATGTCAATAATTTTTTAAACACGATCTAGAAAATAGTCCCTGTGCCTGTGGTTTTCCAGATTTTCGTTAAAATGTCTAGTTTTAAAGTTCTCTAAGATGCAGGGCAGATAAAGGGCTCATAGATTTCCATACAAATCTTAAATTAATCCTAGCATGATGTATATTTTAACGGAAATCCGACAAACCACATGCACGAAAATAAGTATCTAAATCGTATAAAAATCACTGCCTTTAATTTGTTAAGCTTTAAAAATATTATCGAACTTCGATTGTACGAAGTTTGTATACGCAGCGCGCGCACGGGCTGCAAAGATAATCCTCTAAATATTGAAAATTTACATAAAATGTTTAGAGTTTTAGAACTTCTCTAACTACCTCCTCGGGATAATAAAGTAGTGAGTTTAAGAAGTTTGGCATACACATAAGCATTCTGCCGAACTATTCAGCAAATATATCTAAAAATAATAAAAAAAAATATGTTATATTACTAACACTACTTAATAAGTTCCTACGTAAACTTCAAGCCAAATTAGTCGAACAAATCCATAAATAATCTTAATTACCCTCGTCTCGGAGAAGCTAACCTAATAAATAACAATGAGTTACTCGTCAAGGATTCCGAAAACTCACGCTTGTCGATAGGAAATATTTGAACTATGCCGAATAATGACGTTTTTTTATCATAATGATATCAGGCTACCTGGGAGGAATTCGAAGAATTTTTTTAGCATGTCCAACAATATTGAGTCGTGAGAAATAGAAAGCAGATAACTTTCGAAACCTGAGACAGGAAAATTATATTCTGTCAGATTTTTGGCTATTATCATATCTCAGAGAATCAATTTATTCTAAATGAAAGAGCATACGAAAAAAAACAAATTTACTTACAATAGATCATTTAAAGGATAAGATTCATACACTGTGTATTTGTGGCCGAAAGGCTAGCCACCCTGTCACCGCTTTCCTCGTCAGTCCATCTTAAAACATAGGACCTACACATAAACCATCCGGAAGAAATTCTCTAAATGAGAGTCAAAAACGTATCAACGTCCGTTGCGTGGTTTAGAAACTGAGAAACAGAAAAAATTCGGACTGACGCGGATAGCGACTTTGTTTTATACTATTTACATATAGAAATAAACTTATACTATAGTGATATGTTACACATAATATAGGGTCCAACTTAATATGCTGACACTTTTTTAAGGGGATGATCAGACCGTCAAACTGAACAACTTTCTCTATGGGATCAACATCAAAATCGCGAAAAAAATCAGCTGTCTCATACATTTGGCTCAAGTAGGTTTGCAGTTTTGTATGGAAGAGCTGATTTTTTTTCTGCGATTTCAATGTTGGTGCCATAGAGAAAGTTTTTCAGTTTGACGGTGAGATGTAGCACATAATATAGGTTGATAACCGCTATCTATGTATTTGAAGGTGGCTATTTACTTTTTAAATTATAAGACCGAAACTATCACCCATGTAAATCATCGTGACAGGTAAGCAAATAGAACAAAACTGGTCCTTTTTCTAGGAATCCCTAAAGTCCTGGTCATAAATCACTACACTCCTGACAAATGGATTCTACGGCTTTTTTTTCTTAACTCATTTATTAATAGGGCAGGGGAATGTTTCGGAAAACCAATAAAATGTGCCCAGTCATATACCTGTCCGACTGCAGACAGCGTGGCATTGTTCCTTCACTTTTTTTTTCAATTTGAGTTGAGGCTGATATGAATAACTACAGGTGTAGTTTTAATAATATTCATTTACTGTTTGAATTACTAGCGGCTTTACTAATTATATAGGTTTAAATCTCCTTTATCAGTTTATGATTTAATTTCAATGCTTTGACTAATTATTATAAGGACTAGCCTTGCGCTAGCATTTCCCCTCTGCCACGGTATAAGCACAATTGATCTTGTGCATTTACATTCAATTTTACACCTTATCAATAAACGAGACAGCCTATAATTGCGAAATAATAACTTCAAACTTAGAACGTTTGGGGTTCACGCGAGACTACTTTTCATAATTTAATTTAATCCAAAATTGCGGATTTCATGTTACCTCGCCCCCCGCAAAAAGTGGCAGAAATGTTTGTTAGTTGAATTACACGCGTAGCCAGTCCACATATAAATAGTCAAAGTTTCAATGTGACTTTCATTGTATTGTTATAAATTGTTCAATACGGACTCTTTCTTGCGATAACAAATCCATTTAAACTAAGATTCTACATATCATTCTAAACAACTTTTACTATAGGAGGAAAGGCGAAATAAAAAAAATAACAGTTCTTTACATTTGCTCCCATAGTACCTAAAAGTTGTTCAGATTGATGTATAGAATCTTAGTCTTAATGGATGCCAACGACTTCTATATCATTCAGTATATCAATAATTAAATTCATTAAGGTAAAGGGAAGATCTTCCACAGGCCGGTTGAAATACTCAAGACCATTTAATTAGTTTAATAGCCTGACACATGATGTCAATATCCCAGCATTGGGGTGAGATAGCTGACCGCTGACTGGCATCCAGTCTTTTTATGCAATGTCTATCAATTTACTCAAAAGATCTTCCAAGACATTGTATTTGATAGAAGTAGCCAGACCTTTGGTATGCTACCTGTGCGTTTTCGACTTTTATCAATGAATCTATAAGTCATTCTGATTTAAAATTAATGTCTCCCGTACCATATTACAAACTTCTGAAGAAAGAATTAAGTTAACACGAGTGTTAGCAGTGAATTAGGTTTTTCCCAGTAAAAAATAAAGTTTAAAATCGAACTAATAATTGTTCCAGCTTCCATCCTTTTGTAAGGTGCGTCGTCGTATACATTTCGCAACTAACCTATTTTTGTCAATGGACAATTTTTTGTCAGACTGCCGAGTCTGCGCACAAAAGGCTCCTTCAAGGTATTTTGCGCGTGTGAAAGAGGATCCATTCTCCGAGCCCTTAAGGAATGAACCAAAAATAATTGTCATTTCCTGCGGCAACGGAGACATAAAGACCGCGGAATATTGTTATTCGGATCGCACAGAACAAAACGTGTCGCGTTAAGGAATTTGGTGTTTTTTTCGACACTTTCACGTCCATTATTTGCGGCTTTAATAGCGCAAATGAGTGCGCTCGGGGTGTATTAAATGACTCTTCAAGGGCCATTACGCGCCGCGTCGTGACATATTCCATAATTTACAAATGACGAACACAAATTACGTCAAACCAAACTTGAATATTGCAAAGCCTCTGGCGTGTCTTTAAAATATGTTTCATTTTACAATTTCGCAAGCATTCTTCCCAAAACTAAACGGGATACTTGTACCAGAGATTTAGCAAACAAATCACTTCAAAATACCGACAAAATGGAAATATCAGGGAAACCGACACCCACTAATAACCGATGTCGGCTGTCAACTATACCAAATGGAGTGCTACAAGTAATCACGGAGCAAATGAGAAGTTTTAGGTCACCATGCGTGTACATCTTACCACTTTTGAAAACTGTTTCAGAAGGAAATAGCAATCGAAATGGAACCTTATCATGATCTACTAAGAGTAAACAAGAGTTTCGTCGAGTGGCCAGTTTAGTTGGCAAGTCGCCAAGACGTAGGGTAAGTTTCAGAGGGTAAGTTGGTGAGGTCACGGCACTAATGGCTGTCGCTGACAGGTAATGTGAGAAGCTAGACAAAGTGCATCGTATGACATTCTGGAGGCTGGCTGGTCGCTTGATGGAGGTTAATGGTACCTGTTATGTTACGTGTCGATTCGGAGGGGAATGAGGTTTGAATGGTCGGACAATTTTGACGTTCATTTCCATGAAATCAACGCAGTATCGGTGCATGAAACTGACGCTTAACATATTGACGGGCATGATACTACAAGATACTTGAAACACTTTGGCGTGTATTCTCTATTACGTTTTACATTATATTTTGTTTGCTACATAAGGTCTTCCTATCGGAATAAATAAATAACGTATTGTGGATAAACCAATTCACTTAGTCACAATTAAAAAAAAGTTTGAAGGTAATTCTTATACAGAGTGTTAGGGTAAATAGTTGCATTACTTTAAGGGTGATTTTACCCTCGATACTGAACAACTTTCCATGAGAAACAAATAGGGAATACAAAAAAAAATGTTTTTACAAACGTTCGATGAGTTGATTGCATTTAGTATGGAAAGTCCAATGTGAATTTCCTATTGGTATCTGAGGGAAAGTATTATGGGTACAAACGCCCCTTAAAGTAATGTAGATCACCCTGTAGATCAGCTTAAACATTGCCAAAAAGACTGTCAAAAAAGGGCAGTGGATTAATTCAGAGTGACAAAAAGAAGTTTGGCTTCTGCATGAAACGAGTATTATACACTATACACGGTGTAAATTTAAATGCGTTACATACTTAAAGGAGGAATTCAGATTCAGACCATAATACTGAACAATTTTTACGATAGAATCAACATTGAAAACACGGGGAAAAACGGATGTTTCATAATTATTTTTATCAATCAGCACATTTTTTATTCCCGATTTTAAAGTTAGTCCCATATTTAAAGTTGTTTAGTTTGATGGTCTGACGTATGTAAGTTGTAACGCATTTAAGTTTACGTCGTGTATAGATTTATATGAATCTTAACTATTAAAAAACTGAAACTGAAGTGTGTATGTACATTGAAGTAATTTACAAAAAAAAAAGATTACGATATGATTTTAAAATGTCCCTGACTCCAAATCAACCTTTTTAGAATTTTTGTCTGTTTGTTTGTGCGAGCATCACGCAAACACTACTGTATCGATTTTGAAGAAACTTTTTTTGTTTGATAGCCTATGATGTGACTTAAAATCTGGTATTTAATTTGTGCGTACGAAGTCGCGGGTTAACTCTAGTACTTTTTATTACTAAACCAATCCCGATGCTTGATGATTCATCCACGAGAAGGGCACAGATTGTAAGATCCTTTTTTCCCTTGTAACTCAACCACCAGGACACCTGTGTAATCCTTTCATCGTACATAATATGCCCTTAATTCCGTTGATAAGGCATGACATCTAACGCCTTTGTGCTCTCCAGAGCCTTTTTACCGTCAATTAAGGGTTTTCCTTTGTCTTTTGACGAGAGATGACACAGTTTTTTAACGATTTTTTTAAAGAAGTCACTGTTTTGAATAGTAACATGATTTAGTGTGATACGTTTTTTTTGTTTTGGCGATTTATTGGAACATGGGTGTCGGGTTTTTTAGAGGTAGAGCAAGACGGTTTTGTGGTTTTGATAAAAAGTGTATTGTTGGAAATAAAAGATAAAACGGTCTTTTTTGATGCCACCGTAGAAGTTTCTATGAAGTTTGTAGCACGATAGCATCTCGACTGCCCTTTGTAACGAGAAGCGGGTGTTTACGTTATATTAATGGTAATTTGATATTCCCCCACCTTGTTTAATAACGTTTATTGCATAAAACTCTGAATGAGGCGCTCTATTGCGAGTACAAATCATATTTACACTGATTTTGGCATTGTTAACCTCTAATAATAGGGGCGTTTGACAGTTTTGCTTATGATTTCTATTCAAAGAAAAATTATTGAACGAAGTACCTCCTAGCAAACATTTTGATATTTATAAAATTTTGGGTCGGACGGCGTGTGTACTAGATTTAGAGCGGGTAGCAGATAAATACAGCAGCAGCAATGGCAGTTGCAGGTGCTATTGTTGGTTCACTCATCGACGTAATAATTAATGTTCTATCACACGAGAAGCATTAAACAAATAATATATGTTTCACCCTGACTTCACAAACACTTTAAATTCTTTCAGAGATCCACAATTCGGTACCGTAACACCAGACAACTGTTAGTCCTAGGGTGCAAGTATGATCAAATTCTCTGTCACTACTCAACTACCCAAATGCCAAATATAACGCCATCTAAATAGTTTTTCTGTTTATGTTTGTCTACAATAGGAACTTTAAAATTTTTTACATGGCGTTATGTGTAGCAATTTGGTACGGCAGGAAAACTGGACCATACTTGCACCCCAGGACTATAGTTGTATTGGTTTTAACGATATGCCATGTTTTTTTGAAGGGCTGAATCGAAAACCATTTTTCAAAACAATAATTTCTAATTTAGAGATTTTAAAATGAAAGGATGACAGATATTATTAATAAAGTATTGTCGATTTTACGTCGTCGAATGACGTCACTCGCCGACCGGTAAACTCCTTGGTGAACTTAAAATATCTGGCCATTAGGAAAAAATATAAATTCACCTACGATATTCACAATTTCCGAATTTGAAATTTGATGTTGCCGTTTCTGTTTCCAGGATAGAGTTAGAAAGAAATGATGATTTTAGTTTTTTTTTAATTGAGCTAATATTCTCAATGGAGTACGAATTATTTTCTAGCGAGCATTTTGGCATTTAGAGAAATAGTACAAGACCATTAAAAAAATTAAATCTATAGTGATAAACTCGACGAATCGCAAAAGAATTAAAATTAGTTTCTTAAAATATTATCAACTTGAGTATTTATTAACATAAAACAAATAATGGTCGGTACATTAAAAATAAATGAAAAATATTAAGGAAATTAATTATATCTACTATCCGTTAAAATATAAAATAAATTAAAAAAATAACTTGACATGCCGAATTAGAAATGACCACATCTGGAAATGGGGTTCCATTTCCAGATGTGGTCTTTTCTAATTAGGATTTTTTTAAGTTAGCACTTCTTGAAATGACCACTTATAGAAATTACCATTTTTGGAGAAGGTTTCAAACGATTATGAAACACAAAAATCGTTAACGATTTTTCTACATCAGTTTACCCTGTTCGACGTCATCAAAAAACATTTTTCAAGATACCTACTAGTGTACCGCCATAGCATTTGTCTCTTCTAATGGTTGTCTAAATGAAATCGCATTTAGTGAAAAGACCGCCCTTTTTACCCTTCTCATTCTTGTTATAAATTGTATTTATCTATTCTTAGTGTGCAAATAAAGAATACTTAATTTTATGTCTACATTTCCAAAATGTTACTCCCTAGTCCATTGCCATTTTCCAAACGAGGCTTCCAGTCTCCCGTCAGACCTAGAGTTATTTTTGAGAAGGATCAAAGAGATCGCGGTAGCACGTCACTGACGTCACTTCCGGCAAGATGGCTGCCTGTTGTTTGATGTGCGAGTAATGAAGTGTGTCTCTCCCCACTTCCTGGCGGGTGTCAAGATACCACCACTGACAACTTCTGTTTGCATATTAGACGCTACTTTTACTTGTTTGGTTATAGATTTACTGTCCTTGTTTGGTTTATGTCTCTACACGTAGGTCGTTTTATATTATGTTTCATGGATTTTTGTGCACGGCTTTTGAGGCTTTGAATTCATTTTGCTATCAGTTTAAAAAATGTCATATTATTATGTTTTTTGACACACCTATACAACGTGTTAATGAATTAACGCAAAACTAGAAAATAGTTTGTTTAGAATCGAGAGCAGAATCGTTTTATAATGGTTTCAACATAGGATTTTTTTTCAATATATTAAATAATTAGTTTGTAAAATTTAAAATTTACTGAACTGGATCTCAACCCACCGCACAGGCACTCACCCTACTTACTACCAAAACAAGATTCTTAAAATGTATCCACGAGCACGTTAGCGCTTTCATTCATTGCTGAAATGATAACAAATCTTTTTTGCCTCAAAACTTAAAATGCGAATAACTTTAAATTTTAACTATCAAAATAATGAAATTATTGTTTCAATCGAATTATTTTGTTGTAAATCAGTTGGGGTGCATGAGGTTTTGCGCTTATTCATTAACACGTTGTATAGGTCACGGTTTAAGAAAGAGCCTAGCTAGAGAGAGAGAGAGAGAGAGTAGAAGGCTTAGTACCTATATTAGTAGTAGGTATAACGAAATCTTGACTACATCTCTGTTCTGTCTAAATTTAATTGAAAAAATGACAAACTCAGTATTATTGTATTCATATGGAAACAAGGTATGGGTTAAGATACTTTGACACTACATATACACTTACAAAATAATAGTAGGTACTTTTTAAATATTATAAGTTCATCATATACGGCCATTGTGTTGCTGAAAGCAGCTTGCGATGGGTATTGGGTAGGTACATATGCTAATAAAATTAAATGTTTAGTCTCTAGATCTATTGTTTTGATGCATTCTACATACAACTCACAAATCACGATTCCCATTTGAGTAAGCATTCCAATATTTAGAAACTCATAAACTTTCACAATAATTTAGATAGCCCCTAACGTATATCTTTATTAATTCCTAAAATAGGTACATCAAATAAAAGTCGTAATTTTTCGAAATAAGAATTTTTGTTACCCATTATAATATGTTTATACTATGAAATTATAAAGAAAAGTTTTTTATCAGGCTGTTTTCAAAACGCATTTATCTAAATCCAATGGTCCTTTAAATTGTCCAGTGTCCACTAACCAGATGCGTTACAGTGTCATCAACGTATCCGGATTTAAATTCAATTTCATATCACCGTCATATTGAGTTGTTAGCTCATAATCGCGTTACCCAGTCCACTAGTGGGGATTACTTGCTTTTTAATAAAGTCCCGGTAGGGGGCGACACTGGGGACGTTTTTACACAAAGAGGATTACGACGGCCGAGTTTATCTGCACCTTACAGCGAAGCTGAGCTTTCTAAATACTGTCTGAATGCACACGCTTTATTACTACCTTGCTAGTTTTTAAGTGCAAGATTTAATGAAACTTTGTTATTGCTAGTTTTCTTGCCGTTGACGAAGACTTCGTCTTCGTCGTCGTCGCGCGTCATACGTTTTACTTCGGTAAAAGGATAGAAACGTTTCGTAGGTGAAATCTCGATATTCAATAAAATGACCTAAATATATGGGACAACAGCATTTTTTTTCATAATTTCGATGTTACTTCAATAGAGAAAGTTGTTCAGTTAGATGATCCACTTAAAAACCATCAGTATATTAAGAAGAACCTACACTTTATGATTTAACCGACTTGAGTTAAATAATTAATAAGTATCTTTCCTATTCAAAATGGCATTATGCTAAGTAGGTACTATCTTGCTTCTTTATTTTGTATTTTTTTTAAATTACCTTTTTCAAATCTTTCTTCGTTTTTGTTATAATATTATTTACATAGGTAGGTACCATATTTTATTAAAATTGCACTACGTATGCTATAAATGAAATAGAATAAAACTATTACATAAATACCTATATTATGACAACAAAGGGAATGAACGCAATATGCTGTACCTATATCTTGTGTCCAATTATATGGTCCTTCTAAATATGCTGACAGTTTTTTCAAAGTATGATCAGACCATAAAACTGAAAAACTTTCTCTATGATCAGCTGCTCCATACAAAACTGCAAACCTAACCGACTCTAGCCAAATGCATGGGACAGCTGAATTTTTTTATCGATTTCGATGTGGGTCCCATAGAGAATGTTGTTTCAGTTTTATGGTCTCATCGTTGCTTTAAAAAAGTGTCAGCATATTAAGAAGGTCCCTGTATAGTGTATACAGGGTGTGGTTTTGGTTAGCGACGCGCATTTAGGGGGTGCTTCAGACCACCAAACTTTCACTATGAAGCCAACATAGAAATCTCGGAAAAAAAAACACCAATTTGATACACAACTGCAGTACCAACTCGACTCAAATGTATAGGAAGCTGATTTTTTTGGTCAGTTGTTCAGTTTGATGGTCTGAAGCACCCCCTAAATGCGCGTCGTTGACCACACCCTGTATTTCTAAAAACTAAAATTGAATACTTATGTGACAACCCATAGTAACGTAAAATGTTTGTGGTAAAATACCCAATAATCAGCATTTATTTCAGTAGAGGAAACAAGTCCCAGTGCTGAAACAACTAAAAAAACAATAACAACAGTGTACAAATTGACACTACGTCTAACAACGGAACCAGCCAATAGTTTCTTAAAACTATCAAGCAGTCAGCAAAGATTAGCCTCAATAAGTCTCAACGAAACAACGTCGCCGGCGCAGGCGCAGGAGTGGAATTGAATAACGAGGGTGTAACGACACCAACAATGCTGCTCGGCCGACAATCCAATCATCTCGTTGAGGCCGCGCGCGCTGGGAACCGAGGAACGGCTGATGCTATGTTCCGGGGTGTGCGAATGTTCATGCATATACAGGGTCCTTCTTAATATGCTGACACTTTTTAAGAGGATGATCAGACCGTCAAACTAAACAACTTTTTCTATGGGACCAACATTGAAATCGCGAAAAAAAAATCAGCTGTACCCTACAAAACTGCAAACCTACTTGAGCCAAATGAGTACGGGACAGCTGATTTTATTTTCGGGATTTTGATGTTGGTCCCATAGTGAAAGTTGTTCAGTTTGATGATCTGAACATCTCCTTAAAAAAGGGTCAGCATATTAATAAGGACCCCGTATATACTTACGACCATATTTGCTTTTCAAATGGTCAGAAACTTTCAACCAACAACCTACAACTATCTACCTTTATAGGGTGGTAATTAAGAATAAAAACCGGGTAAGAGCGTGTCGAACTCGCCCATGATAGGGTTCCGTAGCCATTGTATATGTAGAACGTCTGGGGGGTACGACTTATTTTTGACTTTGAGCGCAGATATCTCGAGACAGAAGTGTTATAGCGATTTAGTTTCTATGGGAGCCAATTATCTGTCTTCATGTTAAATTTCAATTCAATAGGTGAAAAATTGAGCGAGTTAGTGAAGCGGGGCATACAGACAGACAGACAGAATGTACGAAAGTATAGGAGTTTCTTGTTTAACTACGGAACCCTAAAATAGAAAAAAATCGGGTAGGCTTTAACAGGGACGCAGCCGCAGTGGAGTACGTGAATCGTCTTGTACCGAGTAATTGCTTCTATCCAATGATATTAGTAAATCCTACTGTTACTAAAATCATTGCTTCTATCTCCTAAATAATGGTAATAAAATAATGCCTATACTTGCTAAACATCCAAAGTAATAAGCGATCTTGTCATTACATATTTCGTTACATTATGGATTTTGCAATTGATTCCCTATTGACCGAAATCGTCAAAAGGAAAATTGAATAATTCAGTTTTCTAAGGCAGCGTCAACGTATCTAATGCGTCAGAATAATTTACTATACAATATTAACGAATGAAAACAAAACCTGAAAATTTTTCTTTCCGAAAATGTTTCAGAATCGATAAATGAACTATCTACATTTGTTTTGTAGCTTTATAAAGTAGGGAAAAAAAGTTTTTGGGTAACATTATTTTGCTCATTTCAAAGTGAAGCCATAATATCAGATCTTTTTCAGTTATCGATTGTTTACATGTTTTTCAGGATTTACGTTCATTTGTTAACAGCCCGTTTATCTTCCAATAATGTACATATTAACCAAACTCACTACCCACTACCTAACGTAAAGAACAAGGTCGTTTAGATCAGAGGGCGTGGATGACCAACCATGAAATACGTGAACAATATCAAGATTAATTTGTAACGCTTAATTTCACAAATAACAACATTTATCTGTTTTCGCAACTAAAAAGCCTAAAACATCGCGAAGAAATATAAATAACAATAAAGCAGCCATGGTCCCATATGAATATCAATTTGTTTGCGAGGCAACAACGTCATTAAATTAGCGTCCAAATTGAATCACAACTGCGACAACCTTGCCTCTACGGTGCGACCAAACTTTTCCTCCTATTAATTTACAAAACATCTCCGCTAATGCACCTCAAGCGATTGTAACTCTTCTCTCCTCAAACTTACGACTTAATTTCCCTCGCTGAAAGGCCAAGTTTGTTCATTATTTTTACATGTCATTGTGCAAGTGACATGAGGAAAGTGCATTCTAAATGTGACTCTACAGGGAAGTTTTAAGGTTCGGTATTCCTTGGGTGCATAACGAGGGTGTATCTGGTGAAATTATGATGCAGTCTTTATTCGTGAGCCGTCGGGAGCGGTTGCAGTAATCACCGCGTATCTCCATCCAGGGGTGGGCCGTGAATAGAGCCCTAATGAACTGGATTTAGGAGTTTTTGTGCCGGCGACTCGTCAGCGCGAGCTTGGAGGTGCAGCCGAGCAATTACTGCGGACTAAACAAACGCGGCTTCGGATACTGCCTTTCAATTACTGGCTTACAAACTATCGAACATGGTAATTGCATTAAAGAATAACCCGTTAGAAGAGGAAAATATAAAGGTGTAGAAGCGGTCAGTGATCGATGCGGAGGAGGACAGATTGATGGCCATTCTCTAAGCCGCACCTACTCGTATACCTTGCCATTATGTGGGGGAGAGTAGCCGACCTTCTCGGAACATCCAATCGTTCTTAATCTTCTTAGTGCGGAGCGAGGCGGAATTATTTGGAATCTAAGCACCTAATATGCTTTAGATAATAAAAGGTTTCGCAATTGTTGGCGACTTATGTCTTGTTCCTATATGGGAAGACGGAAGCTACTTATTTATATATTAATGGAAATGGAAAAGTGGCTACCTAACCTACCTACTTCATTGAAATTATTAAAAGTTGATAGTAGAGCAAGCGCATTGCGTAAAATATTGTGATACTTGACAATGATTTTTGGTCGTAAATCATTAGATACGATTACAATGCTCCAGAAAACTCGTCCGCGAGCTACAATATTCAAAACATGTAACAACTAAATTTTACTTGGCCACATACGCGGCTCTTCTAACTTACATCGATATAGGGCGTAACAAACTTCATCAACACGTGACTAGAATCTGAAACTGACAAATAGCTACATATTTATGCAACACAGGTATTTATATAGCATGAGGCATCTATTATCTACACACATCTAGAACACATGCATAGTTACCTCCACACGCTCACTAACTAAACTACTCAGTTTCAGAACGTAGCAAGCGCTGTAACCAGCCGTACGTGATTTCAAGCTTTGTGATATGAGCCACAGAGGAGCTATTTCCTTGAAGTGTCAAAAGCGGCTGTAAAAGATGAGTCTGTTCTTATTTATTTACGGCGGTGCGGCGAGCGAAGTGGAGCGAAGATGATATGAATGATAAATGACCCTCTGAACGCGCCCCGCGCCCCCGCCTCGCCCTCACCCCCTCTCACACGTGAACACACGCCATGAGGTATTCTCCTCATTCTGAATATCTACTTAAGTCTGAGCCGTGAATGCCGAGAAGTGATAACCGCTTCAATGGCGAAAGAACTCGTGACGAATATTGATATCGTAAACGTGCGAAGTTAATAGAGCTGTAGATAGGTAGGTATGCAGTCTTTTGTTGTCGAGTCGCGTTTTACGACCGACCGGTCCGAGTTTTAAACTTGACTGGTGACAACTTTTGTAATTTTCACTAGCTGATATTCTCTTCGTCTAGACTTGAGTGCATGATCTCATAGCTTGAAGAAGTTACCCAAACAAGCTAGAATCGTTTATTTCGACTTTATGTCCTTTCTTCAAAATTTTGATTCGTCGGTAGATATATCAGAGTGATATCTTATGTAAATAAAGCAGAGCTACTCGTAAATATAAGTCGGCCGTCCGCATCAATCTCAGCGTCTAGCCAGAGTCATCGGAGCTAAACGGATTTTTTTCAAGCCAATAGCCGCGCATCAACACGCGTGACGCGCCCCGCGATTGGCCGACTCTTTTTGTTCCATTTTCGAATCCTTTGTTTTTATTGGTTGACACTTAGCTAAGACAAAGGGGCGATGGGTCTCACACTAGTGTGATGTAGTTAAGCGTGCATTCGTTTGTTTGTGTGAGTTAAGGAGTCGGGGCTTCCTGCATGTAATGTGAGGTAAGGCGTGGGACGGTGGGTCATGTGGATACGTGTTTGGGATCCTGATTTTGATGTAGGTACGGCCCTCGCATCCTGCCTATGTGAAATGGAGAGGTCTGTTTATTTTTATTCAATGGTACCTTTAGCTAATGTATGACTTATGTACTAAACTACAAACTGATTTACAGACTTTCTTCAGATAAAAAGTACTTGTAATTAGGTACCACTATAATTTTTTGCGGTAATCTTTATCCTTTATCCCATGTAGCTTTTGAGTCTATGGTGAGGTAGGTGCCTATTACATTAACCTACTTAAATTGTAATATAAAAAAAATGTTTTACTTACCAGAGAAGGTATAGTGATCAAAATATTCACCGCAGTAGAGATGGCCTTTAAGTTTGAGAATAAATGTTTACAATTCAATTCAATTATACTTTATTGCTTAGTTAAATTTATTAGTATAATGTATAAGTACTTGTGTTTTATTTAAAAGTGGTAATTAAGAAAAGACCGCAAAGCCTGAAAACTATTTAGTACTGTCGATGTAGATATAGTACCTATACTTGATGTAAAATAAGAATATTTTTTACGAGTTTCTACACAAAGTGGTTAAAAACAAGCCAGCTGTTCCAAACCAAACTAATGTTTATCCCGTTGTGCATAATTATATAGAGGAGCTGTATAATAATGTGTATTAGGTATCGTAACAATTGATAATTTAACGACACATCAACAGTAGACAAAAATAGCGCCATACAAAATCGCCTTCAAACTTATCCGTATTCCTTTTTCCCGAATTTCCGATGAGTCCCACCAATTATAGAACATTTTGAATTCTTGGCCGTAGCTATCTATCGGCCGTCGATCCGACAGTCACAACTTGCAATCACAAGAAATGACTGAAAATAATTCAAGATCACCTCCAGACGGGGTTCTATGATTAATGACTGGGATTATTCAATTAACGACTCGGCAGGTGACGGGGGTGAAGCGGGGGTGTCTGGGGAGTGCCTTTATCTTGTCCGCTACTCCAGATCGCAACCCTCGATGAATTAGCTTAGAGTTTGTTCCTCGATAAGTCAAGCGAGTCGAGTTATTTTCATCCTTATGTGGTAGATTTAAACGCTATGTCAGGGGATTTCTTGAGTGGAATTAGTCTAGCCGCTACACGTTTCCCGAACGATAGGGCAGTCGTTCATTTGTTTAGTCTTTTTAACGTTGACACTCTTTGTTGCCAGAGTCGGAGACGTAGGAAGTTTTGTAGAGACTGTTTATTGTAAATACTTTTGTTGGATTGAATTGAAACATAAAAAAATACTTTTACTTAAAAAAAATCTATTTCCTCAAATTGAATTCGTCCCGTTCAGGGTTTATGTACTGATCAGTTTGGTCTGATCATACCCTTAAAATCCGTCAGCATATTAAGATAGACATTATACATAATATTAGATGTTCCTTCTCACTTATATTTCTAACACACAAGTATAATATGTACAGTATATGCAGGCATGAATGTGCAGGCGTATGGAGATGGTACTCGAGGGGTTCAAGAGACGCCTGGAGGGCCATCCAGCGTCTGCAGACGTGTCAATGTCGCCAGTGGACGTCCGTCGCGTGAAGGTTATCTGTGCTACAATCTTACAGCTACCTGGGTCGGTTATTATATAGTCATTTTGCATGTATGACTAGGCGTGATGTTGAACTCTTACGAGGAAACCGTGAGACATTCTTAAAAATAATTACCTATGTTTAGATTCAAATGGATATGATGTAAAATTTTATTTATAAATCTCTTGGCTTGAAAAAAATTGTGTTTTGGTATTTCAATAACTTTGGTATTTCAAATACTTTGAATACCTAAATGTTAATTAAGTGTCTTGTAGCAAAATGGTACTTGCTTGTTTTTGAAAAGATGATTTTTAAGAACTTTTTCTACGTCTCGTCGAAAGTTTCCAATATTCTACGTATATAAATTATTGTATGAATAAGACCCGTTGACGTGTTTTTTTTTTCAACACTCTTGCTGCTCGTAAAGTGGCTCTTATTCCACAGCTTTTAGGTTCGTAATGCAGCTTATAAAACACGCGTGTGTTGTACTTTACATTAGGTACCGCACGCATAACTAACTCATCGACAGGCGCACGGCGCGTGAAAAAAGAAATCTGCGCCATTTTTCACAAATTCTCGACATAACCTTTTTGTGAAATTTCATTAATGTTTTCCTCATAAGTGTGTTGAAACGCCGCGCCGAGGCTCCCTTTACGCCCTCGCCTGCAGCTCGGACTCGCCCAATCCAGCCTACATTCACCAACTTAACTTACTTATTTCATAAGGTACTTATATTTTTACTTTAATAAAAAAATGTATACAATTCTGCGCAGTTGCGCAGTGTTGTTTATACACTGATATTTTGTATCTATTGTCTATTGATATGCGTATGTAGCTAAGAATACAGACCTAGATATTTCAGACTCGCAAGGTAGGCGAGGGTAAGTGTAACTCCAGGGGGTAGGCCACTTTATAATTAATGGTTTTTGTCCCAAGTGCGCGGGGCACTGCAAACTGGGCCATACCCCGAGGTCTATACCACACGAATCGTAAGCCTAGCGACTTGTAAATTAATGTTTTATTCAATTTAAATACCCATGGGTTCAGTTTAGAATATTATTCAAATTGCGCGAGTTTAAAGCACCCTCAAATTCGTTCCACGTCATCAAAACAAAAGTCGTCAGTTAACGCGGCTTATATTGCACATTACAACGCATAAAATATCCAACTGAAAAATTATTCCCTTCCGAAAGGTTTACCAAAAACGTTAGACTGGTTAAAAATTGTTTTTCACCAAACAAAACGTCCATTAAACGAGAACTCTCAACCCCAGCCCTTCCGCAGGATTATAATAAATGGCGCAATAATGGCACAATATAATATTAACACAAAGTTAAACGCGTTTTATTTTCCCGCCGAAACTTCAGCGTCGCTCTGGTGAGCAGCGCGTACGATACCATTTCGACTCTTTACGGGTGTGTTCTCAAAAAATGGCTCCAGGAATAAAATAAATCGCGGAAATTTATCAAAAAACATCCCCGTTTAGAATGCGAGCGTAGGGATGTGGAGTTTGTACGTCGATAATCACTTGTTGTACTTAACTTACAAAGAATTTTTCAGAAGCCTGATTCCAATTGGCGAGGTACTTGGCATATCGCAGCTGAAAACGAATTAGCTAAAGCTTTTGAAAAATGTTGATTACAACTCTGGCTAAAGTGTAGCTTACTTCTTATCGATACAAGTCGTTTGTGCATCACATCACTATAATGGCGGTCCACAAGTTGTACGCCAGCGGACATTTTGTTTTACAGCGCGAGGTCGTGCCTTCCCGAATTATTAAAAATATTCCAACAAGTCCCCAGGGAGCTGTTTTTAAACATTTTGGAACAAGCTAATAAACGCTGTTTCTGTATTTGTGATTTTGAATCAACTTGATATACAGTTTTAGTTAAGATTTTAGTTAATTGGAATACATTGAGACTGTTATTAATGCTGTTCTTTATTTGAATTTAACTTTCAGTGTTCTGCTCCCTGTACCGAGTTGTTCAAGTTTTATTTCGTCCAAGTCCAAAAGACAGCAGTATTTTTTAGTTCCAGGCATCTTAATTCGTATTCGAAACTGACTTACGTCAATGGAATTTATGTATTATTCGTATACGAATAATGATGAGTGACTAAAAATAGCCTCCAAGCTTTCGCCCCTGAAATATTCCAAAGTGATAGGCATGTTCACGACTAAATTCCTCGAAGAGGTTGGTCAGGAATATTCTAGCTGAGTCCGATTGAATATCCCCATTCTCAGCAGTGTCACTCCGTCCAGCCATTGTGATCATTATTGATCCCGCCGTTACATTTTAGGGTTCTCTAGTCACTAGAGTCTAGTCAACAAGGAACCCTTATAGTTAACCATGTCCGTCCTTATGTCTGTCTGTATGTCTGTTCGTGGCTTAGCTCAGAGACTCTTAGTACCAGAAAGCGAAGGCATGGGTACTTACAAAGTTTTCCCATGGTATGGGGTGTCGTTGGATAAGTCGTTGAAAAATATTGCGGGCGTGTGGAAACCATTTTTAGATTCGGGGATCCGTTTAAAGTCAGTGGTGCTACAAATCGTTTACATAATAGAGTCGACTTTGGTTCTTCAGTTCATTTTATAATTTCGAGATGATGAAGTTGTTTGAAAAATATATTCCTCGCAAAGACAGACATTTCGATGTCAAATGTAGAGATTTAAGAAGCTATTCGTATAACAATACATAGCTAATGAATTGATCGCGTGCAGGGGTGGTGAACTCGGGGTGCATTCGGATGCATTAGCGTCGCTTCCGGGGTCGGGACCGCTGCTACTAATATTCACTTTTTTGTTCAAATACGCACTAAAGTGTATACGTGTAAATATAAGAAAATGTTCGCGCTTGTTGTATGTTTTATTGCGATTCTTGGGATAAGATTGCTAACTACATATTCTGTGCGCGGAGGCTAACATTTGTTAGGTTTCTAATGATTGGAAATTCAGAAGAATTTTAATGTATTTATTCAAACTTCATACTTTAAAAAGAACTTGCATACATCAATTATTTTGTTTCATGTTTTATACTGATAAATATACAAAATTTCTGTCTACCCAGGAAGTGATTGCGGACGTGAATTTATGTAAACACCTTTGTGTGACAGGAAAAAAAACACCGTCATCTGCGGTTGGCTGTATCTTAACTAAAACGTTTTCCTTCCCTGATGACGTTTTGAAGAAGTTAACACGTTTCACAAACACGCTTTAAAACATACTCCTGAAAACGTGTCTAAGAAACGTGCCAGAAACGTGAACTTTTTAACAATTTGTCATTAACATGCTTCAAGGCCGGAGGCTAAAAAAATACTTTTAAAAATTCCACCGTGAATCGGAGTGACGCGGGTAGACCTTGCGATAGAAGGGTAGTATTTCCGGTTCCTGTTGGAAGGGCCGGGGTGGGGAGGGAGAGGTCCTTTTTGTGTTGCGATAACCGGAAGCCGAGGGCTGTGAGGACGGAGGGTAATGTCAACTGCGAGGTATTTTTAAGTTTCTTCCCGTTGCGTTGATTACTCGACTCTTTCGTGAGAATTTTTAACATGATGAAGCCAAGGAAAGGACCTTAAACAACTTTTAAAGGTTACGTTATGCATAAGGAACTCACGTCACGGGAAATTTGAAGTTTTTTAGAAGAGTTTTTCCTTCATTTACTTCTTATGAGTTTACTTCCTAGTAACAACTGAGCATCATAACAAGGACCTAAGACGTAAGACCGGTAGCCCGTGGCGACTGGACGACGAACGCTGGGAATAGAATTTTGTAGCGCGTTTTTGGAGTGGCCAATGCTTGGCAATGGACAATATTAGGGCATTAGGCTGATGTAATGTTACTGATAATAACAAGGAGATTAACAACTTCAAATGAACTTCTCTATGTATTTTCCATCGATCATGCATTTTTTTATTGAAATGCTTGGCAACAGACAATATTATGCTGATGATACTGTTAATACTCGTAATAAGGAGAAGAATAACTTTAAATCGACTTTTCTATGTATTTTCCATTGATCATGCATTTTCTTATTGAAATGCTTGGCAATGGATAATATTAAGCTGATATACTGATAATAAAATCAAATGTACTTCTCTGTGCATTTTCCATCAAACATTAATTTTCTTATTTAATCTACTACATCACAAATCAGCAACTTCTATGTTGTAGCATACGGAAACCATAAAGGACCATCTTGAACATAAGCATTCGAATCTACAAGGTGTTACAAAAATACAAATAAACATTTAAGGGGGTGGTTTAGACCATCAAACTGAACAACTTTCACTATGGGACCAATATCGAAATGGCGAAAAAAAAACTGATGTCCCATACTAAACTACAAATCTACTCGAGCTAAATGTATGGGACAGTTGATTTTATTTTTCGCGATTTCGATGTTGGTCCCTTAGTGAAAGTTGTTCAGTTTGATGGTCTAAACAACCTCCTTAAAAGTTTTAAATGTTTATTTTTACTTTTGTAACAACCTGTATACTCCATTCCAAATAGCAACGAAATTTCAAGGATATTTTGAATTACAGAAACAAAGATTTGAAAGCTTTAGTAACATCCAAGTATGTCGGATAGTATATTATTCTCACAAATAAATCGTTTTTGCTAATCAGAATTGGCCAGAAAGCTATACAGGAATCGCAAAATCGTTTCGTCCTTATTTGGAATTATAGTAAACTAATATTTCAGCGGTGACAAAACAATTTGATCAGCAATAGAATAGAACCATCTATATTACAATCCTCAAGAAACTACTATATTTCTTAACAGTACGAAAACTATTAATATCCCTTTCTAATAAACTGGGCCACCGCACAACAATTCCATCTATTCTAAAGGAGCTTTACCAGCTGGCCACTCTAGCAATCGGCTACTAAATGGCAACTTTTAGCGTGAACAATAATAATTTTAGTTGGAGCGAGTGCGCCGATAATGGCGACAATTTCCGACGATTAGCGAGCGATGGCCGAACGTTTTTACGGGACACTTGTAAAAGTGCCCTAATGACGCCTAAGAGTGCACCACTTGTGGTAATAGTTTTGAGTAGTTCCCTTTTCGTTTAGTGATTCTGTAGCACTATCAAGGCTCTGAAGTTGAGTACTACCACAATATTACCATTAGGCTTACAGTATGGCGGGCGAAACCGCCGCCGGTGTACGTCATGCGCAGTCAATCCCGACCTCTTCATACAGACCTCGGGATGATCCGCGCCGCCCGCTTCCCCGCAAGGCGCCCCCCGTTACTCTGCGAAAGTACATCTGTTGCCGTACTGTAAGGACTGTAGCATAGTTATGCTATGGTACTACTACGAGAATTATGAATCTTTAAATTTTTGCAAAAATATTGCTTTTGTTCTTGGAAAACAAGGGCGAATTTATTCGAATTCCGAATTATAGTCAACCATATATTTTATTTTGTAACGCTACATTTAAACAATATCTTTTTTTTATGACTGCTAGTGTTCATTTTAGGATAGAGAAATTGCAATGTACTTTTTCAATACCAAATTTGGTTAGGCACCAGTTTAGATACATAAAGTACTTCTTAACATGCTGACGGTTTTTAAGTGGATGGTCATATCATCAAACTAAACAACTGTCTCTATGGAAACAACATCAAAATCGCAAAAAAAAACTGATGTTCCATACAAATTGGCGCTATTCTTCTCGACCCAAACGTGTGAGATACCGAATTATTTTTCGCCTTTTTGAAGTTGGTTCTATAGATTATAAGTAGTTCTGTTTGATGATCTGATTATCCCCTAACCCCATAAAACGGTAAGCAAATTAAGTTGGACCCTGTATATAGAATACAGGGGCACCCTGTACTAGCGTCGCTCGAACTAAGACCCTAAAAATCTGAAGTGAAAAAATGAAACACGATTTTGGACGCTAATAATACGTTAATCATTAGTTATATTCAATTAATCAAGCTATTTACAATATTGCCGTACAAACTTCTCAGGTTTGGCCATAACTAAATTTTAACTTTGTAGTTAACAGGCTTGGTGAGGCGGTTAAAAGTGCCCCGACAGCAAGTTGGCTACTATTCTGCCTTCATCAACCAGTTCTGGGTAGGCATGATGGAATATAGTCCAATTCCTCTCACTCTCCTTGGTACATACCAAGAGGAGGTATATGCCTTGAAGTATAGGCTATAACAAACCCTTTGTTTTTAGTTAAGAAAGTTAAAGAATAATCCTACTATATTTATTACGAGTAAAAACATTCTGATACGAATTCTTCCATGCGTCACGAGTCGCCTCGCCGCTAGTAGCAGCGAACTAAAACGGCACGGAAGCGGAAGTTGGTTCTAATGCAACACGACATATCCATTTAGACTTTTGGACCGACCTTCCAAGGCGGTAAACAGGCTAAAGTCAAATCTTCTATCAAGTAGGTACCGCTAACCTAACCTAACCTACGTATTGACTGAAGCTCATTTGGAACCGTTTTAGTTTTCTTGTTATTTACAAACTGAAAAACTCATAGATTTTCTACTTCGAATTACATTTCCAATGAATGCCGTAAAGTTAATTATCTATAATAGCAAAACTATATTTTGTTGTCCAAATTCTTGAAAAATTCTCAGTTTTCCACTTTAAAATTTTTATTTTCGTCAGCGACGTTTTTCCCTAACTAAACAATTCTTTTCAGCCTCGATGTGGTAGAGTAGGACCTGGTTATTTGACCCACAGAGAGAAACTTATGCCTGTGGGACGTATACATAAGGGTGATGATGATGACAGAACAAGAAGTTATGCCAGAGAGATTAGGATTTATCTATATAAATTTGTGGAAAGAGTAAACACTGTCATGGTATAGCTGAACTATATTTAAAAAGCTGATAATTGTATTGTCCAGGCACGTGTTGTCTTCTTTTACCTTTTCCTCTACCCTAAGGTTGTCTGGAAGAAATCGTTTTTTAGCGATAAGACCGCTTATTTTTGTACAGTCTGTATTTCTTGTTTGTTTACCCTCTGTATACTATGTTTTTTGTTGTAAAATTAAAGTATAATTGATTGATTGATTGATGATTATTTATACCCGTTTGTGTTTATTTAGACGCTACTCCAACTAGTCCTTTCAGTAAAAGTTTTATTCCACATTGCTAGTATACTAATTATACCTAAATCCAAATAAGCCGTGGTGGTCCAGTGGTGAGTAACCTTGCCTGCCGTGCAGGAGGCGATGGTTCAATCCCCGTCCAAACCGACTCGTACCAATGAGTTTTTCGGAATTTATGTACGACTTGTAACACCACTGGCTTTTCGGTGAAGGAAAACATCGTGAAGATACCTGCATGCTTCATTTTCGAGGCATGTATTGTACCCACTGTCCATTATACCTATAAGTGGCGACGGTCTCACCCTCCGTCACACTGGACAGAGTTTCGGTACTACTGGTGAAACGTGGATGTTCTGTGGTTTCAGAATATCTCTGACTACCTCCTTGGGGAATATAGTCGTGAGTATATATACCTTAATCCAAAAGTGTGATACCTTAGCTTATTTTTGAAGTTCCCGCGCGGAGTCAAGAAGAAAAGCTTATACAACAATTTGCTAAAATGAATTGACGTAAAAATATGAATCCATCAATACCAGCACTTATAGTAACTTGGTCACCGTCAATTTTGTTTGTGTTACCATAACGAAGTCCATCTATCATCTGGTTTCTAAAGGGACCGAATCCTTTCTTATTTATTTCTGTGCCCTCTTGGCGCCAAAATACGGCATGACCTTTATATGCTGAGGGTTACTATGACCGATAGGGCAGGTAGTGCTTGGCTTTAGTCGTCGTAAGATGCCATAGGTATTTTCATTTTACACAAGCTATAACTTTTTTATTTTTAAATGTGTTATTTTTGTAACAGAAAGTAGGGAAGTCTATATATTTTCTTAGGTAATTATAACGATTCATTTGCGACAGTAGGTAGTGTATTTCAACATAATCTGTGGGAACTGAGATCTCTGGGCGAGCGGTCGGGCAGTCCGCTATAACCGTATATCTTGTCTTTGTACGCCGCTATTTATGGCCACCCTTATTTTTATTTTAATGCTGATGCGACCGGTGCCACTGAGTCTCGACTTTTGACTAATCTTTGGGACACCATGGTACAGTGCGTGCCAAATAACAGGACAGTTTTCCTACTCCTCCCTATCTTCTTCTATTAAAATCTTTGTGGGTTCAAGCTAGACAGATTAGAGTCATCTGGAGCTGGCTGGACTTAATTGTTTAGTGTTGTGAGTAGTCGCCGCTAGTCACTGGTTTACAGGAGTTTCAGTAGTGGAAATGTGAAGTGGGCCTATGCCTGAATTAAAAAAACAGTTCCAGTCAGCAGGGCGACTATTTGAAAAGCGTACTTTATTAGCGTATTTGTGAATCGCGATCCAGCATAGAAAGCTGGGATAGGGTCTCTTTTGTCAAGTTACATCCCGCACGTCATTACATCCCGAAACCTTAAATATGTTAAACTAAAAGTTTACCCTTATATAATTTACTCGCTCACAATTGTAATTGTAGCAAAGTTTCTAACAAGACGTGTAGCGAGTTTATGTATGTTTTTTGCTAAACTTATTTGTATACCATTTTTATAAAATTAAGAATTAATATGATATCCTTAAATATTATAATTAACAAGGGATGAACTTGAAACTATAACACACTTCCTAAATAAGCACTGTTGCGAATGAATCGTTATAATCCACTAAAAAGATGTGTAGACGTGGCAAAGCAAAGAATAGCAACATGCAATAACATGACATAATTTCCTCAAGGCAATATTCCTGAGGGAGAAAAACCAGAGATACTCTAAACTATATCATATTCAGAATATCCACTCCACTTAGACTAATTTAGGTACCTTATCTATTATAAAATGATTCCTTTATTTGTAATTTTATGTATAATGTTACTGGAAATCTGTATAATTCAGGTATTCTATACAATACCTAGGCAATGTACAGAATACCTGGAGCGTCCAGGCAATGTATGACATATTATGAATAATTGTCCATTACATACTTTATCCCCAGGGATTGTATAGAGTACCTGCTGGTCCACCGGCAATGTAAATAGATTTTGGTCTTTATTCAAATTAACAATTAGGGTACTCATTAAAAATAATCTTCATGAAAAAGGTAGGTAATATTATTATACTCTTTTAGCAGTAGAATTAAGTATTACATTAAAAAATATTTATTTTTTGTGTTTTATGCAAGTAAATTTGATAAATCCGTGTCCTGTTACATAATATTGATAAAGACAGACCAAAATCTATTTACTCTACACATTGTCAGTGGATCAGCAGGCACTCTGTACAATTGCTGTGGATGTATACATTACCTAGGTAAAGTATGTAATGGACAATAATAATCATAATATTTCATACATTGCCTGGACAACCCAGGTATTCTATACATTACCTAGGGATTGTATAGAATACATGATTATACAGATTACCTGATTATACAACGTGTTAATGAATTAATGCAAAACTAGAAAGTAGTTTGTTTAGAATCGAGAGCAGAATCGAATTATCATGATTTCAACATAGGTAATTTTTTTCAAAATATTAAATAATTTGTTTGTAAAATTTAAAATTTACTGATCTCGATCTCAACTCACCGCTCGGGCACTCTCACCCAATTACTACCAAGACAAGATTCTTTAAATGTATTCATGAGGACGTTAGCGCTTTCATTAATTGCTGAAATGATAACAAATCATTTTTGCCTCAAAACTTAAAATGCGAATTACTTTAAATTTTAAGTATCAAAATAATGAAATTATTGTTTCAATCTAATTATTTTGTTATAAATCAGCTGGGGTGTATGAGGTTTTGCGCTTATTCATTAACACGTTGTATAGATAACATATACAGGGTCCAACTTAATATGCTGACACTTTTTTATGGGGGATGACCAGACCATGAAACTGAACAACTTTCTCTATGGGACCAACATCAAAACCGCGAAAAAAAAGTCAGCTCTCCCATACATTTGGCTCGAGTAGGTTTGCAGTTTTGTATGGGACAGCGGTTTTTTTTTCGCGATTTCGATGTTGGTGCCATAGAGAAAGTTGTTCAGTTTGACGGTCTGATCATTCGCTTAAGAAAGTGTCAGCATATTAAGAAGGACCCTGTATAATTTTTATTTGATACTTTAATCTGTACTTCTACTTTAAGTGGTCTTCAACCATTTTGAGGAACAAAATGATAAATGTAAGATCTGAAGCTGTTAATCTCTTCGCACACACGCGTCTATCTTCAATTTATTCTATCGCAAAATTTAAGTATATTTTTATACTAATATACAGATAATCTAACAATGAAATGGTTGTTATCTAATTGTTAACTTATTTGGCTCTCACAGTAATTATTACTCAATTTTAAAATGAAATGTCTTTGAACGTTTCTTTAAACGATTCTGTTTTGTGCGTCAGACCAGTTGACCAAATATTGATGTTCATAAATTAAAATAAATATGCGTAATTAGGAAGGTATTGTATACGATGAGATTGTTTGGATTATTAATAATTTTTAGGGAAAACCTTATTTTAGTATCAAATTAACGTTAAGAAGTACTAATACACGATTTTTTGCATTCGTGAAATATTTACTTGTCTGCAGGAAGAACTCCTTTAGAAAATTTTAACGCATATCCATTATTTCCACGATTTAAATCGTCTTGTTTTTCGTTGAGACGAGACGAGACCAAGGGATTTTAAAGGTGTAGGTGTACGTAGGTACACTTCATGCCTGCAAGGAAAGAAAACCTTACTAAATTTGTAAAAGAAAAACGTAAATTTTAAAAGTTAACAAACACACCATACAACATCCAAACCAGCTTCCTACTGTCCACCACACCACATTATATTTTGGGCAGTTTTCCTACTATGAAGAGTGGAGGTACCCCCTAAAAATCACACCCCATGGATTAGCCATATCAATAGACAGTCATAAGAAAAACTTTCAAACATCTTAAATTTTCATAGCTCTCCAGAAAGCCAAGGGTTGCGCCCTCTTCACTCCGACACCACACAAACAATATTTCACGGCCATAAGTTTCCGATACATGAATTTTATTAACTTTCGCTCCCTGCCTACCCTCTGACGGATGGAGTGTAATAGTATTTGTTTTACGCGTCATCAATGTGCCACCAACAGAAATTGGTGGGGTTACGTAGGCACAGTTCTATGATAAATTAAAAGTAAACTCGAGGCACTTACTGCTTGGTGGTAAAGTTGATATTGGTATGAATTTAGGTTTTTCGATTTATAATACTGTAGAGAGTGTGATTCGATTAAAAAGGCGGGTGTGCGTGACATGTCATTAATTAATTGAGATTTAATTATAGTTACACACGTTTTCAAAAGAACGATATTGTTGATAACTTTAGTCATAGGTAGAACGAAAAAGCGCTGAATTCACCTCAGTACTTTAATGTCAAATGTAGTGATTCTAACTTCAACAGCAGTTTTATGAGACATCTTGTTCATCAGCAGACATTATGGGTGTCTCTCTAGTTCTTTACACAAAGTCTGATAATTTATTTACATATTACTTAAAAATTAAACTTATTTAACAAATTACAGTCTGTAAAAAAGGGACACAAACCAGAAATTTTACACAATTATACATTAATAAACATAAAATACAAAGTCAAGCCAAATATAGGTCAAAAGGCAGTCTAAATTATATTTATTACATACAGTCCATGAAACTGAAAATGTGAATTGGTAAAAAGTTGTATTTTCAAATAAATAATTTATAAAATCCCCCTTCTAGCGTTACTTGCTGGAGGGTGACTAGAAGATTTCAAACTTTCCCGAGAGAAATTGGCTAAAAAATTCCTTAGCAAAATAAAATCGAAGAGCAACTTCCGAAAGTTATCGAAGTTCCCAACAATCCATTACACCGAGTTTCGCAAAAAATTGACTTCGGACTTATTATTTTGAGTGAAAACATCTTGGAGTTTCGTCGCCTTCCTTCGATTTTCGTCTTACTTGCTCCACGAAATGTCAACCTCTCTAGATAAATATATTTTATGTTCACAAAGATCACTTCGTTTAAGCTTTTAGCACACTCTATTTTCGATATGATTGCATTAGTAAATTGTACAGTCTTTGGAAGGCACATCAAGCAATTGATACAAAATATGTGTGGTGATATTACGAAAGCCGTTTATTTCAATTTGTTTATCATCTCATATCCTAACAATGCATTATTTTATTAACTATTATAAAACTGTAACGCAAGTGTGTCTGTACATTGAAGATATTCACAAAAAAAAGATTACGATATGGTTTTTAGATGTCCTTAACTCCAAATCAACCTTTTTTAGAATTTTAGTTTGTTGCTTATGATTTGACTTAAATTCTGGTATAAAACTTGAGAGAACGAAGTCGCGGGCTAACTCTAGTTAATTAATAAATTAAGTTAGTAGAATGAAAAATTATACTTTGTTTATTACTATAAAATGCGTAACTCTTTATCGCGTAGGGTATACGTGTCCAAAATAAATGACTGAAGTATCTATTATTTTAGTTCTATTTACAGTAAATACGCATTATATGCGCGTACTCTATGAGCTTCATAAGAAACTAATTCTTTGCCTATAGCATTACACCATCATCATTTCATCCGATAAACGTCCACTGTTGGACATATGCCTCCCCCAATGATCGCCACAACGACCGGTCCAGCGCTGCCCTCATCCATCGGTTGCCCGCCTATTATACAACGTAATGAATAAGCGCAAAACCTCATACACCCCAACTGATTTATAACTAAGTAATTATATTAAAACAATAATTTAATTATTTTGATGGTTAAAATTTAAAGTTATTCGCATTTTAAGTTTTGAGGCAAAAATGATTTGTTATCATTTCAGCAATGAATGAAAGCGCTAACGTGCTCATGTATACATTTTAAGAATCATGATTTGGTAATAAGTAGGGTGAGTGTGCCCGTGCGGTGGGTTGAGATCGAGTTCAGAAAATTTTAAATGTTACAATCGAATTATTTAATATTTTGAAAAAAATTCCCTATGTTGAAAACACGATAATTCGATTCTGCTCTCGATTCTAAACAAACTACTTTCTAGTTTTGCGTTAATTCATTAACACGTTGTATATACCTACGAAATTAGTTCTCTACGGAAGTTTAATATTCTTAAATCCTACTTATAAAGCATACTGATGGTAGTCTGGTACCTCATCGTGTCCGTTACTAATACGGTGTCAACGGCAGTAAGTGTCACATTCGTGAGATGTCCACGATCAGGATCACTCGCCGCATACTGATCACTCGTGACTCATTCTTCACGCGCCACTAACTACTAATTTATGCTAATTGAGCCTGTACAGGCCTTAAGTATGTACGGCACGTAGCTTAGTAGGTACTTAAGGTACAGACAAACCAACAGTCTGAGGTATTTCTTTCAGGAAATTCATCTTACGATCATCATGATAGATATATTATAGTCACGCCAAATTCAAATCTTAAGAGGGGATTTTTTTTTCCTTCTTAATATGCTAACGGGTTGAACCATTTAAGGGGATGATCAGGTACCATCAAATTGAAAACTTTTTCAATGGGACCAACGTCCCATCGCGAAAAAACCAAGGGTCTATCTATAGATAGACCCAAGATTTAGATGAAACATTTTCACAACAATCATCATCATCATCATTCTCTCTCTTACAACGATTTGAATAAGTGTAAAAAAGCAAATTACCAAATTAGTACTAAAGTAACTACTTCGCCTCATTTTATCAGTTAGGATAGAATCCAGAGATTTGATTACGACGACTGAAAAACCCTATTCCTTATCAAGCGCCACGCAACGCAACTCAATGTTTTAGGAGCACGATTCCACATCTCAGACAGTGTAATGTCAGTAATACAATGGAGCATTCCCGTCGAGTGGTAGTCTTATCGATCTACAGGGACGTCATCGGGCGATAGCGGCTGGACGCAAAAAGCGTGTCAGTGTGGCGACAAAGCCTTTGTGGCAGACCGGACGCCGCTCGCCGCCGCCCGCCACCTTTGTTTGCTGTTTAGTGCACGCTACGAGCTAAAAGTGGTGATTTTAAGACTGTTAGTTCAACCTGTTTAGAGGTCCGCTAATGGCACTAGTGTTGCCAGCTTCACCAGCCATAATCTCGTAACGATTATGTTGCGTTATGAAATTCTATAGCTCTTTTATCGAGAATGTAGTTTAAATGCTATTGTCTTAGATTTCAGAATGAAGTAGTTAACTTGAATTGAGTATTTGCTAACTAGCTTCGTAACAAAATGGCTGTTAGTTATGAAGCTTTTAGATAATAAGACCATAATTTCGTTTAATCTGGTCCAGAAAGTCCGATTTTTGTTGAAACATATCAACAAATATAATATTACTATACTTTTTCTTTTCCTACCCAGGTTTTCCACTGATACACTGGGTAAGGGACTATTCTTTCCTCTTACATGCATAACTATTTTGGGGCTAGATCTATACTTGTTCTCGAATGTAGTCAGATCTTTCCTACATATTTTCCTAGGACGACCCGGATGACGATACAAGTATACTACCTACTTTTGACACAAAACGCTTTCTTGAGATATTTGTTCGATTCCACCTATTTCATAAACATGACAATTGTAATTTTACAATGACAAATTTTGATACATTACTGAGGACCCATGTTGTTTAGCGACATAAGTAACCAGCAATGTACACTGAATTGTCTTTTAAAAATGACAATTGTCTTTTTTATGAAATAGGCCTCAGGCACACGTTTCTTACCTTTATCCTAAGGGCATATAAACATAGCACTGCCTCAAACCTCAGTATCTGCTCTGTACTTGTCTCAAAACCTGCATATACCGTTTATGTATAAAGTAGTGTTCTATGAAACATATTCTGAGATGGCACGGCATCCGTCACGTCTGCCTTCCAAGGGTCCATCGTAATCGCATCAGGATAGTCGTGAGCCGCCTTTTGACTAGTCTTACCCTGTAACACTGTTATGTACCTACTCTTGCTAGGTAAATATATACTCGTATGTCCAAATACATGCTAGGCTTACAGATGTAAACAAGCATATTGCATTTGTTTGTGTTGCGAACCTCTTTCATGCTAACTTTTGTATATCCAACTTCAAGAACATTCCAATTTAGTTGATTATCAAAATGATAAATAATCTACTAAAGTCCTAAAATAATATTTGTATCTAATTTTTATATCAAGTAGTTTTTGGGAATGTCGTAATCTCAAGGATTTTCAATGTATAAAAACACATTTTAGCTATCAAAATGTCTACTAGGGAACTACAATGCTCTGCTGTAACTCCTTCCAAAGTGGAAGTAGAGTTCGTTCCATTCCGTTGGCTTACCAACCAGCCAGCAATTCTGCTACAAAGGCGCAAAAACGACCGCTATATGAGGAGGGCCAGTGCTACAGCTACTAACTAGAGGTGTTCGTGAGCTCAAAATATTGCAATGCATGCAATAAGGCTTTTAGTTAGGTTTGGAACATTACTACTAATAGCCTTATAATCGTTTATATGGCCATAATTATATCCTCACGAACTGCTCCTTCGAACTGAAGCTGCAGTAGCGTCCTCGCCAGTAATCGGTAGGTATAGACATCGGTCTTCTGCCCGAGGCATCAGTGAGCCGCGTAGATAGGACAGAAGTGTAGGGCTATTGGATCCCTCTTATCTCGAATAGGGGAGTTTGCCATACTCCACCACGCAGGTCCGACGCGCAGGCAATTGGTGGAGGCAAATTAGTGGTGAACATGCTGTTAGTGAATTTTCAAGTCTCTTAATAGGCCTCTGACCCTGCTTAACGAATGGTTTATCCAAAGACTGACCGGTCCTGACGTGATCATCGTTTTCAGTATCGAAGCTCCACTTCGCCAATAAGCGTCGATAACATTTTATTTATGCACTAAAAATGCAAGGCGTATGATTAGAAACAAACGTCTCAAGTAGGACTCATAACAAGAGCTGGATTGCTATCATTATTGCCTAGATAAGACGGTTCGAGAGGCCCCGACTAGCTTCGACTTGCAATATTGCTACGGAATACCACTAGACTATTACAATGGCGCTCGAATGTTCCATGGCGTATGCTTATGTAGTACATACCTTCTGTACAGTGAATCGTTGAAAGAGGAACTTACTATGAGTAGCGTATAAATCTTTACAGCCAATCTGATGTTTATCAGTATTATTTCATGTCATCATTATCAGTCGGATATTATGCATAGAGTAAAACTTCTATAGTTCCACCAGTCCTTCTGGTGAAACTATAGATAGAGAATTCAGAGAAATTCGGTAATATCGAGAGTTCAAGCTCAAACAGTGTGACTATTTGTGGCAGATTTCTGCCAACCTGGAAAAAAATATCTAACTTTAGATATTTTTTTGCCAATTAGAATACGAAAGTAATGCCAAACTCTATGGAATATATGCATCATTTGTATTAGGAGTCAATAAGAATTAGGATGTGAGTCTTTCATAAATCATTTGGTCACACTGAGCTCAAACTCAAAATTTTGTATTCAAAATAATATCACGTAGATGATTTAGCTTGGTGACGTAATTGTTTTGACTATACCACAGCGTCGGACGGTTTTCCGTTGTAGAGAAGATACTGCCAGAAACTCTACAACACATAGACTTTCATACAGATTGACTAAACCATAGAAGTATTCGGCAACATTTTTTGTAAAAAGCAAATGAAGGAGACCAGGCTCCTACAGATTTTGTGATGATACGAATCTTCTTTATGTTAATTATATACTAAAACTAGCGACGAAAATGGGATCTAGAGGAAGCAAAAGACGATTATCAGGACCGCCTAAAGTGAAGATCCACATATCTGCCTACTCCTCTGGGGATAAAGCGTGAGTGTATGTATGTATTTAGGTACGTACTAATACTACAGTAATTTACTTAATCGGTTTCTATTCTGAGAAAAAGTACGTCCAATATTTACTATCTTCAAAAAGGTCTCACAGCGTTACCTCTGACTTACTCGTAATAAACTAAATTGACATCGGCCCTGTGAAAACTACTCAAATCTTCCCACAGGTACCTGTCCCATCTCAATCCAATGCATTTTAGGAAATTATTTCTCCATCACATTAAGGACGTATTGGTGTTCCGCCGAGCGCGCCCTCTGGCCGTGCGTGAGGGAATTCGGAAACTAACCCTCCCCTCCCCTTGCCCCTTTGTCCCCTCTCTCTTCCTAGGAGAATGCTTTGAGCAATAGTGTCACTCATCTTCTCGAGTAGCTTAGATGGATTTTCCTCTAAGATATTGTGGATGAAATAGACGATGTATTTGAGTCAGGAAAAACTACCTATTGGAAAACGAGATTACATTATTCGACATTTTACCCGACTGTGCCAGAAGGAGGGTTATGTTTTTCGAGCGTATGTACGTATGTATGCATGTATGTTTGTATGTCTATTTCTTTGGCACGCCCTACAGCCTAAACGGCTTGATGGCTTTTAATGTATGATGTGTCTTAAGATTCATAAAAATTCTAAGAGTGACATAGGGTATATTATTTCAAGATGGCGACTGCGAATTAAAAAAGAGAGGGGAATAGCAGATTCCAAATACTATAATATATATTATAGTACTTTTATGCTACCATTTTGACACAGGAGTAATAGTATGACTTTTTTACGAATTGAAAAGATAAGTAAATAAACTCACGGCCATAATCCCTTTTGGCGTGGTCAAAAAACTTTGCTACAACTGCAACGGCAACTGTTGTAGCGAGGCTCACTTTTAGCTTTCTTATGGTTACAGGAATGTTTAGGAAGAATGTCATGTAGTAAATCATAATCAGTCATCAAAGTCGACGGTTTTGAAAATCAACGGTGGAGACCTATCTTCAAGTTTAAATTCCACCACACGCCCAGAGTGTGAAAACAAATTAGCTAGTAAACTATTTCCGAGACACTTCAACACGCCCAGTTTTGGCTATGGATTATTACCTAACTTGTTATTAAGTAAGTGATTAAGTCTTCCGTTGTTAGAAAAAAAAGATTTGCATTTAACCCATTATTCTATGAAGTATAAACCTGACTTTTCGAGGCATTCGATCCCTGTCCAGACCGACTCGTACCAATGAGGTTTTCGGAATTTATGTTCGATTTGTAACACCAATGGCTTTTCGGTGAAGGAAAACATCGTGAGGAAACCGGCTTGCTTCAATTTCGAGACATGTATTGTACCCACTGTCCATTACAAGTAGCGACAGGCTCACTACCCGTCACACTGGCCAGAGTTTCGCTACTACTATTAAAACGTGGATGTTCAGAGTTTTCAGAATATCTCTGACTACCCCCTCGGGGAATATAGTCGTGAGCATATGCTTACTTTTCGGACCAGATTTAACATTTGTGTCGGAATTTTCAATGGTATATCATTATTTTTTAATAAATACAATTTAACTTGGGGTTCAGGGCTTCATTATTACATTCTGTCGTTTTTCTGCTCAATATATTTTTTTGTAATTTTAAAGAAAATTGGTCATTCAGTATCAATTTTCTAAAAAAATTCAAAGTGTTCAATAAATAAAAATTTCACCAGTTATTAACTTCATCATCATCATAGACAAATGTAGCAAACTACATCACTCAATGATGCAGTTTGATTGGACTTTCCACTCAGGGGACGTTGTTTGAAGGGTTCCGTACATTATCAAACAGAAACCACTTGAAAACTACAATGACACATGTTAACATTTCGCTCGTGTAATTATGTAGTTGTGCAAATGCTCTGGTTTGTTAGCCGACAAGTATAAAAAGAGGTTAATGTTTTACGTTTAGTTCATTTTTTAGGGCTTTTTTCGAAAGTTAAGCTGTATAGTCCAGGGTGCAAACTTAAATGCTCATGCTGAAAGGGGTGCTTCAGACCATCACACTGAACAACTTTTACTAACATTGGAATCGCGAAAAAACAGCTATTCCATAGAAAACGTCTGTGCTACTCAACCAAAATGTATGAAACAGTTGATTTTCTTTTAGGAATTTTAAATTCGGTTCCTTAGAAAAAGTTTTACAATTGGATAGCCCACCCACCCCTTTGAGTATGCATTTACATACTGTATTTAAGTTTACATATTAATTCCCGTTTTGTGTGTAATAAATTGAAAGTAATCAAACATTGCTGGCGATAATTTTGATCATTATCATTATTCAGAAAGTGTCGATCGAAATATTTCTCTGGCCATCTAACAGAAAGGCCCATTTTCAGAAAACTTTTGGGTCTGTTTCCGATATATTTGTATGACTCTATTGTAAAATTTAAACAGTTGGTGAGAAGGAGACGCTGCCTCCGTCACTGTCGTTTTGTACTCAAATGCCATGAATTGTCGTATATAATATAAAATGTTTAGTCGTTAGTAGTAATATAAAATGGTACATAATTTACTTGACGTTATTTTTCCTACTTATTAAAAGTAGCGGCAAGTTAAATTAGTATTATATTAACTACAGCAAATTACCTTTTGTTTAATTACAAAACAAAACACACTCGAACTGAAAAAAACAAGAGAGAATTCTGAAACAAAATTCCATAACTCATTTCCAATCGCCGGCGTCGACATCACTCGACACGCAAACTCCAGGACGCACGCAAAACGAACATTTTTCCGAACGGAACGCCCTCTCCACGCAAAACTCTATAAAAACGTCGAAAAAAATAACAGTAACATGGCGTATAATGACAGCTGGTCCACTTGAGAACAAAAGGGGAGAGCCGAGCCTCGTCGAGAAAAAAATACGCGAGGAGTAAAAACAACTGCGCGTATGAACGTACGCCCGCGGTCCGCCCGCCCGCCGGCTACCGCCCGCTAATAAATTTGCAATCGCGTTCGATTCCAACAGCCGACAATCGCCACGTTTACCCTGCTCGCTGACAAGTGGACTCGAGCATAGCTACTACAGCATACCAACAGAAACCTGCACTCGACCTGAAATTAGGTACCAGTGCTGAGAAAACTCGTTACGAATATTGCTATACCTACGTCTCGGGGAGAATAGCGCCGTATTCGAGTTTAAAATGCGAATAATAATCGCGGCATTCATAAAAATCCCGTGCACGGAATGCAAGGAGCGGCCGTGTTTTACACGTTATAATTTTAGGCCTAGCGGGCCTAGCAAGCAGGCGGGTTGTTTTGTGCCTCGTGCAGAGTGTAGGCTCGGTTCAAATGCCGCGCACGGACCATTAGTTGATGAGCGCACGTGCTCGCCCGCCCTACGCAGACGCCCGACCTGCGCTCGCAAAAGTAACAATTTTCAGCTAGAATATGAAATGTTTTGTAGCTTACCGTTAAAAATGTTTCGCTGAAAACTACCGTTTTAACGCACTGTGAGTTTTTTCAATGTACTTTCGTTTTACTTTTTTTTGGAATTTAGTTTTAAAATATACCTATCACTATCATCAGCCTATATACGCTGCAGGGCACAGGCCTACCCTCAGGGAGGGTTAGTCCACAGCGCGTGCCCAATGCGGATTGGTGGACTTCACATACGCATCCGAATTTCTTCTTCAGCGAATGCAGGTTTCCTTACGATGATTTCCTTCACAGTTTGAGAGCAGTCGATAATTACGTACCTACATAAGTTAGAAAAACTCATTGGTACAGGTACATGGCATGTCGTTCTCAAGATTGACTTTCCATACCTCTCCAAAATGCGCCACTGACGCTCTCATAATATACCTACACTAATAACTATTATGTTTCAAAACTTAAAAGGAAATCTCAAACGTAGTGGAAACTACACATAAATAACTCAGATTGGGTTTGCCCCTTATCTCATTAATCTAACCTATTTAAATTGAAAGTTATCAACGAATCTGAACTGTCGATGCTTTGATCTGCGGGCTTCATCTAGAAACGAAACTGAGGGCGACTATTCTTGAACTCAACCTGTATTATTTCACATGAAAACTGCGACGAGTTTTGAATGGTCTTGACTATTTTTTATTTACCATGAGCTTTAAGTTTAACTTTAATATCACCAGCATTAATGTAAAGTGCAAAGAAGCTGTAGAGCGCTTGCTTGCTCTTTTCTTTTAAGATACTATTTCAATATAAATAATATCTAAATGATTCAAACGGTCTGGTGTTCAACAGTTTCTATGTCTCACCAACGACAAACTTTCACCTCTCTCCGTTAGATCGCTCGACTTATGTCGACTGTCCCTATTCGTAGCCCTGTACGAACGATATGTGTGTTTTATATGAATTAATTCCTCGGCTGAGAGAGCCCAAAAGCGCTTTACTCACGGGCCAGATGGCGCTCGGACAGATCAATTTGATGATTGCAAAAAAACTCGCCGCGGACTTTTTGATGTCGTTGGGTTACGTACGTACGGAGCGTCCTTCAGGCGTGATTCTTTTCATAGTACGTGGGGGTTGAGGATTGATACCTCGAGTTTCTGGTTACTAGATAGGTAAGTAATTTTTATGTCTAACCAATGAAGAAGGTTTTAGAAGAAAATGCTCCATCCTTTATCTTAAGTATCCTTTTTTACTAAACATTTATTTTATTTATATTAGACCCAAAAGTTTATTTGAATTGTTAGTAAAAGTTTGTTTAATATATACATACATGAATAATATCATGATTGTATATCCTTTACGGGGTGATCAGACACTATGTGGCTATAGAAGATTTACTAAGGATTCATGATGGAATGACGTGCCAAGAATGGCATTTAACTAGCCTTTCGCTCTTTGAATTTTCACGATTATAGATCGGATACATAGTACGACAATTTCTTTAAAACTATAAGAAATAAACGTTTATAAGAAAATACATAAAATCTTAAAGCGCAGTTATAAAGCCTTGACGTTTATAACAGCGCTAAAAATTAACTGCCTTTTCTTAGAAACAAGATGAAAATGTTTGGGCAGATAAATTGGGCATTCAAACGCTCTTAAATATACACCCTAGAGGGGACGAGAGGCAAAGAAAAACCTAGACAGTTTTCTATCACATGTGAAAGAAAAGGTTGATGTCATGTCGTAACAAGAACTCAAGGATACCGTAGCACTTAAATAAGATGATGATGATAAATCATGAATAACATTTACATAAATCTGTGATCTATGTATCCTTTTAGATAATTATCAATCGTGGCATAAGCCTCCACTTATGCGCTGTTGTGACTGTCCACCCCGCAAAAACGACATGTATTATCACGTTTTCGCCAAATTTCATTAGTATACGTACAAGTGACGTTACGTCAGAGCATTTTTCTATTTCACCCCCGTGTGGTGTGATCGAGGGTAGATAGTGTCAGCACAGAGTGACGTGTTTAATAAGCTTTACCTTGTCTCGTGCTGACCGCGACCGCTAACCTAACTAGATTATAATATCATCAAAACATCATGATCATCATCCATTTCAGTTGGGGTCAGTCCTTCTCGTCATTCTTCGCTAGGTGTCCCGTTCTGGGTTGTCGAGACGTCTACTTTGGTTTTCTTCAGGTCGTTGTTGATTTCGGGCATCCAAGTTTCGATAGATAGATAGATAACTCATTTATTTTATCAGAACAATGCAGGATAAACAGTGACAGACAAAGGCAATATAAGTTTAGGAGTGTCTTCCTCGCTTCTTCAGACCGGTGTCTAGGCTCAAGACTTGTCTGGTCATATGTTCTTCAGGCCTTCTCATTATATGGTCGTAGGTACCACCTGAAGCGTACTTTGGAGAATTATTTTTCAATTGATTGATCTTAAAGCATGGCTGGCTTATCATACATGAACTTTGAAAAGTTATCAGATCACTTTTAAAATATACTAAAACGTTACATTAAAAAAAAAACAATCACAAAGTTAAAATTACCCTTATTAGATTTAAAGATTCAGCCTTTAAAATGTATTTAGAATTACAATATCATTGGAAATTTAGTATAAGTTGATTAATACGGACAATGAGCAGACTCACACTTTTTCACTTGGTAATGGTGGCCTTTGCCCTGCAGTGGGATCATATTGGCTATAGTGATATTATTGCTTTTAGTTTATTTTTTCTTACGTATTCATAGTTATTTTCATGTATAAACATTTTCAGCACGTTTTTCATTTTATAAATTTAAGTAATTAGGAACATTTTTAATTGGCTTCTGTTTTTAAGTAGAATCTTTCATATCTGTACTTAATATTTCTAGCTCAAATTTGAATAGACTGAGCTCTTATTAAAGGTTATTTTTTTGTCTTTAAAAACACGGGTACAAAAGTTCAACGATCTTTAACCTTTTTTAATAAACTTATAAAACATTTTCTTGCTGCAACAGCGATACCAGTAAACAATAAGCGAGGCATCAACGTCCAACCCCTGCGGAACCCTAAGATCTGATATCAGAGGACGACGTGCCCTGAATTAATCCCTCTATATGACATCACAACAATACGTACACACAAACCTTATATACATATAGATATAGCTCAGCTCTTGTCTAGTCAGCCTTCGAATATATTTGATAGACAATTGATTATGAGGGGAAAAGGAATCTGAATTCATTTATTGTGATTTTACGAACAAACGACATACATTTACAGAATTTTTAAATTGAGAACTAGTGTTTTTATCCCTAAAATTTATAAAATAAACAATTAAACTAAAACTTAAATTTAACTTAGTAAAGTTATTTGGAGTTTCAAATAGCTCCTCCAATTTGACTTTGAACTTTACGAGTCAACGGAACCACACGCGCCCTTTGAAGACTTACAAATACATGAATGGCTCTCATGTGAAAGTACGAATTCCTTCTTAACTTTTACTTGGCCGTAAACAAGTAACATTTATCAAAGCTAAACCTACAATAATTAAGTCACGCATTTGTCTTACTAACACTCTTATAAAGTGCGTTGAAAATGAAGTTCCTCGAAAATAAATCATAACGAACGCCAACGTCAGTGAAATCATGTTTCACAAGCTCACGAGAAAGGGGGAGGCCGGGGACAATCGAAAACCCCGATGAAAGTCGCTGAGAGACACGATAACATCGCACTAGAGTCGATGGCATGCGACCACTGCCCCTATCGCCCCCATCGACGCACCAATAATGAGTCTACAAATCGTGACGGAAATAGAAAGAAAAAACTTCCCAAACGCAGATCTTATCGTCCGTACTAAACGTTCTCGTAAAAATATTAATAAAACATAACTTTTTCACCCAAACCCACATTAAACTCCGATCCCGTAGGAATTTATTGACAATTACGCGTCAATAAGTGGCAATAAAAGCACAATGCCGCGATGTCCACAGATTTGAATGTCAATTGTACACAATTGTGTAATTCTGTTTTTGTGGAGGCTCATTTTGATTGTGACTCTAGTAATACAATTATAAGTTGACTTTCGTCCTTCTCGATTCTTTGTCGCCTTTATTATTATGATAAACATGACGTCCAGCCATTGTGAACCAATTTAACTAACGAAATTTATATCCGTTATCGATATTTCAAGTTCATTGTAGATTTTACTCGCAATTTGGATGAGAAAAAAGTAGGATGATCACATTTGGAATTTAATCATGATAAATAAGGGCTACGAGAGAACGCTAGGCTATAATAAATTAAAATGAGGCTGCGAATGTCGCGTACAAACCACTAATAAGAAGAGCTCGCTTAACCTTATCTCCGATCGAGGAAGTCTTAAAAAACGGCTGAGGGGCTTGAAGGGCGGGGGACAAACCGGAGGGGGGGAGGGAGGAGGGCCAAGAACAAGAGCCGTCAGTGAAATAGAGATAGATGAACAGTGGGAAATGAAATTCTTTGTGGCATCGCGGTCCCGCAAAAAATGCACAGATTAGATTTTTCCCCTCGCCGAGGGCCGAGGGTAGACGGAGGCAATGATTTTTTACAACATTCGGCGGGATATATATAGGAGTTTTAGTGCTGAGATTTGTTGAAACTGCTCAGCCTCGAGAATTTTAATTTCCTTGATTTAAGATGGTGAAACACATTAAGAGTGAAATGAAAATGCTATTTGGAATGTAACGATTCTCTTAATCTAGAAAATTAATGTTTATCTAGCTGTTCATCAAATCTTTGGCTGTGATCTTCTGGAGAACCTACTGATAAAAATTCGTATGCAAAATACGCAAAAGCCTCATAATTTATACCTACTATATTTATATCTTCAAAATAATCGTTGATTTCGAACAAAATTTTTTTAAAACTATACTTATTTATTACCATTCGGTATAAAGAGAGACATTTTACAGCATGGAAAAGCATTAAGTCAAACAATGTGGTGGGATCGTAGAATTACTTGGCATTAGAGGCGTATACGTCTGACGGATTAGAGCGAGCCGACCCTCCGTAAAAAACAAGAGGGCATCGCGGTAGAATTGAGTAACGTGTCGTTTACATTAATTTGGTACTTGGGCGACATCGACATCTGGGCTATTTATTCTTGGTTAGATAATAAGTTGTGTTTTTTTTATGGTGGATAACTTTGTTCGTTTGATTCCTTAAAATTTTCCAAACTAAAATTACAACTAATATAGCTTTCTAGCGTACCTATAGGCACAATACATGGTGTTTCTTAATGTGTTAACGGTTTTCGTTTAGAAATTGTGAAATAAAATCAGCTGTTCTATACAAAACTGCACAGAGAAACATGTTCAGTTTGATGGATGTTCAGTTTGATGGTCTAATCATCCCCTGAAAAAACCATCAGCATATTAAGAAATACTATAAGAATTAGAATTTATTAAAAACAGTACTGATACTCCCTGCCTCCCACCAGATTCGACCTCACCCCCTCTTAGTTGTCTGGGAGGTTCTCAACAGTAAGCAGTCGTGTAGTTTTCTCTCACTCTCACCCACTTCCTATCGCACGTGCCTACTTCTTCTTGTCAGAGCGAGCCCGTTTGTATGAAGAGTCCGGTCTGTGGTATGGGATAGGATAGGATAGGATAGGATAATAGGATCAAACACGATAAGCAGACAATGGTATGTAGACATGAATGTAATGCTCAACATTTTAAAGGTCCAACAGATAACAAGAGTTGAACAAATAACTATGGTGATCTTCTTCTTATCATTGGGGGCAATAAGCCCTGGTGTCAGAGTTTTTTCAGACCGCCGTACGACCTCTGACGTGGTTTTTATGTAACGACTACTACCACCAGAGATAGTAGCCGGGACCAACGGGTTAACGTGCCATCCGAAGCACGGAATCATATTTCTTTTCAGACAATCAGGTGATTCAGCCTGCAATGTCCTAGTGTCCTAACCAACTGGGGAAAAACGCACGAAGTGACATATCACTAGGTGTCCCCCATGGCAATCGAACCCACGACCTCCGGTGATGATACAATTTAATATAGGGTGCTTCATATCATACCTAAATCTGACTTTATATAAAGTCTACGGCGAATCAATTTAGCTCATAAATCTTAAACGACCTGTTAGAAAAGACGGAACAGACCAAAACAGACCGAATAGCAATCAAACTAATCCTCAGCGATTTTTTGTCTAAACAAGGTACAGAGAGGGCTTCAATCGATATAATCCAGGCATAGAGGCGGCAGCGACCGTGTGTCATTTGGGGAAAATAAAGCTTCGCCCGAATCCCGTCAAGTACCTTAGCAATTTGTTTACCCACTTCAAAAGCAGGTTTTGTGTTCCCACTAGCCTGAATTAGGCTTCAGTTGAGGGAAATTATATTATGTTGGTATTTTAATTATAAAATGAAATAAAATGGGGTCGGATCACACAGCTAGATCACACCTTGGACAATTTAGCAGGAATTTCATACATACAGGGTCATTCTTAATATGCTGACACTTCTTTAAGGGGATGATCAGACCATCAAACTGAACAACTTTCACTATGGCACCAACATCGAAATCGCGAAAAAAAAATCAGCTCTTCCATACAAAACTGCGAAGGAAACTCGAGCCACATGTATGAGACAGCTGTTTTTTTTTCTCGATTTCAATGTTGGTCCTATAGAGAAAGTTGTTTAGTTGGATGGTCTGGTCATCTCCTTAAAAAAGTGTCAGCATAAGAAGGACCCTGTATAGGAAAAATTTACAAGAAGAGGTACGCATATGCGATACTGAGTGAGTGCAAGCGAGACAGGAATACGCCACTGCCTACATTTTCCGCCACGATTCATACTCAGCGGGGGTGAGGTTAAAATTGATGGGGGGGAGGCAGTATCCGTAACGTATGTAGTACTAGATATTCTTTCTTATACTGTGGCTAGATAGCGTTATTACTCAATCTTAAATTTCCGAAAGGGTCTTATGAAGCCTTGTTTAAACATTGAGCTATTATGTACTATGTATACGTACTAGAGGCGACACGACAGAAAAAGGTCATACGCCACATGCGATTAGGAGGAGCGCTGGCGGGTGAAAGACTATCTAGTGATTTAATAAAGTGAGAGAGGTGGTGTTTCAGTCATGGACCATACAACTGAAAAACTTTCTTAGAGGGACCAACATTGAATTCATGAAAAAAAAAACAGCTGTCCTATTCCTACATTTGAGTTGAGTAGGATTGCAGATTTGTATGTATTTTTTTTCCCGATTTCGATCTTGGCCCATAGAGAAAGTTGTTCAATTTGATAGTCTAATTATCCCCTTAAAACCGTCAACACAACTGTCCCGTCCGTCACATCAACTGTTCTGAGGTTTCAGAATATCTCTGACTACCTCTTCGGGGAATATAGTCGTGAGCATATGCTAAAACCGTCAACATATAAAGTAGAACCCTATATACTTGTATTTATGTTTGGTAAAATGATGTTGGGTCAAAAATAAGAGATCGGGATTGCTGTCCAAAAATCAGTTGATTCAACAAAAAAACGTTTAATTCCTTTACATGTATTTAGACTATAAATTAGCTCATTAACCGTAGACAAGTTGTCCTCGGGGAGGAAGAGGAAAAGATCGTTTCCCGAAACTAATTACCAAACACGATAATTAAAAAAACAGATTCCCCCGCTAAGGAATGAGGGAAATAAAGAAAATGCAAAATGTCCATCCCAAATTTCCATGACAAAACGCGTTTTTTCTTATCGCCCAAAATAATCTATTGTCTCGTGAGCGTTTTGTTCGCTTTTTTTTTCTTTGACGTGTCTCATTTTCATTTTTATCTGTGACTTTTAATAAGGTATGCAAATTTTTGTGAGGACTGCCAATCAAGTTTTGACTTACGTTGTGTAGATAAGAAACTTCACATTTACATTTATTTTTTTCTCACAATATTTTCAGATTTAAAAAGGGTGTAAACTTAAAGCAGACCATCAAACTGAACAACTTTCACTACGGAACCAACATTGAAATCGCGAAGTAAGAATCTGATATTCCATAGAAAACGTTAATGGTGAATCGACCCTTTATGGAACAGGAATGATTTAATTTGTATACCTACTATACCGGATGTTTTTTTTACCGTTCCGAAACATTCAGGGGTTGTTCAGACCATCAAACTGAACAACTTTTACTATGGGAGCGAAACTGAAATCGCAAGAAATAAATAACCCGTTCCATACTAAACTATCACTAAACAATGCCTTCTCGACTCAAATATATGTGACGGCAGATTTTTTTTTACTAATTCTGGTTTGCTTCAATAGCAAAAGTTTCAGTGTCAGTTTGATGGTTTGAACTACCCCTGAAAGTTTCGGGACGGTAGTAAATCATCCGGTATACACTTTTCCCGCGACTTCGTCCGCACGGGTTTTCGTCATCGTAGCGAAATAAATGATTTATTTTAAGTCTAACCATAAGCTTTCAGACTCAAAAAGTTTAATCAAAATCGGACCAGCAGTTTTTACGTGATGTTCTAACAAAGAAACAATCTCAAATGTGACATGTCATCATTTAATCAACGCCCACTAATACAAAAAAGCTAGTAGGTATAAAATTAATTAAAAACCCACAACTAGACGTTGTGGAACGTCTGTCACTTACAGCTCGACCCACTTACATCGAGTGCCGGTGGGGGACTCGAGGAGACCACGTGAGCTGGCCATATTCGAGATGATATATATAACCACAGAGTACTATAACCCCACATCTATTGATATAACGTCGCTTAAGAGTGAAGACCTCCGGAATAACATTTTGGAATTATTTTATTAGTACGTTTCTGGAAAGAAAATCTCACAAACCGTGTCCTGATTTCACTCAAAAAATATTGTGATACTTGTAATGCCATCTATAGCGTGTAATAAGAACCTCGGAAATACTCCCGAACTTGCAAAAAAGTAATAAGGACGCAGTTTTTTCTTCCTCCTGAAAATTTTTCTCTTTTGCACTTACGAGTTCTTCACTCTAAAGCGTCGATAAGCAAAATATAAAGCACAGAGTACTATAATTAAATACAGAATCATTCTTAATATGCTGAACCTTTTTTAAGGGGATGATCAGACTATGAAACTGAATGGATTTCTCAATATAATGCATAGGGCATTAAACTATTACAGAAATGTGAATATCTTTATAAATAGGTATTATTTCATTATATGCGTAGTCTAAAGAGCTAAAAATTCAACACATTCATCCAAGTATAAACAAGAAAGTTTAGAAATACAACAGTGACCTTGATCTAGTTAGTTTCAAAAACTACCTAGATCAAGGTCACTATTGTATTTCTAAACTGTGTTTGTATGTTAGTAAACAGTGTTTTAACACGACATCTTCTAACATCAATAGATTGATACTGAATTAATTAGAACAAGCAAATATATTTCTAAAAATCAAATCAGCCACTAAACACGTAGTACTAAAATCCAAGCCCCTATAAGGGGTCGCAAAATAAATAAATAAGTGGCCGGGAATATGGCGGGAGCATAATAACAGAAGGCAAACAGCATCAGAAGCCGCGAGATAAAATCGTATTGCGTTGTCAAAAATAAATGAATCCTGGGATTAGTTGGGACACGGCGGTGGCGCAATATTGTCGGCTGGCGCCCAACGTGGGGCCGTAATAAGCCGTCCGTGGCTACTTTAGTCTCTAATAATGTGTGTGTGTGTAAACTTAGGACATTAATGCAGTTTGATTCAACGCTATTAGTCCGTGTTCAATATCTATATTCCTACTTTTTATTTATCTTTAATGCCTTAGAACATAATTTTAAAATTTAAACTATTTTTACATGCAGCATAGTTGATACTTTAGGGACATCTACAGGGTGAAATTGATATCATTAGCATCCTTTTAAACTAAGAGTCTACTCATTAAACTGAACAACTCTTACTATGGGAGCAAACCGATCGGAGCAAAGAAAAATCTGCTGTTCCATGTTAAATTGCAATGCCTTCTCGACTCAAATGTATGCAACAGCTGATTTTTTTTGCTCCTGTGTGACCATCAAACTCAACAACTTTCACAAGTCTGGAAAAAAAAACACCAGTTTCATAATAAACTGCAGTATCAACTCGACACAAATTTAATGTATGGGACAGCAGATGTTTTTTTCGCTATTTAAAGGCGCAGTTAAAGGCTCCAACATTGTTTTTTTTACACCCTGTAGAATGCCTTTACTCGTTACTACGTTTGTGAATAGATCGATTTTAAACTTCAAAAAAATAAAATTGTATTTGTTTTCTTTTTCCTTAGCCTATTTCATCCCACTGCTGAGCGAAGGCCTCCCCCTTTATCCATCATGTATCCCTGTCCTACCCCGGGCCAGTTCCATCCACAATTCATCGAAGGTATCCAGGTCGTCGATGGTATGTGATTGGAAATTGATTACTGCACATTAGAAAATCCAGAAGTACTTATATTTTAAACAATTCTTATTACGATAATTGATATCAAACTACCTACTTCTAATTTATACATAATACCCCACGTTGGGTGCCAAAATTTGTCTATTTAAAATGGCGCCCAGCTTGCAGCAAGCAATCATTTCTATTTTACGAAATCTCCACGACTATAACACGAGTCCATACTGTACAGTATTCAGGATGTTTATCAAACACATCTACAGATTATCATACTAGATTCCTTTGTCGATCGGAACCGAACGGGTGAGATAAACTACCCCGCGCGATTTCGCCGCAAAGAGAGGGCTCAGCGGGCGAGCTCCACTACCGAGAGCATTATTCCAATCGAATTTACCTTGCTATGAAAATACGAGTACCAATCCACCGCTCTAAAAGTCTCGTTATGATAGCTAGTAGCAAACTGAAACGAAAAAGTGTACAAAACGTCAACAGCGCTCTCCTCTTTCACTTCAAATCGACTTCGTAAATTAACAATTGGAACCGAAATTCGCAATTTTACAGTTACGACATCATCACTCAAATACCTAATGTTCGTGGACATTAAAAAAGCTCTTAAATGATATCAGTCTTGTACAAAACGAATGAAAAACGTCAAGTGAGATAAGACATTTGAAAAGGTCGCAATTTATCAATGGCGCGTCAAACATTCGATCGGCTGGGCATCATTTTTATCGTATTTGCGTATAAATAGTGGCGTCGCGCGGAGCGTCGAGCCGCCGCTAATGATACGGAAAATGACATCTTATTTCGAAGCGTAAATCGAAGAAAAAATCGCTCATCTCTCGCCCGTCTGCATGAATATTTTATAGGCGCGTCAACAGCGAAATGACAGGTTTTATCGTTTGAAAATTCGTCGAAAATTGCGCGAAATGACGCGTCGATATTTTTTATTTAGTGAGAACATCCTTCCGCCAATCAGGCGCGCTCATTGTGGCTGCACAATGAGATCGCTCCCTCGGGACGTTTCTCGTATAATTTTTATTTAACTGACGAGCGCAACAGTTTATTTGTGAACGTTAATGTTTCACAATAAGTTTTGTATTTTGTAGCGATATATTTGGGACTCATTTTAACGTACTTTGTTTAGGAAATTCCGTAGTTGGAAACTTTGCTACAATAAACAACCTATGTTACCTATGTACCTACTTACCAAAATCGTAAGAACCTTAGTTACAGCGTCGTAGTTCAGGTAGTTACGGTAATGTTTTACAAGACATCAAATTGGAATATTCTGTCAAGTGTTACATACTAACCTACCTATCTACTAACTATGATTTATACAGGGCGTAAACTTAAATGCGATACATATTGTCTTGTTAGACATTAAATTCTCACTCTCTCTCTGAAAAGCCTCTGAAATATGTAGCGCTTTTAAACTTACACCCAAGTAGGTATGTTTTCGGAAACACATAAGGTGGTAGCGATGGTACTGGTGGTAAACAGAGAGGATATACGGAGATACGGTGGAGTAACTATGTTTTTATCTTCTGATGACATTTCTTGTAAAGTAAATTTTACTATTGTTCTCTCTATTTTATTGTTCTCCTACAAATAATTGAATAGCATAAACATTCATTACACAATCGAGCCAGTGCTCGATGTCTCAGAACTGTCAAACAATGATTACAAATCGATTTGTGAGCTTCACAAGATCAAAGGTTTATTGAAACGGAGCCTATAGCTCAATGGGAAATTGGCGAAATGACGTAAATATCTTTATTAATCTATTTAATTGCTTATTAGCGTTATGACAGCTCATACATGTGTATCGGTGCGAATTAATGAGAAATGCTTGAGGCTTTGATCTGAGGGTGGTTTGACATGTGTTAAATACCAACTCCATCTTACAGTACATTATAAGCATGTTGTTCTTAACTTTGGGAAAGTTTGTATGATACCTTTGTTGCCTTGTTCTATCTTATTATGCAACCTTATTAGTTGCAAATAAGTATGTTAGAGAAGAAGCGAGACGAGAAGAGCATCAGTGGTGCGTTGTGGAGAGGTATGGTCGGCCACTCGATCATGAGGTTCCGGGTTCGAATGCCGTGTACCGTACTAATGAGTTTTTCTAACTTACGTACGTAATACCGACTGCTCTTAAATGACGGAGGAAAACCTCGTGAGGCAACCTACATACGCTAAAGAAGAAATTCTGATATGTGTAGACCAATCGGCATTGGGCACACGTAGAGGACTGATACCCATACACTCTCCCTGAGGCCTGTGCCCTGCAGTGGGACGTATAAAGGCTGATGATGATGATGCTACGTAGGATACCTATTATTCTACCTAGAGCATCGTAAACCTGGCAGATCTTCGTGATCCGCATAAGTCGCGACATATTTCGTAAATTTGTTCCCTCCCCCCATAGTAGGAACACCTGCCGTAAAGATAAGCCCCTGATGTCGCGTAATATCCCCCTAAAATAACTTCTTAGTACCTCCGGAGCCATAGCGACGGACCCCTGGCTTCCTACCGTTCAAGCCATTTATGAACTCTCCTTACAAAATCCTTGCCTTTATGCAATAAGAATGAAAGTGGCTTGATTTGCGAGAGCTCGTACGTGGAAAGAAATATACTTTCGATCGGTTATTGCTATGCTATATACTTTTGTTATGTAAAATTAGAGGCTAATTTAGATGTTGATATCAGTGTTTGAACCCGCTGTTTTATTGTTTACAAAGTTCGTATAGAGTTGAGAAGCTGTTCAATTGTGTAAAATAACATTAATAAGGAAAATTCACGTTGATCAATGATATACACCGTCTACCATTTATGAATTAAACTATAGGGTTCAAGGGAAAACTGCGTAATCAGAATCATTGTACCTATTCAAATAGGTAACATCTACAAACATTGTACTTACTCGCATATAGGTATTATATTCCAGTAGGTGGAACAAAGTAACTAATATTATTTATTCGTGATGGATGTGTAATAAGATTAAGATAATTATACAGGGTCGTTCTTAATATGCTGACACTTTTTAAAGGGGATGAACAGACCATCATACTGAACGACTTTCTCCATGGGACCAAAATCGAAATCGCGAAAAAAAAATCTGCTTTCCCATACATTTGGCTAGAGTAGGTTTTCAGTTTTGTATGGAACACCTGATTTCTTTTCCGTGATTTCGATATTGGTGCCATAGTGAAAGTTGTTCAGTTTGATAGTCTGATCATCCCCTTAAAAAGTGTCATCATATTAGGAAGGACCCTGTATATGTTAGGTACATATGCAAGGTGTTACAAAATTACAAATAAACATTAAAGGGTGATTTAGACCATCAAACTGAACAACTTTCACTATGGTACCAATATAGAAATCGCGAAAAAAAAATCCGAAATTCCATACTAAACTACAAATCTCCTCGAGCTAAATGTATGGGACAGCTGATTTTTTTTATCGCCATTTCGATGTCGGTACCATAGTGAAAGTTGTTCAGTTTGATGGTCTAAACAACCCCCTTAAAAGTTTTAAATGTTTATTTTTACTTTTGTAACAACTTGTATACCTGTAAGTAAAACAAACTCCAAACTTTTAATCTTATTACTAATGAAAAACCTACTATAATTACACACTATAATTATACAGTTTCTAAATCTTCAGAAGTAGATTTTTATGAATGAGACTAAGGAAAATACTATAATCTTAACTTTTGTTTTCTGACTAGTTTTTAAGGCATGTATTTGATCTCTATCTCTAATACTTTAAATGAATCTTGTATAGTTTACTCGAAAAGGCTCTTACGATTTAGATTTTAAAAAAAGATAAGAAATATAGATAAAAGCGCTAAAAGCCAGATAATTCGAAGGTAGTATGACTTTAGGAAGTAAGTAAAGGCTTGATCGTCGACGGCAATATTGCGAATTAATTAAGGAAGTCATTACCAGCACATTAACACCACGCACCACGCACGAAGGAAATTGCAAACACAAAGGATATTTCCTGCGTTTTCCCCGATTTAAAGCAATTCACGGATTTTGATTAAGCCCCCGCTGCTACAGCGAGATTATTCCCCTTTCAATGTAAAGAATGGTTTATTTCAGAAACCGTGAAAGTGAATTGTATTTCCTTATGCTATTGATTTTATGGGAATTAGTATCTTGCTTATTGAATACGGAATACGAACTCGTCAATGGTTTATTGTACAGTGCTTAAAGGTAAACATGCAATCATTTATCGGTAGTACATTTCTACTACATATATTTTGATAAATTTTTATTTTTTTACCTAACTGATAGAAGCGAAAATTAGTACCCAGTACCTAAACAGTTTATAGGATTAAAGCAATTAAACAGCTAAGATAGAGAGCACAAAAGCAAGCCAATAGAAACTATGTTCATTAGTTATCTATCTCAAACGAGAAGCTTTGCCGCATCGCAACCAGCAACTTTAGATTGCTGCAATAATTATTTATTCCGCTCACTCGCCATCCGACTCGGTGGAAACTATTCAAGGAAGAAACGCTATTTCTCGCTGGTCAGATAAGACGTTTGATTTTCCCCATTTTCGCCCCGGACTTTAATTATGGCCTCTGGTTTTGTGTAAAATAGTTGGGAGAGTAATTTAATCCAGATATCTGTATGCGGGGTGGCGCGTTGAGACGAGGAGCGGGAGCCAATGAGGCAATGAGGGTAGTCGAGACGGGTCGAGGTGAAAACTGCACGCTCCGCTCGAATGATTACGTTCTCGAATTGTTTGTTTGATTGAATGAGAACTTAGTATTAGGTTGCCTACTTTTATTGAGGCTTTAGTTCTGAATTGGTTTGGTTTCAAGGTAAAACGAGTTTTCGTTTTAAATTAACAAGGATGGACTACTTAGTGCTCTTAGAAAAAATGAAAAATTTACTGAATCCATTCACTTGTAAAATGAAAGAAAACATTTTGTGTTTTCATAACTCCAAAAGTGTAGAAACATATTTTTTATTCTAAATTTTCCCACGACGCGGCAAAGCTTTCTCTAAATCAAAGCAGAGAACGTGTTTGTTTACTCCCTCAACCACCCTCTCGTTTCTTCAGTCGTTGAACTGCATAACTATATGAGAGCACGAAACACAATATAGCTCCGTAAAAAATAAGCGCACATCAGACTCGAGCATGTAATTCTAGCGCACTCTTCCGGCCCGAACAAAGGAGAGAGGGTAAGAACACGAGTTACTCGACACCCTGCTACCTTACGCAGATTTGTTTCTCACCGTACCAAACTCCCAAACTAAAATAAACCCTTACAACAACACCTAGACTCTATTTCAGCTTATAACCCACTTCGGTTATAAAACGTTTCGCAAACGCACAGATGCAGGAAATTCGCGATAGTCAAATTGTAGTCTTACTGGGTGTGTTACCATTAAGTCATTACATTTGCAACTGTGTTACCGACGAATAAGGCATCGTTTTGGTTACTAAGCTGCAAGGAAGGGTCCTTGGGATACAGGTACGACACATGAGGACTGTAAAAGAAAAATGTACCTTTAACGACGACGCGAGGATTCTGGGAGACGAAAGAAGAAATAAGCCGTAACAGGATGTCGTTCAGGATAATGCCCCTTTCGTTTTACTTTCATTTTTAAAGCTCTCAATTCTCCACATCTGATGGAAGAACTGTATTAGATAGGTTATGTTAGTAAAGTAGCTTACATACAAGTTGCATTTTATACCGCTATCATTTGTAAACCCTTCGCGATATAAAATATGTATCGTGTATCACGTTTAACCCGACACTCGACTTACATTCAGGTCTGTTGATGTAGTCACAAAGCGTCGCGAGGGCCGTGTCTCAAAGCCGATACATTCCAGCCATTACTCCCGCGACTTGCTCAAACTTCGCCGAGTGATCACCGGCTAGACGCTACCACACAAACACCCGTACGCCCACAAAAACTCGTCCGCAGGTAAAAAATCACCCCTGTGTGTGTCAAGAGCTCGTGTGTGAACATAGCTCCGTATAGTCGACCCTCGCCTGTAGCTACTTGTAGGTAAGTAGCTATCGCGACTCCTTTGTTCTAGCAGCTGATTGGAGCCGGGCCCGGAAATGCGTGTCACCTCACCCCCTCATTGGTCCGTTTCATTTTCTTAGCGGGAGAGAGACGCAGCTACTGAAGTGTGTAGTTAAGGATACGGATCTCTGTGTGTAAAACGGTAGGTAGGTGTCAGGAGTTGCTTGTTTTGCTCGTTGCCTGTTTGTGCGGCGCGTTCGTCTAAGATAAACTATTTGGTGAGTTTCCTCGAGAGTTTGCAAATTGTTTCGCTCCGAGTTGCCAGTCCGGAATTTTGATTTTATCAAATTAGATTTGTTGGTCGATGTAGGAGGTTGGGAGATTGCTTTCACGGTTGATAAGATATACTCAATAATGGTAAAGACAAACTCTAGATTCGCCAGTTTGAAAGTTCGTTCAACGCAGATTTTGAAACACTTTAGGTTATCAGAAAATCTGAAAGTTATGTCGTCAGGTCTTACAGGTAGTAGGATATTCAATGCTTTTCAGAAATCGCACGTCTTTTATGTTTTTTTGTTATTGCCCACTCCCTAATACTCTCTTAAGAAGAGATGCAAATTTATAGATAAATCTTTAGATGCAAATGTATAGATAAATAATTGTTATCTGATATGTTAATTTCATAATAATGTGTCTTGATGGCAAAGAGACCATCGATATTAGGGTACTTATATTTTTGACTCAAAAGATTGCCTAGTTGTAAGGCAGTTTTTTCCTCACCAGTAAAGGAAATGTGATCTTCAGTTTATGTACGTTATTTTTATCATATTATGTAAATAATATTTTTGTATATGTACTAGGTGAGCATAAATTCCAGGAGTCTTGGCAGTAGGTAGGTACAACGTGACCACTAGCACAGGGCAGGCAGGGACGGGCTAATCGCCACTTTATCGCGCAGCTGTCACTCGCAGCGTTCCACTAACTACGACGCTGTTTATGTATAACAGCCTTACGTCAATGCTATAAGAGCTATGTTGTTTAGTTATTGCGTAATTTTGGATGGTTTATATATTTTTCTTATTTACTTTGGAGTTTGGATTGAGAAGTAAGTACCTTCACAAGTATTCACAACTTAACTAGGATTTATAGTTCTTCGTATATATTTTCATTCTTGTTAATAAGTTCATTAAACATGTTAAGCATAGTAAAACTGTGTTTTACGACATTAAACTTTTTCTATACCTGGTACACAAGGTGTAAACTTAAATACGTTACATATTTTAGCGGTTGCTTTAGACCATCAAACTGAACAACTCTCAGATGCTGGTCCCATAAGGCATGTCACATACGTCATCGTAATCACGAAAATTTCAGGATTCGTGTTTATTTATTAACACACTTTTTGAATAACTAATTACAGCGAGAAAAATGTTAAAACACATTAATACTCAACTCTAGACATACACCTACCTACATCATCATTATCAATACCGCCTAATTGACTAACATCCTAGTCAAGTTAAACAGCAGTGAGACAGGCAGCGGGTGGCTAATCGGCACTCTGTCAAGCCGACGTCACGAGCAGTCGACTGCCACGTGCTACCTACCACAACGACGAGGTGGTCGTGATTGGGTTGGAGCCGAAGAGAATATAAGGGTTGGTAAACACATGGACATAGAGAAATTGAGAATAATAAAAAACAAACTTAATAGGGAATCCAGGACGTTAATTTGGTAAGATAATTAGTTTTTTGTACATTTTAACAATAATCTTTTTGAAGAAGTTGGCTTAAGACAACGGCAATAGATAATAATGCATATTATTGAAGACACTTGATTTACAAACTTGTCCAGACGACAAGTTTGTGCAAACAAAGTGCGACTTTTATTAATGATCTGAAGATATTTTTTCTAGACCCGTATGACACGTGACGTATTTTTACCCGACTGCGCCAGAAGGAGGTTTATTAAATGTGCTTTTGTCATGAAATTACCTTAGCTAAGAAACAGGTAAAGCTTAGTACTATTAGCATTTATCGAATATCGAAGATTAGTGTCGATCGATCGATCCAAAAGCAATGATCCAAACCTTAAAATTTAATTGCATTACAGAATTTTGAATAATCACTGACACTGAAATTGTATACCCAATGTCGCGTATATACACGTCTAATTAATGTCAATGTAACCAAGGATTCTAAAGCGTAACTACTTCATAACGAATGTCGAAACATGACCTTTAAGTTTCAGACCCTGACCAAAGATTAAATACAGAAATAAAATTCTAACAAACAAAACTTACCCAATCAAAAAGCTCGAGTCATTACGTAATTCACGTGAATGATACGCAAACATTTTTAACTTTTAATTGAGTTTTCGTTTAGGACAAGTTAGAAGAGTATTTTTGACGCAAGACTTAGTGATGTCCAAACTCGGCAAGACCAAGACTATTATGAGACATGATACGTCCGCAAAACCAAAACTGTACCTTAGATATTACTACATCTATAGACGGCATTTATTTTACATAGTTTGCTGGATTTGTTTTCAAAATTGGGTTGCATGTCCATCCCACTATCTTAAACCTTCAATCAACAATATATCGTTGATCGAAGATCCCAAAGTTTTTACCCGACTGCGCCAGTCTACGAATTAAAAAATAAAGGGGGAATAAACAATTTTTTTTTGTTAAAAATTACAATATGGGTATCAAATGAAAGCTAGTAATCAGACGATTCCAAATATATAAATATTATAGTACTTTTATGTTACCGTTTCGGCACAAGACTAAAAAGTATGAAATAAACAAAATTATTAGGATAAACAAAAAACCCGACTGCATAAAAAACCTATTAACTGAAAAGAGAAAAACAAGCTCTATATTCACTAATCAGCTATAACAGCTTTATTTGAGCTAATATAATTTGAATGTTATTTGGTAGGTATTGCAGGCGGGGACAAACCAATAACCAACCAAAAATCTTCTTTGTCCCAGTTTGCGATACCTATCTAATAACATTCAAATTATATTAGCTCAAATAAAGCTGTTATAGCTGATTAGTGATTATAGAGCTTGTTTTTCTCTTTTCAGTTAATAGGTTTTTTATGCAGTCGGGTTTTTTGTTTATCCTAATTAACAATAACAAACTTTTGCTACTAAGCAATCTTGCAAGATTCCGGCAGCAAAAATAAGACCATGTTATTGAGTGCAAGACCAGGACCGAGATTGAGCTCATTGTTTCTAATGCAAGAACAGGACTAGCTCGGTTTCGTCTAGGTCTTTTGGGCATCACTAAATATTACGAACATGACGAACCGTTGTAACTTTTAGGCGAATAATTACGTCGACTTATTAATGGAGTTTTGTCGCAATTGTGTCGTCATCATGCGAATTCGTTTTTTAATAACTTTAACACTCACTGTAACTGTTGAGATTTACATAAGCGATATGAAGGTACGCTACAAATTAATGCAACTGCTGAAAACCGAATAGAAACTAGTTTGAAATGTTTTGTTTTAAATATTCGTCAGAGAACCGGACAATTTTTATCAAAAGCTGGAATGGAATTTCAAAAAGATGCATAGTTTATCAATCGTTTTTCAGTTGATGTTTCTGGAGAAAAGATACCTAGATAAGCATTCAAATTTTAAGGCCTTAATAAATAAATCCATAGATAGAATGATCATGATCATTTTAATTCCACTTAGATCAACATCGTTCTGTCACCAACGCATCTCGCGGGAGGTCTTATTATACAATCTATAAAGATGTTCTCAAATCGATATCCAATGTTAACAATCGATATTTTGTGCTCAATTGTCCCACTACAATACAACCGGGTGACTTTCATTGTTGAAATAAAAAAACAGGTGTAGTTTAGCTGAAAACTAACAAAAAATGCTTTTGATATGTTTATCAAAAAATCAACCCTTTTAGGGGGCGGTTTTTAGAAAATCTAACAATCGTGGTTTATGAATGGGTTTTTCGATGATTATCGTCAAAGAGTTGGAGGTTACTGACAGGTGAGATGTCAACCGCATGAATGGAATGACGTCGACTTGAATAGTTTAGGGAGCATTTTGTAAGTTGACCCGATAAGATAGTGGCTGCTTGTTAAACTCATTGTACTACATGTGAAGGGTACAGGTAGGTTTTTAACGCTCATTGTTTGCTTGTTTTGAACAAACATTATATTTGATCTGTACTTACAAAAACTTTTTTGAACACTTTTTGCTCCTCCAACATAACGAAAAAAAAAAAACGGCCAAGAGCGTGTCGGACGGGCCCATGATAGGGTTCCGTAGCCATTGTATAAGTAGAAAAAGAAGAAAAAAATTTAATATGTTATCTTAACTAAGATACATTTTTGAAACACAATGATAGCGCGATTTATTTTTGTGCAACACCAACTAGTTTGTCTTTAGAGAACATATCTATTTTACTTTGTTCCATTGGACAAGACATAAACTATTTTGTGTCAAAAAAAAAAAAATTCTTCATAACTACTACATACTACTACTTCATGACTACATTTCTGTTTTTGGGTTACTGTCTTCATGCCAAATTTCAATTCAATAGGTGCACAAATGAGTGAGTTATTGAGGCGGGGCATACAAACAGTCTGAATGGACGAAAGTATAAGGGTTCCTTGTTTGACTACGGAACCCTAAAAACCGGGTAGGCTGTACCTGGAACGCAGTCGCAGTGGAGTACGTGAAACGTCTTGTACCGAGTACTGGCTTCTATCATATAAATAATGGTAGTAAAATAATGCATATGGTTTTTGCAAGAGACTCCCTATGACGAGGCTTCCATTTTACTGAATAATACTTTAAGGGGATATAATTCGGAGCGCGCTCCATACAAACGTACTACGGTGATATTTTCAATACTAACCAATTAAACTGAATGAAATTTTGCTGAAACAATCTTGAAACAAATATCTATGCTTGTATGGAGTTAGATTTTCGTTAAAATATACAGTTTCAATGCTAGGATTAATTTGAGATTTGTATGGAAATCTTTGAGGCACTGTAACTTTAAAACTATACATTTTAAAGAAAATCTGACTCTATACAAGCATAGAAATTTGTTTTTAGATTGATTCTAAATTCTAGATTCTTTATTGGTTAGTATTGAAAATATCACCATAGTACGTTTGTATGGAGCGCGCTCCGAATTATATCCTCTTAAAACTGATATGAAATAATGCAAATACAATCACCAAGTGAAGCGAGTGACAATAATGAGGTCGGCCATCTTGGTTTCTTGTGACAGCAGACATATGAAGACCGACCGATGACCGAAGAGCGTGGAAAATTGAAGAGACACGTTCTTACACATTGTATGCAATATTGTACATTTATACTTATTACTATATTTGTACATATTTAGTAGTGCTATTGACTCCTTGTACTTGTACAACCAACAATAAAAGACATACGGAGAAATCGTATAACACAAATATTATACAAGAAAGATACAAGCTGCTTGGTATGGTATGGTAGCTTTAAAAAAGATTTGACGTTTGATAAGTGTGCTGCAAGCTCCTATATTGAATAAATTATATTGACTTTGACTTTGACAAGGTGTTACAAAAGTAAAAATAAACATTTAAAAATTTTAAGGGGGTTGTTTAGACGATCAAACTGATTAACTTTCGCTATGGGAATCGAAATCGCGAAAAATAAACAGCTGTCCCATACATTTAGCTCGAGTAGATTTGGAGTTTAGTATGTAACATCAATCAGATTTTTTTTCGCGATTTCGATATTGAGCCCATAGTGAGAATTGTTTAGTTTGATGATCTGGTGGCCCCTTAAATGTTTATTTGTATTTTTGTAACACCTTGTACAGTAAATGCAAACGCTTGTTATCAAATGACGCTGAGTACCTATACCGTACCTATACATAGTTAACGCCTATACAACGTGTTAATTAATTAACACAAAACTAGAAAGTAGTTTGTTTAGAATCGAGAGCAGAATCGAATTATCATGTTTTCAACATAGGTAATTTTTTTCAAAATAATAAATAATTTGTTTATAAAATTTAAAATTTACTGAATTCGAGCTTCACCCTCCGCACGGGCACTCTCACCCTACTTACTACCAAAACAAGATTCTTAAAATGTATCCACGAGCACGCTAGCGCTTTCATTTATTGCTAAAATGATAACAAATCATTTTTGTCGGAAAACTTAAAATGTCAATAACTTTTAATTTTAAGTATCAAAATAATGAAATTATTGTTAGTATCAAAATAATGAAATTATTGTTTCAATTTCATTATTTTGTTAGAAAAAAGTTGGGGTGTATGAGGTTTTGCGCTTATTCATTAACACGTTGTATAAACATAGGGTTTTAATTACAAGTTTATGTGAACAAATTAAAAGTTTTTGAAAATAGCATTAAAGATGAATAAATTTTCATTTTAAACAGAACAGAGTAAAGTAAGAACTAAAATGTAGAGCAAGGAGCAAAAAAAATTACTCGGTCGCTTAGTAGATAAATATGACTTATTATCTAAGGAATTATGCCGATGGACATCCCCCCCTCCCCTCCCTGCTTGACATAGGGCCAAGAATCGCGACAGCGGCCAGCGGCGTTGTGACAATTTTAATAGGGGATAATATTTTCACGGATACCCCATATAGACCAAAATAAAACAGTAGTACCTAGGTGCACTAAACTTTATCTTTATCAGTAACTTCCTGAATATAACGGACAAAATAACTGTTGTTGTTTGTAAAACAGGATCGCGAAAATCTCAGGCTTTAGTATTAAAACAAACGGGGCCTACAAAAGCGATACTCTAAAAAATGCACTGGAAAATACATCGCGAAGTTTCTGTTGAAAGTGAGGCAACGCACGGAGCGTTGCAGCTAACCAACCGTGGAGCTAAGGAAGCGGTATACGGTGGAAGCTAACAGCGGGTGTTGTATCTCACGGAGCGATGTCATACAACGTGACTTTAGCTTAAGAATTTATACTGTAATAGTTATTAAGTCGTGTTATGTTGTAGTGTTTCTGGCCGCATCTTCTCTACAGCGACAACACGTTCCGACGCGGTGGTGGTAGCTTTAAAAAAGATTTGACGTTTGATAAGTGTGCTGCAAGCTCCTATATTGAATAAATTATATTGACTTTGACTTTGACTTGACGTTTTAATGAATACGCGCAAAACCCAACTGATTTAAAACAAAATAATTAGATTGAAACAATAATTTTGTTATTTTGATAGTAAAGTTATTCGCATTTTATGTTTTCTGGCAAACATTATTTTTTATCATTTCAGCAATGAATGAAAGCGCTAACGTGCTCATGGATACATTTTTGAGAATCTTGTTTTGGTATTAAGTAGGGTGAGTATACCTGTGCGGTGGGTTGAGATTTAGTTCAGTAAATTTTACAAACAATTTATGTAATATTTTGAAAAAAAAATACCTATGTTGAAAACATGATAATTCGATTCTGCTCTCGATTCTAAACATACTCCTTTCTAGTTTTTTTATTAACACGTTGTATACAGGGTATAACAAAACACCCCAGTAATAGTTAAGGGGTGCTCCAGACCGTCAAACTAAACAACTTTCACAACTTCAACATCAAAATCGAAAAAAAATACCGTTGTCCATAGTAAATGTCAATAGCTACACGACCAAAATGTATGAAGCAGCTGATTTTCTTTTCGCGATTTCTATGTTGATTCCATAGAAAACGTTCTTCAGTAATTGGTCTTAAGCACCCCATTTAAAGTATGGAACGCATTTAAGTTTACACCTTGTATGTGACCATTTAACCAATCATTTTAAAGCCACAGAATCAATGACAATGAGACAATATCTGAACAGAACCCTTTGAACACCTACGAAATAAGCATTTTTATTTTATTTTCGTATATAAATCTGACTTGGGTTTGATTCTGGACAAATGTTTTTCTGGTTTAGCGTTCATTTACATGCTCTGCATCATCATCATATTCTGAATTCAGGAAAGTACCTACTTTTTTCGATTAATTATAATTAATATTACATCATTTATGTTGTAAAATTCATAGATCTTGTTTTATCTCGTGCAATAAGTGTACTATGCGGAATTCTGAATGTTGTTTTTTCAAGTACCTAAGTAAGCAGTTTGTACAGTACGCTGAAAGATAATTTTGCGGCTTCTTTTATGACGCTAAAACATTACATTAAAATAAAATTGAAAACATGTTATGCACAAACCGAAAACTTTGTGTCTACCTACCTAACGTAAAAGTTTTGAAGACGAAAAAAGGAAGTAATTTTACAAAAGAAATCCGTTTGCATATTTAGGACTTCCGCTAAGTCATATAATAGTTGCTAAAACATTTAAAAGTTATGAATACGTGACGTGTTGTTACACAGAAGTGCTATTTTTGAATCTTGAGATTCAAAATCATGATCCACTGATGCATAATCTCCACAGTAATTTTGAAATATTCTACTGCTGATTTGATACTTGTGAATTTCAAAAATTTTACTTCGGGACATAATTATGGGGACTGGTTGTGAATTTCTGAAGACGTCTTCTTGTGGAATATAAATTTGTGAGCATTTGCAGATTGTTGTTACTCACTAAAATAAAGTGATGACCGGTGACAGAGTCCACAAAAATAGCCAGTCTTGTGAGTAGGTCGATATGGAAAAGATTTATATCGGCTCCAAATACTACAAAGTACTTAGGTAACGGTAATAAAATTGATTGAATTTAGTAGAATTATATTTAACTATCGAACCATGGCTGAGTAACGAAAATTTACTCTACGAAAATCTACTGGCATCTGCCCCGGCTCTTTTACCGTTCTGCCCTCTTGTCAGCTTTTTAGCATAATATGGTAATTTCAAAATTATAGGTATAAATTATGCACATTGATTCGGCTTAGCAGTATAAGTTTACCATGCATGATCCCCACTTTAGACTAGACCGAATTGGGGGACCGTGTTTTAGATTTTTAAAACGTGACGTTTTATGGCAAACGTTTTAACTAAACCGTTCTCTGTATCAAATATGCTACCATATGACCTGAAAACACAAATCGCCACACGCTTGTCACTTATATCAAGCCTTCAGCCTGCTGAATAGCTGGTGTCGGCAAGGCGAGCGCCTACCGCTGCATATTTATGAAGCGCCTCAAACACTATAAATAGTTGATACGAGCCCCGGCCTCGGCTGGTAATGGAGTAAATACAACCAACGACGGCCTCTTTAATTTGTACTGAATACTGAAAGTCGCTACTTAGTTTGGACATGGGGATTTCGGGGCATAATTCTTCTCAAATCATAGGTATTATTAATAGTAATTAAAAAGGTTTGCACTAAAAATCTCAAAAATGTACTTTGAAATTATCGCTGTAATAGGTATAATGTTAGTTACACTATTCGAGTTTTAAAACATGTAAAGGTACGTAGGTATTATTCCAAACAAATATGAATGTTCCTCTTTCTAATTAGGTATCTATTTATATAACATTATAATATACCTATATGCCTATGTAGATATAAAGCATTATTTCAGAACTCTTGGTAATTACAACAGTTCCAATTTACACCACATTAAACTATGGCCTAACTGGCCTGCCGATCCCATGTCGCTCGTACAGACCGATATAGCTTAGATAAACGCACACATAACTATGCAAACTACTTCTCCACTACTCACTCATATTCAGAACATCGGAACACTATAAAATAACAAGAGAATCTAAACTTTACAGCCTTTCACTCAAAGCTTAAAATAAGTGTTGTCTAGTTGACTAGATACGGCTTTGGGGTTGCATAACAGTCCACCATTAGCTAGGTACATATCTGTAAGTGTGGTGGGAACGCGTCGTGAATACAGTATGGGCGTTTTAGTGACTTAAAAATTAAAGCAGCCGACAGTTCTTGGAATGCTAAGTAAAGATTTGTAGGCAGGAACGCTCTACGCAACGTGATGGTGACTTAGCCGTGTCACATGCGAGATTAGTATTTTTTTGGTTCGAAAGTAGAACGTGCTCGGGGACATAATTACAGACTGAAGAGGAATAGATTAATAAACCCCTAGTTTTTATTCATTTCGGATCACAAACATTCTTGACCATTATTCAATGTCCTAAACATGTCCCCCTTCCACATATCAAACTTTCTAAACGGGCAAATATTTGCAGGTAGATATTTCAATTATGAGCGAGTTACCGTGCCCATAACGAATCTGTTTTCACGTACTGAAAGACCGACGTACGAGGGTGCTCACTAATATCATTTCAGAGCAGACAGAGGGTCGGAAAGGCGTATATGGTTTCAATACCAGCGCGCATAGCTCGGCAGTGATTTCCTGAGCATTATCGATTTCGTTGTACAATTCTGCATTGATGTAGGAATGTGGGTGCAGATGGCGTGTTTAGGGATCAATGGAATGAGGATGGAAGTAGATTTCCGTGGGTGTGTAGTGGTTTTGTAGTGCGGGGTAACTGGGCAGTGGTCGAGCGTGCTAATCTGCGTTGAGTGTCGCGTGTGATTGGGCAGACGGCGATGTCCAATTTTCCGGTAGCGACGGGCGGTATTAGTTGGACAGACAACGGCTGTCGCTTAGTAACCGACGGAGGTACATGTTTGGAGATCTGATTGCCATTTAAATTATTTCCTACTTTGTATACTCACGCTTGTGAGTCGGTTCGTCGACGTCTCTGTAAAGATTTCACAATGTAAATCGCAATAATACCTACAGTGTTACTCAATTTATTCAATGCGAAGTCGGGAAACCAAACAAAGTAAAAGCATGCTACTTTCTTAAAAAGTTTTTCTAAGAAACGCTTTCTGACATGCTAAACCGGAAACACCTTAATATCAATTTGTATTCGCAAACAAATCCTTGCAGGCAAACAGCGCAGCAGCGTTGCAGCAGGGGCGCTCTCTAATGATTGTTTACCATAGGAGGGCGGCTAGTTACCCGTTAATGCAATATTAATGCAATTCATTAAACGTGCAATTCAAGTGTGCACAGCTCTGGCCCCTCCGCTAGAGACGCCATGCTTTCAGACTTTTATTGGATGGAAATTGTTACACATTTTTTTATTTTAGTTAAACAAATTCGTAATTTAGATTAAATAAAAATTCTTTTGTTTTAAACCTGGATTATAAAATAGTTTCTTTCATAGTTTTGTAAGACATTCTAGATTTTTTTTAAGACACTTGTTATAGCATTAATTTCTCTGCGATGTACATTGTTAAAACAGCTACAATAATATTAACATTATACATTGATACAGTAATATTAACTGCAGAAGAAACATTCCAAAACACTCATTAATTCGTTTCATTCCGCAAAGAGTATATTTTCTGATTGTTGCCACAACGGAGCGAGCGAAATTAATCTCGGACAAATCGAGACCGCCTCGGGGCCCCATTACGCGATCAAAGTAAAAATATATGAGGCGAAGGAAAAGAATCCAAACATATGCTGGAGCAAATATTTGGGCAGAGAGCCGCGCCCCCCGCTCCCTTGCAGGACGCCAGCACCCCCTCTCTATTACGTCACATTGTTCTCTCGATCGATTAGTCGGCCTCCTGTGACGTAGCACTGTGTTTTATAACGCTCCTGTTTTTCCTAACTTTAACCCGTTTCGAAATAGCTCGGTTATTTTCCAGTAAACTCTTCACTACAATGATCACGTTTATAACTCACCAAAAGTTTTATTTCGGAACTTTTGACAATTAAATTTTTGCTGAGAATGTTAAATGTTGAAACATTTTTAAATATTACAGAGATGATTTTTTTTCCATTTTACGTAATCGTTTGAATGTGCTAACGACTACCGTGAGAAAGTCTCGAAAATATAACTCCCTGAATAAAAAAAAATTGCAGAAAAAAACTTCAATTGCTAGCCTCGGGGTGTATAATAGTGATTGAACTAACCTGTCAGCCCCATGTTAAGTGGTTTTGAGGGAACCAGCATAGGTCCATTGTCCGGACATCCAGTAGCATGTTTTCTTCGTAAATGTTTGATTTGAGAATATTTACTACAAATCTGTGGGTATAAAGGTGGTGTGTGTTTTTGTTAGAAATATTTGCAGCTTGCTGGGTCGAATGTTATTGTAGGTTTCTCAAAATAATCCTTTCCCAAAGGCAATAGGATCTATATTTGTTTACGTTAAAAATGAAAGGCTGTATTGACTGAACTTTTCGATTAAAAACCTAAAATAATAAACAGTCTATTGTGATTTTATAACTCAAGCCTCAAATATTCCATTTAATTTACTTAAATACTGTCAAAAATTAAATTATACCCCTTTAATAAAGCGTAGATTATCTATCACTTTATCTTGATTATTGGAAAATACCAAAGACATAATAACATATCAATTTTAAAACCATAAAATTAAAACCAGAATCCCTATTCTGTTCTATACGTAGCACTCTCAATTTCAATCGAGACGCAGGTCGCATCCAAACGATTCAATCGCGCATACATCCCTTTGTCCGCGCTCACAATGCCGCGCCTCTGCGTGCTATTCAACAGCCACAAAAGTCTGTTTCGCTAAACTCCTTGTGTGCTGTAACATTGACCTATTGAGCCAACAGGTGAATCTGACAATACGTTTGTTTGGGTGTCTCCGCTGAATTAGCTCGTGTCGTTGTTGAACTCGAGCCCTGTAAAGTTCTTTATGACGATTTTTGAATAGGCCGTCTTTGAGATGTTCTTATTTATGTCCAATGCGATGTCTGGAACTTGCTATCCGAGTACATTTTCTGTTTGTATACTATAATATAATACTGAATCGATTAAACAAGGAATACTATCTACGTAATGGCATTATTTAGAAGTGGTTTTGTTTGGTAATAAAATACACTCGAGAGCAATGAATACCAACAACATAAACGTAATATCTTGGAATCTAATAGCTCGATAGCTTATTCAAATAAGAAGTATTTAATAGACTATTTAATATTACTACTTAAATTATTTAAATGTCTGGTATCTGTAAAGTAATGCCAATAAAAAGGCTATAAACTCAATAAATAATTTTTTGAAAATTTTGTTTTTATTTTTCAACATTTATTATTAATGTGGTAATTATATCACTCACACACATTAAATAAGTGTGTAGTGAGGATATGTTATATCTGACTTAAAAAAAAAATATTTTCGTTTTTTGTTCTGCGATAGAATTGACGCTTTTTTATATATGGATTTTAATTGAATAAAACAAATGAAAACTAAGAAATGTTAGTAATTTAATTTAAGGAATATTAAATAGACTATCAAATACTTCTTATTTGAATAAGCTATCATCCTTAGTTACCGAGATGTTAGGGTATGTTGGTGACCCGGATTCATTGAATGGAATTTAGAAAATTACAACTAAATAGTTTATTTTGTATTAAAGCTCACAATTGCAAGTACGTTTATTATACATACATCACCAGCTACATCTATAAATCCATACCCCGTTACAATCCAATTGACGCATTACCTATTAATTAATCGCTCCACGCTAATTATCGAACACAAGTGCCTACACGAACGGTCAATAACACAAAGGGTTCAGTACATCGTTATATCGAATCTGTGTAGGAGCATAGTCTTGTAACATTGGCTATTATGACGGCCCACAGCCCGCTGTATAGCACATAGGCGGTCTTGACGCCCACATAGGTATTCAAGACATTGATCTTGGTGTACAATGCTTTGTCCTGGTCAGTGACTGGTGAATGGCCGCTCTCAAAGGAGACCTGCATACAACAAACTGTATTTCTGTGACAAAATTAACTATCGGTGCGATACTACTATTTTCTGCGTACTATTTCAGGGTTCAATAGGATATATAAACTGATATCTCCACACTTTCGGCTTAATAGGGTCAACACGTCTTTCATGGGTTATAATAAAATCCTCGAGACCATTTTGAATCTTTCCGAAAACATGTTTAAAACTCAAATCAAAAAAGTCCTCTGTAAGAAAGCATATTATAAACTGGATGATTATTTAAATGATCAAAATGCTTGGGTCTGAGGTCACTAGCTTATAGTTTATTTACTTTACTGTATAGTATCAATTATTTTATTAAATAGACAATGTATTATTGTATACATAACTTTAGCTGAAGAATTTATATTGTAATAGTTATTAAGTCGTGTTATGTTGTGGAGTTTCTGGCCGCATCTTCTCTACAGCGACAACACGTTCCGACGCGGTGGTAGCTTTAAAAAAGATTTGACGTTTGATAAAAGTGTTGTAAGCTCCTATATTGAATAAATTATATTGACTTTGACTTTGACTTTATAGGCGGATTTATGATTCCTGATAATTTTATTGTAATAGACATAACAAGGCCGTTTCCGTGTCTCATCACATGACTGTTCTTTACACCGATAATTTTTACTTTGAATGTAGTAGTATTGTAGTAATAGCAAAAATAAAACCGGTCAAGTGCGAGTCGGGCTACTCGCGCACCGAGGGTTCAGTACCACACCACTACACAACAAAATAACTAAAAAAAAATTTTTTGTCCTAGACCTTTAACACGAGACCGTCTCATACTTGGCCGTTTTTTATTATTTGTTGTTATACTGTAGAGTTTGCTCTATAATAATCACACCAAGTTTGACGCTTGGATGTATGACGTGAGGGTGAGAAGAAAAATGTTGATAAAACTATTTCTTGAATGAGAGTATCCCCCTAAATTTTTTACTATTTGAAATTTTTATTAAAATTATTTTATTTTTATTAACGCGCCATAATAACACACATTCTGTGACAATTTTAACTGTCTAGCTGTTATGGTTAAAACGTTACAGCCCTAAATAGGTAGGACAGACAGACAGACGACGGACGGACGGAAAGACAACGTAGGCAATAGGGTCCCGCCCGTTTTCACCCTTTGGGTACCGAATAATAAAAATAACAACAAATTCTTTAACTGCTTAATTTTCTTAATAATTATTAATAGAGACGTTTTGCCGCAGAAAAATGTACCCTTAATTAGATACTTTGCTCTCCATATTTTTCGTTTTTTGTTTCTTCTTTCCGAGGCAGGTTTTCCGAGATGGCTTGGATTCTCGCAGACTGTTTCGACATTCGTACCTGTCTATTGTATGACATACTATAGTCAGGTTCAGTAATCTTGATATTTTTCATCTCTTTTTATCTTTACATACATACATAAGTACATAATAGTCGCACTCGTCTAACATCAACATAGGCGGAGACCACAGAATAGATGTCAACCGCGTAGCATACAAGGTGTTCAAATATTTCTAAGCAGCGTAACTTTTCAATAAATGCTTTACAGTATATGTTACCAATTATATCTAAACGTGTATTTTGTCATCAATACCTGAACAGCTAATTTTCCATTATTTCTTTACAATTTTGTTTAAAATTATAATGTTAAACAAGGGAGTAATGTGTTTTTTCCTAGACCGCTCATATGTTTATGATCACCCTGACTGCGTAGATACATTTCATGTTCAAGGCGTTCAAATATTTTTGATTGGTTATGTGTAAACAAATTATTGAAAATTAGAACTGCTTTGAAATATTTGCCCACCTTTTTGCCATGATATATCTAATGGCGACTGTCCATTATTATTTCATCATGCACTGCATCAGCATTAGGTTCTCACATCATATCTTCATTCGTTACCAGTAAAATTAAAAGAATATTGTTTCTAAGTAGTTTGTTTATATATATATATAGAATAAAAAAAAAAAAAGTAGTTTGTTTAGAATCGAGAGCAGAATCGAATTATCATGGGTTCAACATAGGTAATTTTTTGGATAAATAATTTGTTTGTAAAATTTAAAATTTACTGAACTCGATCTCAACCCACCGCACAGGCACACTCACCCTACTTACTACTAAAACAATATTCTTAAAATGTATCAATGAGCACGTTAGCGCTATCATTCATTGCTGAAATGATAACAAACCTTTTTTGCCTCAATACTTAAAAAGCGAATAACTTTAAATTGTAACTATCAAAATAATGAAATTAAATCAGTTAGGGTGTATGAGGTTTTGCGCTTATTCATTAACACGTTGTATAACTTTAATGCAGCTGAAATAAAGTAAACCTTATACCAGTCTAAGGCTAAACATAAATACAGGGTCTTTAATAATAATAAATAATAAATATCTTGGACATTGCCATATACAAATTATCTAGCCACATTTAAAGTACCAGAATCTAGCCTGGACTTGTGTTATGATGACTAGACAACGATACAGAATACATATACAACGTGTTAATGAATAAGCGCAAAACCTCATACACCCCAACAGATTTATAACAAAATAATAAGATTGAAATAATAATTTCATTATATTGATGGTTAAAATTTAAAGTTATTCGCGTTTTAAGTTTTGAGGCAAAAATGATTTGTTATCATTTCAGCAATGAATGAAAGCGCTAACATGCTCATGGATACATTTTAAGAATCTTGTTTTGGTAGTAAGTAGGGTAAGAGTGCCCGAGCGGTGGGTTAAGATAGAGTTCAGTAAATTTTAAATTTTATAAATAAATTATTTAATATTTTGAAAAAAATTACCTATGTTGAAACTATGATAATTCGATTTTGCTCTCGATTCTAAACAAACTACTTTCTAGTTTTGCGTTAATTCATTAACACGTTGTATAGATACAAACATCCATGACTCGGGTACAAATATTCATATTCATCATTCAAATATTTGTCTCTTACGGGATTCGAACCCGCGACCCTCAGCACAGCAGGCAGTTCACTACCGACTGTGCTATCGGGTCGTCCTTCAAAATATCCTTACGTTTTTTAAGGGAATGATAAGAAAGATGTCCAGTTTAATGGTATGATCATTTCCTTAAAAATCCGTCAGCATATTAAGACCCTAACATGGCAACTATCAAGATCAGTAGGTCCCACTATCTGCCCTCAGTTCGGTAGCTTGCAGCTAAAAATAAGCGCATCTGTAGCAGGCTCAGGGCTCAGGCCAAACGGGTAATGCTCGTTATTATCATAATAATGTGTACAAAAACTGAAAGCGAGCAAAAATTTGAGAAGCCAACAATTTTTCGCATACTACTGTGGTTTTCTTGTTTTCAGGTAAGTGGTTGGAGACAGATTCCTATTTTAAGACATATTTAGAAGTAGTAGAACTGCTGTGAGTGAATTTTAAGTGGTTTATTGCATTGAACAGATAATAATTGCATTTGTCAAAATGCGTGATGATTTTTCAGGAAATAAAGTGATAAAAAGAAGTCTGAAATTAGTAAAAGAATGGAATAAAATAGAACACATCACATCTTTAGACCTTAATTTAAAAAAACACAATCTGCGTAACTTACATGACTTTATTTTTATCAAATAATATATTCACTGTACTACTAACTAGTGAAAAGTTGATGTTCTAAGTTTTCAGAATATCCCTGACTACCTCGGGGAATATAGTCGTGAGCATATGCTTATGTATTCTCTGTGAATCAACGCAATTAAGGGTATACTACTGTGGGCGTGTCCCATACTAACGAAGTCTGGTGATATTTTCAATACTAACCGATTAAACTCAATGAAATTTTGCAGAAACAATCTAGAAACAAATCTCCATGCTTGTATCGTGTCATATTTTCCTTAAAATGTACAGTTTTAAAGTTACAGTGCCTCAAAGATTTCCATACAAATCTTAAATTAATCCTAGCATTGTAACTGTATATTTTAACGAAAATCGGACACGATACAAGCATAGATATTTGTTCCTAGATTGTTTCTGCAAAATTTCATTATGTTTAATTGGTTAGTATTGAAAATATCACCAGACTTCGTTTGTGTGCAGCGCGCATTTACGCATTCGGAATAAACTTCTCTTAAGCAAACTCGACTAAGTACACACGGCGACACATCAAGCTATACAAAACCAACATAAGCTGGCCGCGCGACGTTATACGTTACGCGAACTACGCGCGGCCAGCTTATTTTGGTGTTGTATAGCTTGATGTGTCGCCGTGTGTACATACTTCTTCTACAACACTCGTACATAAATAAACATAAGTTTGATACATTTACCAAATAACCAATCTTTATTTAAGCCTGAAGTTGTATTCAAGCCCAAGTTTAGCATATTGAAGGGGTCTCTAATTACGTAAAACAATATGAAAATATCCCGCCTAATTAGTTGTCTACCTACATAGCGAACATTGACTCAAGGAATTTTCCATGCAAATTTCCAAGAAGGTATTAGTAACACCTTATGTATGCGAATGACAGAACGTTCTCGCATATAACTTAGCACGATTTTCATGGCAATGAACTTAAGACGAAGGTATCAAATTAACACATAAGCACAATCAAAACGACGAGTCGGCGTGACGGGCCATCACTCCACGGAATACGATCAAAGCATTCAGCCGGATTAAGAATAATTAGCTAATTTGTCATTTTAATGTCACATGCCATCACGTACCGCATTTGAGCCTTGGAAGAAAAAATGCATAAATATTTTAATCCAAGTTAAAGTATATCGTAAAAACTACTGCGGCATAACTCACGAGTCTTTGCCTTTTGTGCGGTTTAAAAAATAAAATGGAGTGTTTTAAAAAAAGAACATTAGTTTGCGCGACGGATCAGTCATCCGCGTGTCTTGGCGGGAAACACGTCTCGAGTCATTCAATGCGTACTTTACCAAAGTTATTAGCTCGCACGTGAACATTAGTTCGTTCCACATACGAAGACTGGTAAATCAAGCCACTTTCGTTCTAATTACGTCGACGTAAGTGCTCTAGCAGGAAATTTCGTAAGTGGGATGAACTCTAATGACGATTTGATTTTGATCGTTGATGCGAGAGAAGCTCTGGCATACGATTTGCTTCTTCAACTTTGAAAGGAGACTTAATTAAGGCAAACCTACCTATTCAAATACGTATCCAGTCAGATCGATCAAGGTATTCTTTGGGCTAATTATCCAAACTAGCTCACTTTCAAATGTTAGATGTACTTATACTATTTTTTTTTTAAGAACTAACCTTCGACTCTAAAATTTTTTTTTTCGGTTACCTACTTCTGTATATTACTTTGATGACAATAAATCTACACAAAAGAAAAGAAAATTAGAATCCGCAACGCAGACTTCCTGGTGCGAATGGTTCAATTTGAACACCACCTCACTATACAGGACTGCATCTCCAGGGTCCGCATAACCCTAATGATACCCAACTTCAGATAAGTGATGGCACCACAAGAAGAAGAAAAATGTCGGCTCAAACAAGATTCACATCTTCTATATCCGCCACAAGCTTTGTCAATAGCAACACACAAGATAAAATCCTGCACTAATTACAGGCGATTTTGATAAAATCTTCAATTTACAAGAGAAGACTTTACAAGAAGTCCAAGAAACATATTTTGTCTTGATCCTACAGCCTGTGAATGCTTTATCGTAATTCAAAAGGATTTCGCGGCAGCTGGAAAATATTCTGACACCGAAGATGCCCAATAACTAACCTACATACTAGGGGACTGAGTTCTCGTGGTGAATTATGACTCTCTCTCAGTTTCCTTAGTAAAAGAAGACTCTCCCCTGTAAACTAAAACAGAAGCACCAGCACTATTAATAGGGAAAGATTCTTAAATCATTTTACAAAATCACACCTTTAAAATAAGCTTTTACCCGAATGGAATTTTAAACCACCCACGATAGTCCGTCAAGCGACCGTCGACCGTCCGTTCGTCATCTAATGATGAATACAGACTCTCGACTCATTAGCTGAAGGGCTTAGCGTTCCGAGGCACTTAATCATTCGAACAAAGCACTACCTACTCGCGAGAGCAGCCGAAAGCATCATTCTTCGTCAGAAATGTGTGAGTTTGGGACAAGATGTAGATAGAAGCGATTTTTGGATAACTATGATTGTGTAGTGGTATTTATCATAAAAGGTTTCTTCTACCTCTAACAGAAAACAAAAAAATCGTTAATAGGGTCAAATCAAAGAAGCCTACGATCACAGTACCTAATGCGTTCACGCTTCATTCAGAAAAACGTTGATATTTGTATTTACGAAATACATACTGAAAATTAAACTTTTTTATGAGCATGTGATATATAACTTAACGATAATGCGCATATTTATTTGAAATATCCCAATAGTCAAGATTTTTAATAAAACTAAATCTAATTCAACACAAAGAATGCCCTCTGAAGACTACCATCGCGATCGCAGACCGCACTTATATAACCATACATAATATAATTCGGGTTAGTACCTACCTATAACAATATTAGCAAGTTATTACTGACAGCTTGTTATATCATCGACTAAAATTAACGGATTAAAATAATCTAACAATTGGGATTAATGGCTTCTTTAGGCAAACTAAGCGACGCAAAGTAATAAATCGCTTTAGATTTGATACTTGAACCATGAAGGGAAGAATGAACGAAGCTCAAGCATATGTGCTTAAACTTAGTTCTTTACTATGCTAAAACTTCTGACTACCTAGTAAGACTTCGAAATTTTAGTTATTTACATTAAAATTGTATACAGAGTGAAATTGATATCATTAGCATCCTTTTAAACTAAGAGTCTACCCATCAATCTGAACAACTTTTACTATATGAGCACACTGACCGGAGCAACAAAAAAATCAGCTATTGCATACATTTGAGTTCAGGTAGGCATTGCCATTATGGAACAGCAGATTTTTATTGTGCTCCGATCGGTTTGCTCCCATAGTAAAAGTTGTTCAGTTTGATGGGTAGACTCATAGTTCAAATTTAAAAGGATGCTAATAATATACATTTCACCCTGTATTTCTTAATAAAAATATGATTAAGGTTTTTTTGTTGATTTATTGACAGGATGATCAGATCATTAAAATTAAAATCTTGCTCTATGGGAATAAAATCGAAATCAGTTGCAATAAACATTCTTCCCAAGAGACGAGTAGGTTTTCGCGATTTCGATTATAGAGAAAATTTTTCAGTTTGATCATGCCCTTAAAAACTGTCAGCATATTAAGAAGAACCCTATATTTTCACAAATATTTCATTTATCCAGTCTCATGTAAATGCAACATTTTTTTTTTTTTAATCACGTGTCAGCATAATCGCATGCGCTGTAAGCATAAGCATAAAGCATATGCTCACGACTATATTCCCCGAGGGGGTAGTCAGAGCTATTCTGAAATCTCAGAACATCCACTTTTCACCAGTAGTACCGAAACTCTGTCCAGTGTGACGGGGGGTGAGCCTGTCGCCACTTATAATGGACAGTGGGTACAATACATGCCTCGAAATTGAAGCATGCAGGTTTCCTCACGATGTTATCCTTCACCGAAAAGCCAGTGGTGCTACAAATCGTACATAAATTCCTACAAACTCATTGGTACGAGTCGTCCTGGACGGGGATCGAACCATCGCCTCCTGCACGGCAGGCAAGATTACTCGCCACTCGGACCACCACGGCTGCGCTGTAAATACTTTGGAAATACTAGTAAATACTTTGGAGGCACGGCTCGTATTATTGTAGTAGATCTGTACCTACCTCTACCTACCTATGGAAAAACATATGATAGCATAAACAAGCTTGTTTTAAATGTTTCATACTTGATTACATTAACAGAAAGTCTACAAAATGTGGTCCGTTGTATTCCAAAACACCTTTCATTAATATTTTAAAACCGCTAACGTCAACGTCCTCGCACTACCTATTCTAGAGACTAAAGTCAATGACATTTCCTAGTCTAAAACAGCATAAAACAAAACATATTTACACGATGCTAGTACCAGGCTAGTACCTAAATCGTGGCTGCATTCAAGCCGCGTCCGCAACACTATATCAGCTGGTTTAATTACCATAATTAATTAGATCGCTCTGCGCGGACGTGAGTTGAATAGAGGATTGATGCCGGTAACATATCGATGCTATTAAATCGTGGAGGTGACGACTCTACACCTATTCGTATACTTTTTAAAAGCCGTCATTAGGATTTTTTATTCATGTCGCAGTTATTTTGGAATCATTGGGTAAGTTAATAATGCTAGCAAAATAATAAAACTGAACAATGTTGAAATGCTGGAAATTATTCATATCTGACAGATTTATTTAGTTATGTCAACTCTAAATCATCATAAAGATTAATTTTTCGGGCTCGGTATCGAACATCTTATTTTATCCTATCCTACTAATAATTATTTTAAAATATCAACGTTTGTGACGATGTTTCGATATTTTTGGCTCAATCACGCAAAATCGGCAGAACGAATTTGGATGAAACACACACTGATAGTATACGTTCTGGATTGACACATAGGATACTTTTTAAAGTCCACGTAATTTTTAATTATAAATTATCCGCCGTTTAATATTTTCCTTCAATTTCCTCAATGGATAGACAACATACCCTGGACTAGACCTTCTTTTCATAATTTGCCTATTTTACGATATTCCAGCGACATCCAGTCAGTTTCGGCTATCATGCAGCGCAATCAATCATCCTAACCTACACGTAAGCCACACCGCATTCGGTCCGCTTTTTGTTCTAGCTCCGTTACGAATTGGTACAGGATTCGGCTTGGTATTCCGTGTGACACTACCAAGTGTTATTTTTAGGTGGAATTAGAAATAACTTAGGTTGTAGTGTGTTCGGGGGATGTGAGGGGGTGGGGGGTGGGGGGTCTGGTCATTCCCTTAAAAAACTGTCAAAGGACCCTGTATATCGCAAAGACAGTTGAATAACACACAAGGTAAGTAAATAATGGAGGGCGTATATCATTAATTGTACCTACCAGCATTGTCGTGGGTAATAGGTATATTATGCCCACAATACCTAATGCATGATACGTATTTCTACAAAATATAAGTGCAAAGGCTTGAACGCGTAGGTATCTGTAGTAGCCGTATATATCGAATAATCAGGCAATTAGTGGCCGCATGCGGTGGCCACCCGAGTGTGCTCGAGAGCGCGCGTGCCCTTGCTAATTGTGCTTTACTTTATTGTTCATTTGTTACAGTAGGTTCCTATTGTTTTTATATTTTACTAGCAGCCCGTCCCGGCTTCGCATGGGGTAGACAATTGTCTATTTTACCAAGGATCCCTAATTTTTTTCAAAATGAAATGTAGCCTATGTCAAATTGGAAGAATGTAGCATTCTATTGGTGAAAGAATTTTTTAAATCGGCCCAGTACTTTTTGAGCCTATTCATTACAAACATACAAACATACAAAAATAGGTACAAGTCTTTCCTCTTTATAATATTAGTGTAGATGAAAAACTGGATAATTATCTGTAAGCACTCTATTAATAAGACGTTTATTCAGACTAATCTTAGTCTTACTAAGTAATGATTAACAATTATTATAACTAACTTTTACTAATGGATAGAATTATATATTGTCTGTTACGAAAAATGCAAATCAAATAGTGACTACACTTCGATGATGCACTACTTCACGATTATAAAGGTAATACGTAAAAGATTCTTTGCCACCCATAAAGCATCGTTACTTCCAAATATAAAATAAATTCAAATTAATTATTTTCTGATTTAAAAAGTTATGCTCTACAAAAATAACCTCTTCTACGCGGCGGGAATAGTCGTCAAAATTGGTAGCCCTATTTCAATATCATACGTGAACCTAAATAGGTCTAGATATTGATAAGAAAAAACATGAAAATGTATACAACTTCCAGAACCATTTTTTCCAAAGTAATAAAACCATTGTAAAGCAAGCATTATTAAATTTTCTCCACATTTAACCAAACTAGCCTATATTTCGAAACCTTTTAGTGCAAACATAGCAGAAGCTAATGAAAATGTAGTAATGGATAGGCGGAAAATGATTAATCGTAAAGCGGAAATGGCAAGGTGATAGCAAGTCACGCGCAAGGCACGCCGTGGCACTACTTGCGTGGAAAATTAGCACAACTGCTAGAGTGTGTGAAGAATTGACATGTTTGTATAACAGTCTATAATATAACGGCTTTATTTAAATTAGAAACATGTAATGTTTTGAAATGCTCATGTCCCAAAGTTGCACCGAATTACAACTGTGGTTGCATTGCACTGTAACTGTGCTCAGAAAATCTCATGTAATTAAAAATTAATTTAAAGTGTGTTTTCATTTGTTTTATATAGTTTTTAATAATGTATAAAACATAATTTTAAAGTTCGTACATCCTTAAAATTATTTAAATATCCGATATTTTGGCAGTGTTTGCATTTGATAGTTTGCGAAATTATTTTTTACTTTCTAAGAATGTCTGTAAATTACTTAAATAAAGCACAATTCAATGATTATTACAGTTTTGTAATTATATTTAATTTATCTGAGGCTATAAAATGCATTTTAAGAATTTGTTCTTAAATAAACATAGTATAGGTAAGAAATTTTACCATTTCACTAGGGTAAATTAAAATTAAGGGTAAATTTTAATTTACCCAGTCCAAATAGCAATGCAATTTTAAGGCTCTTTTGAATTACAGAAACAGAGATTTGAAAAACTTCCTATCACTTATTCTTAGAACGGCTTTAGTAACGTCCAAAATATGTCTGATAGTGTGTCTTTCTCATAAATAAATCATATTTGCTAATCAGAATTGGCCAGAATGCTATACAGGAACCGGAAAATCATTTCGCCCTTATTTGGAATGAAGTATAGTTACTAAACAAACACGAACAGGCGCTTAACTAAACTAAACAATGCGCCCTAATCTAGCGTGTCACATAACTAATCACAAAATATCTTTCCTACTTTATTTTTCTTAAAAAGCTACTCGAATTCACCGTCGATTAAGCGTGGAATGTATTTATTTAGGGTTCCGGCCGCCGAGCCTTAATGTGGCCAGTGAAAAATGACACCGGACAGCCCTGAAATTATGTACATATGTAATTTGTGGATTGTGGCCCCAGGGAGAGGTGGGTTTCGGAACGTAGTGCGTGCATTATTGTTTTGGTTTAAGAAACTTTGGTAATGTTTATAACAATCTCAAGATTGATTCACATTTCTAATTACTACATTACATTTTAAATTATTTACTTACATTATATAAATATGCAACATAATGTTACCCATTGTGGGCGCAGCAAAGCAAAGATATCAATTATTAAAAAGTACAGTAAAATTTTTCATGGTTGGTGGTCGGAAACGAATTGACTTTCCTTTTGACTCCATTGAAGTGTTGATGAAGCAACTAGTAAGACTAAGTTATAGTATAGCATAATTTAGGTATCTAGTACTCTTTCTTATACTGTACTCAGGGTTTAGGGACGGAATGACGAGATACAAGTTAGAGACAGTAGCTGGGCTTTTGCCCAAAAACATAGTTGCAACATGCAAAATACATAGTTTTAGACATGAGGTGTGTACGGGGTATAACTATTAACCGGGACTCATTCAAAACCTTGGTCACATTAAGAGAAGTGAAAATACCAACGTCTCCAGATTTTCCTGCATGGGAACTATTATGGAGAATGTCTTGTAGAAGAAGGACTTTCAGGCTTAAGAACTTGTGTGAATGGTTCGATATAAACACCACCTTAATGTTAAGGGCTGCAGTCTCCAGAGTTCGAATAGGCCTAATGAGAGCCAACCTCCGATAGGAGATTTATTTAGTCGTATTACATTAGAGTAGCGACCGCGTACCGGAAAGCACAACGTAGGCACCGCAAGGTGGAACGACGACCTGGTGAAGGCGGCGGGAACCCGTTGGATAAGAAGAGCGCGGGACCGGTCGTTGTCGCAATCCTAGGGGGAGACCTATGTCCAGCAGCGGAAGTCTATCAGCTATGATGCTAGAATTTTGGTCTCAAATGTAGGATTATGAAACCGGAGACAGAAATCAAAATTAAACGTGACATTAATATTTAATGTCAATTATGTCCTTTTCAACAATTTGACGCGATCCATGTATAGGATATGTAGGTACCTAGATAGACTTGTAATTTAACGTAAAACATATGCGTAACGTAACGTTAGGGTGGTACGCGTACCGCAGCGTAGGGCGTACCGGAAGCGTATTACTCGCCAGCAGTGGCCGGAAATCGGCAATATATTGCGATCGGCCATGCCGTCGCCGCTCCGAGCGTAAATAACTGTCCTTGATAAGGAGCCGTATTTATGCCTTCAGGGACACCCACGTGATTTGTGGATTCAAATTGGGAGTCATCGTTTTGGTACCTACATGCAGGGTGCTATTTCATACTACAGGGTCCTTTTAATATCCTGACACTTTATTAAGGGGATGATCAGACCGTCAAACTGAACAACTTTCTCCATGCGATCAACTTCAAAATCGCAAAAAAGAAATCAACTGTAGCCATACTATTGGCTCGAATAGGTTTGCAGTTTTGTATGAAACAGCGGATATTTTTTTGCGATTTCGATATTAGTGCCATAGAGAAAGTTGTTCCGTTTAATGGTCTGATCATCCCCTTAAAAATGTGTCAGCATATTAAGAAGGGCCCTGTTTACACAAAATTAAATGCGTTACGTATCGAACAGCTTGCTTCAGACCATCAAACTGGACAAACTTTTACCATGAAGCAATAAATTAATGAATATTATGAAATATCTTATTCGCGAGAATTAATATGCTGTTACGTATAGAAAATGTAAATAGTTCGCCTCGAGTACAGCATTCGATACGTATAAGTTACGTTACTACACTTGTTTGTCCTCTTCAGGATATTCGATTCTTCAATTATCGTATCGAATGCTTCAAAACACGGTTTTCAATATCCGAAGAGTTGACTGTATAGAAACAATAAGCTCGTCCTTCGTACAACGTCTTCTACCTATTATAGTGTAACAAAATAAGTAATTTAAGCATTGTACATAGTTTTCGTATCATTATCATCAGGGTGTAAGAAAACCTCTCCCCAAAACTCAAAGGGGTCAAAGTACCCTTCAATATGACCAACTATGAAAACTGAAGACGCAATCAGGAATTTTATACTAAAATCAAATACCTACCACACAAAATGTACAGAACAACAATTTTGTTTAGTTTTCATTGTTGGTCCTATAGTGAACGTTGTTTATATCGATGGGTACTTTCAAATCTTTAAGTTTTCGGTAGAGGTTTTCTCACACCTTGTATGTCACACTGCAACTGCACTGCATAAGCCTATTCGCGTAAATAAGCGTGCGAAAGAGCGGAGCGTTTTCATAAACGAGTTATCATGTTTTTTTTGCATTTGATACAATAGTAAACTTGCATCCAAAAGTAAAGGTAAAATTTAAAATTGTGGAGCACACATAGATACAATGTTTACAGCAGTACGGTGTAACGTGTAGGATGTCATTAGCCGGGGCCAGCGATGGACCACGACATTTATTTTACGGCATCCGGCTATAAAAGTGATCCAGTGCCTGCATTCTGCAGCGTTGCCCGTTGGCCGGCTCAAAGAAAGAACTAGCTGGAAGTGATAATGGGGAGTTAAGAATATGGATTACAAGGCGAGTGGCTGCGACACTTCATTTTTGAGTGTTAGGTTAATATAACGAATGATGGATGTAATTTAAAACATATTTTAACATTTGAATTTTGCACCACTATCGCTATTCTTCTATTCTTGTTTTCCTGGTTTCTGAAATCAAATTTCTAATTACAAACCTCTGAAAGTGAAAGAAAATATTCCAATTATTCAAATTCATATATCCAATCTTATTACCCGACTGCGCCAGAAGGAGGGTTATTAGTAATGTATTGGTACCGTATACTGTTCTGCTATATGTTTACAAATTTGCTATCCAATCCAAATTATCCATGAAGTACTTTACACACCATTGCATTCTGGACTCCTATATCTGCTAGTGAACTTAGCTTTAATTGCATATTAAAAAGGTGTCACAGTGTCTCAACATTCCTAGACATGACTTTATGTGATTGTATTCATTTGAACACAAATCTCTGTTTTCTACACACTAAATAAATAAAAAACATCCATTGCCACATTAAAATCAATTCAGGCTACCACGTTTCGACGCGGTGGTAGCTTTAAAAAGATTTGACGTTTGATAAGTGTGCTTCAAGCTCCTATATTGAATAAATTATATTGACTTTGACTTTGAAACTAAAAAAAATATTTTCAACTACTATATCTTGTAAAAGTAAATAAAATGTTATAATAATAGTAACATCAATGAAATACTAGAGCAAACTATGTTTAAAATTCTCAAAGCAAATAAAAACTTTTGTATTTTATTACGAGTCCCTTCCAGTAACGGTAGATCCTGGCTAGCCCATAGTCCACGTCCCCACGGAAGTGATAAAGCTTTTTGGCTAAAAAAGCATTTGGGTGGCGATGGCGCGGAAGCAAAGTGGAAATTTCTAACCATAGACTAGATAATCTTGAGGATGGTTAGAGGGTAGACAGAGATTTTGTTCTGCCAAGTGGAACGATAAGTTTTTATGGTCAAATCGTCAGACTGAAACGATCGAACATGACGTATGAAGTGAGGGTTTAAGATGATTGTCTTCCTAAACCCCACTTGCGTCAACCTGGCTTAGCAATGAATTCAGAGTAAAAAGCTCTCTCAGTTGTTTTTATACATAAAATCATGCGTTACTAACTTAGCCTGGAATTTATTAATAAAAAAATTGCGCGCTGCATACAAACGAAGTCTGGTGATATATTCAATAATAACCAATTAAAGTCAATGAAATTTTGCAGAAACCATCTAGAAACAAATCTCTATGCTTTTATGTTGTAAGATTTTCGTAAAAATATACAGTTTAAATGCTAGGATTAATTTAAGATTTGTATCGAAATCTTTGAGGCACTGTAACTTTAAAATTATACATTTTAACGAAAATCTGACGATGTCAGATAGTTAGTCTAGATAGTATCTGAAAAATGTAATTGCATATAATTGGTTAGTATTGAAAATATAACCAGACCACGTTTGTATGGAGCTAGGCTAGTCGCCAATCAACACATTCTTACTCGTAAACCTTCATTGTGCTAAAAAGTTTTTGCTAGAGGTTACTAGGAGAAGGACTAGTAGTTGTAGCAAAATTTGTATATAGGGTCCTTCTTTATATGCTGACACTTTTTAAAGGGGATGATCAGACCATCAAACTGAACAACTTTCTTTATGGGACCAATGTCGAAATCGCGAAAAAAAAATCTGCTGTTCCATAGTAAACTGATATTTTACTCGACCCAATTGGACGGCTGATGTTTTTTTCTTGATTTCGACATTGGTCCCATAGAGAAAGTTGTTCAGTTTGATGGTCTGATCATCCGCCTAAAAAACTGTCAGTATATTAAGTTGGACCCTGTATATTTAGCAATTTCAGGAGATGGCAGAAAGTTGTATTACGGTTTAATATAAGCCGTGCACCAACGAAATGGTATTCGTTTTTCTGGATTTAAGCTTCAGATCGATTTATTCTTGAACTGAAATTAAACATTTTAACGGGTTCTTACCAGTTTGTATTTCCCGATATTTATTATGTTTATAAACAGATCAGAATCTGCTACTGACCTTAAGAGGATATAATTCGGAGCGCGCTCCATACAAACGTACCATGGTGATATTTACAATACTAACCATTAAAGTCAATAAAATTTTGCAGAAACAATCTAGAAACAAAGATTTCCATACAAATTTGAAATTAATCCTACCATTGAAACTGTAAATTTTAACGAAAATCTGACTCCATACAAGCATAGAGATCTGTTTCTAGATTGTTTCTACAAATTTCATTGACTTTAATTGGTTAGTATTGAAAATACCACCATAGTACGTTAATAAATCCCCTTAAACAAAGTATTTTTCTATCGCATATTGAAATTAAACCTGGGTTATGTGTCATTTAACCTACCATAACGAAATTTTATTCGTTTGATATAAGCATGAAAATAATAACGTTTACAAGCACTTACCTACATTGTTTCAGCCCTAAACTGAAGCCATAAGGTATTTATTATGGGAAACAGATTACATCACAGCTATTACAATAGGTACATAGGCGTATACAGTATGAAATTCATATCATTAGCATCCTTTTAAACTAAGAGTCTACCCATCAAACTGAACAACTTGGAGCAAACCGATCGGAGCAAAAAAAATCAGCTGTTCCATACTAAACTGCAATGCCTACTGGACTCAAATGTATGCAATAGCAGATTCTTTTTTTTTGCCTTGGTCGGTTTGCTCCCACCGTAAAAGTTGTTCAGTTTGATGGGTAGACTCTTAGTTTTAAAGAATGCTAATTATATAAATTTCACTTTGTATATAGGGTCCTTCTTAATATGCTGACACTTTTTTAAGGGCATGATCAGACCGTCAAACGCTGATTTTTTTTTCGCGATTTCGATGTTGGTACCATAGGGAAAGTTGTTCAGAGTGATGGTCTGATCATTCTATTAAAAAAGTGTCAGCATATTAGAAAAGACCCTGTATGTACACAACACAGTTCTTGCATCTAACGACTGCGAAATCGTGAAAACAGTTAATTTAAATAATCAACCGCTATAAAAAGAGTACCTATGAGTATTTATTTGAACTTTACATAATAGTTAGGTTATTAGCCCTTTCATGATTATGTTTTTATGATAGTTAAAATGACTACAGCACTGGATTTGGATCACTCTACTATTTCGATTTATACACTGAAAAAATGTATTGATAATAATATAATCAAACTATTGTGACTTCCAAACTGTTTTGTAGCACGTAATCGAATATTTGATTATAAATAGTGAACAGTTTTGTTATAACCAAACGTTTGTTTATGTCCTACAAAACAATTTCGGAATCACTAAAGTTCCATTTTATTAAAAAAAATTTTTTTTTAATCCTTGTATTTCTGTGGCATACTCAACATGCAACACTCCTGCGCAATCATAAGATGCAAAAGCTGTCAATTCAATGTTAATTCTCTAATGTATATAATTTAAACTAAGTACACTTAGCAATATAAATATCAATGGACAAATTAAACGGGTCCATATCGAGAGTACTGAACACAATGACAAATGAACAGCGATGGGTAAAAAGGAAATGAATCTGATTCACAGGAAATAGGACATTGATTCAATTGAGGGCAGGCCATTGTAGGCAATGAACCGTCACGGTCAGTTTTAACTATGCTCACTGTACTTGCATAATTATGACAATTATTTCGTTGAGTATACTTCACTTTTCGAAAATGGTTTTTCTTTCGACTTTTTTACACTTACATGGTTGTTGGTGGTTGTGGATTAAATCCCAATCTGTAAACAAGAAAACAATTTAAATTAATCAAGTGCTAATCCAAATTGTTATTTTTTTCCATTTGAGGTACGGAATGCTGAATAAAGTCGGACTAGCACACGGGGGGTTCCGTACCACCATACAATATTACCAAAAAAATGCGTTTTCTCCGGGATATGTAGCGCAAGCCCGAAACACACATGACAAGTGTTTAATATGTGTTGTTATACTGTAGAGTTTGTTCTGTAATCGTACCAAGTTTGACGTTTTAACGTATTACTGTTTTTACGATAGAGCGAGAAGAATTAGCGAAGTAGCTTCAAAAAAAGATTTGACGTTTAATAAGTGTGCTTCAAGCTCCTATATTGAATAAATTATGTTGACTTTGACTTTGAGAAGAAACATTGCTAAAAAGTGAATTTTCTTGAATGGGGATGGAGACCCCTCTTAATTTTTACTTTTTATTTTTTAGTATTTGTCATCGAATCCAATACATAATCATAACAATACATAATCTGTGAAAATTTCCACTGGCTACCTATTACGGTTCAGAAGATACAGCCGTCTGAAGCTAGGACGGATGGACGGACGGACGGCCAGGCAGCGTAGGCTTATGAATAGGGTCCCGTTTTCACCATTTGAAAAGAAAAAACAAAATTGTTTTTCACGTTGTAATGCTTCATACGTGAGCTTTCGAAAACATGTCATTGGAAGTTAAATTTTGTGAAAGTGATGTGATGAAGTTTTGCTTATAATATCAGCATGTTTTATGTTTGACTTATGTCATCGAATTTGCATCAATAAACACACCTAACCATAGAAACACCCTTAAACCAATCACAAAGTCTCATCTAACGCAATCCAATAACTTTCGGCAAAATAAAAATTAATCAAACCTCTACACTCCCCTATTAGAAAATGATTTAGTCTGGGACTCCATAGACCCCACTTCAGCAATTAGTTGCGCTGGAACAATACGCAGTGATTTTTACAGTTTATTTCCCATAAACATGTCGCTTGACGAAACCCTTATGACTGGAAAGTATGTATGAAAATAGCTTGTTTTGTACAGCTTCGTACGTAGAATGAACTATAAACGATCGCCCCAAGCGCCATCTGTCGCGCTCGGTCAATGCACTACTAAGTAATATTGGTAATTGCTTCTCATCACACCGTTTCTGCTTTGTAAATAGACACCCTCTTTGTTAAATTCTTTTTTGTTGGATAAAATTTTATAGTAAAGATGTTTGGAAAAAGAAGTCTTGAAAAACATGAACAAATAATTAAAACGCTTTATGTAAAAGCGGACAATGTGTCTTCTTAGGGCTTTCCTCCTCTATAGGCATTAGAATCGAGCAAATGAATAGTTTGAGCGGTGAGGCAATGTTATCACGATGTTTCATTATTTCCTTGTAAATACAAAACGGCGACGGGCTCACTCCCCTTCACACTGGAATGGTTTTCGGTATTAGTGAAACGTGGATGTTCTGTGGTTTCAGAATATCTCTGACTACCCCCTCGGGGAATATAGTCGCATATGCTTATGCTTAAGATAAATACAAAACTCTCATATGCAAGATTCGAACTTTGCAGGATTGTCAAAATAATAATTCGGATTTTCAAAACCATGTTCCCAGGGCAGTTAGACTTGATAAGATCATTGCTGACTGGCTGATAAGGCCCATGCGGACACGAAGGAAGAGGATATACTTATATATATTGTAAGGTAAAATCTTACAATACAGTATATCCTCTTCCTTCGTAATCACAGTTTTTAATACTTTAATTGCGATCATTTTCGATCATGTAATGCTCTAATTCGAATGCGAGTAAACAAATGCTTCCAGTGCACACCTGACTTAAATCTAATCATAGCCGCGACACAAAATCGTATAATAGGTATAACAAAATACAGCTAATAAATATGCCAAACCAAAACACCCTGGCAAAATATGAAGTAAATTTCTTCATAATTAAAATGTTGAACAACAAAGAATATTAAAGGCACTCAGCTTAATTTGCCAGCATTACGTGCGCTCGGCTGTTTATTGGCGACGAGAAATTAATATTTCGCGCCGATATCAAAAGTTCACGCTCAACTAACCACCCCCCGGGGCCAGAGTCGCAATAACTACAATCCGGACGACTCGGAGCACCTGAGCAAATGCGCTTAAATCATTATTTTTTACCTCCTGTTACTCAGATCAAACGTTGTCAAGGCTAGGCAGGGAGGCGGGGATTATCGCGAATTATTCACGTGCCATAAAGCGCAAATTACATTGGCAACACGTGCCGTGACGTCTGCTATATTGCGCTCCTCCTCCCGCGGGTTCCGCTCTAAAAACAATCGCCACTGGATACCACGCTTCGCTCGCCTGAATTTAAAATGTATTTCAAACGGAGAACTCACATTAAAACGATTAAAACTTGCCCGATACGATACCCATTGTTGTCTCCACTTTTCCATTGTTAGGATAATGCGTTTCAAAATCAATACACGCATCTACACAATGTTGCAGATGGAATTCATACTAATAAGGAAATATGAACTACACACGGAGTGGAGACGTGGAATGTTTTGCAGGAAGCGATTAATTCAGCGTCGCTGAACAAATAGCGTCATTGGGGTTCGACTGGGTGTCGTATAGGCGTTTATTCGAGCACCTATTAAATTCTGAATGCGAGGTTAATCCGCAATTACCGCCTAGTTATCGCCGGAAGACGGCGGAGATAGTTAGGGCCCGGAAAATATTCCGTTCACTAATTATTCCGCGTAATTAAACGCGAGCATTATCGTGCGACGCCGCCGCCACCTGCCGGCATTGTGCGAACGTGATTTACTGCGATCCCGCCGCGATTCCGTTGCGATTCCATTGCGGATCCCCGGCTCTTTTTGCACCAATTAATTGTCGAATTGCTCGTATTTAATAATTGCTGTGAAATTAATGTGAAGGGCTTCGATAGGTGAGTTACGAGAGGTCCATGCGAGGTTCTATTTAATATTCTTTACCATGAAACTCTTGTTAAGCAATCTACTTGATTTTGATCAAAAATTAATAATATTTTCTCGATACGCAAATTTTGATACAGATTCTCAAAACAGCTGTTATAATTAAAACGACAAACTTCACATTGCTAACGATAATTTTTAAACATTTTCGTACAAATACCAACCAAAAATACCAACGCAAAATATCAGCCTACCAACACAGAAAAATGAAAAAATAATACAACAATATGGGCCTCTGTTATCGGGGCGAAGTCCCTGGGTCCACTCTTATTACGGAACCTCGTCGTCTTATTTGCTCCGGAGAGTTTCCTCTTATTTTTCCGTCTCATCCTGAAGGCGGCACACTTCTTGAGACGAAGCTATGTGTTATTAAAAGTGATAATGGTTTTGTAAGAATAAAACGTAATTTAAGCTGAAGTATATGTTAAAAAGAGAGCCAAGTCCTCTTTGGATAATTAGAAATGTTGAAACCCATACGGATCTCGAGATGAATTTTATAACGTAAGTGTCGTGACATAGTATTTAGTCTTAAAAATGTGTTGAGCATAAGGTATCAAAAGTTACTCGAAACTGTTCACGTAAATAATGGATAACATCCACGTGCCGTGGTGGTACAGTGGCGAGTAACCTTGCCTGCCGTGCAGGAGGCGATGGTTCGATCCCCGTCTAGGCCGACTCGTAACGCCACTGGCTTTTCGGTGAAGGAAAACATCGTGAGGAAACCTGCATGCTTCAATTTCGAGGCATTTATTGTACCCACTGTCCATTATATGTGGCGACGGGCTCACCCCCCGTCACACTGGACAGAGTTTCGGTACTACTGGTGAAACGTGGATGTTCTGAGGTTTCAGAATATCTCTGACTACCCCCTCGAGGAACATAGTCGTGAGCATATGCTATACATCCACGTGCTTGCGATTATTTTGATAACTCTGCCTGCGCACTAACTGCACTACTAACACTACACAACCGTGAAAAGGTCTTATAAATATAATTAATTTCGTGAGATAACTATTTCGAAGAATTATCTGAAATATAATCCACAATAAACACATTTTAAAATACCTAATTATACTTTACCCTTCGATGTAAAATGCATAGATTGAGTAGTTACTCGATCTACGCATTTATTTACTTAATTGGCTTTAGAATTACTGTATTTTTATTACTATACTTCATTCCAAATAAAGACGACGAGTTTAGCCGATTCCTATTTAGCTTTCTGGCTAATTCTGATTACCAAATGTAATTAATTTATTGGAAACTATCCGATATATCTTGGGCGCTACTAAAGCTGTTCAAAGAATAAGTGAGAGGAAGTGTTTCAAATCTCTGTTTCTGTAATGCAAAATAGCTTTAAAATTTCGTTGATATTTTGAATGGAGTATAGCTAGCTATAAAAACCTTTAACCATAATCAAAACCTTGTGACGAAGTACGAAATCGAATTCATAATAATTTAAGAAATAGATAAATAATATCTTGGGCATTGTCCCAGTTACATTTAAAGTACCAGAATCTAGCCTAGACCTTAATGTAATGAGTAAAGTAATAACTTTCAGATTAAAAAAAAAACTTATTTTATTACCAATAAATACAGAAGTTGTTCTTTGGATCCTATGCGTAGCAATTCGTAGATCCGTAGCGCTACGCAGCTTATTAATTATGCTACGAATTACTACGAGCACACTGAAACAAAAAAAAATGAATTTACCTAAACATTTCTATAGATCTTATAGATATAGGCATAAGGTCATTAGTAATTAAGGAGGGCTGGTGCGGACGCGTGGCTAAATATTTCTCGAGGCGCCGCCCGCCGAGTAATTAAAAGAACGGAGGCCGCTCTAGGGGAAATCAAAAATTATTATTCGGCCGCACAGATTTTCTTGGAGGAAAATTTTCTAATATACCTACTAGGCTACTTTTTTATCATTGTAAGAATTTCCAGATTGTTCAGGTCTCTATATTGAACAGTTTTTATTAGGCGAGTAATATTGAAAACGCGAAAAAAATGTGAAGTTCTACACAATTTTACGTCGATAGCAAAAAAATCGTATTACTTAATTTCCTTCGTATATAATGTGGTTTAGTTTGAGGTGGCCAGCAATTGAATTTCAGCTTTTCATAATACAGTATGAACATTAACAAAATTAAAGTTTTCATTAACGTTACTAACGCAGACATTTTATTATAGTAAGTAAAATGTAACTCCAATCAACACAAACAACACCAACACAACATCAACACAACGTTACTCACATCAGTTATCGTTGTGATTTTACATCAATTTTAGTAAAAACCAAAATAGCGAGTAACGATTCATTAATGAGGTAAAAAAAGCTAGCGTCGAGTAGCATCGTTATCGTAAAGAACGTTACGGGCGAAGCGGGAAGCGGGCTCTAGTGTTGCCAGACTTAGAATAATGAGAAGTTTATCAGAACTATCATGTGAAAACTGAAAAAAGTTATTTTATTTAATAAAAGAAGGAGGGCTCCTTCTGGTGCAAAAAGAGTAAGTTATAGCCTGTAAAACCCCACTGTAGGGAAAAGACCTCCCATCAGTGTAGGTCATACTTTATCACGCGGGCCCAATATAACAAGTGGTGATAGCAAGGCAAGTGTAGTGGTCAACAAACTGTCAAGTATTTTTTTAAATGTCCGCGGACCTAGTATTTAACCGCATAACGAGTGATTGAATGTAAAATTGAAGATTGTTAAGCTTTTGAAAACTCATTTTTGTTACTCTACATTATCGTATCAGTAGGCATCGTTTGTTTAGTGTTACATACCAAAATTGAACACTTATGGCGTTGTTTGTCTGTCCGTTCGTCCGTCGGTCACATGCGTTTGTTCTCAGAGACCCGTTAGACATAGAAAGCTGAAACTTGAAATACCTAGTTGTATTTTCTAACGAAGGAGAGATCCATAGGTAGGTAGTCCAACCTAAAATATCGTATCAAAAATTCAGAACATCCTTGATAACAGTCCAAAAATTTTTAACCCAGCAACGGCAACACAGCCACAAAGCCGCCAGAATTAATGACACCCCGTGAAAACCCGAGATGAGTTATATTTTGAGAGGAAAAGGCGCGCGTCAAGTGCCGCGGTTGTTTTACACGCGGCGCGTTTTGTTCGAACTAACGAGGTCAATAGTTGTCGTTCACGGCTCGTGGCTTCCCGGTAACAAGTTTCGTGCATTTTGTTTTTTCTCAGGGTTAAATTGCATAGGTTGATGCTTCTTTATGATTTTCGTAATTTCATACGGGATGGAGAAAGTGATTAGGAGTTTATGTACGCACGGCGACAGATCAACCTACCCATAGTTAGACCTTATGTCCATGAACATAGAGTTCAACTATGGGTAGGTTGATCTGTCGCCGTGTGTACGTACGTAAGTTATAACTTGTTGGATCCCACTGTACATTAAATGGACTCCTCTCACGAATAAGAGAGAGATCGAGAGGGCCTGCCAAATGATTAAAACCATCATCGAGAAAAAATGCTACGTATACGAAGCCCATCGCAGCTTACGTACCACGTAGCTTAGGTACGTAAGCTGTCACGGGCTACGTATAAGCTGCGACGGGCCACGTACACGTAGCATTTTTTTCTCAGTGTACTACTGAACATAGGCCTCTTCCAAGGCACTTCACAAAACTATCCTCGGCCTTCCTCATCCAGTCACTCCCCGCTCATTTAGGTCATCTGCCCAGCGGGCCGCGGGGCGTCCCACACTTCTCCTGCCAGTTCGTTGTCTCCACTCTAGAACTCAGACACCCTATCGGTTTTCAGTTCTTTGGCAAATGTGACCAGCCAATTGCCACTGCAGCTTGCTAATTTTCTGAGCTATTACCAACCACTTTAGTTCTGTGACGTATCACCTAATTCCTGAAGTGATCTCGCAGAGAAATACCTAGCTCTCTCCATAGCTCGCTGAGCGATTTTGAATTGATGAAAAACCTCAGTCCCATCCCCATAATAATATGGTGGAGGCAAAGTAATGAGAACTGAATTTGACTGCCAACAATCTGCGCTATAGTGGATTTGCGTTTGACCTGTGTCGACTGATGGTAAATTATGAGTTGATGACAAATCTGACAATAAAGCATGCTTACCCAGAAGTTGTTTTTTCACTCTAAATGCAAGAATAAATACACCACAGAGACAGAGCTTCAAATAATCAAACTTATAAACAACTACTACAAGATGCGGTGGTGGCATGTGCGTGATCTTTCACTGAAGAGCTCACTTACACACCGCGCGTGGAAAAATCAATCGATGGACGAGCGTGTCACGTGATCATTTTGTGCTCACCATAAAAGCATTTATCTCTGTGGGGTATTTATATTCATATGCTCTTATACCTAATAAAAGTTAAGAATATTTTTCATTCATTGTTTCAGCATCTGTCGAAATCTCAAGAAATTAACATGAAACAAAAAATTATTATTTATATTTTCCATGTTCCTAATTAACTTTCACTATTCTCCCTCTATCAGCGTAACCTCAATTCATAGCCAGAAACCGTAGAAATCATCACCTACCAGAATTTAGTACCACACTGGCACACAAGTTAGTAAATAAAGGGTAGTGCGGTGTCTCGGGGTTGTAATAATGAAAAGTCGGGGAGGCTGGCTAATCCCTCGGGTGGATGTAATCTTGGCCGCGTATCCTGAGAGTCAACATTTCGTGAGTTTGCCTGCCTGAAATTCGTAGTTTACGTTTTTTGATACTATGTACTTGTTCAGCTGGTTTTTACGACAATTTTGAGGCATACCTACAAGTAATCGATTTTCTGCCGATTTATTTAAACTATGTTTATTCTTAATAGAGTCACAAGCTCCTATAATAATAAAACAAAACAGTCATTCTTTAGGACCTGAAACTAAATAAAAATTGTAATTGATTTTAAATTGCGCCTCGGACAGTTGGTGCCGAAATAGAAGAATAATGTCAGCGACAATGTGTGTGCAAAGACTATATTTATATTGATTTAAGCACCTTTTAATATGAATCTCTTATTTTGAAACTAATATAATTTTATTTTACAACCTACGTATATAATAAGTACTGACTGAGATTAACCGTGAACAACAAACATCATCAATAACACAAGCGATTTTTGAGCATCTAGGCGTTGATATCGTGGCGATATCGCCGTTATTCCGCCGCTTCATCGCTGCTACACAACCCCAATTTCGTTGCTATATTTCTGAGTTCAATTAATGTCGCGGCGGAATCGTAGCGATATCGCAAGTGAATCACGGCGATGTCGCTACAACGGCCATTCATTTGTGATGTCGGAGTGATGCAGTTGCGGGCATAGACGATATGCTCAAAAATCGCTTGTGTGATATATCTAAGGATTCCTTATTTTTTCAACTTGTTTGTATGGAACCCTAAATTAACAATAACAAGTGCGTTTGTGCGAGGGAAAGTGGAGACAAGACGCGACTGCTTTCACATTTCGTTTTCGTTTTCACAGACTTTACTGGTTTGCATACGTAATGCAACAGTTCTCACGTTCTCTTAATTTATACTAGATTTACATAAACCGAGAATAATTATTATTTTACTGGTAAATCCAAAAATCTAATAGACTCAAACTAAAAAATTTTAAAAGGCCGTTTGTAACCGTAATTATTAGGGGGGTGAGTTGGCGCCGTGCCCCCTCAGAAAAATCAAAAGTCTTGAAGAAAGAATTATACGTAAAGTATAAGTAAAGTATTTTTTCGCGATTTCGATGTTGGTCGATTGGACGATATTGCTCCACCACATCCGACGTCATGCCAGGATCCAATGAGGATCGCCGTCGACGGACACGTCATTGAGGACATCATCATCATCACCATCGCCTACGCTCAAAAACTTCACGTAAGATAATCTACGTAGTAGTCGTTTTCATAAAGAATCAATCAATCACTAATTTACGTACCGAGCGATTAAGGTCTTGACAGTCATTATCGTACAGTTTTCTCACGGTAGAGAATCTGAATCAATAAAAATATCGAAACTGCGGTCCATATCGCGTTCCTTTCCCTCAATCTCTCATGTCTTTACAAGGATCTCAGTTTTCATCTTGAAAAAAAAGTTAAAAATATAAGGTTGATCAGAGGTACCGATAACCGATGCTTACGCGCTACCGTTTACGCGATCTTTTGTTAGTGGATAATAATAAAAGACCAAACAATGAGGGTAGACAGCACCGACATCTTTGAGGCGCACTTGAGTGAGAAATAAAAAAATTGTAGTGGACTCGTTTTACTTACGTTCCCAAGCTCGTCATGCGTGTTATTTTACGTAGTACAAGAGCTATAAAAACTACAGACACACACATTTTTACAAAAAGACTCGAAGATATTAAGAGGATAGACTTGTACCGTTTTTTCCATACAAATGTATTCCCCTGTTTCCTCCCTGGATAATGAAATGACACTAGAACAAAACATTTTTTACCACACGATCTATGTTACCCCAATGTTTTGCTTTTTTGCAAAAATTAATTCGTGTAAGAACTTCGAAAATACCCTATTTTTCCGTACCGTTTTCAGACATCCAGCAAACAAATTGGACGAACATAAACAAAAACAGCAAAACATACACACATAGCCAAAGTCTTTCTCATATTATTCTTGAAATAATTATTAAAATCGGTTTAGTTTTAGAGGATTAAACAGGGGAATATGAAATATAGCTTTCGTCCATTTTATGTAGATAAAATCAGTTTGAGCTGCAGTTGTCTCTTTCGCACTCTAGTCGGCGGGGTGTGTGGGAGGGGCGGATCAGACAAATACGTATACAGTCGGAAAAGTGCCCAATTCTCAAAATTTCCTTCCTTTATGTTCAGCCATGATATCATCATATTTACCACTGCAGGGCACAAGCCTAGCCTCAGATAAGGTGTATGGGCGTTAGTCCATGACGCGTGCCCAATGCGTATTGGTAGACTTTACATACGCATCAGAATATCTTCTCCAGCATAAGCAGGTTTCCTCCCGGTGTTTTCCTTCACCATTATACTAAAGAAATATTATAAACGTGGAACTAGATGTGCTAACATAACGTAACGTAACGTATACGTAAATAGAGATAAGAAAATAAGTAGGTATTTAAGAATAAATAAGAACTGATAACACGTGCATTATGTCACCCTTGTTACTTACATGCGTAAAATCACGTGGAGCTCCCGACCTAATGAAGGTACTATCATTACCAAAACTGTTTAAAAAACTATCAATTTTTTTAAAGACTTCCTAATGCCGCGCTGCTAGTCACAGCATTGACACTACATTGTAAAATGTATAGAGTCCTTCTTTATGTGCTGACACTTTTTTAAGGGGATGATCAGACCGTCAAACTGAACAACTTTCTCTATGGCACAAACATCGAAATCGCGAAAAAAAAAACTGTTGTTCCATACAAAAAACCCTTTTCCCTTTAAAAAGCTGTCATATTAGGAAGGACCCTGTATGTTGTTTCAATTCAAATTAAAAGTTAAGTAATAGCCTGTAGGATCCCACTGTTGTGCAAAGACCTCCACTCATGAATAATAGTGAGAGGGAATGGGCCATACACCATCACGAGGGCGGGCCCAATAACGCTTATGGTGGTCAATTTGCTGCTTCCAATCTAATTATTAAATACATTGTCGAAATGTACGTTTTAAATCATTTGACCAATTGTGATATTGTCTTGATCAGGAATATGTCAACTATTAAAAGTTTCAATAATAAAAAGTCGTTAAACATAAAATTACAACAAAATGTCAATGCCAAAACTCGTCAATACTAAAAAAACTTCATGAATCTAAAATTAGCTGAAAAACTCCTGGACGAAATTTGATTCGCATGCAAATTAAATTTGGTAGCAAACATCGTCGATTACAACTAGCCATTCATATTAATATTTGCGTCAAAAAAGTAAAACTTTTCGGCCATGACTGTACCGGCGCGCACCTGGGTCGCCGGGGGCTCTTATTCAAATGCAAATCAAACGTTCCATTTTTAAAATCTACCATCTCGGCACTCCTTGCTTCCGGAACGACTTATGTCCAATCGCTACCAACTGGATTCCCCGTCGGCAATCCTATTGGAATCTTAATTCACTCGCAACTAAATCCAATTTTGATTGTATTACATGTGATTTAAGTCTTTTGGGTTCTGGTTACGATTGTCGTTTGGGACCTTTTAGGGCAAATTTCTAGTGCCCAGGTGTGCTCCCGATCCGGTTAAGGGAAGCGTCCTTGTTAGGGAATCTCGTATAAAATCGTTTAATGGTTTGTTTTTAATTTCATTTTTACATTCGGCGGCACTGTGTTGTAAATTATTGATAATAATAAAATGTTTAGAGTTTTATTGGGACTATTTGTAAATCGATCAGTGAGGGAACATAAAGGGATTACAATGGTCAATGAATTAGTTCGTGGGTGGGTGGACTATTTTATCACGATAATATTGTTATGAACGTTACTTCAAATCCTTCATTTATTTGTTAACAGCCAGTAAGCAGATTAAAGTAGAGTAAGCTATTATTCGATTAAATTAAGAGTTATTCTAAATTTGAATGTCGACACTTCCGATTTCCATCAAAGATTAAAGAAAGTTTTGAAGAATTTTTGAAGACGCATTGTAAGTTTGAAAATTTCAAAATGAGGAATTACTACAACACAATCTACGTAAAAAGACCTCCATAAAACACTTATATCTTTATCATAAATAACAAAATAGCTTGAATTGTCGGACTTCTCATATGGCATGAACTAGTGACTTGAGTGCGCAATCACATGATTTATGAACGCGTCATGTTATAGCATTTACCACAATCGTTGTGTTTTCATTGTTATGCCATTTGCTGTTCCGGGGTCAACGTCCCGTGGTAATTACCCACAGATGCATTCATACCGTACGTTACCTTTACTGGCATTAAAATTACCTAGTTTTATTACGTCAAATCGTCGTCCTAGTCTTTTTAGGGTTCCGTACCCAAAGGGTGAAAACGGGACCCTATTACTAAGCCTATGTTGTCAGTCCGGCCGTCCATCCGTCCTACCTATTTAGGGCTATAACTTTTGAACCGTAATAGCTAGACAGTTGAAATTTTCGCAGAATATGCGTTATTACGGCGGATTTGTTAACAAATATAAAAATTGCAAAATGTTAAAAATTAAGGGGGGTTCTCAACAAGAAACTAGTTTTTATCAACTTTTTTTTTTTTCTTCTCGCTCTATCGTTAATAAAAACTGGCCAAGTGTGAGCCGGTCTCGTGTTAAGAGACCGAGTGAGAAGAGTTAAAGGTCCAGGACAATTTTTTTTTTAGTTTTAATGTTGTGTGGTGGTGTGGTACGGAACCTTCTCGGTGCGCGAGTAGGCTGACTCGCACTTGACAGGTTTTTATTTTTGTTGAAGAAAAAAATAATTCGAATGTCGAATATCGGACAGTGCATTAAAAGGGGAAATGTACTTTTATAATAACAGCAGATTGATAATAAAATGTACAAATTATCAACATCATACCTACCTATATTCACTCCGGCACAAAAAACCAACACAAGTTTAAAAATGTTTATAAAAAGTATATACATAAATTCTTAATGTCTACCCCATAAATTCTAAGCCTGTGCAATAAAAAAGATACGCCCATAATCGATCATCGGACCTCACATGCTATGGGCAGACAGCATGGCACCTCGCCGATATCTCCCATCTACATAATTGAACAAATATTCGACCAAACTTTTGTAAAGGCGGTTCTCCACTCGCACATTGTTAATTTCGATAATTTTCTGATTATAGCTTCAAGTCAGAACTGCGAAGGTGATCGAAAAAGAATGGAGATAGTATGTTGAGGTCAAATTATTTTCTTTGGTTCAAAATGCTTTTCGGAAAACATCTCCAAAGTACCTGACAAACAGTGGATGAGACTACTGCATTACCGTGACAATCGTTTGAAAGATGAATTTAATATCTTGATAATGAAGAGGTGTATCTTCTTCTTCTCTTCCTGTAACCCTATGCGGGTATAGTACTCGGGTAGTTGCTTTACACCGGTTGCGAAGGCTTCCGGCATCTACTGCCACAGAGATTATTTTAGGGCAATTCTCTTTCGTTTCCCTGGGAGGTGCCATTCTAAGGCTGTCTTGGATGGGTGGTCATCAGGCCTCCTTAATACATGGGTTAGACACTGATACTTTCTCTACGTTGCTCACCCGTCCAATAACTCACCATTTGAGATGGTGTTTGACCTGATCTTTAAGATGTGCCCGAGGTATTCATTGATGAAAACTTGGAGCCTATCTATGACTGTTTTTGAACGAGCCAAGGTTAACAGCAATGAAACTATCAGTGTTATAGAAGTGTGTTAATCTTAAAGTTAAATCGGTAGCTACATAAAGATCCGATTCGCACCAATTACAGCATATATCTAAAAATAATGTGACTGGAAATTTATATTTGAAATTCGTCGAAAAAATTATGAAGCGTGAGTGAAGCTACCTCATAAGAACGCGAGTCGAAACAAAAACTCTGTTCGCTCACAACAGTTGGGCCAATGTTTGAGCCAACATGAAATTCCGATCCCGACCTCTGATAATTAATGGCACTCGTAAATATCTCAAAAGACACAAAAACCCGATGATATTGCTTTTCGCATTCCTTCACAATAGGAATGAGCAAAAGAGTAGAGATGTGTTAATTTTGGAAGGTTTATGGGTGGATTTTTTAATTTATGACTGGTTTTAGGCATTAATAGGTGGAACACGAAACTGGCATTTCTGGTCCTAACAAAATTTTGTACTCTTGTATTGGACGTACTTGTTGGAAGTACGTTCAATACAAGAGTGCAAAATTTTTTTAGGACTTGACCTAGAAGTTTACATTCTATTTCTGGGTTAGAATCTAGATATAGATTTTCTCTGGTTCCTACAATAAAACCTTAGATTGGGACTTTGGTGTCACTTTTATGTGAAATGCTTGCTTTTTTTATCACAAAAGAAACATGCGTATAAAAATGTTGACTGCGATATTTACTGAGATTTTACCCATAAATAACAAGTCAAAAATACTATAAACATTCATCATTTCCTACGCAAATCACAAAAATCGAGAGTGGCCATATAAAAAAGTATCGTCTATCGCGGAGACGAGACGGGGCCACACAAAGGGTCCTCGTAGTTCGCCAATAATAATAGCTAATAGTTTTCTCAAGTTCTATACAAAAATGATTTAGTGTACTCAAAAGTCAGGCAGTAAATCAAAGAGCTATCTCGGACTTATTCGTTCATTCGCTTCTATAATGATCCCGAAGGACACGTGCTCTTTCTCTCTCATTATTTGAAATTTCCTGATTTAAAATAAATAAATTTTATTGCGCCATCTGTCATAAGGGAGATAAAACTCGTAATGGTGTCCGTGCAGGAGTCAAACTCTTGCGCAGCGTCATTTTCGCTCCGACATTTATTGTCAATGGAACTTAAGTTACTGTTAATGCCGATGGTGTTTTCCTCATTACCGGCCAGACGGATTTATTGCCCTTCTTAAATTTAACATACTATCATACGTGCATCCATAAATATTTAGATGCCAATAATAACACCGTAAAATAGAAATTTCATGTAATTGCTCATCTTGGAATTTTTTTGGACGAATACAAGGTCCAACTTCATATACTGACGGTTTTTTAGGAGGATGATCAGACCATCAAGCTAAACAAATTTCTCAACGGGACCAAAGTCAAAATTGCGTTAAAAAATCAATTGTTTCATACAAAACTGCATTCCTACTCGAACGAAAAAGTATGGGACAGCAGATTTTAGCATAAGCATATGCTCACGACTATATTCCCCGAGGGGGTAGTCAGAGATATTCTGAAACCTCAGAACATTCACGTTTCACTAGTAGTACCGAAACTATGTCCAGTTTGACGGGGAGTGAGCCCGTCGCCACTTATAATGGACAGTGGATACAATACATGCCTCGAAAGATACAGCAGATTTTGTTTTCGTGTTTTCGATGTTGGTCGCATAGAGAAAGTCGTTCAGTTTGATGGTCTGATCACCCTCTTCAACAACCGTCAGCATGTTAACCTGCACCATGTTACGTCTTACGCGCAAAAAAAGTTTTAGATACGCTGTTAGTTAAAAGAATTCGAGAGGTACGTTTTGTGAGATCGTTAACACTAGCGTCTAATGCAGTGTGGCGATGTGCGCACACGCATTGACCTTGCCGTCGTCGTTCCGCATCACAGGCGCGTGTCTTTATGAAATCGTACCTTTTACTTGGAGAATAATGCTATACAAGGTCCTTCTTAATGTATAGTACAGCTGATTTCTTTTCCGCGATTTCGATATTAATCCCATAGAGCAAGGTGTTAAGTTTGATGGTCTGATCATCCCTTTAAAAAACCGTGAGCATAATAAGAAGAATCATACATATCGATAGCAGTAGATATAATTGACGAAACATATCTTAAGAGATAGGCAATTATAATAAAAGATCGAGCTTGAAAAACCTCCACTCGACAGAATTCAATAACACATCCCAAAAAACATACAAAACGACTACCACTCGAAACTCCATCCAACCAAATTAAATTCATATACGAAAAGTAATAACAGAGCATCAAAAGGCTGTCCGAGCTTTCCTTTTAATTAGGCCCTAAGTACTCGTTAAAAAACAAGATCTTGTCTAACAGACAAAACAGACAGTACTAACAAACAGTGCGAATGTAAAAAACGTTGGATAAATAAGTGGAAAAATACAGGTAAGTCGAAGAGGGGTTTTTTGTACGGTCCAGCCGGCCACTTGGGTCATCCTGCGAAATAAAAGCCCAAGTTTTTTATATCGCTTTTAAATGCGAAGCCCGTACTGCCTGGCAGCCTACTAAGAACTAGACGACAATGTCGGAATCGTTTTCGAACGTTTTACACAACATTTATTCGATATTTCTGGGTTGTTAGAACAATATGAGAACTATAGTTGCAAGCGTACATTTGAATTGAAGTTATCTAGCATTATTTATTGTTTTAGAAGTAGTATAGATTGGCAAGACCATTATAGCTAAACTGAATTGTAAATGAAAGTATTTAATCTAAGAGATATACAGCATTGATTACGTAGTAAATACTACATCTGATACTATAGGACTTAATGATGTTGATGATGATGATTTTCCTTGCCAATACGGCTACGGCTCGACTGTAGTATAATGGGCTTCGCTGATGTGCCCTAATAGGACTTACAATGTCGATAACGATATTATCGATATTGTAAGTCCTAGAGTAGACCATCAGGCAGGCCACCTCATCCCCTTCTACGATAATGTGAAAGGAAACAAACGAAAGAAAATGTTTTCGAGCTCGTTCACGTTTATTGAACAGTCTTGCTCGCAGTTTGATTGCAAATAGTTCGCGTAATTAATTTACCTCTCTAAATAAAATGGAGAACTTAAAGTAAAGGAGGCTTAGATGAAACCCAAAAGGGAAAAGATGTGACATGTTTCTACATTGTAGACGAAAAATGTGATCGGTGAGACAGACTTCCAGTATCTCGTTAGAACAATAAACTATTCGCATGAAAAGTTTTATTTACGGATTATTATTATGTAGAAGCGTTAGTTATAAGAATCGAGGTATTCAAAACAATGACATTTGGATATTATAATTAAAGTCGCGTACAATGCTCGCTCAATTCATCAAGTGTCAATTAAATTTCAAACCTATAAAACGTCATTGTTCAAAACATTCAAACACCGATTTTACTAGAACGATTACGTAATAAAATCAATGATATCAATATAATTATGAAACTATGCTCATCATATTGATAAAGTCATTTGATAGTAATTGAAATTTTCTAGATTTTTGAATGGACTAGAAGAATGACATGCAGGGATAACCAATATGGACTGAAGTAGTAGAATATGATATTTGTTTGTTCCATTGGATATAGTCAGTATCATCATCAGCCTATCATATCGCCCTGCTGAGCAAATGGCCACCACAAAAGTTTATAAGTAGTCGGGCTTCCTGATCCAGTCTCTCCCCCCTCGTCCAGTGGGCCGAAGGGCGACCACACTACACCTGCCAGTTCTTGGTCTCCACTCTGGAATCCCCATCGGTTGTCTCTTCGGCAGATATTACCAGCCCATTGTCACTGTAGCTCGCAAATTTTCTAGTGCGGTCAGTTACTTATCGACTACATGACTTAGGGTCCGCGCTCAAAAGTGTCCGAACCAAAACACATAAAGAGAAACAATTACCGACTACGCGCACATTTGCATGCCGTGCTGCTGTGCTATAAGAATTCGTAAAAATGCAAGCAAAATAACATTGAAATGTCATCAGTTTCAGTGTTTTTAGTTGGATTATATTACTAACACGTACTTTCCTTTATGTAGGTTAGTCTGGGACACTTTTTTCGAGAATTTTGTATTAGACCCAGCGTCCATAACTTAGTAAGTCAATGAGTGCGGTAGAAACATTTAAGTCGTTGAAGTAAAAAGTTCGACTGGCTTGGAAAATAATACAATACGAAACTAGTGAGAACAACACGCGCAAGCGAATGGCTGTTATGATTAAGACAGATTGATAGATGCGACTAAAGAAAGTAAGCCCAATAGACTCAGTTTAGCTTAAGCAAGGCTGCCTCTTCCTCTTTTAGTCCCATCTAAGTACGGAGGTAAAGTTTTTCTTGGATAAAAAAACCGGTGTATTTACGAAATCAGCGAGACGCGTAACGTCGTACTGTGCCTTTTCGTAGAAAACTGCTTTGCGCCGAGCGAGCCATTGTTCGTGTATTATGTTGTGTGAAATGCTTTGCATCTCTTTAGTCGTGCCGCTTCTAAAATATTACGCTACATAAACCCTTTAGTGCTGAGGAAATAGTTTTACCTTAGTACTTTAAAGGAGGTTGGGTAACAAGTGATTCTAACGGTAATTTTCTTTCATTTCTTGAATCATGAGTTTTATCCTCGTAAAATGCAAAAACAAAGAGAATTCATTGATAGAGTTTAAAATTCACGGTAGAGGGACATATATTGGGAGTATCAATTGAAAAGTTTCAACTGACACATTCTTAAAACAAAATTGAATTAAGGGTAGACGCATATCTATCCGAGGCGAAGCGAGCTGAAGGAGGCGAACGATACGAATTTACTTTTTAATTCTTCTAACGATTCGTCCGATTCGCCACGGATAAGACGTGTGCGAAGTGTCATAGAATTTCATACAAAGAATTCTATAATTAGATTCTTTCGCCTCCTTCGGCTCGTTTGCCGCGGATAAATATGCGTCCACCTTAATTTTCAAACCATTCTTTAAAAATATTAATTTTCCTCTGTAGATTTTTACGCTACGTACCCACTAGACGAGACTTTGGAATCATTTTGAGGTGTAATAAAGCCTTTATAACAAAATAATTATTTTATTCGAAATTTAAACTGCGTGCTTCTGATTGGTAGGGTCACTGTTTTCAATTTGGTCTTATGAGGGAGTGTAGTGTGCTCGACGTCCACCAGGGGGCGTTTGAAGCAGTGATTAGTATTGCGGTGGGGCTTATGGTGAAATAATCTTACACAAATGCGACATCCCATAAATCAAGCCATTTTTATTCTTATTACGAGGGACTAGGAGCTTTGATAGCAACTTCTTAGTAAAGAACTGTGGTAGAGACGTTAATGAGAAAACATTTTGCTGCTTGCTAGAGACACTTAACGATTAATTAATTTTGCTTTTGATTTTAAAAGACGTTTGTGTTAGTCTAAGTTAAGTGTTGTGTATAATCAGCAAATACTAGACTCCTTAATCCATAGACAATTTATTTATAAAAACAGTAGCTCGAGTACCAATTTTCAAAGTAAATATTTTTATCGCATCTAAATCCTGTCAAATCGATAATTTCGTTTGCTCTAAAAGAAGCTGTTCAAATCATAATGATTATGAATATTAGAAATGCGAAAGTGAGTTTGTGCGGTTAAGGGTTTCCCTCTTTTAAAATTCAACCGTTCAACCAATCGTGATAAAATGCATAAACCCTATGACGTCAAGATGGGCATCGGATACTTTTTACCCCCAAAATAAAATTGATTCCATGATTTTGAGGGATTGTACTCTTTACAAGCCAGTACACAACTAAATTATAGTATAAATATTTAATAAAAACTAATAAATTAATATCAAAAATATCAAACCATGAAAGCCTACAGTAGCTACGTTGACTGCTAATATGACATCGTAAGAAAAATTCCAAGATAATAAAGAGATACGGAATACGGCTTTGTAGAAACCTTTTCGTCTTTCTTTTCGATAATGAATGTCGTAGGGCTTTCTCGGAGCTAATTGAATTAAATCCTTAAGGTGCCTTAGAAAAGTGATTATCCAGTCTAAACAGGTGTGATTCGACGATCAGCTTTTATATAACAAATAACTTGTGTTCGTAGTATAATAGAGCACAAACAAGTAAAGTCTTCGAGAAGCCGGTAAGTTACAACTGAAACTTTGAAACAATATAGAAACGTATATTGTAATAATTGACCTTTCTTGGGACGTAACAAAGGTTAACAATTGTTAGTTAAATCTCAGGGCATGAAACTCTTGTAAGTTCCTACCATCAGTTTCGTTCGAGTTTCTGTTAAATCACGATTAAATCTACAAATTAATATTGTAGCTTTATTTAGTCCCATTTAAAGTAGCTACCAGAAACAAGCTTGGTCTTGTATTATGATGACTAGACAACTAGGTATGTGTGTCGCAAAAAAAAAAATCAGCTGTCCCATACAAAACTCAAAACCTACTCGAGCCAAATGTATGGGACAGCAGATTTTTTTTCGCGATTTCAATGTTGGTCCCATAGTGAAAGTTGTTCAGTTTGGTGGTCTGGGCATCCCCTTAAAAAAAGTGTCAGCATATTAAGAAGGACCCTGTATAAAATACAAAATCAAAACAAACAATATACAAACATTCATGACTTGGGCACAAATATCCATATTCACCATTTAACTATTTGTAGTCACTACCAACTGAACTACCGAGTGAAGTTTTGTATCGTATAAAACTGCCTTGTATCGTATACTACATAAAAAAATTCAATATTGGAATTTAAATGGATTAAATCAACGTATCCAAACACAGCAGCTCTTCATTTAAGTGATATAATGTCGAAGCTAAGTCAAATGTTAACCTTGGTAACAGTCAGATCTGAAACTTAACCAAGTTAATGTGCTTACAATGTCATGTCAATATATCAAGGGCAAGTGTTAGTGATGGGCGATTGTCGAAAAAAATACGAATGTTAGAATGACATTTGCCAGCTCTTCAATAATACATTTTATTTTAATTCAAATAAATGCCTTATATAACGTGCTAATGAATAAGCACAAAACCTCATACACCCCAATTGATTTATAACAAAATAATTTGATTGAAACAATAATTTCATTATTTTGATAGTTAAAATTTAAAGTTATTTGCATTTTAAGTTTTGAGGCAAAAATGATTTGTTATCATTTCACCAATGAATGATAGCGCTAACGTGCTCATGTATACATTTTAAGAATCTTGCTTTGGTAGTAAGTAGGGTGATAGTGCACGAGCGGTGGGTTGAGATCGAGTTCAGCAAATTTTTAATTTTATCAACAAATTATTTAATATTTTGAAACAAAAAAAACCTGTGTTGAAAACATGATAATTTGATTCTGCTCTCGATGCCAAACAAACTACCATCTAGTTTTGCGTTAATTCATAAACACGTTGTATAATCTTTAGATCTTTTCCAGTTGTAATCTAGGTTTTATTTTTCATCATAGAATTAAATGATTAAAACCGTAAAAACATAATCATCACATACAATTCATTCCATGGTTTATTTGGTCACTGGAATTCATATTTTCACAATCGGATTATGTATTTACTAAATTAAATCAATCCTTAAAAAATCAATCAATTAAAGTATAATTGACTGATGGAAGTCCAAATTAGCTATTCAAATTACTCATTCGATCTTGGCCATTTTTGACATGTTTGCTTAAGTTATGTTTATGTTTATCGTACATCCTAATTTCTATGATATTAAAGTATGTGCTTATTTGCAAACATAAGTTAAACTACATTTCCAGCATAACAAAACTGTTTGTCTCCATAGCTTGATAAGCTAGAAATTACTTCTTCAAAAAAACAATCAGCCATAATTCGTTCGTACTTACTATTTGTACGTTTAAAATGGTAGAAAGAAATTACCTCTCTCAGTGACTAAGTAATTATAGCCTTTATCTCAATAGAGAGTAGGTAGTAATTAGGTTAAACGACGGGCAGTCAGTGCGAACTGCAAATTCCTATTGTCGTGTTATCGCCATCCCCCAGTCGGCAAGCGGGCCCGACAGGATTATTCCTATCTACACCATAATACTGAGTTTTCTGAAAGAATTGTTGCACCTCAAGTATTATGTTATGTGTTTGTTTTTACGGTTCTATACTAAAAAGATTAAAACCAACTAAGTACGAGTCGGACTCGCGAGCCGCAGGCTCCTTACCACTAAACAACAAAAATTTTCCCCGGGATCCTTAACGCGAGTCCGACACACAATTTATTATGTTTTGTTTTACTTGAGAGTGTGTTCTAGAATTACACCAAATTTGACGCTTGTATGTATTGCCGTTTTTACGATAGTGCAGAAACAAAAAACCGTGAAAAAAGTTTCTTGTACGGAGAACAACCTCTTTTTTAAATTTATTTGTTAGCAAATGCAAAGTAATTAGTAATAAACACATTCTGCGAAAATAACTTGTGGCCTATTACAGTTCAAAAGATACAGCCCTTTAGAGTTAGGATGGTCAAACAGCGTAGGCTTATTTAAAGCGTCCCGTTGTTGGCACCCTTTGGGTACGGAACCCTAAAAAAGAAACCCGAAAGATTTCGTAATCCATCCATGTGGTCCTTTAACCGCAAAAACTGGTAAATGAGCTAAAATATATTTACAAAATAATATTTTATTATAATTTGCATTTGTCCTGCCTGATTGTAAGTATATAGACGACACGCGCCAACGTGGGTGAACTTACCATAAAGTTACTATACCTTACTGGAGTAGAAGAACTGAGATGAGTTGTCAAATGAAACCGTTTTTGGGAACTTATCGGCAGGGTAAAAGTTCGAGCTCTGTGTATTATTGTGAATCTAACGTGAAATCGTGGATAATGTAATAATATTATCTACGATATCATTTAGATTCACAATTATTCACAGAGCTCGAATTTATACCCTGCAGATAAGTTCCTAAAAATAGTTCTATTGCTTCGGACGTGATACAGAGTTGCCGCTAGTTACATCTCGCTTTCTCAGCTGTCGGTCTCTCTATTCCTGATATCGTAACTTTATGGAACTTACTTACCCAGAACACTTACGCCTACGTCATTGTACCGTGGCTTTAACATGTTTTGGGAAAAAACCTATTTATATCGATAATGATACTGAAGTCAAATCACTTCCACCACACCTAACTAAACCACTTAAATTGGTGTAATGCTAATGAGCTTCCAAAGAATCAAACTTCGAGATCAGGTGCAGATGAGAGTGAACCTCCAGGAGGAATTTCGACAGGCAACTTTAATTCCTTTTTACTAGGCAAATTTTTAATTTGTTCTAGTTTTTTAACTCTCTTACCTTCTCTGCCGTTCATAATTAAATACCTACTTATCTGTGACCAGTTTTTTAAAGGTCGTTGCTCACCTATCATACTTTAGTATAACAATGATACATGAATTAATAAATATATCTCTACAGAACGAAAACTTCATGCAAGCGGCTCTCACTTCATGCACTCACACATGCCCCGGCTGAGTGTGTGCACCTGTTGGTACGTCCTCTAACGCGCCCTATGTGCGAGTGCACCGACAGCGGCCACTTAACTTGTATGAAGGTTTCGTTCTGTAGAGATATTTATTCATGCGACCATGATACTCAATCATCATTATCATCAGCCAAAATACGGTCTTCTAAAGGACTTCTCACTATTAAGGAGGGAACAGTGTAAGGCGGAGTTAGTGCGATTAAGTAGAGCCTAGTTAGTGGACAATATTTGGTCACAGTATTTTTAATCTCACTCAAAACGCCTTAAGTTGGCTTAAAGAGTACTCCTGTACATTTTAGTGGTAATTTATGTTGAGCATTGAAGCCAGGGTGCTTATAGGGACATACATATATTTTTGGGGCTTGAATAAAGTAAACGTTAATTTAAACAATAATTCTTAGTAAAAGTTATTCAGTTGGATGGTCTGAAGCACCTCATAAAGTACAGTACACCCTGAATTTATTTAATAAGCAAACCTTTACTCAAAAAAAAACATCCTTACTTTACTTACCAGTACATTAAAGCTACGAGTACATTAGATTTTTCGTTATATTTTCTCGAAGGCACTTGATTAACTCTGTTGGATCGTAATTATTTCCCCGTCCCGTAGCCGCGAGGGATTTGTATAATCCTGATTGGGTACGTATTGCGAATCGATGGAGTGTGCCCGCACGTGCCGGCTTTATCTCACTTTTGACGGTAAACGGTGACACCCTACTAGAGATTTGGAAATTGAAAAGATAGGTTTATTGATTGGCACAAAAACTTACAATGATGTAGCAGACGGGAGAGTGTGCAGGCGAGCGAACTATTATCGAATACTTAGAACAAGATCTACAGTGACGGAGACAGCGAGTGAGAATAATGAGAGTCCCGATCATTCGCGAATCTGACCATGACTGCTATTTTTACAAGTTTTATTATATCTTGCGAGTGAATTATGACTGCCTTCTCGTTTTGAATTTCACACATCCTAATTCATATTCTACTCTAGAAGAATAGAATGCATGAATTCCATACAGTTTATGCTACCATAAACTGTATGGAATTCATGCATTCTATTCGTTCGTATTCGAATCAGGACGTGTAAAATAAAAAATAGCACTACCAGAGCTAGAAATTTCAGAATATCCATATTTCCGCAGTGCCTAAACTCTGCGTAACGTAATTTTCGTACTCTCCATCTATGCTATATCAAACACAAATGAACTATATATTCCCGACACACAGTAAGCCTAAAGGCTAATGTTCACCGAGATGAGATGAAGCGTCGCTCATCACATCACTGCTCCGTGACCGTGTCGATGCACCATTGCACACCCTACCGACCAATATCAACGCTATTCAAAAAAGATTTAATTGTACTTGACGTAAAGTCAATATTGTTTTTGAACGTATTTATCTGTTTTTCACTACTACTGTTACTAGAAAGCTGGCATGGGTATTGTCTATACCTGGAGAACAGACTGCCTTACAAGCGGTGAAACATGAAAATAGACCATGGCGGTCCGTAATATTTGTCCTTCTTTCATAAATTTCCGTCCAAGTTTCCAACGTGTTAACTTTATCCCTTTCTATCATGCGCAAAACCTAAGAGGAAGGAAATTGCGACGTTGGTGTAGGGGACGTGGCCTACAGTTGGATAGAAAAGGACAAAGTAAACACTTTGGAAACATCGACGGAAACGTATACGAAAGAAGGACGAACATTACCGACCGCCATGGCCAATTTTCGTATTTCGATGCTTTTTAGGAGGAATGGCATCCATTGGTTTATATCCATGACTGTTACCTAGTCAGTAAAAAAGTTTGATTCGTTCAAAAGGATCTAAAAAATTAGAATAATTGACTTTATTTCTTCAAAATGTATACGTCTTATGTTTTACTTCAGATTAATTCCGTCTTTTCAACGCCATGCAAATGAGTATGCATTAGATTAAGCATTACATTTCTTCAGCTTTATGTCCTTTTCAATAAACAAACAGTAAATACATTAATCTACAAAAGCAAACAAATGTACACACACGTGCGTGACAGTGGGAAGACCCCGCTGCCACGCACTGCCACTGCTCGTGTGTCCTGCCCGGACACCTGCTTGGAAACAGAGCTTATGGGTGCTGCCGGTAATGCTATTTTTGTGGCAAAATACTGGGCTGGAAAAGTTTAGAAAGACATGCCATTGACTCGATAGAAGAAAAGATATACGGTAGTGGTACTCTAGAAACAACTAACTCGAGAAATGAAAAGGCTTAACGCTAAGGAACTTTTGTTTAAGCTAAAGATACATCAGGTATAATATCACAACCAAAAACTGGTACTAGTTGTTGGAAAGTTTTTATCTGGACAGGCTAGAGATTATAGTCCGACTTTTATGTATGTAAATTGTAAACCCAATCCGTTCCCTACTAAAATGAACCAATACTAATGGAACCATCCCATGAAGCTATCCACCTAAAATAGCAATCGCAAAGTGATTTGTTCGCTAGAAATAGTAGATTAATGAAATGGAAATAAATGAGTGCGGACAGGGAAAAAAAGTTGTCAAAATCGGAGCGCACATGAGCCAATAAGCTAAATTGAAATACCTCTATGTTATACGAGCCTTTCAGAGTAATTGGTTGACGGGCTTTCCGGCTACGATTAGGGTTGTCAACGATTTCTTTATCCGTCTTTTTGTTTGTAGTCTATTCTTGGTACTTTTAATGGCTTTCTGAATGTCTAAAAGGTTGCAAAAATGGTAGGTAATTATTTTGTAAGATTAGATTTTTTTCATTCTTGAATTAAGATTATCATCTGGTGTTTTTTAATTAGTTGAATTAGCATGAAAAAGTGCTAAACCTATGTTGCTTTTCTAAAAAGCACATGATCAACTTACCACCACAGGTATAACTAACCACAAAATTTCGAACTTATCGAATCATCTAGGTATTTTGCTATTTGTTGAGGTTGAGGCGAAACGCACGTGATAGAATTCTTTATAATGTAGTTCGGTGTTTGAGCATGTTGAAGTGTATTAATTCTTCACAGTCGGGTCTCTCGTCAACGATCACCCATTTGATCAATTCTACTACGGCATCTTTTCGCGGAAAAACAAAAATTTGTCATGTGAGAATAATGAAAACAAGACATTTTAGATAAGTATTATATTGCAGCACATTTACGTGAACTTTTGTTCACACATCGATAACCTATCATCGACAAAACCCCAACTCCAACGTTTGGGACCTCCTCCAGTCGTCGATTTGAATAGAAATGCTCAAATACCTAACATTAAAAATATAGGGGATGCTCTGAATGGGCGTCAGGACATCCCAGTCCGGCATTCATTCCCTAAGTGAACTTCTGAAGATCGGTTCACGCTAACTCGACGATTCAGCTTCTACGTTAGAAAAGGTAAAGTTTTTAGGACACGTGTTTTCGTATTCGATTGGAATGTTGCGACAAAATGGCAAATAAAACTACTAGCTAGAATATCAGTTGTAATTTTTTACTATCATACTATGATTAGCTTTTCCATGACTTTCTTATATTTGACATAGAAATAAGTATTTCTAGAGGGTATAATTGAAATACTCCAAATGTAGTACTATCAAATAGTCGAATGTTACATTATAAGTAAGAACAAATACCTTATTTTTCTTACCACAAACAGAAAGTTAACAAAAACATTAAAGGTTTAAATGGCTAGAGTTTGTCGGAAACTGAAGACGGAGTTATGAAACTCACAAGCTTATCGTTTTTCATTAATTATTTGTTTACCGAGCTAAATTGTCTCTTTCGCACACTTGCCTATGAAGAAAATAACAACAAACTAATTCAGGCAGGTCTCCGACAAGGCAGAGTGCACACAGGTCACACTATCTGCATTCTAGTTCATTAGGCGTGCGGCTGCGAGCCCGCTATCGTACACCCGCTCATTTTTCACGCCGTCCGCGGCAGTCGACCCTTTTAACATTTTATAGCTATTTTAAATACGTGTTTTGGCAAGTATGTTATTGATTGTAATTCTCTAGTTCCTTTTTTATGTCGCAAATAGTTATAGCATAATTTCCTCCTCCCTTTAATCGCCATTCTACATAAAAATTAACTTGCAACTCAACCACAAGCAAGGCGACCCAAGGCCCGCGATAAAGTACTAAATAATTAGTTATTTTAACTAGGTAGGCGTCATTTACTTCAGTAAAAATAATTTCAGGAAACATACCAAACCAAGAAAAATTAAAATAAATTAAAGAATAAATGAAAATTTGAAGTAAAAATATGGGTACTCAACAAGAAATCAGAAAGAGATCGATCTGTTATAAGCTAAGGCTAGCATTAATCCTTCCCAGTCAATCTAAATCTCGTTTTATTTTCTGTGTATTTATTTAAAGGAACCAAAATTACAGTTTGATGAAACAATTTATCTGCCAAACTACGACCTTTGGGATGGTAGGTAAATGCGACTATGTCTGCGTGAAATTTAAGATGGGTTTAAGCTATTATACAAAACATCAAAATCGGTTGAACCGCAAAAACGTAACAGACAGAGACTTTTGGATTTATAATATTAGTATCAGGATGTTCTTCAAAATCTTTCCTCAACCAAACTCTAAACAAAACTCTATCTTAAACCTATACCCTACACAACCACATACCTGCACAATAGGATCCTAGCGATTTAATTTGCACCACCCCCCCGCCAATGAAGGACAATATTCTAATAAGGCTTCATCTATTAACGGACCCCGTCGCGACATGTTCCATTATCTATCGGTTCCATCTGCAGAACCCTCCCGTTCAGAACCCTTGTTTTAGTGTTCTTTACACGCTAAGTTACGAGACGAAGACGATTTTTAAATCGTCGTTGGCGCTTAATTGCCAAAACAATAGTGTTTCAGAACTATTTACTAATAGTATAAGAGATAGACTTACTTTTGGTAACCATCGCTAGCGAGGCTGATTCAGTTTCTATATGGTGTATAGCATCTTGGTCATGGGGTTGAAGCCAGTCGTGACGTCAGTAGATTTAGTAGGTACAGCGTTCAACGATCAGTCGTGGTTGCAAAAATTAACTATCAGCAGCAAGGCTGATGATAAATAAACGGCACAAAAACTGACACAATTCGTCAATCGGATCAGAAGATACAGCCTTTCAAATAATAGAAATGAGAAACTAGTTGCTAGTGAACCTGCGTGGGAAGCCAGCACGTCTAGCATGATTTCTCTCCTTACGCGCGACTCTGCTTTTTCCCATACTACAAGTCGCGGCAAGCGCGGCTTTCGTTCTCCGAAAAGCGCGGGAACAGATTTTTTTCCAGGCAGCGAAGGCGCGTCGCGCGTGTGTAGAAAGATCATACTAGAAGTGCAGGTTACACGGGTACGAAATGGTTAGAAATAATTCGACTCACTAGGGGCAAATACTTCTGTGATGAATAAATATTGTTATAATCAGGTATTTGCTCCCTAGTCATGGATTTATACAGGGGGAAATTGATATCATTAGCATCATTTTAAACTACAAGTTTAGCCATCATCAACATTTACTATGGCAACAAAGCGATCGGTGCAAAAAATCTGCTGTTCCATACTAAACTGCAATGCCTACTCGACTCAAATGTATGCAATAGCTGTTTTTTTTTCCTCCGATCGGTTTGCTCCCGTAGTAAAAGTTATTCAGTCTGATTAGTTTAAAAGGATGTTAATAATATAAATTTCACCCTGTATTTCAACTTACCTTTTACCGTATCTTACCGTTATCTTAGTCCTCATATTCATTTATTACACAAAAACACAAAAAACAAAAATAATACAAAATTAGGGCTAGATTTTGGTACTTCAATTGAAACTTCTTATTAATAATCTGTTTGAAAATGACGACGTGGAATTGGTCAAAATGACTGCTTTCCATTTCACTCCGTACCATGAGTTTTCACTGTACGTTAATACTGTAGTTACGTCACCAATTCGTATGGCAGAAATTAGTTCTCGATGTAACCACTAGGAGCGCTGTACGAAATTCAATACAAAATTGCCGACGCAACGGCAGTAAAGTCCGGCCGCTGAAAGATTGCGTTTGACAGTTACCATAAAATTGTAAAAAACTGAATGAAAATATTGTTTACCTGTGCTCACTCTAGTACACAGGGCACTAGCTGCCCTTTTAAGTTCAATAAGCTACTAAATAATGATCGGCATTTATAGTTTTCATTCAGTTTTTTACAATGGTAACTGTCAAACGCATTCTCTGAACGGCCGAACTTTAGTAAGGTACACTGATGATAGGCCTACGGATCATAATCACGGTTGAGATTTATTCTAACATCGCGTAGTGAGCTATAAAAGTTCGCCCTCTCTGCGGTGAAACAAGGCGGGTCGGTGGCAGTAGTTTTTTAACCCCTTGAGCACCCGCTGGGCTTCTCAAATACATGACCGTGTCAATCAGCGAGGAATGAATATATTTCATTTGGATTTTTGGTTTTGACAGCTTTATGATTTCTTTAAATCTACGTATACAATCTCTGTTATGATTATTCTGTGTAAAATTCATGGGTCTGCCTTAGTTTTGAAATTGAAATTTATTTATACAAGCACATATGGTATATATATATACCAGTAGTAATATTTTAAGACGTGGTTCAGACCTATCAAACTCAGATTAAGTATGGAGCCAACATCGAAAAAAACAGATTGTTCCACATAAAACTGCTGTACCAACCCGACCCAAATGTATGGACCAGAAGATTTTTTAAAGTTCAAGTTGTTCAGTTTGATGGTCGAAACATGTTTTGTTATACCCTGTATAATAGGTAAATAACAGAAGTCCACATGAAAGAAAGTGTTACTTTACTTAGGTATATGAAACATTGGGGAACCTATTTGAAAAATAAAATAAGAGCGACCTAAACTGTTAACTCTTTCATTTCAAAACATTTCCATTCAAAAAAACCAGTTCCCTTTCCCGAAACCAATTTGGCGTTCCATCCATGTAGAGTTAATCAAAACTCGTAATAATAATCGGCGGCTATTTTAATTTCAGTTTTAATTTTTCAGTGCAGGGGCGCTCACGCTGGGGTCGCGACGTGATTTGATGGGCCGCAGGCCGGTCTTTGTACTTCGGAAATAATATCGCGCCTAGCACGGATCATTGGAGACAGCACTTTAGAGTATTTCCATCTGTTTCGTCCGCTGCATAGTCTGCAATAGGGGAACGATTTAAAATATTGCGCTGATATTGCTTTTAGAACGTAGATTGAGGCTTGATAGTGTAGATCTAAAAAAATCTTTTTCAATTCAATTCATTTATAAGGATTCGTTTATTCGTTATTGAGGAAATAATCTGTTAGAATCATAGCGCTATCGACCAATTTTCATTATAAATGGTGTAAACTTAATTACGTTACAACTTACATGTTTTAGGGGGTAGTTTAGACCATAAAACTGAACAATTTTTACAATGGGACCAAAGTTGACAGCCCATATAATTCTCAAATTAAATTTTTGTCTAAATTGTGATAGTCACTATCAGTATTTGGTACTAGATGGATAAGCATATGCTCACAACTATATTCCCCGAGGGGGTAGTCAGAGATATTCTGAAACCTCAGAACATCCACGTTTCACCAGTAGTACCGAAACTCTGTCCAGTTTGAAGGGGGGTGAGCCCGTCGCCACTTATAATGGACAGTGGGTACAATGGGCCTCGAAATTGAAGCATGCAGGTTTCTTCACGATGTTTTCCTTCACCAAAAAGCCAGCGGTGTTAAAAATTATCGTACATAAATTCCGAAAAACTCATTGGTACGAGTCGGCCTGGTCGGGGATCGAACCATCGCCTCCTGCACGACAGGCATGGTTACTCGCCACTGAACCACTACGGCATTTTTACTAGATAGTGGTTTTAGATATTAGTTAGTTAGTACTAGATACTGTTTCATATACTGTACTATCACTATGCATATCTTTTGGCCCTAAGACCCTACCTTGTAACAACTGCACAGGACTTAGAATCCCAAAAATGACTTAGTTATTACAGTCAGGTTTTGCTGTTGTTATCTCATTGCCATAATAATAAAGGTCTCGACTAGAAGCTTCAGTTTGGCGATCATTTAATACATTAAAAGTATTTATTTAATTTTTAAAAATCAAGTACCTATGCAGGATACATTTTTAGTCAGTGGGAAACTTTAAACATACGTTCTACTCGTCAAACTGGACAAATTTCACTTACCCAATCAAGCTAAGAAAAATTGTAAAAAAACAGTTGTTCCATAATCATACATTTGAGTACCTACTCAACTGTATGAGTTTCCACACTGATTAAAAATGTATCCAGAGACCAGAATACTAATCGATATTTAGAAGAATATCTCAAACAAACCTACAGTTAATAAAGCAAGTTACACAGTGAATAAACCTGACATAACAAGGGTGAAAATGAAACAATGGCGCATCAGCGCAACTTCACCCCTCTGATGGAAACCACAAGAGAATATCATAAACGTCGGCTTAAACACTCGTCTCGACGGATATTAAGTAAATAAAAACATAATAAAATAATAAATTCGATGCAACATATGGCACAAGACTGCAATTGGAAGCGAAATGTGGGGTAGATTTGTTTGGTGACTAGTTGACGGAATTTGGGCATAAAATACTTTCAGTTTGGATAAAATACTTGAAACCAGATGGAAAACATCGATATCTGGTCATACCAAGAGGTCGAGACTCTTGGAGTAGAGAACGTAGGTATAGCTCTTAAATAACTATGATGATAACGAGTAAGTTAAGAAAAACACTGAAGTATTTTGAACCAATAAGAAACTGAAGTTTGTTCAAATATTTCCACACTAGATGATGGATAGGGATTTGTAGATATCGCGTTAATATCTAAATGAAAACCGGCCAAGTGTGTGTCAGGCCACGCGCAGGGTAGGCTTCCGTAGTTGCCCGTCATAGTATCCGGACTTAGAAGGAGGCTTTTTGTTTTATACTTCGGTTTAACGGCTAATAAACTCTAAAAAGTACATTTTACAAGTTGTTCGACTATTTCTCATTAACTTGTAAAGCCTTCTTAGCGGTGATAGTTTTCCTTTTGAGTTCGTTATTTTATTCAACCACTTTATCGACGTGATAAATATGTATATCCATGTCAAATTACAGCTTTCTAGTACTAAGCGTCTCTGAGCTAAGCCGCGGACAGACGGACATGGTGAAACTATAAGGGTTCCTTGTTGACTACGGAACCCTAAAAATGACGGACGTTTCAAAAACATCGCTGTTATTTGTTATGAAACTCCACATATCGTCATTGTGAGGCTACTCGATCGATGCGTCAACAAATCGATTCGAAAGCCACTGAGCACTCGGTGTAATGCAGCTCCCCCGCGATGCATCGAGTAGTATCGAGATCGAGACTCGAGTAATAATCGAACCCTCGCCGACGATGTCCCGCACTCAATCTCGGGGATTTGTACCTTCAAACACTTGCATTTGCTACCGTTTCGTAGAGCTATCTCGGATAATAGACTCTAACGTGAAAGCATTACGTTGTGTAAAAAATTTTCAACGGCTAAAGTTATGTTTGTCATGGGATTCCCTGTGTTGGGGTGACAATTCAAAGAATCGCGGACGGTTATTGAATTTCTTTGCATTTTTGATTTGTCTTCATTTGGTTTGTTACTCAATCACAATTTTGATTTATTCTATGGATGTTATTTAATAACGTGTCTCACTGTTCTGTTTCCAAGTCAATTCCAGTTTGATCGTCAATTTAGAGTTTTTTGCTCCTTTGTTTTTAGGTATTTATATTTTACGGAAATGTTTCAGGAAGATAAGACAGGTCATAATAGCTTTTCACCCAAAAAACGAAATCACTAAGTCACCTCACACAACTAAACAATCACGGGAAGAAATGGAGTAGTTACCAACTTTTGAGATTTTTTTTTGTCTCTCTGAATCTACAACAGGTCATCAACTGCAGTACCGCGACTGAGCAACAGTATAAGAAGGAGTGATACAGTACGGACACTCCCTGCCCACTACCAATTTTTACTCTCGTGGACGGTTGGCAAAAACAGCCATGATTCCTTTCTCACTCGCACTCGCTCGTTATAGCACATGCTTACCTCTTCTAGTCAGTTTTTCCCATTTATTTGAAAGTGTCAGCGAAATGTCCAAGATGTGGAGCCCAAGGCATCGCTTCAAGGGACAAAAGATTATTCATTTTCATTAGTGGTCTTCTACATAGATAGAGGATTGTTTAAAACCTCGATATCTTTATTAATTGTATAAGTAGCAGCTAAATAGCAGCTAAGAAGCAGCATTGAAAAAGTGACTAATCTCAAATGATGTGCAAATCGCGATTAGGTACGACGGACAGCGAAGGGCGACTGTTCGATCACACATCCTATGGGGGAATGTCAACACGCATTGATGCACAAATGGCTCTGTCTGACTGTCTGTAAGGGTTTCTGTTTACACTGTTCTATATTTTTGATGAGGGACTGCTTCTATTTTGGTAAATTCTTGCTGCAGGAAAAGGGATTCGCTAAATATTGAAAGAGCAGACGTGATCAAATTAATCTACACTACAGTTCTGATATGGCTATAAGTTTTTGTATTTAAACCTTTATTTTGACGTAAAGTGTACTTACTTGATTAATTAAAACAATCTTCAAAAAATCTCATTACAGTTGACTGAGAAAATGAATCATCATTGGAAAAAGATAACTTTTATAAGTATACTTAACATAGGTAGCAATCGCCTGCTGGATAGAGCACTTAAATAACTACCCTATCATTTAAAAAGTAAATAATCTTTTTATCTACATCTAAAGCCAGATTTTTCTATCACAGAGCTTACATCTGTCACACTAAGTCTTCATTTTCAATTACAACGGCAAGCGACCTAAATTAATTTCGTCATATCTCGATTCGATTGGGACAAGCGGGTTACGTGCCGATTTGCTAGTGCCACTGCAATCGCGTCAATGTGCCCCGGCGCGGCGGCCATAGATTTTATAAGGCTATAGAAGCATTTGTGTTCAACTATTTGGCATTTAGGTACTTTTTGCTAAGGCTACAAGATTTGTTTTTATTTTCGTAGTGCTAGCGAGTTTATGCTTCCTTGACTTACTTTGAGAATAAATAAGTTTTCAAATAAGTTTTAAGAATTACACCCACAATTACAATTACAAAATTTAATTGATAACTTCAGTTAAGTACTAATTTATGTAATTATTGAAAATTTATTTTTTAATGACAATTACATGTTTGTAATTGTAAATTAGTAATTATTCGATTACATTTCCAGTTTTAAGAATCGTTATGCCCGAACTGGTTATGCACATCTCACAAAAATTAATTCTGTGCTTTGTTCAGCCATTCGTAGGATAAATATGTCACAGAGAATCATTCAAATATTGCTGTCTTTTGCATGTCAGTTCTGTACAAAAAATATCTATGTCTATGTTTTGGCACATCGGCATCAGACGGTGGTCTCGCGGTAATGGAGTGCCGGTAGCGGCGCGTGCGGGCCGGCCGCCACGGCACGTGGCTGCGCCCGCGCACCCAGCCGGCCGCGTGCCCGCACTCCCACCGATTATGTGCTGCCATCACGTGAGAATTTTTTGCAATGCCTACATGTGATGCTCTCAGTCGGAAAAAGTTAATAGCTAAGCAGATAAGTAGCCGACATATTTTCCGACATTGATGTAAACTCACGTGTCAAGGCTTATAAAAGCATTTTCACCTCACCTATTTAATCATAATAAGCTCAGGGAATTTCACTATGAAACGTGTCGCGGCAATAAAGTTCAAGAGCTCTCGCAAGTTAACCGCAAAATGCCTGTATATACAGCGAGCACCGAGCAGGCAGAGCGCGGGTGCGCTGAGCGAAAAGTAATATTTAGGTGTCAACTGCAGGCGATAATCGCGGGGTAAAAAATAGCTGTCAGAGCTCCGCGAACGAACTATTTCCACCCTTGCCGTGCCGGTGGTATCTCGTCGTTTATCGGCCGATAGTATCGGAGAGAGACATCGCTGGTGACGTTTGAAATATGATCGTCGCGGTCCCCGGGGCGCGGAACGCCACGTGCGGCGCATATTCAAATCAGAATAGCACGCGGCGAGACCCCCGTGTTGGCTAAATACACCCGCCGCCAGCCAGCCAGCCAGCGCCCGGCCCACCCACTTACCGAGGGTCGGCCCTATGTAATCGAATTTGAAAATTATTCTAAAACACTGAATAATGTATTTCGAAGGGACCGTACGCGCCGGAGGCGGCGAGCTCGCGCTGATTTTTAAAATAAATTAAACTTAATCAAGTGGGTTCGCGCACCTAAACGGATTAACTTGGCGCTGATTTGACTTCAACTGTTTGTTCAGCATATGAGGGGTGACGGCTTAAAGGTTATTTGAAACAGTATCGGACTAACATCGTTTAGGTACACACGCCGAATAAGGTTTTTGCAGGGAGCGTACTAAGTAAACACAATCTACAAGTAATCACAGATTGATCAATTTTAGTTCGTCAATTTTAAGGTCTCGTCGGCAAAGTTTTGAATTGCTTCTGTAAATGAAAAATTTACAAATCAAAAAGAGTAAATCTAAAGTTATATGGTAATGAAAGGTCAAACATCTCAATATGCGATGGCTATTTCTCACATAATAATAACAAAGAAATATATAACAATACAGTAAGAAAAATTTTGACTGTATATGACAAAAATCCCTATCATTGGCCTTTATATCAATAACAGATTATTTAAGCAGCCACTTCAGCCTATGCGGGAAATAGTTAACAATAATATACAGATACTAATATTTCTACAGTACTCCATTCCGAAATTTTTAGACATAGAATCTAACATAGAACCTAATAATGAATTTTATGGAATTGCTAAAAAAACATGTTGATAGATGCAATCACTTCTCTACTATCTCTAATAGAACGGTACACCGATGCGATGTTAATGCAATATTGCAACTAGTCAAAACATATTGATACATTTCAAAACAAAAAGTTACATCTAAAGCATCTACGCAGAATAAATCTTCAGACGCATGTATTCAGAAGGAAGAGGGCATAGTTCCCGATCGGAAATCCCTTCCCTTAAAAATCAATCTCTCCTTTCCCTTTCCCTGTACTTTAATAAAATTTATGAATCGCAAAAATTGCCCAAATTTATATTTGAAAATTAAATATTGAATAAAACAATATTAGTTCACTCGCTACATTAAATTTTATTACGCCATGAATACATTTGGCTCGATTCGGCACGCAGGGCTGCGGCCCCGCCATTAGCGCCCGATATGAAATTAAAATTAAAATATATAAAAACTGCGACGAGCACTCTCGACAGACCGCTAAGGGGCAGCCCTAAAGATTTAACCCTATAGAAATGTGTAGAGTTGCTGTTGACTATTTGGTATACCTATAAAATTTCAATATTCTCAGCTCTTGCTGAAGGTAGAGGTAGAGTACCATTACTCTAGAAATTAATATTATTAATTTATTAGGCAAATAAAGTAAATAAACAATTTCAACGTAACATGAAAAATTTGAACATAGTTTCAGGTTATATTGAAAGCTTATAATGTAGGGTTTTATGTCCTTGATGAAGGACGAAACGACCAAAAAGATCGTCAATAGAGTTTCATAATCATTTCAGAATCTTGACTAAATAGAAACAAAAAACATAAATAAAAGGACTTTAAGGATTAGCTATACGAAAAAAAAAATCATAAAATATCGACTCCACGCATCCTCTGTAAACTATCATGTAGCGGTGTACACTAGGGGTGCCACTCGATGATTTGGTTTTTCGATTCGTTACGCCGTCAAACTACCCTCAAAAGAACCCTCGAATATGTTCCCTCGCCTTGAATATTATTTATACGTTTGTTAAGTGGAGTTGTACGAGGATTATAGCCTCGGGAAGCTCAGCACTTCAACAAACATCCAGTACTATTTTTAATATCGATCCTGGAACGAGTTTAAGCTTACGATGACTCGATGAATTGCAATCATTTCGCTTTGAGAGGTAAATTAATGGTTAGAACAAAATGTCTGTATCTATCTCATTTTATACACATCACACTTTAATGAGAAATTATCACGTGTTACATAAAGTAGCATTTATGTTTTTTACTAATCCCAAGCTATATATTTACAGAGCCTCTAAGAAAACATGTCAACGAAAGCAAGCATGTTTCTAGCCACGGTTAGGTATACAAAGCAAACATATTTTCTCTTGAGACTAGAACGCTGGGCAAACAGTGGGCAACGAAGGTTGAGCCTTGTGTACCCACGCTGCGTCGCCTGCCCTCATATATTAAACATGGGTCTACCTTAGTCTGCTACCTGCTATGGAGATGTAGAGAACTGTCAACATGGCCTCACATTGCCTTCAGGTTATGTTTAAAGTATGTTCTGTGCGGTACATGGAGTTTATTGTTTATATTGGCTTCGTGGGTCTATGTTTAGTCATTTAATGTAATGCGTCTACAATACACAATTATATAACATCTTTTGTTAATGTAAAGGTTACAAAACACAAGTGTAATGCTCTTTTTACGCCACAATCAGAGTAATGAATCCGTTTTTTCAACAATTTTACATCGGCATAAAAATAAGGTCGCGGCAGTAACCACGTTTATCGGGCGCTCATTAAAGCTGAGGGCGATCTTGCTTCGGAGTCGTTAAGCGCGCAATAGTTCGCGAGATCCTCGTAAAAAATATCTCGCAACCAACTTTATGAGCGCCCTTTGTGAACGCATCATTAAATTTCCATCTAAATTTAAATTACGAACGGTACGATTCGACGCGCTCTCTCTTCCACGTGTTTCTGTTTTCCTAGTCGGTGGAAATGTTATAATTGCTGCACACAGAACGTAGCAGAGTCGGGAATTTGAAAAAAGATGACGTCAGTCGGAATTATCTTCAGCGCAGCGCAATTGAAACGGCTTTGCGACGGGGCTTAGTGAAAAAGTTGGCGTTCGTTTTAATAATTCCCAGCTCCGGCGCCTCGTCAGAATGCCGTTGTCACTTCGCGGATTAAGCTCCGACACGGTTGAGTTGGGATTTGAGAGTTATTTTAATTTGCATTTTTCGTATAATTCGAGAAAACTGCTGAGCATTCTTTGAGAGGAAAACGTGATGTGTTCCGCCGTCAAAAGTTTACGAGTGTTAGATGGATGGAGGGTAGAGGTCGTTTGTATGCGGCGCCAGGCTTCCCCGGGAAAGGCATAAAGTTAGCAGGTGAGGTGCGGGTATCGCGCGGTCACGCTATTTAGATAAGGCCATTTTCGTGACCCCTCTCCCTCCCTCTCCTATACGATAAGAACCTTAAGTGCGTTCTGTGATATTTTCCTGCAACACGGCCTCTGTATATATACGTCATTTTAAAAGGGCATGCTGCAAATTCAATAACAAAACAAAGAGAAAAGTATAAAAACAAATTTTAAAGAAAAACAAGGAAAAACCTCAAACAAATAAGGTCATTCGATTAAGCGGAATGATTTGCGAATCACTTTAAAATCCAAATGCCACCGTTCGTCGGCTTCCCTCCTGACTTCTGGCTTTGGAATGGCGAATAAAACCGAGTAAGAATAAATTGTGCGACTGGATAAAGCAATATTTGTTCATCTACCCCCGCATTACGACGGCAGCGGCCATTAGCGGGATGCAAATAACGTCTTGTCATTTTTACTTCTTTATTTTTCCTCGATGGCCGGAGGTTCGTGCTATTTGGCCCCCCTCCCACAGATGTCGCGAGCCGATATGGAAATAAGATTCACTTAAGAATGTATTGTGCATCACGTTTATTGGGAAATAAGTAAGGCTTTGCGTGGTAATGGAGGATTAGCTGTGTTATTGACGATTACCTCCTAGGTAAGATGTCAGGATAGTACGTACTTAAGCCCAATGGAACTAAAACCAACTTGGCTTAACGAATACCAACCAAGATCACGATATGATAGGTCGGATACTCTGACACCATCTTGACCTTCATTGAAGAGCGTCCGTGGCGCGCTGCAATTAGGCACGGACACGCATTCATGAGAGTCGGGGTTCGAATCCGCACGGTCGACATGTCATGTACCAACGAGTTTTTATAACTTATGTGCCTACCTACCTACCTATTACCTCAAATGGTGAAGGAAAACATCGTGAGGAAACCTACTTACGCTGAAGAGGAAATTTTGATGCTTATGTGAAGTCTATCAATCCGCATTGGCGAGGCGTGGTGTACTGACGCTCATACACCCTCCCTAAGGGTAAGCCTGTGCCCTGCAGTGGAACGTTTATAAGCTGATGATGATGATGTTGACCTGCGACCTATTCACGCTGAGCCTGCGACTCATTCCCTCTCCTTATTCTTTACAAATGTAAGTATATTCTATGACCAACAAGTACAGGAAAATATGAAGCACTCAGTCATAAAAAGATAAGATGATCTAGCTAACCCATAATACAAAATCGCTGATATGAGCATTTTATTAATTCCTTCCTTTTAAATCATTCCTTGATTTCAAATACTGAACCTGTATCAAGTGTAGGTATAGTGTGGTCAGAACAATCCTAGCGACTGTTCTGCCCCAATCATGCATATTTTCCTCTCCTATCCCCATCGTACCTTTGGAAAGCTCCCTATAAGTAGGTACAAGGCAAAATGGCGTCGACATTTTGAACATCCGAGTGCGTTTTAGCCCCACTTAAAACGTGGTTTATTTGCAAACCAGATTGCCTAGCGTTATTTATAGTTGGGGGATAGATACGGTCGTTATTAAATTCTTGTGGTTATGTGATTTAATACCTCTGTACAGATTTTGAACATGTTTAACTACTTTCAACGATTTTATACGGATTAGTAGATCCTAGGTATTCAGGAAAATATTATTGTTTTACAAACTTATTACGAACTGTAATTTTTTATTTTTTTTACTTTTGTGTAATATTTTAATTGACAATGAATAAAATATGTAATGAGGAGAAAGACAGTATTGTGGTTAATAGTAATACACATAAATATATATAAAAATCTTAACTATTCGGAGTTACTGGTCTAAACGAGTTACCTTGCGGCATTACTCCGTTGGATGGCCAGGGCAATGCGTTGGACAAGAAACGAACCTGACCGGGGATCGCAGCTGTTATCCCACATCCAGAGATCCAGCTCAGGTTCTTTGTGCCAGCGATCCAGGGACAGGCCGTCTCTAACGCGGACGGCACGAATGTATAAAGACGAGTACCAAGAGTGCTTCGAGCGTGCCGCGCACTCTGCGGCTGGCCCCGCTACCTGGAGACCGATTGCGCTAATTTAAAACATCAAAGTTCTATTCTTATCCAATTTCAGTTCTAATCACATTGCAATCCAATTACTATTCAACTTTTCTGAATTCCGCATCGCGCTAAACACTATGTAACTGAAAGCCTTTAACGTCTGAGCGATCTGACAAAACAGCTCTAACGGCTGTCATGAGCTGACCGCGATTAGCGCAATACCAAATGTGTCAAAAGTTATGGTTCGTACGTAGTCCAGTCACGGTTCAATCACCGAATATTTACCGTGATTGCAGCCCTTTGTAGTACGGCGAAGGTACGTCGGCCCGAAGGTACTTGCGCAGGTTGCAGGTGTGCTACTTTTGCAAATAAATTATTTATCAAAAAGATATATATATATTCCAAACTTTAATGCTTTTCATCAACTAACCACTGATACATCCCAAAAAAGAATAAGGTAATTAAGTTTTTGTTTCGTAAGCTAGCTTACATACATCGTACAGTCAACATCAAAAGCAACTTTCAATATTATTATCTGCTGTCAGATTAATTTTCTTTCCAGTTAGTGAAGTTAATGTAACGCTCTTTCACGTAACACCTATAACATCGATTGGTTCGAGATTAATTTTTACGAATTTTGCTTTAAGTTCATTGACTTTTCCTGTTGACTGTACAAAATAAATAAAAACAACTTTTATAATAATACGTGTTTTACTAAACTAAAAAAACACAATTTTTCAGAAATCTTTATTTCAAGCAAAGAATTTTATGTAATTGAAATTAAAAAAAAAACCTATTTGATACGTAAAATAAAATCATGACATGAAGCCTTTTAAAAACAAAAGAAGTTTGAATTCGTAGACCAAGCAGTTTAATCACTTTTTAATACCTTAAAAAAAGGAAAAATAACGATGATGGTCGTGAATATGTATGTTTGTGTAAGTGTTAAAAATACATTGAATTTTGATAAGATAGTTACCATTTTATTTTTAACCCAAGTGTGATTAGCTAAATCAGACTTCAAGGTAAAGGTATTTTCTTTCTCTTTTTTGTTATTTTAACATTTATATTGTTATAAATGTTGATAGGCTTGCTATTAACAAGAATTAGCGTGACGAAAATGTATAAATAAATGTTGTCGGCAATCGAAGGTCCTCGAAGACAAGGTGAGTCATTGAGAGCTGATCAGAGATGTTTACGATCTCATAAAGATGTCATCGCTACTGCAGAAGCTTGCACGCCTGCTTGTTTTAAAAGTTATCTCGTACTTGCCTGATAATTTATTAATCTTGAAGAGTCTACCTACTACCGAACAATGTTTGATGCGAGCGAAGTGTGTCGGGACCGTAGGAAATAATTACCAAATAGTTTGCAGTTAATCGAAAATTCAACTTTGATTAGCTATTTTATACATTCAAACTCAAAATTTTTATTTAATATAAATATCACATCGACAACTTTCTGACGTCATTTTGGCTCTACCACCTCGTTGGAAGGTGTTCCGTTGTAGAAAAGATGCGGCCAGAAACTCAACAACACACAAAACTTTTAAACAAACAAAACAAATTAGTTGCGGTCGTGATATTATGTAAGCGCATACATGGGGTGATCAGAAACATTGCTACAATTACCAGCTATCTTGCATACAAACACAGAGCTATTTTCCAACAATGGATGGCGTTGCATTCGTTCGATTGCCGGCATCAGGCATCCCCAGCATGTTATATTTTATATTGTTCTATTTTGTTTAACAAAAGGACGCGACAGTTGTCTGTTTTTCAGAAAATGCTCATTGGTTTTTCGGAGGGAAACGTGCTCCATGTTCTATGTCCCGTCCCGTCTGGTCCGAACTTGTTTATTAACTTCTATCTCACATTATTCCTTGTCCAAGTAAAGTAAACGACATCAACCATACATTACATAATTACCATCACAAATACATGGCAATGGCAATGAATGAACCATTCATCCTTCGAACGGTTCAGGTTGCGTGTGCGTGACCTCCGATGGACCATCGTGTAGCAGTTCAAGTTATTAAGATAGATCACGAATAGCCATAAGCATTAATAAGACGCTCTCCAAGAACACTGCGATGATCAGTAAATTGATACTTACCAATTTCACAGAAAATTGGATTAATTGACTGAAAATAAATAAACGTAGTCAACAGCAAAAGTCAATAAACTTAAGCGAATTTCAAATTGAATCAATTTTTAAAGTTACAGATGTGTCATGAACTCATGAAAGAGCATTGAATGAACTTCAATGAAATTACTAGCAAAATTCTAGTACTTACTCTTAAAAGTTTCTGGCCGCGTCTTCTCTACCACGGAACACCTTCCAACGCAGTGGTAGAGTTAAAAATGACGTCAGAAAGCTATCCATGTAATACTATTTTGAATAAAACATTTTGAGTTTGAGTTTGAAAATTAAGACTGCCAAAAATCTCTTCTTCGGTCCACCCCCTTGCTCTCTTGATACTCTATTTTATCTGGAACTGCGGCAGCCCCTGGGTTACGTAAGACCAATTTTCTCTTAAGGGCAGTGGAATTTTTGTGTATCAGTTTTCAGATAACATTTTAATCATAGGAATCGATAGTAGTCCCGCTTAGCAATGCATATTAAGGCTGCAGAACCGAACCGCGTCTCAGCGAGGCGCCCGAGCCTGCGCACGCGCCGCGTGGGCGGCGGCCATAACTCGCGAGCAACAAGACGCGTGCACGCACCGCTAACTACCGTCGCCGAGGTGCACAGGGTGTGCCTAGTTACTGATTCAAAAATGTTATAGAGTATTTGTAGAGGTTCTGGCCACATTTGTATAGTTTATGGCAGAAAAGTATCTTATATGAAATTAATTTGAATACAAATTTTAAGTTTTTTTGTATCGGAAGTATAGTGTAATCAAAATGATAGGAGTAAAGAATAAAGATAAAGATGCATTTATTTGTATGACATGTTGTGAGAATGTACCCCTTTTGTTTTTTATGTTAGTATATTCTATTAAATGCCGAATCTGAAAATGTATTAAAAATATTTATGAGTAAACAACAGTTAGTTATCGGAAACTTGCAGTCCATTCATTGCAAAGAATTTCAGATACGGACATCCAAAATTCCAAAAGATAATTGTATTTCTGAATAGAGTCGTACATATTATAGAATATTATTTTTAATTACCATACAAATTTGAGGGCTGTATTCCGATAATGAAACTAAACAACATTCCCTAAGAGACATGGGGCGAAAAACGAGAAAAATCTTCCAGAGGACCTTCGATAGAAAAGTGCAGGGAGATCCAAAACATTTTCTTGTTTTTCGACCCATGAATACTTAAAATTTTAATTTTATAAATTTAAATAGGGGTATAATTATAAAGTGTACAACCTCATACACCCCAACTGATTTATAACAAAATAATTAGATTGAAACAATAATTTCATTATTTTGTTAGTTAAAATTTAAAGTTATTCGTATTTTAAGTTTTCAGACAAAAATGATTTGTTATCGTTTCAGCAATGAATGAAAGCGCTAACGTGCTCATGGATACATTTTAAAAATCTTGTTTTTGTAGTAAGAGTGCCCAATTTAATATTTTGAAAAGAAATTATAAATTAAAAAATTTCACTGGCGAAAAAGATATATGTGATAGTTTTAATAGTTTCTTTTCAACGATTGGTTCAGTTTTAGCGAACAAGATAATTCTTAAGCCGCAATACGATCGAATGAATACATCTTTAAAACATCTGCCAACCAAAAATATTGTTGAATTGTTTGAACTTACGCCAGTGACTGACGACGAAGTTTCTAAAATAATCGACAACCTGAATGCAAACACAAGTACCGGCATCGATGGTATCAGTGTCAAATCGTTGAAATGTGTAAAAGACGTGATACTTAATAATCTTACAGAGTGTATTAATAATTGTCTCCAAGCTGGAATCTTCCCTGATAGCCTTAAAATTGCGAGAGTAAGTCCTATTTACAAATCAGGAGTTAGATTTGATCCTGGTAACTATCGCCCCATATCAGTACTACCTGCACTATCAAAAATATTTGAAAGGATACTGTACGACCGGCTTAATAAACACTTGACTTTTATTGATTATCTTCACGATAAACAATATGGATTTCGACCAAAATCTAATACCCTCTCGGCAACCAGTGATCTTATTACGAAAATAAAAATTCAAATTGACCAGAAACAGATAGCCCTTGGTATATTCATTGATTTGAAAAAAGCGTTCGATACTGTTAGTCATGAAATATTATTACACAAATTAAAAAATAATACTGGTGTAACTGGAATTGCTTATGAAATTTTTAAATCTTATCTTTCAAATAGATACCAAATTGTCAGAATTGGCCAAGACCAGAGTACTCCTAGTTTAATTACCTTTGGCGTCCCACAGGGATCTATTTTGGGGCCTCTTTTGTTCCTAATCTATATTAACAACGTTCATGAAATAGGTTTGAAAGGAGACGTTACCTTGTATGCTGATGACACATGTCTTTTTTATTTCGGTGAATCGATGAGTGCAATTGTAGAGGAAGCTCAGAGAGATCTCAATTTACTACATCAATGGTTTCAACGTAACCTCCTTACCATAAATATAACGAAAACAAATTATATAATATTTGCGGCAAAGAATAAAAACATCGGAGATTACGAACCTCTGTCAATAGATGGTATTAATATTAACCAGTCGGAATGTGAGAAATACCTTGGCCTTATGCTGGACAATTATTTGACGTGGAAACCTCACCTAGGTAAGATTAAATCGAAACTATCAGCACTTACGGGCGTACTAAAGGGAATCACACACTTCCTACCTCGACAAATACGATATGTAATTTATAATTCTTTGGTCAAACCTCACATTGACTACTTGATTGAGGTATGGGGCACTGCTGCTATAACAAATCTAAAAATTGTACAAACCGCGCAGAATAGACTGATCAAGGTATTGTTTCATTATGACTTTTTGGCGTCAACCAACAAAATTTATGAAGAAACTAAAATAATGAACATTACTCAAACCTACAAATATAACACCTGTATTCTGGTACGTAAGATCCTAAACAAAAGTATACATTCTCAAATCGTTTTCACAAAAAAACTTAACGTTCATAAGCGCATTCTTAGAAACGCGAACAACATTTATCTTCGTCCACCTCGGACAAACTACGGCAAAAAGAATCTAGTCTATGAGGGAGCACAAATCTATAACAATTTGCCAAAAGACGTAAAAGATACTAAAACTCTAAGCACCTTCAAGAAAGCTTTAAAAACACACATTTTGAGGGACTTTTCTAGAATCATTTAGCAAGTTCACAATGACACTTCCAGTAAATTTAAATCGATGTCTTATTATAATGTCCTTGTCTAGTTAAGTTTGTTGCACTTATTTTCGATGTACCTACGCTCAATTGATAAAATTGTTTGTTTAATTTATTAGCAAATTTTCTCATGTAAGTGAATTTGTTTATTCTTATGAGAAATAAAGAATCTTAAACCGTAAATTACCTATCTTGAAACCATGATAATTCAATCCTGCTCTCGCCAAACAAACTCCTTTCTAGTTTTGCGTTTATTCATTAAAACGTTGTAAATATACAAATATACAAATAACAGTTTCGAAAAAATCTATGTATAAATTATAGGATCAACCTGTACCCTCCTGGACACTGCAAATCTTAAGTCATAACTATATCTATCCGCGACAGGTACTGCACGCCACCGGATCACTCTTTATGGCCTATAAATGTGTAATTCACGCCACCTTAATCCGAGCCTGTTCAAATAAATCTGGATTAGCTGGGCCCGCTGCGATTGTGCACACGATATCTCGTGATTATGCCGTTAACAATTGTAATTGAAAAATAAAATGTTTTCTTAGTACGGTCCTGCTTGGTTTGGAATGGAATTTGTGTTTAGGATTTTTTTTTCTATGTTTGCCATCTTCCACCTTATTATTCATGGTCAGTTTCGTGTTCTTCATCCTTCGCATTTAGTAAAAAAAAATTGTATGTAGATATAGAATATTTATCGTATGTATCTAAATGCGAGGGAAGAAAAGACACTAAACTGAGCATAAAATAAGCTAAGATGGCAAATACAGAAAAAAAAATTAATTAACAAGAACAAAAGATTTATAGTTGAATATAGTTGTTGGTCCCGGCTACTATCTCTCGTGGTAGTAGTCGTTATATAAAAATCACGTCAGAGGCCGTAAGGCGGTCTGAAAAAACTCTGACACCAGGGCTTTGCCCTCACGATAAGAAGATAGTTGAAAGTCACGTTGCAGGGTTTGCCCCGAACACTTTTCTTTCGCGTGGTGTTCGTGCGGCTCGCGTCATAGCCTGCCACGAGGCTCTGCAATCCTTCTCAGTTGTGTTCTTACTCAAAAACAATCCTCGAGATTGGATAGATACTCCCTTAAACCACTTGACACTGGCAGAAATGCGGTGCTAACGCACAAGCAAGAAGTCCATTAATTATAAAAAATAAAAATAAAAGAAGGTCTACAAATTCGAGGATTCAAAACGAAGGTCTACGAATATCAACGAATTAAAAAAAGAACCTTATTTATCACTAAACGTGCTTAAATCGCGAATACACGGTAATTGATTCTTATTAAACGATTAGAACAAAATATGTTTTTGGGCCAGATGGTTATTTTCGTAACCTCATAGAGGACAACTGCGTGTAAAATTAACTTACATACTTAATATTCTTGACGTAGTACTTAGAATGAAGAAACTAAAATCGCACTTAACATTGAACAAGTAAATCATAAAGCAGCTTGTTCTAAATAACGTATACATAGCTGATTTATATTACATAACTCACGGGCCCACGACACCCAAACTTGCACCTTCGCTTTCACGAGACGGAAGTACCTACAAAATATAATATACACAGAAGAGACTGCTTCTAATTTTATCTTACGAATACGAACGATCAAACTTATATAACTATAAAAACAGAGAGGCACCGTACGACTGCGTCATGTGCAACATATCCTAACGGGCACTCCATACAAAACGAAGTCCTAGTTAGAACATTTAGTAATTAAAGGGAAAAAAAAGGTTTTTAATACAACCTATAAACTAATATCAGTGCCTCGCAATTGTCAGATATCCTTTTAAATATTTAGTTCTAAAGTTATCGTGGCTCAAAGTTTTCTATACTAATCTTAAATTAGTAAATCTGACAAATGCGAAGCACATACTTTGATTTCTAGATCGTGTTTAAAAATGTCATTGACTTTAATCGGTTAATGTAGATAACAGGACGGAACTTCGTTTGTATGCAGCGCGCTCGTGAGCTTTTGGAATAAACTTCTCTGCATTAGGTCAAACTTTGCATGCCGCATTTTTAGTTAGGGACTTAGGGACTACGAGTAACTGTAAGTTGCGAAAAATAATGGTGAGCGACTATAAATGCGTATATAATGACGTGTGAGACGGTTCATGCCTAATTGTGTGCTGAAGTCGCAGTTGCGGTTTGAGTAAATAAACTACATTTCGCAAAGCTTAAGGACATTAGTTAAATATTCGCAGCACGTGTCTACTTGTCACTAGAGCAAATATTTTCAACGAATATTTGTGGCCTACAACCTAATTCATCTACTTACAATATAAATATGCATTTACGTATGCTACCGTTTGTAAGTATGTATGGATATTTATGTGTGTAACAGTAAACAATGTGTGATTTTCGTAGTCGCAAAAGAACAGCGTGGGCTTATCTAGCGTAGTATACAATCAAATTGTGTTCGTCTCGATCGTTGCTAAGGAGTGTACCTACCGTAGTCTATGTGTTCGGTGGGAGTCCCGCAGTAAGTTACAGCGTGTATTTATCAAGGCTTATAGTACCAGCTTCACATATATCATTCGCAACACGCACGGGCCCTCTGAGGAAGTGTTAAGGTTGTTATTGCCGATGTTTTAGGATACTGGAAGTGTATAGAATCTTTGCGACAAATAGTTGGGTCTTAAATTCGTAAGGATTCAAACGTTTTTTTATGCCGACGATACGATTTAAGCAGGCTTTAGACGTGCCACCAATCGCCGTGCGATTTCAAGTACATCGACCGGTTTTTTGATTTACCTGAACTTAAAACAAAACACGCATGCAGCAATGTATATACTTTAAATTGCAGCGATCAGTTGCATAACGTGAGTATATACAGGGTTTAAGTGACAGCCTTGTATGGGACAGCTGTTTTTTTTCGCGTTTCCTTTGGTAAGCTCCATAGTGAAAGTTGTTCAGTTTAATAGTCTGAGTTCACCGTTTAAGTATTTGCTAGGCTGTCACTTATACCCTGTATAATAGGTTTTCCCTTACTATATGAAATATATGTCTTGGTCCCTGGTTTACCAGTGATGGGGAAATGGCGGAACCGGCATTTTCTTTTGTCTTCGAGCATGTCTACCTATAAACTATTGATTTAGGCCAAAACCGGCATTTTCTTTGACACCGAGCATGTTTACCTATAAACTATACAAAAAAAAAAAGATTGTTACTTGTAATAAATCCTATTTAGCCCGTCAAAGGGCCTGTTTCACCACCTCTGAATAAGTTGTTGGTACCTTATTTGACAGATCGTTTGACATATTTTTATGCAAATATGTCAAACGATCTGTCAGCTAAGCTAACAATAACCGCACGTGGTGAAACAGGTCCTAAATGTTGACATTGTTTTATATGGCCTTCCTCGAAATCCATTTCCCCATCCCTGTGTTAAACAATACTTTTTCTCTATTTAACATCGCATCAAATATTATATACTTAATAATTTACATCAAATCATTGCAAATAAAGGAGTGAATCGATTTATTGCCAAGACCCACATTACGGACCTACACCAAGTACCACCTACCTAGACCTAAATTATCATCTTAAAACAGAATCTAAAATCTCATCACTTCCAGTCAACTCCATACATCTCTTCTCACCTTTCCCAAGCTAGGCCTTGTCGGCGTGGCCCATAAATTACGTAAAACAAGCGGCAGATGCCGTAGGGGGGCCCCTCCCTCCGAAACCCGGTAATGGGGGCATTAGCAGCACTAATGGTTCTGGACGGTGACGTTTACACATAAATTCCTGTCAAATTTAGGACGTGGTGTCTGGCTTAGGTAAATCTAAATACCTATAGTCCTATAGGTTTGAATTATAGTTCAGGCAAGTTTAGGTTAGGTAATTTAGATGAAAGGACTTTGTTGAGGTTCAGTTGCCATATCGGATTATTAGAAATTCTGGCAGGTTTAGCATTTATTAGTAATGTTACATAATTACATACTTCGGTACTTTATGGATACGGGCTCAATTGAATACAATCTTTGGTCGCAGTGGCGTCTTTTTGTGAGAACTGTTACATGACAGAATGTTACACTATGTAATTTAATATTGAATTTATGTAATTGTACTTTGTATATTTTGTTTTGTTTAAAAGAAGTGTGTTGTAGAGTTTCTGGCCGCATCTTCTCTACAACGGAACACCTTCCGACGCGGTGGTAGATTCAAAAACATGACGTCAAAAAGTTATCTATGTGATATTATTTTGAATAAACTATTTTGAATTTTGAATTGAATTGAGATTTTCATTTCAAAAATAGATAATTTATATCTATCCAAATAAAGAAATTTCAAAATTAAAGATCATTAAATACCTCTTATCATGACTTCTTTCTCAATTACGTTCATTGACGTCGAATTCGAACTTCAAATGATCAATTCACTCTTCACTTTACAACGAACACTTTTGAAATTAAATAAAAGCACTATTTTAACATAACTTTTAACAAAATAATTTATCTTGTGCAAATCAAAACAAACATTACAAAAAGATAAATAAATCAATAAGCAGAAGTTCGTGAGAAAACTATCCCTCCCTGCACCCGACACCGACATCCGCACCCTAAAACAAAGTTATTCCCGCTCAGTGGGGCACTAAAAATTCCTCATAATTGAATGAATCAATTCTATCGCCATTAAATCGAGTTACCGAGCATATTGGGTGAGCAAATTTATTTAGCTAATAACCCCTCTAGTCGGGGCTTATCCCCCATCTTTGTCTACGTGAGATTTTAGAGCTGTGTTTGATATGTCTTGTACACTACAATAACTCAAAATAGATTTCAAACAGCTTGATGTAAAGTATAATTGTGTGAAATAACGGTATGCAAAGCCACCGTATAAATTAGTTATAAATAACACAAGACCCACTTCAAATCACGTTACCAGCAAGAAGTTACAGTGACAGCTCAACTCCCAGCTACTCTTGGAACTCGAATAAATATTAAATTCAACCAAAGAAACCTTCAGCGCCACGTCTTGAAACTTACATCCATCGGGGGCGGAACTGCAAACTTGCGAAGCGACAACTAACGTAAATTAATACCTGACATAAATTTGCCATAACACAGCGAAGTTTGCGAGCCTACGGCTGGTTCAAGACAGTCGGTACAAACGACGTACAAATCGGGAAGCCGGATGCGACTTCGCCTAATGGCCGCATAAAGCAGCGGGATCCGTAATGCGACCCTTCTTCCCTCGGATACTTGATCTTATCAATTTGCAGGACACGATGCTTCAGATAGCGAGTGTCTTCAACAATTGCCATTGGGGTAGGCGCTCTACAGTACATCTTAGGTGAGATAATGGTATTACTATCAACTATTATGCGACGTAGCACCTACCTTCGGTCTATATAATCCGAAAACACATTGAATTTAGCATATATTGTTTCAAAGCATTTCCTGGAATCTGATGTTAAGCTTGCATGACAACATTTATAATACTTATTGCTCACCATAGTAATAGTAAAATATGGCGCAATTTGTTCACATTGTCACGGAACACGCACTAGGGAACTGTATACAACTTAGCTTAGTGTGTTTATATAAGAATAAGACAACTTGCTGGAGTCCGATACATTTTCTCACAGTAAACAACTCTCAGTATGTGTAGCTCCTAACACAATTTGAAAGCATGCATAACAATTGCAAAGAATTACTCTCTAAATATTCTAGCCATGAAGATAGACTAAACGAAACCCTTTTACGAAGACATACAGCATTAGCACCTCGTAGCACTGTTCTAAAGTGTTCCGCATATGACGTCCTCTATTCAAATCCGTATACCTTTGTCATTGAGACGAAAATGGATTGATTTGTGGGACTTCTTTTGAGGGACGGATGATAATTCGTAGTTTCCTCACGTAGCGGACCGAGTGGTTCGAGCGTCCAATCACTTCGCGCTAAACTAATAAATCGGAAGGAAGCGCCGGCGCATACGGATTGCAATGGCTCTTGCATACGAATTGAAGGCAAAATTGGACATGTATGTCGAGTAATTGTTGAATTTTAGAAGTCTGGGATATTACCTATGAATTTTTATTTGAACAAAGTAAACAATAAACTTCTAGTTCAATTAACTAAAACATATCTTTTAAATAAGAAGTAGCCGCCCTAAAATATCTAAATGTATTAGATGTCTAAAAGAGGCAACAAAAAAAAATCTTCCACCATTAATAAAGCTGATATGTAAACCGATCTAAACCTTAAAACCCACGATAAAATTTCCAACGTAAACTAATTACAACTAGACAGAAAAAGGGCAGAAAACATTATCTCAGACCCCGAGAGAACGGTCATCCATCGTGCGAGTGGAGTCAATTTATCACCAGGGGAAAAATGAAAACTGCGCTCGGGTCCATTAAAAATAGTTCGCACATAGTCGCATGACCCATAAAACGAGAGAGCGACGTAAAAAGGAAACAACTGGGAAAAAATAGTCGCCACCTCGTCAGTCGAGCCAGAGACGACCAAAAAAGAAAACCAATTTGCCCGCTTGAAAAGGTTCGATCCAGGGACGTATTCACGTGTAATAAACGTGTGTTACTGCTGGGTAGACGGAATACACACGTCGTTTGGAGTTATTCAGCCTTTGACGCTAATATGGGAAGCTAGTCTGTTAGTGAAGCTTATTTGAACTGCAACTGATGCTTATATTTGGCTCTCTCTTTCTTACATAACACGTTCATACACACGGTAAATACTTTTTTGTCGGCCTGTTTCTCCTCTTAAAACTAAAATAGGATAATTACTATCTCTTTTTTTTTGTGAATATGTACAATAAAATGTTCTTGCACCACAGTATGCTATGCAGTATTACATAATATCACAGAGTACTATAACCGTAAATGATATAGTTAGGACGCTATAACAAATTCAACTCATTATTCAATTCTATGCCGTTCCGTTTTTCATATTTCGGTAAGGACACGAAAAGTAACACAACAAAAAATTTACTTAGAATGCAAGCCCAAAACCATTTATCTTTTTTTCATTATATAACTATGCCACAGGCTTACACTCAGGGAGGGTGTATGGGCATCATTCCACTACGCGTGCCCAATGCGGATTGGTCACATACGCATCAGAATCTCTTCTTCAGCGTATATGCAGGTTTCCTCACGATGTTTTCCTTCACCGTTTGAACCCGGTCCTCATGACTGAGTGTCTATACCTCTCCGCAACGCGCCACCAACGCTTCTATTTGTCCGCTCCTCGTCGTTTAATTTTTACTAAATATTCAATAACATATTCTTGTTGCCCTTAATTCGTCCCTGTAACAATCCAATCGCGCAGTGCCGTATCCACTCATTTGATATTTTCACTCGAGGAACAAATTACAAACTGTCGAACAAATCCGGTACAAATATTACTTATTTATTTTGCTGTCACCTGTCAATCGTTGAGTGGGCTTATGGAAATAGCTTTCACACCTTTGGTAAGTTTTCCTATTAAACTCCGAGATTTCTTAACATTGTATTTAAATGGGATTGGTAATAATCCGCTAAACATTTCTAAGAACTAATTTATGTGTATTTTAAGATTGATTTGCAAATGTTTGTTTTATACCAATTTCATCAAAAATATTTCAAACATCCTAAAATTTACTTTTATCGGAAAAGTCACTTATATAAAACATTTGTTTTATTCTAATTTTATATCCCAAAAACATAGAGAATTGTAGAAAATAGATAAAGGTTATTTTCCCAGCAGTGGTGTACCAAACAGATCATAGTGGTTTTTGGGAGCGGTCGTCTTACAGCCTGTAAAGCGAACGCTCCAAAAAACTTAAAGGAGTGAAAGTACTCATCATTATAAACAACTTTTACTATGGGACCAACTATGGTAAATGTTGTACAACCTACTTATATTCCAATAAATTTATTAATTAATCTTATGGACATTAAAAATTGTATCAATTAATTCATTGACATCATTGTATTTGTATTATTGTTTTGTATTTCATATTTGACACTGTAAATTTAATATTGATTTTATATAAGTTATTCTTAAGCTACACCCCTGGGTAAAATTGAATTGGAACACAAGTAAATAATGTAACACCACACCTCTGTACTTACACGCAATTTAAGGCTGAATAAATGAAATGAAATAAAAATGAGAACTCAAAAAAACTGCTGTTCCATACACTTTACTCAATAGGCATTTAATTTTAGTACGAGATAGCTTTAAGTTCTCATATAGTTTGTCCCAAAGTAAAAGTTGTTCACATTGATGAGTGCTTTCACCTTTTGAGTTTTTGGTTAACCTGTATAGCATTGAATTTCCAAAAAAGGTTAAATAATAACCACGCAGTAGGTAGGTAGACTGCTAGGTATCATAAATATGTATTTACAATACCATACTGAACTGACAAAGCCTCCCCTCCGTTGTCATAACAACGGTATCCTCTCCACTCGGATCGTTAAAATAAAACGTTACGTTTTAATAAACGGTATCATTCGCTGAGCTGTTCAATTTATAGCTGTAAATTCGTTATTAGTTGAAGTGTTGCCATTTTAGCGTATTGAGACATTTAGATGTATTCTAAGTTGTTTTCTTGAGATTTCCTCAAAATTAACTCAATCGAGTAGAGGACGTTTTTGACATTTTTTTCATACAAATTAGTCCTCAGTTTGACTGAGGAAATGTCAAGAACAGATCTTAGAATACGGGTGGTAGAGCTTTATAATGTGTGTTAAAAAAATTATTTTATTTAATTAATTAAAATTCGTTATATATAATTAATGACACAATATTTACCCAGCGTGTATTATTATACACGCTGGGTAAATATTGTGTTGCGAAAGTTTTACTGTATTTTATTAATACTACCGTAAAACTTACTGTATTATATTTAGATATTCACAAAATCATCAACACCGATGTTGCGGAAAACATATGGGATATTTCATCAAGCAAAACTCGACCCAAATGTATGGAACATCAGATATATTTTTTTGCAATTTCGATATTCCTTGTTCTTTGTAAGCGTCATTTATTTACTAATTTGTATACAAAATTTCAATTTAAAACCTACATAAAATTTGTACAAAAACATTTTTTTGGAGTGGTTAGAAGATTTTGTACAAATATATATCACATAGTATTTTATGCTTGCAGTTGTAGTACTATAACTACCTACTTAGTACATTTTTGGCATTTAATTATATATTTATGGCACCAACACCGAAATCGCGAAAAAAATATCAGCTGTCCCATACATTTAGCTCGAGTAGGTTTGGAGTTTTGTATGAAACAGCTGATTGTTTTTTAACGATTTCGATGTTGGTTCCGTAGAGAAAGTTGTTCAGTTTGACGGTCTGATCATCCCCTTAAAAAAGTGTCAGCATATTAAGAAGGACGATGACCCCATATATTCCCCAGAGGGTATTCAGAGATAACTAACGCTGGGCTGTTCTGGGCTGGGCTTAGGTTAGCATGTTGGCATGAATGTCCTATAAGCAACCAAAACTAAAGCTGAAAACCCTGGCAGTGTAGCCTGTTGATATTTTAGCAAGTTTACCAGATCCTACCTGTTAATATAGACAGGCATATTTTAACGAGGCCGGTCGATATATCACATCGGCAAGATTGATGGGACGGTCTGCGAAAGGGAAACGGTTTTGATTTGTGAACGTTGACGGCGCGACAATGCATTGTGACGTCACGCTCCAACTCTGTCACGGACGTAGAGTACAGTTTACTGAAATACAGAAGCGATACTGTCACGTTTTCATATAAAATGTTTGCTTGTTTTTAACTAAGTAGTTTAACAATCGAAAATATGAGACGTAGGTGTAGTGTTAACAGAACCACAACGTTTGCGAATGTAGGTAAGCTTCTTCTTGAAACTGAGTTACAACTTTTAAAATAGTGAAATTTTAAAAGTCGAAGAATCATTTAATACTATTTTTGTACCTCAAGCATGATTTTTAACCGATCGTAGTCGTTTCGTTCATAATCGTTTAAAAAAGAAACGCTGCTCAAATTGTCCAAATTTCCGTACCAATAACGATATTGCAATGCGTTCATTGACGAAGCGTATTACAGATTTTCATACATTTTCTATTTCAAACCAAGATTTCACAAGCAATGAATTAAGTTGTATACATACCAGCTTTCATATAGAGTCGAGTCATTATAAGTAAGTAAGTGCGTTTTTAATTCTCTTTATTAGATATTAGGTGCGTATTAATTCCGAATGATAATAATGTAAATAGTCATAACGACGACAGTATATGTGAATGGCAAAAGATGAGAAAATAATTTTTTATAAAAATTTCATTAAAATTCCGCTTCGTCAAGTCCGAGAGCGGTCCTGTCCAGGGCTGTCACTAAAACGCACGTTAAGAAAATTTGCGTCCTTTCTTTGTAATGTTTTAGCTTAGTAAAATACTAAACTGAAGTTCAGGCACCGTTTACTGTAATACTGTAAAGCAGCTATGTGTGTACATCAAAAATATTCCAGGAATAGGGATATCTCCGAATCTAAACTATTTTTATTTTTGTCTGTTTTTGATCGAGCATCACGCAAAAACAACTCAATCAATTTTGATGCGAATGCCTCTGTTTGACAACCTATAGTTCTACTTAAAACCGGTAAAGTTGGATACCCAATTATTCCGAAATTGCGTCATCTCGTTCCCACAAATGCAAGCAAAAGATAGTCTGAACAATAAAGTTCGTAGAAGTTTCCTAAAAACCAAGAAGATTCTCACAACCCTGACTAAAGGGCCTTAGGTGTGGGCGTGGGGGGAATTTGTCGTGATCCGGAAACGACAGGGAATTCATTTGGGCGTAATAGGTTTCCTGCGCGCGCGTCCGGCTCCCGTCCGTCTCTCGTCCGGGCCCGAGCGGCGCGTCCGGCACGCAACTGAAAAAAACGTGCGTTCCGACCGAAAGATGGTTAAGACTAAGATTTGAAGAGTATGTCGATATCTGATTTAATTTTACAAACATAAATATACAAGGTGTTAGAAAACACCCTAGTAATATTTACAGGGGTGGTTTAGTTTACCATGAAACTGAATACCTTTCACTATGGAGTCAACATTGAGAAAAAATAAAAAATATCAGCTGGTTCATACAAAACTGCAGTACCTACACGACTAAAATGTAAAGGACAGCAGATTTAAACGTTGTCTTCCTAATGATTTTTTTTCAGTGTGAGGGCCTGAGTCACCCCTTTAAAAGAAAACCAAAAAAAGATTACCAAAGAACAAAAAGAGAACAAAAAAAAAGGAAATAAAGATGGAGCAGATAAGATACTTACTTACTTTTTGAGCGTGCAGTGTGATAGCAAGTCTACTTTTGGTAAATTAAAGCTACTTATACGCGACCTGGGACCTGGGTAGCCGCCATAGCCTAAAAAATTGCTTAATTCAATTGGCAATAGGCGGAGCTCATTGCTCGTAGAACAGAAGACCTGAAGGTGAAGGTAGCGATAATCCGTTGGATGAGGGCAACGCAGGACATTATGGCAATCCTTGAATAAAGTCCAACACTATCAAAGTATAAAATAATCTGAAATATGTTTTTATATGTCCTTTAAAAGCACATCAAAACTTTCCTTAAAATAGCAAAATTATTTTGATAGAAATCCATTGCCAAAATAAGGCTTAATTTCCTCCGAGCAAAACTTCGCAGACGAGAGCCGTTTTCATTAAAACTTGTATGACGTGTCATTAAGTCGCTGCAAACCATAATTATTAATATTCAAATCGTAACCAGTGAAAAAGCAGAGACGTGTTAGCTCCTGAATATATTTAATAGAGATATTATGTTCGGATACCAAATATCCGAAAAAAAATCCGTAACCGGATTTTGGATACAAAAGTGACATTTAGAGAATCCGTCATTTTTACAATTCGATTGATTTAGTAAAGCAATTCAATCTATATGTTAGATAAATCTTAAATAAAGATGCTATATCAAAAATACAAGTCTTGTTCAGTGTTCCCAAACCTCGAGATTTTACGGGAGATCTACTGATTCAGACTTCATCTCCCGATCTACCGTAACAAGTACTACCTCTACGTCGATTGAAAATGAATAAAGAAAAAACGTATTGAAATGTCAAATGAATAAAGAAAATCTAGAATTAAACATTTCAACGGGTTCTTTCCACGTTTTGGTATATTTGAACGCGGTAAAAATACGTTAAAATGTTTAATTCTAGATTAAATAATAACAGCGCAACTCTCAAAAACTGTATTAATATAATCGTGTAAATTGTTGGCGTAAACAACATTACGTATGTCGACGAAAAGAGGCGTAGGTGAAAACATAAATAATTATACTGTTACTGTTTTATCTTGGTTGTCATACCAGATTCATGAAAGTGATTCCTAAATTAAGTTTCATTATTTTTTTCAGTTATTGAGATTTTTGTTTATGATTTCTTATGGGTACTTTCTTAAAAAAAAATATTCTGAATGTTAATATCAGTCGATTTTAACAAAGATCTAGAATAATAAATACGATAAGCCTTATTTCCACGAAGTCAGAAATCTGATAAATATATGACGCTCATAAACCGACACAAAATAAATTTTTCCATTTTTATCCGAAACTATCGGACGTAGTTTCGGATACAAATCATCACAACAACCCTAATATATAGCTAAAACTTTTCCATTATAAATGTTGTTGTTTAATCTCGCAAGTAAACGTGGGGTTTCTTGGTAGCTCCTTATTTTAGCACTTTACTCTATTATGAGTATATGAATCCTTGTTAATTCTAACCGTTTGAACAATGAGAACTAAACGTTTATAATAATAAAGGTAATTGTGATACCGAAGGTTACGGGCCGTTGACATTGTGATCTCGAGTAACCTTATTTGATGAAGGATTTTTGGTTTTATTTATTTAGTCCAATTTAATGAGATGATTAGTTTGTTTGTGTTATTCGTTTGGTGTGTTTCAATATGTATTCAACTATTTACGAAAATAGGAGTTTGTAATCTTTTCTACTTGTGTAATGTTTTCGAGTGCGATTTTTATGACTATTCGTTTTAGTTTCTTTTTCCTTAGGCTGGCACTTTTCATGTAAATATGTTGTTAATCGTTTTAATACAGAAATTCGTACTTTGAGTTTCTAATACAGGGTGTAATTGTAGACAGTTTTATTTCCTTGATAATTGTACTTACTAGGGTGATTTTACTTTATGATACTGAACAACTTCCGAACCTGTAGGAAATTAGAGAAAAATCTGCCGAACGAACGTTTATTTTCAACTTTTCAAACAGGCTTTGTATGAAAAGATGAAATTCTATTTTTTCCGAGTTTTTCATACGTTTAAAGAAATGAACCTGTTCACACTTTCACCCTGTTTAAACTAAACTTTTTAATTCACAGGCATAACAATTTACAGCTGTTTCCAAAATCGCTGCTACACAAAAAACAAACCCAAACAAAGTGTTGCAGCGAGACTTTTTCGAAATCATAAACCGAGTGAATAACAATCAAGTAATACTTCTAAACGTCTAATCCCAACATTTAGCACACGACACAAAAACAAAAACCAACAACTCGTAAACCTTTAAAAAATAAAATAAATAAAAAAAGAAACGCGATTTGCGTTCAAGAGAGCGAAAAATAAAATAACACGGAGTAGGCGCGGTTCCAGCCCCGGGCCATGGGGTGTAATTTCTCTAGATATTTCATATTTTAGCCGTAGACGGTGAGCCCGCGGCGTTGCTACGACGACGTAGGCTCTCGTAGCTGTGCTACGCCGTAGTCTTGCGATGAAATTATTGTATTTTCGTTTTTACTTCTATGTATTTAGGCTTATACCATCGATGAAATATTACTATGTACTTGTACCTAACAACAACAAAAAATAAGTTTGCGTTTTGTTCTAACTTATATGATAATGTAAATAACTGACTTTTGAAGTTACATTATATTAATTTACAGGTTTTAGACATTAGAACAACGTATGACAAAGCCGTATGAAAAAGGCTTATACAGGGTGTAACAAATGAGAAACGAATTAAACTAAAAAGAATTTTTTGATGTTGGCTCCATACAGAAAGTGTTTGAGTTTAATGGTCTAAACCACCACTTTGGTGGTGTATTAAATATTACAAACCTCTTTTGTTACACCCTGTATAATGATTCTAATCTTGTTGGATAGATTATATCACATTTAACCTATGACCGTAAATACTTCTATAACATCCATCGCCTTATTCCCAGATTCAAATATTTTTTCAAAAATCCTTTTTATACGTGTTATTACTCGTATCCAAAAACTCCGCTACTAAGCTATGTACGAAACGAAAAGGGAAGAAACAAAAAGTTTGTAACACAATTTAATCTTGTCAGCCCGAAGCGAGACGCGACACATGTTCTGCTCATGTAAACGCTGTACCTGCCACGTAACGTAAGAGGATAGACGGTCTGCAAGAAATTTGAGAAATCGGTATTTAACAGATCTATTGCGGTCACGCTGTTCCTAAGCAACCGCGAGCTTCCAGTGCGTGCAGTATAAGAAAAAGTATCTGGATACATAAAGTACGGACACACCCTGCCGTAAGAAGCGTGGCGGATAATGTAAGCAATGACGTATTCCTGTCTCGCTCGCACTCAGTATCGCATGTTATGTTTATCTCTTCTTGTCAATTTTTCCCATTATTTCTATGAAATGACAGCTAAATGTGTCCAAGTAGTGGTTGGATGGATACCTGGACTAAAAGAAAAGAAGATCTTAATTCCTGTTTAAGAGTGTATTCTGCATGAAGTTTTTGTAATAATCATTGAGCTTTTTTTTTACTACATACTAGAGGAGGCACTGCGCTTCAGTAACCATGTCTCATTCAGGTGCGGTGGAGTCGCTGCAGCTTATCAATAAATCGCTAGATTCTTTTTCACTCGTTCACAAAACAAAAATCAAGCACATGCAAGGAGGAGCGTTCCTTTGTAACACAATTTAATCTTGTCAGCCCGAGGCGAGACGCGACACATGTAGCGCTCATGTAAACCTTCCACCTGCCACGTAACGCGCAAGTAAACGTTACGTCTTACGTGTAGATATGTACTGGGGGTGCCTCGCGAGATCTTTAGTTTGGATGCTAAATACCTACAGATTAGACTAAAAGAAAAGAAAATCTTAATTCTTGATCGAAGGTGTATTCTGCAAATCCCGATAAAACTGCACGCAAAAAAGGTAGTTAAGTTATAGCAACATTTTTGTTCATCGCAAAGAAATAAGTAAAGAAATAACATGATAAAATAGTACAAAAATTCCTTAAAACATTGCTTTATGAATTGATTACCTACTAACAATAAAGTAAAGTTATATATGGTTAGATTTGGATGATTAAGTTAAGTTGACCACTAACTTGTCTACACCAATCCGTACTGAGCCCGTGTCTCTCAATGCCCTCTCACCCTTATTCGTGAGAGGAGCCCTACAGTGGGATCCTACTATATAACATACTTATAAGCTTTATACAACGTGTTAATGAATAAGCGCAAAACCCCATACACCCCAACTGATTTATAACAAAATAATTAGATTAAAACTATAATTTCATTATTTTGATAGTTAAAATTTAAAGTTATTCGCATTTTAAGTTTTGAGGCAAAATTGATTTGTTATCATTTCAGCAAAGAATAAAAGCGCTAACGTGCTCATGGATACATTTTAAGAACCTTGTTTTGGTAGTAAGTAGAGTGAGAGTGCCCGAGCTGTGGGGTGAGATCAAGCTCAGTAAATTTTAAATTCCACAAACAAAATATTTATATTTTGAAAAAAAATACCTATGTTGAAACCCTGATAATTCGATTCTGCTCTCGATTCCAAACAAACTAGTTTCTAGTTTTGCGTCAATTCATTAACACGTTGTATATCAACATATTTGCTCATTCCTTAATCAAACGCAACTACAAACGACACATCAAACCAAACAAAGTTTAAACTCCTTCAGCTGACATTCACATTAAAATTGCAAAGTTACATCAGCATTATTCACAACAAAATTCATCGCAGCGAGTTAAAGCCAGATATTAATCTCTCGGCGGCATCCGAGCGCTGGATTCGCCATTTTGCGCCTAAATATGATAAACTTTCGCCCGAATTTCTTCGTGCGACCACCCTGCTTCTTGAGAAGAATGCCCCCCACGACTTTAGGGGGTGGAACTGGGGAACCCCCCTGTCTTACGGCCCTGCTTTTAAACTAAGCTCGTTAATTAATTACAGCCAAGTCGACTGCCGAGGGTACTGGGTAGTGGCTTATGTAGCGCTATGTGCCAATTTAATATTTCAGTTATGTAATGTTAGATATGTATGGAAATTGAGTTACTTTTTTTTAAAGGTTTCCTGTTTTGTAATAAAGGAATTACAGAAAATTTCATAAAATTACGTTGATGATAATTCATACTTATTGTTACTATTAACTTTGATCATTTAAGTCAGGTTTCGTATGGGGTTGCAAAATTTGTTTAATATAAATTCTACCATAAAAAAATACACTTATTTTAACACTATAATCTGTGCAATAAAGTGTTAATTTACACTAAACACTAAAATACTAGGACATGACATAGTATTCATGCTGATAAAGTGATATATTCGTGTCAAAAACTCCACAAATACACACACTAATTGACCATATTATGGTCATTATGGTATTAGTAAGTAAAGGAATATTATTCCTTTTTGGGAGGTTTCTGATACAGCTCAGGTATGCAGAAAGGCTAAATATCCATAGAATAAAAACCTTACTCTAGATCCAATAGCCTGATAGATACCTAAACTAGCACTTATAAATTTTACTGCCCAAACTTCAACCCTAAAACTACTAAATCATAAAATTATTCAAAATAAATGTTAATTACGAAACCACGGGTCGAGCAATAGTAGAATACTTCCTCGGTTCTATAATTAATTGCTACTAAATTCGCCCCAATTTGAATCCGGTTACCAAGTCCGCGAAGAAACTTACTACGTACATAAGACTTAAGGGCAGGGACGGCCGGAAGGAGGGGTAAAATGGCGGCGGAGGGCGCGACCCTCCCGCGGGCGGGGGGGAGGACCGGGGGGAGGAAGGACGTGAGATTTACTCTAAGTAATTGCAGTAATAAACACGCAAATATATCACGTCAGGGTAATGAGAGGAAGCACCCGAAATTGCCGGCGCAAATTGCGTGTGTGAGATAAGCCCATTTTTTTGTTAAACAAGAAGAGAAATTTTTGGCTGGGTCGCATTGTTTTTGACATTTCATTCATCTTGTCGAGGGGTTCCGGCGATAAAAATCCTGTGATAGCTAACAGTAAAAAGTATCTTATAATTTTTTCTCTTGTAATGTGTTCGATGTCGCATTCAGGTTTTGATATTTGTATAACGTTTTAATGTAAGAAAAATAAATAGAAATAGTTCTTAGAAATATTATAAAGTATTGCATACATTTCATTTAGCAATATTCGATGTTGGTCCCATTTAGAAAGTTGTTCAATTTGATGGTCAGATCATCCCTTTAAACCGTCACCATATTAAGCAGGACAGTGTTTCACAGATTATTCAATATTTCCTCCTGTTTATTAAAGTCTAATAGCTGTGCTTGGCATGAGTTGCAATGCCCCTTTTGTTCCCGATACACACTTTGCTGCTTTTTTCCTAAAAATTATTTCCATTACGAACAGTTTAACACAATAATTAGCTAAATCGTTTCAGTCGTTATCTCAAGTTATGGTGTGAAAAAGGGAAACAGTAGTGATGTACATGCAATTCATAAGTTGACACTACTGTTAAAAACTTCTAATCAAATTGATCTACGGTTAATGGCAAATTGTTGTCTCAATTGACAATCTATAAAACAAACCACATTATCAACTAAAACCCTAACCAAGTAACAGATAAACTACTTATAACTACAAAACACTAAAACAATATTTACCCAACATAAATAAAAGGAACAACTCGCCCCTCGGGGAGAGTTTTACCCAAACTTTCTACTATCTAGCGTCAACTTATTTCAATGTTAGTTTCGTGTTCGGACGGCTCGGACATAGATACCAACTCACAGTTTGTTATAAGTTTGTCCCCCAAAGTTTTGTAGAACGACGGGCAGACCATTTTTGCATAAATCGTCTGGCAGACACTGAAGTTATGCAGGAGTTAATTTGTTGTTTTAGACAAACTAGGCGTTTTATTTATTGTTTAGACATGTACATTTGTAGATCACATGCAGAAGTGATTCAGTTGATCAAACTGGAAAGGATTCATAAACGGATCCAATCTATATATATGATATACGTACGCTGAAAGTATAAAATACAGTCGAGGTCTTGGCGCAATTTATTTTTAGGAAATACCTATTACCTTCCAATATTTATGATATTAAAGTTTATCTGTATATTTTTATGTATGTTACATACATACATAAACTCACAACCGTAATTCATTTCGGGGTGATCAGAAACATTGCTACAACTTTCTGTAAGTTTGTTAGGAATGTAGTTGTAGCAATTTAATTATAGCGAATATTATATTCTTAGTTACGCTTATTCAATTTGCATGTTTTCACGTTCTTACAGTCTACATTGGTTTTATAGTACATTTTTATATAATAAATAGGTACCTAGTATCAGCATCGTTCACTATTTAGTCGCCATAAATGATACGCCAAAAACAGTTTTCAATCCGCGCTAGACACCGCTGAAAATGTTCACCTCATAAATAAATTTCAGTTAGCGCTATAATTTGCCAGCAACCCGATCGCACTAGCCAATTTCCCAACAACAAAAGTCGCGACATAAGAAGCGATACCGCATTAATTATTCGACCGAGACAAGAAAGGGGCCGCCCCATTTCCAATATTTATGTGTAGTCGATGACTACGCCAAAATATCGGGCGTCGACTCCTTTTTAAAACGCGAAGAAAGGGCCGAGAAAGGCCGAGGAAACGGGGCTTTCTTAATGCACAAACACTCTCTACCTCACCTGCCTACCTTGATTTATTGGACGGCTTTGTTCGACGCTCGTTACAAGCTTGTTGTTGCGTTTTTAATTTATTTCCTTGGCGAAAATTTTCGCGTTAATATTTAGATAGATAATAGCGCAAGAGGAAATAGCTTTAAATGACAATGAAAACTGCTGACATCCACATTTTAGATCAGTTATTTAGGATTATTCTGTTCTTCTATGTACCACTTCTTCTTATCGTGTGGGCCGCAGACATATCCTCAGGGATGGGACAATGTGGATTAGTGAACTACACACATACGTATCAGAATTTCTTCTTCAGCGTATGCAGGTATTCTCACGATGTTTTCACCGTTTTAGAGCAGTCGATATTACGTACATAAGTTAGAAAAACTCATTGTTTGGAACATTGTAGGTATATAAGTTATCCGTGCGGATTCGAACCTAGACCTCAAGATTGAGTTTCCATTCCTCTCCGCTAGGCGCCACCGACGTTCATATAATAATGGCCAATAAGTACCTATATTTAAACATCGTGAGGAAACCTGCATGCATTAATTTCGAGGCATTGTATTGTACCCACTGTCCATTATGTGGTGACGGGCTCACCCCCCGTCACACTGGACAGAGTTTCGGTACTACTGGTGAAACGTAGCTGTTTTGAGTTTTCAGAATATCTCTGACTACCCTTTTGGGGAATATAGTCGTGAGCATATGCTTATGCTAAGTACCTATATTTAAACATTGTAACTGGTCTCACCCCTATATTGGGTAGCACTCAAAAGCATTACCTATGTTCAAGTCTCTCGAAACTCGTCAAAGCCAATAGCGACAACACATTTGTTCTAAATTCAAATTATGTACAAGAGACGGGAGCAGCCGACGCTGGCAATGGTCCGTGAATGAATGTGAATTGGCGTCGCCGCAAACGGCCGCTGCCCGATTGTCGACGCCACGACTCATTGCCGATTCAACGGCGCGCTCGCAAATTTACCACCCTGTATATATTTGCGGCCAATCTGTGACTGCACCTTGGGCTATGCATGCCACAACCACAAGTTGTTCCCTGTTCGGTATAAATCTCTAGCTAAGGGTCGGTATGCACTTCTTGCCGCATCCGCATGCCGCAGAGTTTCTGGCCGCATCTTCTCTACAGCGACAACACGTTCCGATGCGGTGGTAGCTTTAAAAAAGAATTGACGTTTGATAAGTGTGCTGCAAGCTCCTATATTGAATAAATTATATTGACTTTGACTTTGACTTTGACTTTGACTTTGACTTTGACTTTGACTTTGACTTATGCTTGCACCTATGCTTGGGTCTATACGTAACACGCTATGTCGTATCATTAGCATCTTTTAAACTAAGAGTCTACCAATCAAACTGAACAAACCAATCGGAGCAATCGTGTAAGCGATGCAGTTTAGTATGGAACAAATGATTATTTTTTTGCTCCAATCGGTTTGCTCCCATAGTAAAAGTTGTTCAGTTTGATGGGTAGACTCTTAGTTGAAAAGGATGCTAATGATATAAATTTCACCCTGTATTCCTGTAGGTATGGAACAGCTGATTTTATTTCCGCGATTTAGATGTTGGCTCCATAGTAAAAGTTGTTCAGTTCGATGTTCTGAAGCACCCCATTAAGTATGTAACGAATTTTAGCTCATACCCTGTATCAACAAATATAAGTTAATAAACATGTCTTATATTTAAAATTTACATAACACCTGCACAACTATATTTAATAACCGCAACCCCATGTCCAACATAACATGCAAAATAATATACAGGGGGTGATTTGGTGACAAGCTATGATCAGGCGATCTTCACCCTTCCCTCATCAGTCATGGCGGACGTCAGACGGCTAAGCGACCTCATTCAAATTGCCATCCGATGACGACGTGCTTTCACGACCCCTGGATTGGCAGTGGCCGAGCGGTACAGATTAGTTGGAGATGTTCTGCCTAAAGGCTATCTGTCTCTGAGAGGCAAGATGTCGGAATTATATTAATCTTACTTAGACTTATTTTACTATGGCTTCAATTCATGGGGGAATGGGTTTCATACGTTTAAGTCCTGTAGGCACTGCATGATTGCAGGAACAGCAGATTTTTTTTGCGCTGACATGTTTACTCCCATGGTAAAAGTTGTTTAGGTTTAGGAGTACGTGGTTTAAAGGTTTGCCTTTCGTTAGTTTACATACTGTATAGCCTCGGCTTTTTTTTTGCCCTGAAGGAATGAGATAAAAGACGTGTTATAGCCTTATCGCGCTCATCATGCTACAGCCGCAGGTCCTTGATGGTAATTTATTTATTCTTTTTAGTTTAATCGGACTAAACATACTGATCAATCAAGACAACAGTTTTGACGTCAATACCGTCAAACCTCATAGACTTGATGATGTTATTTATGTTAGAATTTAAATAACGATTGAGTACTTTTCCTATCTCCTCTCAATAGACAGGGACATTTATTTGTCATTTATCAGTTTGTAGGTACAAAACCGACTCACGAAACGAGTGTCGCTTCTATAGTCAACCTTTGTAATCTTCACATCGTCCTAGGCCGGCATTACACAGCGGGGACATACTTTTTACGCCATTAGACATCGGTGGATCACCGGGAGTTATGGTGGTTACTGAATCGATTATCTCTGTGAGGGTGTGTACCAAACCTTATGACTTGGGAAAATGTATGGACCTTGAATGGGTTGGTTTTTATAGTTACACAGGGTGTACAATTAAGTTTTACATAGTAACCAGGGTGTTTCAGGCCAACAAACTTCAACATCTAAATTGTGATAAAAATGTTTTGTTCCATAGAAAACATCAATGGCTACTCGGCACTAGTAAATGAAACAGCTGAATTATCTTCACGATTCCTAGTTAGGTTCCATACTTACTGAAAGCTGTTCAATTCGATTAATATGCATTCAAATTTGCATCCTGTATGAATTACTTTATTCTTGTAAGAAGGTAAGTCTTACTGAAAGGTCAGTAAGACAGATCTAATGAAAACTTATTAGAAATTCGGAAAATTATTATTTCTCAACTAACCTTTTAAACATGCCAAGGTTCAAGATGGAATGTTTGATGATGTTTGAAGTTCGAAACCACAAAATCGACCGTAACCAAATATACCTACTGATTTCATTCTTTTCGACCGAGACAGTTGAAACATCAAGTTAATCTTTTGTTGAAATTATCAAATTTAAATCAATAGTCATTTTTTAAAAATTCATTGTTTTAAACAAGTTTACTACACTTCTGCCAAAAATAAGTAACAAAAATACAGTAAATCAAACAGACTTTACAAAGTCTTATTTACATTGATCATTGTCAATAAGTACACAGCCTACAAAATAAAGTTAACGAATTCGGCGCCGTAGCAATAAAGCAGTTCGCTTTCAAAAATTAAAACAAAGGCGAATAAGTGAGTGAAATGTAACCACTATAGGTACATAGTATACATAGTGCAAACATCGGCGCTCGCAGACACCGAATACATCATTGAAAACGAAACGGAAACGCGGCAATAAACATTCATTTCCAAATTAAACACACCTACCTGTGTGTTTACCATCACGAAATCACTAAATGAATAAAACAGTGAGAAATTGGAGTCCCGTAAATTCGTATTCGAATATCAATTTGGGAGGAGAGCGTGCGGGGGAGGCGGCCCGATAAATAAAAAATATATAAAATACACAGTACGAAACATGAAAGCGGTGAATGGCACTTGTGAAAAATGGACTTGCCGCTCTTCCAGGGAAGCAATCATTCAAACTGGCTGTTGTCTGTTTGCGCCTGCTCTTTTTCGCCTAGCGTCAGATATTTTTTGCAATTTTTTTTCGGCGATGTCATTCGCAGAGTTCAGGTGTAGGGACACGTGGTCCCGGACAAAGAAATCTAACATTAATAACTGGCATTTTTTAAAAGTCCTCCTCGCAATCGTTTATTGTTGTCAATATTTCGTAAATGATTAGTTTAGTATGACGCGGCGTTCCACGATGCCTTGCCAAGCTTTGTTGGAAAGTGGGTGGATCGCCGTTAACTCAGCTAAATTTTGTACTTTATTGTGTTTATTTATTGCCTAATGGACAGGTAACGGCAACGTTGAGCATTTCTGTAGAACCTGCAAATTTTTTCCATTGTTCACTTAAATAAACATCACTGTACAGTAGCTTTACTAATCGACATTGAATTGAATGCTTCAAATCAAATTGTCCTGTTTTTAGAACCAGCAGATTATTGAAGCTTCGTACCGAAACCGAATATGTACCTATACTTTATATTTCCTAGTTAAAATCCCAGAAAAAAACCCTAAATTACCCTATAATAAGTGCGTGCACGATCAGACTAATCATGAGCAATTAATTAGTTTCTACTAACCTGACTATATAGTACATACAATCCTATTTATGACATATAAGCCCCAACCAAAAACAAAGTCCTGCAGATCAAACAACAATTATACTTACCACGTTAGCATAAGGTTCGTGTTAGGGGACCTCTTAGAGTGGTGCAAGGCTCTAGGTGAGAGGCATTTTTCCTAATTAAAATAATGCTTCCCATTCTCCCCCCATTCATTAGCCCAATGTGCTGGAGATAAACGTTGTTTGCCCGAGAGGACGGGACGGAACCCTGCTTACAAATATGCTGGGTTTCGCCCGTTTACCTAAATGCGTAGGGAAATTTTGCGAGGCTTTTTTTGCGTAAGATTTTATGTTGATGTTTTACAGCATTGATTAACGTAATTGCTAAAGTGTGCCTACCTTTTCGTTTTTTAACCAAACCGCTTTTGAGCTATGCAGGGTGTTAGGGTAAACAGTTGTATTACTTTAAGTTTATGGACTGTACCCATGATACTGCAGTATCAACCTGTCAAAGTCAAAGTTGCGAGTTTCCCTTTGCTCCTTTGGGAAAGTCGGTTATGAGTATAATCATTCATTAAAGTAATGCAACTATCTACCATAACACCCTGTATAATAGTGGCAGATTACATAAAAATTATGTAGAGGAAGGACTTCAAGGATTAGTTATAATTTGAAAATGACAATACGGAATATATATAGTTACACTGCATGAAAGGTTTTCGAATACGAATTAAACAGTACCTACATGAAAATATTTAAAAATTTCTCTTTCATAATTTTTACAGACTTAATATTAAAATAACTCTCGATTCTTAATAAATTTTTGCTCAGTGTCTGGGTAGTCGACCTCGCATTTAACCCGAATACCGGCGAACTGCATAATTTCGCCACTAATGAGAAGAGAGTCGGCGCGGCGTCTAATTAGCGCAGAGTCGGTAAGACGCCCACTAAACAGATGAGTGAGGCGGTTTCCACACGTCGCGATCATTCTGGGATATTCCATACTGCACCAAAACCTCTTTTTTATAGAACCACAATGATCTTAAGTATTGTTCTGATGACACACCTACTAAATAGAAAATCCTCCCAGTTTCCACACGTCGATACAATTTTGCGATATTTCTGCTACATGCTAATCAAAATCTTTGTTATTTAGGCTTGAGTTGAAGTAGTGAAATAATTGCTAAAGTTGTGAAAATCCTTTAGAATATTTACCATGATTTTAGGACATCTAAACTGTCCGCAGGCCGTGGTTACTGGGTGCCTCAATATAAAGCCTCTTATCTGCTTCTGTCGAGTTGCAGGCATATCATTAAGTTTGACCATCGTGGAGAAGATATTTGCCAACTAGCATTTGATAAGACAATCATGTAGGTATCAGGACTATCAGGCGTATCAATCCCAGTAATGTTCAAAAGATATGTAACCCTACGTTGCAAGTCGAGGATCGAAGAGCGGTAGGGGAGCGGTGGAGGAGGAGAAGCGAAAGCAGCGAGCGACTCTTCGCTCACCTAATGAAGTGTTTCGCTTTGACACGCGTGTTCGTTAGCGACCACTCCAGTGATCGCGGCCTGCGTTCAGATGACAGCTTCCTCAAATTTATCACTTAAGTGGCGTGCTGTGGCAATGCACTTGTTCGCTAGCACTAGCTGCAAGTTTGTTATGTTCTCTTGTGTTGTAATTACTACAAACAACAGGATATCTATCGACCTACATTCTTACATGAGATAGATTGTTTCTATCTTACGTACTATTTTTAATAGATAAGGAAATCTATTACCTAATCTTATTGGATGAAATCCAATTGACTAAATCGAGTTAGACTTGAAGTCATCTTGAATTACAACTTTTTTCCTTTCGATGTTTACAACGACCGCGCCGAAACGCCAATGTGTAATAATTTCTAAAAATAATATTTGTGATTTTTGAAAATTAATTTGAATTTTACATACATTATAATTTTACATTATATTACTTATTAGAGCCTCTTCGGCCGATGATATTTAGAACATGCGGTTCCACTATCCACAATTTGAACTAAAAGGTTTTCAGACATAGGTAGTCTTTTATATGTTGAAGCATTCGATACTTGAAGTACGTCAGAAAGCCCTACTGAAGCAACTAAACTTTACTCTCCATAATATAAATAAAAATAAATAATAAAATTAAACAAAAAAAGGGTAAAAGAACTTTAGAAACGTATACCTCGACCAGTCTCCGACAGTACCCATACTGTATCCTGAACAAATCAATATCATACAATAATCTAGGTATAACTCTGTCTAATACTTAATTGCGTCCTATGTCCGCGGCACAATGGTTCGCGTAATCAGGCCATGAGCCAACAATAATATAGACCTGTACTTTTGCTAGGGATGCCACTACAGAGTTTTTGCGGAACAAAACCTGATATTATGTGACAGACTCTGAAAATTTGTTAAAACGACTGTTTTATGTAATTTAACTAAAATTACCTATTCTTTTTTACGTCCAATTATTTGAAAGTCAACTCGCTTTGTTGAAACGCTGAAGTTTCTACTTTACATTACGCGTTAGTTAAAACTCATATCCCGATCTTATCAACCTACAGATTTCAACGGTTCATGAAAATAGATTGAGTAAAACGAATGTTTTTTAATGTGAATTGAATTTAAAGTATATGCAGTACATAGTTAAGATACATAACATTGAAAACTTAATAATTCAGACGTTCACCTACCAGTTTGTCACAATACTCAATTATAAATAATACCATTTTGATTGTGTTGCGCTGTGACAACCCTATCACAACCCCCGCAGGTCTCGTAATCCAACTATTCAATTTTCAGCCAAAAAGGATTGTCCGCGTCTTACGTTTTTTATCTCTTCTCGTTGATCCGCTACAAGCGGTTATTGCTAACATTGTACACGCAAAACTCAACCTTATGGTCTTAATTAGATTTGCTTCGTGCATGTAGTATATTCTTAGAGGGCTTACGTTGTTATTTTCTTTGCAATAATACCTATTATGAAACTTCAAGACTCAACTTAAAACAAGCTAAGCTAAAAGGTTTAGGCGTAAAAAATACAGACCAAAAAAACTTTTTCGTTAATAAATACAAGAAAAAAAACTGAAGAATAGTCGATTCGTTTAAACATCAAACTTTCCTAATTGTAGCGAGATTTACGCTAAGGGAAAACTTGAAACTTTTGCAGAGGAAAAAAGCAATTATCCTTTCTGTTTTATGGAGGTGAGGAAGCATATTAAAAAACTTGAAAGAGTTGTCAGCCCTCGGGAGTGGAGGAGACAGTGATGGCCATTAATTAGAAGGGTTGGATGAAGATATTTCATTATTTCTTCTCGTCTGCTTTTACTTTTTTACTCTTTATACTGGCAACTTTTTCGTTTTTACTACGTGCTCGTAAACTTTGAGAACAAGTGACTGTAAAACGTAACCTACTTTGCAGTTTTCAGAAAAGATTTTTGTAACAATATTCGGACTGAGCTTTAATTCACGACGTTTCTTCACGCCATACTACAAAAATAGGGGACATACTGAGAAGATTTTTTGAGAAAATGGAAAATACAAGTGTGTATACAGGGTCCAACTTAATATGCTCACAGTTTTTTAAGAGGATGATCAGACCATCAAACTGAACAACTTTCTCTATGAGACCAATGTCAAAAAAAATCTGCTGTTCCATACTAAACTGATATCTTACTCGACCCAATTGTATGGGACAGCAGATTATTTTTTGCGATTTCGACATTGGTCCCATAGAGAAAATTGTTCAGTTTGATGGTCTGATCATCCCCTTAAAAAAGTGTCAGCATATTAGGAAGGACCCTATATAGGCTTTTTCTTTCTATCCTTTTTTTATTGCTGTAATGTATACATGAGCAAAATATTGATCGTGAATGTTAGGTATCTATTACTAAGCACAATCTGTTGATTATGGACTGCAAATTTACTTAAATTCTAAATAAGCAGCGGTGACAATGCAGACTAGAAAAACAAAACAATCTGTTCTCAAAATTTCTCGAAAAAGGAAATATATCTGATCGGAAGGTATAGATCGTGATATTAAACCTCAGAGGAAGGATCTCCATAGAGTCCGCATAAATTTACGATTGTAGTTAGTCTCTTTTGTCTTACGACGTACCTTTAATAGTAGAAGGAGATGGAACTATAGATATTTGTTTATGCGGCTGTCCACTTTTTTTTGAGCTAGTGTGTGTGAAAAGTGACCGTAAACATAAGGCCATATGTCACTTGGTGCCTTTTATCCATACTACTTGACACCACACACTCAAACCTAAACGTCAAAAAAAGTGGACACTTTACAATTGGTATGGCTCACTCTATTAGGTATAATCTCTTTGTATTAAACAGACGAAACTACAATAGAATCATTATATCTCCCTTTACCTCCCTTCTGGCCATTACCACAAAAAGTAACAGCCAACAACAATTTTATCAAAACAATCTAATAATCAACACTGCAGTTTGTAAACAAGGTGCTAACTCTAGAATTTATGTAAACTGTCCTCGCTCTTATCTGAGATTAAAATCAGGCGCCGAGGCGGTAGGCAGAGGCAATCACTCCTCAGGGAGTCAGCTTTATTTGAGCCTATCGTCACTTAACATATCTGCATATTCATTATAAGATCAATCATATTATTGTCTAGAACGTGTGGAGGATTCCTCTGTGTGTAAATCTGGATTTTCTGCATGTAAATTTGGAGGTTTACGATTGGGCATGATGGATGATTGAAATTAAATACCTGAGATCTTCGATGTGAATGTGTGATGTTGATAGTATTATAGCCTGAAATGAAACATTCGGTGTATGTCAAGTTTATTATAATATTAATTTTTAAATTGTTTCTGGATAATAGACATAATTTTATGAAACTAATTTCATTTTTTATTTCATCGTCGTGGTTATCAATATAAATTTAATTTTTAAATAGTTTTGATCTGTGATCTCAAAATGCAAGCGTAGTCGTGACAAAATCATTCGAACTCCATGGAGAAAACCTTTTCTGCCATTTTACCAAGTAGTTTACATGTCTACGAGTGACGTCACTCATTTGAACGAAAAACGATATTCCTTTACTAAAAAATATATCTGTAATCCTTTTATTTTTAAAATCTCTAACATAGAAAATACATAGAGAAAATATTGTTACAGTTGTTGAGACAGTTAAGTATGTCAAAATGTTTTTTTATTCAGCACTCCAAAAAAAAAATATTACACACCGAATTACAATAATGTTTATTTAACTATTTGGACATCCAAATTTTCGCAACGCTTCAGTTGTTTAAAGTTGGAACTGAAAATTGTCATAAAATATTCGATTATTTTACCGTATGCGAGAAAACTCGAAGCCTACTCGATTAGGTTTCGAGTTTCTGTATCTGGAGAAACTTTTAAATGTTTTTAAGAGTTCGTATGAAAATTATAGATATTGTGCAAGAGTTCTTCAACCCATAATGCCAAGTAGTCTGAGTGTGGTCTTTCATAAACCATTCATAGTTAACATTAGAGTAAATCAAGCAGCGAGTACCGCTCGCATGCATCCATTGTCACTATTCTTTCAATAATTCACCTGACATCCTGCCGGCCCACGGTCGGCCCACCCACCGGACCTTCAACAAAAAGATTTTTGTTTCACCCATTCACAAATCTCGATCATTGATTGTTTTAAACAGACTCCACGACGCCGACTTCGGACCGTTTCGAATGAAGCGAAAATTTTTCTGGTTATTGTCCTACGAAAATCGCGTTTGTGACGGGACCTCTATCAATCAGAGAGCAGGGACCCCCGGGGCCTGTTTCCGACCAGGTGTCCTTTTGGAATTTAAGCCGAAAAACTGCGCTTTAGGTTTGATAGTTTAAAAAAAAATGACACGCATTGTTGGAGTTCTGCGTAGTCGCTGGCGGCGCTTGGATGTTAAGCCAGGTAGGACCCTGAGCCAATGGCCATCGATTTATGTCTAGAGTTTTAAATTACGCCATACTTAGTAGAAGTGCGACATAAATCGGAGGTACTTTCGTCCCTGAATGATCCAGAGTTAGATGAATGTGCAACATTTTTATCATAACTTTTGATTTTACGAATTATTAATAATTTTTTCCATTGAAAGGCGAAACATTTTCCTTAATAGTTTTCTTTTTCATATAATTGAGATATTACATAAATTAATGAAGCCCAAAATAGCTTTAACCCTTTATAAACCACATACTGATATAATGTAGGAACTGACATAAAACTTAAAGCTTTAATAATAAGGTTCATTAATGAATTTAAATGTGGTGGCCACAGCCTGTTAAAAGATTAATGCTTGATTCTCTAATAAGCTACAAGTGTGACTCTCTGAACACGCTGAAAAACAAATGCGGTTGTAACTTTATGTATGTATGTATGAAATAGTATGAATGCACATTTTGTTAGAAGGAAATACAAGAGCCTATTGTCTTTTCTTATATGCCCCAATGTATCTAAACATCTTCTTACCGCTAAGCAATAATCGTAGCCACTTTTAATTTGTTCCAAAATTAAAGGCCCACCTTGACAAACACAAAATCTTTAATATACGACCTGTCGTAAAGTTTTGTGAAATACGACAGCCATCGAACGCTGACAATTGTGTAGCAATTGTCGATTGAACTGCAGGGCTTTAACTATCACCAAGTTACAAATACATCTTTTAAACTACAATTTCACCTCTATAGATGATTATTTTAAGGATCATTAATTTGTAGATGGGTGTTTGTTGTCCATAAATCATTGAAGTCTCCAGTCTATAAGCAGGTAACTACGTATTAGGTAGATTTTTTCGTAGTACGTGATGTTAAATGAGTTTTGAGTATTAATGGGACGGTAGATTCCTAGTTTTGTGCAAGTTATGGGCACTATGGGTGGAACATAGCTGTAGCTTAATGATAAGTTTTGTTTCGTAGTAACGGTTTGTAAAACCACAGTGCTATTTTGTATTTTTTTTTTCTTATAGACTGTTGTTGTAGTACCTAGACATAGTGCTAAACTACATCAGTACGAAGTGGATATTCCAATAATCTGCACAAATAGGTTTGCATCATCTTTTGTAATGAGAACCGCTAAGTCTTGGAACTCTCTCCCTCATCAATCTGTTTTTCCAAGCAAATATAATCATTACATTTTTAAGAGAGGAGTTAATATGTTTTTTCTAGGTAAGCGCGTTAGGTCCTCTTCTTCATCTAAGTACACTTTCTGTCAGGTGAGCTAAAGCCCAGCGTAAGCTAACAAAAAATCGAAATACCTACAATCACACATAAATCCACGACCATAATCATATTAGGGATGGCCAGAAAATTTGCTACATCTGTTTTTTTTTTTGCGAATTCGATGTTGGTTCTATGCAAAAGTAAGGAAAAGTATCATTAAGTTGTTTAGTTTGATGGTTAGAGTATGTAGTTTAAAGCTTAATGATACTTTTCCTTACACCCTGTATAGAATGTGGTTCTGTTTGATGGTCTGATCATCCCCTTAAAAACCTTTAACATATTAAGTTGAACCCTGTATAAAATTCGCTGAATCAATGACCAAAACCAGCTATTTAATAGACAGGTGTCACCAAGTCTCCAAGAGTCATAACGACCTTCGTCGATAATAGGAATATTCCTTAAATCAATGCACAGTCAACCAACAATAGAGTTTTCGGACTCCTTTGTACTTGCTATTATCTTTGGCCACGTGGGACAGGTGTTCTATGCGCACGCGCACATCTGCTCCTATAAAAACACTGTCGGCTTGCGCAAGATTTTAATCGCCTCTTTTTTTTTAATAACGATGACAGTTCCTTAGGTATTTCGCGCCAATCTATCGGCTTCCCGCTGGTTCGGCAGCTGCGATAGAGTTTTTCTGGGAGAAATTTCCCTTCTTTCAAGACTGGGTTCTATATTCAAAAACTATGCTTACAATTTTATGCATGGTGTTAATAGGAGAAAAGATTTCTTTCAATGTTTTTATAGCGATTTACTACTGCTTAACATGACATAATCATAACATACTGAAACCGTAAAATATACTAAAGGTGAATACTGTTAAAGCAACATTTACGTACTCATAGTCACTAAATTTTTTGTTTGTATGAAAATTCAACAAAACATTTTCGAATTTCCAAAAGTCAAGTTCATTTATAAATTCTTTAAAACGGTTTCTAGGGTTTGGTTCATTCACAACTAATATTTTATTATACTAGTGGTACTATATTAGTGGTAGTGAAAATCTTAAAAATCATATACCTACTTTGTACTATAATAGCACACCTGATAAAAGGAAGTCGGAGCATAATTTCCCACCTTAAGATGTCCCATTTTAAGACGTCGAGAGTTTATACTGGGTGGTACTGAACGAGGGACTTTCTTTTCAAGGGTGTATTCAGACAATGAAACTAAACAACTTTCCCTAAGGAAAATAGGTCGACAAAATAAACAAAATTTTGGACCTCCTATACAAAAGTGCGGATCATCCGAACTATTTTCTATGGGAGGTATAATTTGGTTTTTCGTTTTTCGATCCATGTTCCTAAAGAAAAGTTGTTTAGTTTCATTGTCTAAATACACAATTTAAAAAATAATAGGTAAATTATCTTTAAAATTACTATTTTTCATTCTCCTTTCGGAAAAAAAGGTCCCGCTAAAATTGTCATATAGAGATAATGATATTATTCCTAGCATTGTCTTATACGTTACGATATGGTGGCACTTTAGTAAAATCGTAACACATTATAAATATTAAATATTCATGAAATGTTAAGAATTATAAACACTTTAAACACCTTTCAACAACAAGAAAACATGCCAATTCAGAATGCGAATTGATATTTGACGCCACATCGCAGCATGACATTAACCAGCCTTATTCAAATCACAACACCTTAAAAATCTTTAAGCAGTCATATTTAAAGCAAAAAATTGTTCATATTTCGAGTACTCGCCGTAGGGTATACGTGACAGTTGTGTAACCCCATTAGAATAGGTACGCGAGGAGAATAAGCGCGGCCGCGATTGCCTCGCATCGGATCTCACAATGCGGTACAAAACGCGCCACTACAGAACGATTACCCTCTCACGCTGTGAGAAGCTCACATACCATGGATTTGCGAAAATTGCTGAGTGATTTGTTGTATTTGATCCTTGTTTATATCTTCCAAAACTTAACATTTCATTTTAAGACCGTTATGTTAAGCTTACCTCAGTAGAAATATAAGAAAATTATCTGTGATTAACATACTCTAAACATAAACATTTACGCTAAATTCGTCTTGGAAGAGATAGTTTAGTTCAGCGCTAATACTGACAAACTTATTTTATGCATTTGGTGTGCTTTCATTAGAAGAGTATTCAGTAAATTAGGTAGGCAAATTAAAAAAAAATATATTTTTTCCACGGAACTAAGCAGTTTCTAACATTTATCACATCAATTTGATATGAATTCATGATACCATTTTTAAATTGAAGATCAAAACCCAGTAGTCTTTACATCCTCCCGTTGTGAGGTGCGAATAAGTGGTTCCGTGGAAATATTTCAAATCAGAAACTGGCAATGGCGTCGTATACAGGCAATAACGATTGACGTGACACGCATGCCGCTCGTGTGCTGACTGCCTAATGTGTCTCTGAAAGGGCCGCACATTGGGCCTTTCACCCTATTTATTAGGTCTATGTTTTGAAAAAGGTATGTGTTCGGTTTCGAATACATAATGTGTTGTGAAAGGCGAGTGGACTAAAGTTATTTCCTTATGTATTATTCTAAGAGATTATGTTATTGACCCAATGGTAAAATAAGTAGGTATAAATCTACCTTATATTGTACGCATGTCATCATGTATTATTTAAAATTAAATGTTGTTCGTTAGTAAGCGCATCACTTGAGAACGACTGGACCGATTTGGATTTTTTAATTCTTAATAATCTTAAGAAGGTTTTTAGATAGGACAACTACGGGTTAGCTATTATTAGATTAAATAAAAAAGTGTTTTTTTGTCGCGAGCGGCATTTGACTCTACCGAGACATATGCTAAACAGCTAAACTATCGCGCTATAGATCCATCACACGTTACGAGATCGAGATAAAGTAATAGGGACAAGGATTGACATTACCTTCTAAGTGTAACATTCGATTTGTGAATAATTGGCAGTTAGATATTAAACATGCATACCTTTTACAGCGTCCTAGCTATAAATGAAATTAGGCCATACACTACACCTGAACTGAGAAAAAAATACTACGTATACGTAGCCCGTCGCAGCTTATACGTAGCCCTTCGCTGCTTACGTACCACGTAGCTTACGACGCGATACTGGTTACGAGTATGTATGTTGTCTCGTACTTCACAATGAAGCTGCATTATGAAGTACGAGACAACATTAGTACTGATGCAACACTCGTAATCAGTATCGCGTTGTAAGCTATGTGGTACGTAAGCTGCGACGGGCTACCTATACGTTGCATTTTTTGCTCAGTGTGCAGTACATACGGCAACAGATCAAACTACCCGAAGTTGATCACTATGTAATGTCCATAAACATAGAGTTTAACTATGGGTCGTTTGATCTGCCGTCGTGAGTACGTACGAAGACAGACGATGTTAGTTATTAACATTATCTACACTAATAGTAAACATTATATTTACAGTTTCATTAAATGAAAACAAATAACGAAGAATGAAAATCTGATCATAAATTCGAAATAAACAATGCGATTATTATCAACGTCCGCAGTCGTACATCGACCAACAAAACGTTTAGAATCTCATTAGAGCGCGAGTAAGGAATGCGCGCGACCACTATTCGGCGAATGCACGTGCCAAATAACCGAAAACGCGAATCCCGAATGCCGAAAGCCGAATGGCCCCGCTCGGTGACATATTGGAATGTGACTCCATTTATTCCCGGTTTCCTATTGGAATCCGGAGTGACGCGGCAAATTGGAAATTGCGGTTCCTATTTTTGGGCGTTATTGATAGATAATGCCACTTGTGACGTCGGCTCCGAAATAGAAATGCAAGTAATGATTTGGAAATTTGTCTTTTTTTTTAACATTAGCCTAAGGGAAGAAAGTTTTTAAAGCTGCAAGAAACGTTTAAAAACAGAAAAAAGTAATTTTATGATTATGGCCATATTCATTTATGTAGAAGAGATAGAAAGAGAATAAAAATGTGTTCTTATATTCCAATCGCAATATTTTTAGTAATTTCTACACGATTTTCGCGAATATTTCGGCCTTCACATTAGTCCATAATCTCATATCCTCATATTTCCTCTAGGGTAGGTAAGTAAGTAATCCGAAATTCTACTAACTACGTCCAACTACATTTTAAAGTCTGTGATATTTACTTCTAGCTTTAGATTTTAGAATAGAATGACATATATAAATATAACACGGTCATATACAGGTTCCTTCTTAATATACTGACACTTTTTAAAGGGATGATAAGACCATCAAACTGAACAACTTTCTCTATGAGACCAACATCGAAATCGCGAAAAAAAAAAACAGCTGTCCCATACATTTTGGCTCAAGTAGCTTTGCAGTTTTGTATGGAACAGCTGAATGTTGGTGTCATAGAGAAAGTTGTTCAGTATGACGGTCTGATAATCCCCTTAAAAAGTGTGAGCATATTAAAAAGACCTAGTTGACCTTTAACCAACAAAACACACCTCTCTATTTTAGTATAAATTTACAAAATCGAAGTATTAAACTTAAGTGGAGGCCCTATTCGGCACGGTCCATCCGACCAAGCCGTCCATCAGACATAGAAACAAACATACCGCACGTCAAAGACCAACCCCATGCTATATTAAATCACATTTTGACAAGCGTACCGTGAAAAATTAATCGAGTGCCGTCGACGGAAAAAATGAAAACATGATGGCATTTGGGTAGTCCCCAGATCCCTAGCTGGAAAGGTCAGGAGAGCAACCGGTCGTGAAAATGGCGCCCTCTGGACATCGACTGGCTAGCCTGCCTGCAGGGAATAACAACACTTTGGATGTTATTTGTTGCTACAATATTTAGTAGCTATGCGATTTCTGGTCTGGCTAATAGAGCGTTTGTTTGAATATTGAAAAAAAAAATTAAAAATTATATGAAATGTTCCTACAAAACATGATTCGTGGTATAAACTAAGATAAATCTTGATAAAACCACTTCTAATGAAGTGACAAATGACATTTATTGTTTATGAATTCAGTTGTAGGTACAAAGTTTTGCATTTGTTTTGGCATTGACCAGTTTCATAGGATTATAGTACTCTATGGTATTCAGCATTATGTGGTAGCCTTCAACCTTAATAAGTTTTAGAAGAATTTATTGCATGTACGGTCAGTTGCACGTACGTAAAGTTAAAATAATAATGCTGTCACTTTTTGTCTTGTTGACGTAGTAAAAGCAAGCAAGAGATTTAATGGAGGATTAACTTTAATGAACGTACGTGCCACTGACAGTATATGCAATAAATTCTTCTAAAAATTTTTAAGGTTGAAGGCAGATAATCATTCAAATCGGACCATCTTGTTTAGGTACCTACAAGACAGAAGAAGCTTGTAAAGAAAATTTTCTAGGTTTTATTAGCAGTTGTTAATCATTTTCACTATACTGAGAAAAAGGGATATTTCCCTTTAGCATTTGCCCGCGACTTCTTACGCATGGAGATGTAATATACCTATTATGAACTCTCTGTCAAGTTTCTTTAATATAGGTACACACAATAGTCGTCTTAACATAATGAACTAGAACACCGCTACGCTTATTTATTCAATGCTTGCGCACCAAATCTTACTTCATCGATAACGATAATTACCGTAATAATTCACATAGCCATTACATCTTATGATAAACGAGATTCTATAATTAAAGAGCGGGGCGCTAACCGAAGGTACGCACATCCCCCGAGTATTCAGTCACTATTAATACTTATCCAACACGAAATAATGCAATTAATCTCACCCAAACTGTTTTATAACGAAATCGTGAGAAATACGCACTTGTACGAGGGTGGGTAAAAAACAACATGTATTTTTGCTGCAGATATTAGTGGGATTCTGCGGACGATCCATCATACACGTCGTATTAATGTTTTGATGAGTGTTGCTACATTAGCAGTGTGAATATCTATATATTTTATTATACAAGTTGTGACAAAAATACAAATAAACATTAAAGGGGGTTTAGACCATCTAACTGAACAACTTTTACTATGGTACCAATATCTAAATCAGGAAAAAAAATCTGGTCGTCCATACTAAACTACAAATCTACTCAAATGCAGGACAGCAGATTTTTTTTTCGTGATTTCGATGTTGGTCCGATAGTGGAAGTTATTCAGTTAGATCTAAACAACCACCTTAAAAGTGATAATGTTTATTTTTACTTTTGTAACACCTTGTATATTATTCTAGTTAGTTTACCTACATTTAGAGATCTACTACGATAACATGGCCCGTGGTCATATTTATAATTATGAGATTGATGAGCCAATTAGTGACACCACTAGTCGAGCAAGAAATCCGTGTATTTGGTTTTGTATATCGAGATTTTTCAAACCGCCTTACTGCATCTGACGTAGTTTTTTTAATGTAACGACTACTACCACCGATGATAGTAGCCAGGACCAACGGCTTAATGTGCCATCTGAAGCACTGAATCATCTATTCAGACAATCAGGTGATTCAGCCTGCAATGTCCTAACTAACTGGGGGGAAACGCACAAAGTAACATTTCACTGGGTGACACCCGTGGGAATCGAATACACAATCTCCGTGTCAAGAGCCCAATGCTCTTAACCACTAGACAACGGAGTCCACGAATGCGTTGTGAGCTAGGTTGTGAGGCTTGTTAACTTTGGAGGCGCGAGTCTTGTTATCGTAGTAGATCTCTACCTATACAACATTTCTTTAAAAATGTAGAAACATAATTAGATACGTCATTCCACCCTGAAGCCCTAAAATGTAAAGAAAAGCCTAAACTGACACATAAAGTTAGAGCAAAGTTAACGATCATACCGGAATCTTTTTCGGAGCACGGTGGTATGTGAGTGTACTTATATGAAATCAGAATCTCCTATTATTATTAATTAAATAATAAACCTATAAATTATGACAATGGACACCTAATATCAAAAACCTCAGGCGCAGTTCACTACCCTAAAAAACGTATAACTCGACCACAACAATTTCCGCTCTAGCGATCTCATAACAATATCCGACACTAATAAAGGCCTCAAATCCTTTCTATACGCAATATTGTCTAGTCTAATTGGCATTAAAATTCGTGGAAAGAAGTGAGGTAACCCCAAACAAGCGCTTATCGCCACATCAGTGCACTAAAACCCGTGGGCTCCCCGCCATCCCGCCAGCCCAGTCCGCAGCTAATGAATATAATACATGGCCCCCAGGTATTGTAAGGAGGGCTGTTGAAAGTGATCTCTCCTTGTTTTGATTCTTTGTGAATGCGTCGAGGTTCACGGATCATGTTTATGTATGTCGTAGTCTTAGGTAGATAAAGCACTTCTGCAATGAGATCTTCATTAAAAACAAAGAATTGTTATAAATAAATAAAAAATAAATACTATTTAAGTTACATAAACAACAAACCGAAACAATTGAATATTTTTAGCGCTAAACAATAGATAATAATTCAAAAACATTCAATGACATAACCACCGGTAAACTTACAGTCCTAAAAAATATGACATAACATTAAACAGCGGTCCATTTTTAACTCAACAAACACGTTTTGTTAATACTTCTCTCAAAGTTTTCTGTTTTCAGTTGAGGGTGACGTCGGTGAGGTCGTGACGTTATACGCCATTGTGCGTGCTCAAACAGAATTGACGTAATCTTGATAATTGCCGTTTGCGGTGGACTCGAGAGTATCCTAGCAACGCTCTTTGCCCCGCGTTATGTTGTATTTTGTCTCTTGTTGACTGTACCTGAAGCATTCCACATCTATTTCCAAGTTCCATATTCGAAATAACAATACAATTATTTGTCAATCATTGTGAATCAATTAATAATTCAATGATTGTCTATTGGATTCTAGAGAAAAATTTTATTCAGGCAAACAAACAACTCGCAAAAAAGCGGTCTTATGGTTATGAAGCTATTTTTTTCAATCCAGCTTTAGTAGTACCCTGGTAGTAGTTAGTATTCTCCTTTTATAACATTTTATTCTCCTGATAACAATGACCACCTCACTGCCGAAATTGCAAATTACGTTTTTGGACCACAAGTGCCATTTTTGAAAGTCACACGTTAAAATCAGCAGTAAAAATATTAAAAATTTATATGTAGAGATTATTTATCATCCGATCATGATTTTGAATCTCAAGATTCAAAAATAGCACTTTAAATCTTAATTGAACAATAGGAGCATCCTCCATATATGTAGGCATACCTTGTATATTCTCCAGTGACCATAAAAATATTAAAATTAAAATTATCGCTCAATACACCGTAAGTTTTAAAAATTAAATCTTCAAAGCTCTAAATTTAAAATATAACAAACCGACGTCAACATAGCACGAAACCGAAGGGTGGAGCCCTCAAGGGACGCGCCATATTATATTATAACCGAGCATAATATCTGCGTCGTCACTCAAGCGCAATAAATACCCAAATAAAGCGCAAATAATACCCAAATCGCTCATCAGCGCTCGCCCGCCCCTCCCCAACTATAATTATCTATAATCAGAATATACCCCGTCTATAATCAAAGCTGGACGCATTGCTATGATTACGATTACTATGATTTGCGTACTGCGTATGGGAATAGGTCCTGACTTGATTGCCCCTCGCTAAATTAACTGCGACTTTCGTTTGTTTTTCCCTTTCAATTGTTTCGTTCGAAATGTGATTTATAGAGTGAAAAATGAACGGATACGAAAACACATTTTTGCTTCATAAATTTTTTCGGCACATAAATTATTGGCAACAGAGGGACGCGGACGCGATGACCCCGGCCTCCAGTCGATTAAGCATCACTAGGTCTTCCTTCAATTTCATATTTATAAACGGGGATTACGCAAAAATGGCAGTGTAATGGATCACCTCAGGACTTAGGCTGGGGCATGGCCGGGGCTTGTTGGACTGAGGGGGTGAGGAAGGCAAATTTGAGAGGGGGGCAGGCAAGGGTCTGATCGCCGGACTCATCCATCACGGGGCTCACGCATGTGAATTGGGGCGTTTTATCTGAAGATAGCCGCGGATGGATACCTATTTAAATATTTCGTCGTTTAGCGAAGGTTCGGGGTACACGACGTGATGCTAATGTGTCAATACATTATGTGGAAAATAAATAAAACAACATCATAATGTACGTTAGGTTTCATAATATTGTCTTTAATGATCCTAAGTAGGTATACAGTGTGTAAGGGACAGCCCTTCGCAAACTGAAACGGTGAACTCAGACCATCAAACTGAACAACTTTCACTATGGTGCATCCCTCCGGAAACGCGAAAAAAAAATCAGCTGTCCCATACAAAACTGTTGAACCTACCCGACTCAAATGTATAGGAAAGCTGATTTTCTTTCGCGTTTCCGGTGGTAGGCTCCATAGCGAACTTTGTTCAGTTTGATGGTCTGAGTTCACCGTTTCTAAAGTACACCCTGTATGAAGGGTGAAATTGATATCATTAGCATCCTTTTAAACTAAGAGTCTACCCATCAAATTGAACAACTTTTACTACGGAAGCAAAGAGATCGGAGCAAAAAAAATCTGGTGCTACCAGGAAGTTGGAATAGGTATTGTATTGCTACCTACGTCATTCCATCCTGAAACCATAAATAAGCTAAGATCTGAACATTGTTACAAATGTTAACTCTATAGCAACGTTTTATTACGATTAATGTTGATCTTTAATTTATCTTTATTCGTTATCAAACAGCATCATCATCTTCATAGCTATCTTGCTGGGTAGCGGGATCTGCTTTCCTACTCTGTTTCTTCCACTTCGCTCTATCCTGAACATCGTCGATGGAGAGCTCACAGCTTTCCATTTACTTCTTTACAACATCAGACCATCTGAATTTTGGCCTGCCTACGTCGCGTTGACCTGGTAGGGTAAAGTCCATTGCTTTGTTGCCTATATACTCAGTTGGTTATCTAATGCAAGCTGCGTAAATGGCTTATCGAGCAGTCCTTCTATAGTCATAATGAATACATGTTACTTAAAGTAACCACAAAATGATTATTATTTGACATTATTACTGTGGACATTTCATGATTATTATCTTTTGATTTTTGACTTTTTGTTAACATGTTAAATTCGTTTTTAATTAAGTAATTATTTTATCTAATTACTTTAGTTTAATTTTATTAATTTATGTGTGACATGTAATGAATATTACAAATAAATTATGATTATGATTATGATTATGGTTTTCTTTTTTACATCAAACCACCCAAGTCCAACCTAAGTCGCCAAACCATCTAAGTCGATTTTCTTGAGTGTTATCAGCTACCTCGCATGAACTCGTTGCTTATTCTGTCGTATGTCGTAACCCCGCACATCCAGCGTAACATCTTCATCTCAGCGACTTGAATGGTCTGGACTTATTATCAAATAGCAAATTACTTAATTTCTATAACAACAACATTAAATTTTAAATCGCCAATTACAGCCAGACAGCCAACGCGTTTTAGTATGGATTGCGGTGTTAATTTGTATCCTAGACAAGGTGTTAGAAAACACCCTAGTAATATTTGAAGGGGTGGTTTAGGCTTTAGATTTTAGACCATCAAACTGCAATATGCAAACAACGTCGAAAAAAACAAAATGTGCTGTCCCATACATTTAAATAGAGTAGGTAGTACTGCAGCTTTCAATGAAATAGCAGATTTTGTTTTCTCTCTATGTGGGTTCCATAGTGAAAGATGTTTAGTTTGATGATCTAAACCATACTTTAAATATTAGTAGGTATGTTATTTATAAGTATAGATTATACAAACAAAAATGTATATCCAATATACCTACAGATAGGTTGCTAAAACTAACTATATGTAGGTATGTAACTTCTTGACGATACCTATCATTTTCTCAAAATGCATTCATTTAACTTTAAAAAATCATGTTCTCACACTTTATTACAAACATACACGTTGCATTCACGTGGAGCTAGTATATGGACAGTTTTCCCATTTTCGCATAATTTTCTTCAGTTCCTTTTTTCGTCATACGCAAATATAAGTTTGCTGAGTAGGAGAGTTCGTGAATGATAGAAGGATTCGAGGAGAACACTCTTTTATTTGGATGCTGGTAATTTTTTTTTTTGACGACTGTCGTTTTGTCTTTTTTACCCTTTTTTTACCCAAACAAAAAAAAATGTGTAATAAAAATAATTTTCCTTTGATTTATTTCCTCTTCCAATTTATATAGGGTATAAACTCAAATACGTTTCTTTCAATATTAAGCCAACATAGTTTTTATTTTTTCGATTTACATTTTAGTAATATATGACCATTTAGGATCTATAACTTTAAAAAATAAAAAAAACCGTCTTCGTAGAATAAAAAGTGAACTTTAAATTAAAATTGTAAAGAAAAAAATGATGTTCAGTAGTCTAGAATTCTGTTAAGTAATACTGAAGCGATTTTAATAGTCGGGACCCATTAAGAATTCTAGACCGGATCAATATTTCCGAATAATGGGACCTGACTGTTAAAGTCGCTTCAACAGAATTCTCGACTACTGAACTTGTTTTTTTTTCTTTTCCGTTTTTTTTAAATCAGCATAGGGCTAGGCATCAACATAAATGACCAGTACATCAGTCACCCTCGGTTTGCCGATGATAAAGTCATCATGGCGGAGACTATGGATGAGCTCAGTCGAATGCTCGATGATCTTAGCAGAGCCTCCGAACGAGTTGGTCTGAAGATGAACATGGACAAGACGAAGATCATGTCAAATGCCCATGTTGTACCCACTCCTGTAATGATCGGAAACTCTGCGCTCGAAGTTGTTGACGATTATGTTTACCTGGGACAAACTATTCAGTTAGGTATCGAATCCAACTCGGCTGGGCAGCGTTCGGGAAGCTACGTAGTATCTTCACGTCCAAAATACCGTAGTGTCTTAAAACGAAAGACTTCGATCAGTGTGTGTGGCTAGTGATGACATATGGAACAGAGACGCGGTCGTTCACTCAAGGCCTCATTAACTATGCTCGGAGTTTCCCTGCGAGATCGAATCAGGAAAGAAGAGATCAGCAGAAGAACCCTAAATCTTTCTTCAGTATCAATTTATTAAAAAAGATCGTCACCATAAAATTGTGCTTACGATTTTCAGATTTTATAGTAGTTACAACTAAGTGGATACCTATGTAATGCTTTTTATATTTAATTAATGGGTTCTCTAACCGTACATACCTTCCAGTTATAATGTCAGTCCAGCCCGACACAGCCACAACATTTATCAACAATGTCACGCTTCAAGACAGACAATAGCACTTTTTTATGTAGATACTAGGCAGGTATGTGCTGTAACAAAAAACGTAGCTTACACACAACGGGCATGGTGCGGAGCAGAGCGGGTAGAATACTCTGAAAAATCGGAAGCGTGTAGTTATCACTTTGGTGGTGTTCAAACATACAAAAATGAATGGATTTTGTGAAAGATGACATGTGTAAAAAGAGTGAGTGCTTAAATGACGGCTAAAATAGATGAAAATATTGATACATACTTATTTACATATTTCTATGGATAGGTACATATTGCACCGACATTGCCTTCCGGAAACAGGTACACTAGAGGTACACCAAAAGGAAGCCTTGTACACTTAGCTGTCATTTCCTACAAATGGGAAAAATTTTAAAGAGGTAAGCATGTGCGATACTGATTGAGTGAGAGAGAGACAGGAATACGCTATTGCCTGCAGTTCAAGCCACGCTTCCTGTCAGAGGGGGTGAGGTAAAATTTGGTGAGGGGCAGGGAGTGTCCGTACTGTATGTAGTACTAATACTCCTTTTTTAGGGATATTGGGGTTTTTTTGTAGGTACCGATTTCCTATAAAAATATGTACAACTACCTACTAACTAACCTACCTAATTATAATTATGTATAAGTAGTTAAAGCTTAAAAATAAGTGAGTTATAGCCTGCAGGATAAATTTATTAAATAAGATGATATTTCGTTGGAATGGCGATAAACTATATTTTTCACTTTTCACTAAATTAAATTTAAAATAACCTCCATATAAAAGACATCAACGAGAGCGACAATCGATTGACGTTTTTCGTTCGAGAACATCGAATCGCTTTTATCAAAATCGCTAATCGCTCACTCCCCCGCTCCTCTCGTCACCGTCCCATATCCCCAACAGCATGAACCAATGACCTGCCGTACTAACTGTACACCAATAGCTAAATCGTGCGTGTATTTTAACTAATGTGTGCTTAGTTTAGCTTTTTTTTCTAACTCTTTTGTTGGAACTCGTTTTTGGTAACGGATCTGAGTCACATTTAAAGTCTAGTGCTCTGGAATTTATGAATAAGTATTTTCTAGGTTATAGGTAAACGGGTTTTTTCATAGATATATAGGATTTCATAGGTACTTCTTAATATGCTGACACTTTTTTAAGGCGATGATCAGACCGTCAAGCTGAACAATTTTCTCTATGAGACCAACATCGAAATCGCCAAAAAAAACAGCTGTCCCATATATTTGTCTCAATTAGGTTTGCAGTTTTGTATGGAACAGCAGATTTTTTTTTCGCGTTTTCGATGTTGTGTCATAGAGAAAGTTGTTCAGATTGACGGTCTGACACATTTTAAGCGTTTTAAAAAAAAAGATTTTCTTAGGATAAGACAATTTTTCTTACAAACTTGTTAAACAGGCCGTTCTTACTTTTGGCGCACTTTAGCATGAAACTATCCAGTCAATGCCATCTATCGAGTTACTTGGAACTCAATTCCGTAAATTAAAAATATATAGGTATAAGGAAAGGTGTAACGAAAAGTATCATTAACCTTAAAACCACATACTCTACCCATCAAACTGAACAACTTTTACTATGGGAGCAAACCTGTCAGAACAAAAAAAATAGAATATCTATCCTTTACTAAACTGCAATACCTACTCTATTCAAACGCATGGGACAGCTCATACTTTTTTTGTTCTCACAAATTTGCTCCCATAGTAAAAGTTGTTCAGTTTGATGGGTAGAGTATGTGGTTTTAAGGTTAATGATACTTTTCCTTACACCGTGTATACTTAAAACAAAATACGAATTTATCTTTTACTAGAGTTAACCCGCGACTTCGTCCGCACAAATTATATACCAGATCATAAGCTATCAAAGAAAAAAAGTTCCATCAAAATCGGTTCAGTAGTTTTTGCGTGATGCTATTTCAAACATACAAATAAACAAACAGACGGACACAAATTCTAAAAAAGATTGATTTGGAGTCCGTGATACCTAAAAACCGTATCGTAATCTTTTACATGGAAATATTCAATGTACGGACACAATTCTGTTACAGTTTTATAATAGTTAAGATTATGCTTTCTGTTGATATTTCTCATCGTTGCATATCTTACGCATATACTACCTATGCAATATAATGGTTAACCATGTGTTCTTTTCATGTTTATTATTTCATCAAATAGGTAATAAGGCAAAGGTGTCTATGAAAACCTAGGCTACGTGATAATGAATTCAAAGGTACACGGTACGGTAAGGTAGATAGGTATGGTTCGTATACCTATTAGTTGAATCTTTCTGTTAAACCATCGTTTTTAAATTTGGCAAAGAAATAGCCTCTCTAGTGAAAGAAAGGATACTTTTATCCTGAAATCGAAAGAAATTCTACGCGAGCAAACCCTGAATGTAATAAATAGGCAAGTCATTTTGATATAGAAAGCCGTTTATCTACGATTTGTTAACTAGAATGCAGTTTCTATGAAAGGACGAAAGCAATCCAGAGTAGAGTCGAATATTAAATACAAATAATGAGTCAGTGTTGATGCCGCGTAGGTATTATCTGTCCATTGATACGATCGAGTAATCGGTCAGGCAGGTGGGTAATTGTGCTTTTATGTAGTTTATAAATAGACAGACGGGAACCCAAACAAATCAGCGTACGAAGCGGCAACCGCCCTTGAACTGAGGCTCGGAGGCTGCGGCGGAGGCTGCATCGCGCGGGGGGCGGGGCCGGCCCGGCCAATCAGCGCCCCTTCACATTTTTCAGCCCCCGCCCGCATCGCCGGACGCTGCCCAAAAACAAAAGGATCAAAGTCGGCGAAATCTATCTCTTTCTTTGTGAGGCCGGCGAGCGGGCATCGATGAGAGGATAGATACACTGTGTCGCGCGGGCGCGAATCGATAAGCTCGCCCCCCGCCCGTGCCCGCGCCCGCGCCCTGCCCCCCGCTCTCTTCACCCCCGCGCCCGCCGGCCATTTGCACGGATGTTTACTATTATTATTTTATTGAACGGACGCTCCTAAGTGGCGAAATAAGAAGTATTTACAAATCATAATAAGTCAGCGATTTACAGCGCGGTTTGAATTCGATCGGTTATCAATTCAATGATGCAATACGCAAGTGCCACTGGAATTATTGAAATCGGATCTCAATTTGATTGTGTTCACTGGAATACAATAATCTAATTTTATTCTATAAAATATTATTCAACTAACTCAACTGAAATTATAATGAGCGTTTTTCTTTTGGTTTTCTAGGGGATCGGTGGATGGCGCTACAGGTTTGCGCAAATAAATAAAAATTTGAAAAAGTGTTTCTTCAAAATAATAAAGAAGGAAAAGATGATCAAAACGAACTTAACGCATCTTTTAATGGAATATTTCATTATTTACAAATCATTTTAATCGAAAATTTGAATCTGTTTACGTCTGACATAGTTGTATGGGCTCGATCCCTTAGCCTTTAAAAAAAGACAGGCACAGTCTTGACATCATTTTGACAGGACATCGCGAACGTCTCTAAGGCCGAGATCAGAGACGATTTGTTTGGTCTTAGCTCGAGCTAAGCGTGGCGAAAATGTATGGATTTTGACATACGATAGTCCGAACTAAGACTTACAAATTGTCTCTGAATCTCGGCCTTATTCTCTATCAAGCGATAAACGTGTCATTTGTCGAGTTTTTTAGGAACTAAATTTAAAAAGAAAAGAATTATATTATCATTATTGAGCATCTGTTTACATGGTGCCTTTAGATATACAACGTGTTAATGAATTAACGCAAAACTAGAAAGTAGTTTGTTTAGAATCGAGAGCAGAATCGAATTATCATGTTTTCAACATAGGTAATTTTTTTCAAAAATATAATTAATTTGTTTGTAAAATTTAAAATTTACTGAACTCGATCTCAACCCACCGCACGGGCACACTCACCCTACTTACTACCAAAACAAGATTCTTAAAATGTATTCACGAGCACGCTAGCGGTTTCATTCATTGCTGAAATGATAACAAATCATATTTGCTTGAAAACTTAAATGCGAATAACTTTAAATTTTAACTATCAAAATAATGAAATTATTGTTTCAATCTAATTTTCTTGTTATAAATCAGTTGGGGTGTATGAGGTTTTGCGCTTATTCATTAACACGTTGTATATTCACTTCGATTCGGAGTAGCCAGAACTCTGCTACAATATCAAACTATCGTAAGTTAAGTTGGCAATAAAGTACACCTACAGAATTCACTTGCATATGGCTTCAGGATGGAATGGTGTGTCAATTATTAGTAATTATAAGACAAAATAAACCTTATTCGTATGTCACTTTGGAGCCTACTACATATATGGGTCCAACTTAATATGCTGACACTTTTTTAAGGGGATCATCAGACCATAAAACTGAACAAGTATCTCTATGGGACCAACATCAAAATCGCGAAATAAAAATCTGCTGTCCCATACATTTGGCTCGAGTAGGTTCGCAGTTTTGTATGGGACATCTGTTTTTTTTTTCGCAATTTCGATATTGGTCCCGTAGAGAAAGTTGTTCAGCTTGATGGTCTGATAATCCCCTTAAAAAGTGTCAGGATATTAAGAAGGACCCTGCAGGTATATGAAGAACCGCACGACTCTGAATAATTTTTTTTTTTCATTGTTAAGCTATTCCTTTCAGCGCGCTCCAACAACGTTTCGTACTATTTTCGGATTAACCAATTAAAGTCAATTACCTACTTTTTTAACACGAAATAGAACCTAATCTCTGTGTCTGTATTTTGTCAGATTACCGTTAAAATATATTACCTATAGTTTCAAAGTTACAGTGGCTCGAAGATTTCCATACAAATCTTAAATTAATTCTAGCATTGAAACTATAAAATTATATATAATATTATAATATAAAATTATACAGTATTTAACGGAAAACAGATACAAAGATTAGTATACTTTAAAGGACAAAACTTCGTTTTTATGCATCGTGCCCAGCACAGTTATACCTACAGGTATTTAAATAAAATTTCAAACAATCAATAAAATAAAACGGTCAGGTATAAGTCGGAATCGCGATAAGGAGAACTGAACGAAAGAAAACACTTTTTTTTGTTATTTAAATATGTACCTACCTACTACCTACCTAATTGTATTACGAAACCTTCAGTGCGCGAGTCCAACTCGCACTTGGCCGGTTTTTTTAAATAGCTTTAAGGCGCAATAGGAGGACGAAATACCTTGGAGGCATATTTTATATTTCATTTTTCGACTAGATTTATACAAATTACCGAAACCAAAGCCATACCTACCTCACTATTCTTGGATAGTTTATCTAGTAAAATCATAAATTGGACACCTACACGATTGAAATTACTTCACTCGATAGAAAATCGTCACAAATATGACTTATTTTCATGTATTTTAAACATTTTTCTCGTATTAGAAGAACTTAAAAAATAGTTTCCGATTTTTTGTATTTATACTCACCTATTCACCATTAATTTACGAGTCTCTAGTGAAATCATAAAAAAAATCTATAAAATACTTTTATTAATTCTTTTTAATCGAAAATACGGCACACGCACACACTCTTCGGAGGGCTCGGCAATCGCATTTCTCATAGAAAATATTCGCCTGAACCTATGATCCCTTAACTCTCTCATATTATGTTGTGATTGGGTGCGCCGATATTAAAGTAGAAATTAAAGAAAAATAATTTTTATTTTTTTTCGTCCGAAACAAAGGACTGAAAAACAGTGGAACTTTACACTGATTTTAATATTAATTATATTTAGGACTGGCAGAGGCACTATTTTGGGAACTAGGTATGTATTTTATATAATTTTTAATTTTATAAAAAGAACGTGGCAGAGGCACTATTTTAGGAACTAGGTATGTATTTTATATAATTTTTAATTTTATAAAAATGTTTCTTTAAAAAACTTTCTGTAAAAAATATCGCGTGAATTCGTGTTTATACCTATACTTCATTCCAAATAAGGACGACGAGATTTTCCGATTCCTATTTCGCTTTCTGGTCAATTCTAGTAATTAATTTATTGGATACATATACTATCCGACATATCTTGGACGTTACTAAAGCTGTTCTAAGAATAAGTGAGAGGAAGTGTTTCAAATCTCTGTTTCTGTAATTCAAAATAGCCTTAAAATTTCGTTGATATTTTGAATGGAGTATAGGTACCTACATACATAACATACCTACGCCATGCTCGGTATTTTATTCAAAATACTTGTGTACATCTCCATTCTTATAGGTCTTCAACCTATCATTATGAAATTTTGGATGCCCGAACCGAAGCGCGAATTAACTATAGTTCGTCCAAGAAGGCTTCGTGATTTTGACAGATCGTTTTAGAGCGATTATTTACTTTCTCTGAGTCGTAAAGCCTTTAATTTTATGTTAAATGCTAATTAATCTTTTATATTTTTAGTGTCAATTTTTAGTGTAAAAAACCGGCCAAGTGCGAGTCGGACTCCTTGCGCACGGAGGGTTCCGTATCACCACATAATACTTGCCACAAAAAAAATATTTCTCTTTACTCTGGGCCGGTTTTTATAATTTTTTGTTTTACTGGTCGAGTTTATACTATACCTAGGTACCTAATCATCAATCACGCCAAGTTTGATGCTTGTATGTGATGATTATTACCGTTTTTGCGATAGAGTAAAAAAAACTTTGAAGAAAACTAGATTCTTGTAGGTATGAGGAATTGGACTCGCCTTGATAGCTTATTTTTTATTATTTGTAAGCAAATTCTCCATAATAAATAACACAACAAATTGTTTTATTCTGTGAAAATAGCAACCGGTTACGTACCGTCAAAGAATACATGGTGTAAGGAAAAGTACCTCTACCCATCAAACTGAACAACTTTGACTACGGGAGCAAACCGATCAGAAAAAAAAAACAGCTGTCCCATACTAAACTGCAATACCTACTCGATTCAAAGGTATGTGACAACGGATTTTTTTTTTCTGACAGGTTTGCTCCCATAGTAAAAGTTGTTCAGTTTGATGGGTAGAGTATATGGTTTAAAGGTTAATTATACTTTTCCTGTGTAACATGTTAATGAATAAACGCAAAACTGGAAAATAGATTTTTCTTTTATTTTTTCATGTAATTTTGTCGATTTAGTTTGTTCAAATCAGCAGTAGAAAGATGCTTATGTCCATAGTAATTTTGACATTTTCAACTGCTGAATTCAAGGAATGACTTTCAAAAATCGCACTCCAGACACTCACTACCAAAAGAAGATTCTTAAAACGTTTCCATGAGCACGCTAGCGCTTTCATTCATTGCTGAAATAATAACAAATCATTTTTGCATGAAAATTTAAAATGCGAAAAACTTGGATTTTTAATTAATAAAATAATGAAATAATTGTTTCAATGTGATTATTTCGTTACAAATCGGGGTGTATGAGGTTTTGCGCTTACCTATTTATTAACACGAACAATTTTTGGACGATCGATTTTATACGGGAAGTCCAAAAATATTTCTCTGTTTTCGACCCACGTTTCTTAGGGAAAGTTGTTTAGTTTCATTGTCTGAAAACACCCTTAAAGTTATGTTAGCAATTATAAACTAGTGGTACCTTATTACGGTTCAAAAGATTTTAGCGCTTTAAAGGTGTATAGCACAGACAGCCTATAAATCTCTATTACGCTATGGTAATAGCACAGAGTACTATAGGTACCCTTTGGGAACGAAACCCTAAAAATAAAATGATAATAAAAAGAGCAATTAAAGACACACAAACAATAAGCGTCATCTGCACTTTATATTGGTAAAAGCAAAGCAAGAAAACCAAAGAAAATTAAGTCTAATTTCAAAGAACCATGAAACAAACCAAACCCACCAAAACCTCTAGCTCAAGGTACAGCGCCATCTGTAGCAAATGCTGGACACTTTTGAATTTGTGCTTCTAAATTGACTGTGCCGCCATCTAGTACCGACTCTACAAAGCTGGTGAGTTTGCTCCAACTCCCAACAAAGAAATCGTACATTTACCATAGATGGCGCTACTCATCCTAATAGACGAGGTCACAACAATTTTCAATATTTTTTTTCACTTCCTTCGCTGTTAGCTAGACATTTTCATCACTATTATATTGCAAAAATATTTAAACACTATCCGAACCATAAAATTAATCGTATGTTTATTTAATCACGCTTTGTTTTTGCTGCGTAATAAACCACTTTACCGACAGAGCTATTTCCGGTTGCCGCCGCTTGACGACATTACAAAAAGCGCGCAGCTAACTTCACTTCATAAATGTTCGATCTCTTTCAACTACGTCGAGGCTTGTACTTTTTGGGATTACGCTTTTCGGTAATTATTGTTTTACTCATTGAATACAGTGTTGCTTTGCAATTTCTGATTCGTATACTAGTCAAAGGTGAGTTGTGCGTTCTGTGCAAGTGAAGTGACCATAAAAAATTGGCGCGTTGGATTCTGTCAACATAGCTAATAGTGTTCAACGCAGTGGCGTTTTGCACGTGTAATTACAATACAATAGTGATTTTCCGTTTGCAGACATGGCTTTGAGCGTTGCACTACCTCTGGCGGGATTGGAGACGGAGAGTTTTAACTCGTTCAGCTCGTTCGGGCATATCATAGACATAGCGGGGCTTTCGCAGTCGCAGACAAGCCCGAGCCCGTCGGTCTCCAGTGAATCTAGCGGCATCGGGTCGCTGGGTTCGCTCAAGTCGGAATCAGTCAACAGTGACTCCCTGCCGTCTAGTCCTCAGACCACAGAGAAGGTAAGTTTATTACAAACTTAGAAATTGGCACTATTTGTTTGCATTCGTCCTGGCCTTGACCTCTCTATTTTCATAATATTCCGTAATGGCGAATGTCTTACGCTATCAATGTTGTGCACAATTGACGTGTGATAATGGAAAGATTTCAGATAGTTTGACTTATACGTAGGTTATAATTTGCAAGTTGTATTAATTAAAAGTATTTCTCCTTTGTTTTTGTTCATCAATACCTACAGATACCTACCTACTTTGATATAGAGTATTATAGGTGATTGATAGAAGGTAGTTCTACGAATTTATTTATAGCAATCTAATAATAAATCTACCTTGGTATCAATAACATCCCGATTCTTATTTTGTATTTTTTTGTTTTTCAGAAAATATTTGAGTCTTTCGTGCAACCGCAGCCACGTCCAAAGGAAAAGTCGCTCGATGATATCAAAATCCCATATGGGGGGCGTGATGTCCTCAACCTAATGGCCAATCTCACAGATCCTCGATGGAGCTACCGTGCCACAGTTCTGCCGCCCAACAACCCTGCACTGTTCTTCGCCAATCGCTCGCAGTACCACCGGCTGGGCGCCTATGGAACTCGCACGCAGTATGTAAAGGACAATTGTCGCCTATGTGGCTTCTCTTGGGTGGTTGCTGCCACAGATTGACGTGACTATGTGTCAGCATAAACTCAGAACAAACGAACGTTGAGCGGGTATGACTGGGACACATCAGGGTGCATATCAATTTCTCTTCTGTCACTGCGGTGCTCGCACCATTTTTAATCAATAAGCCTATGACTTATGGCCAATAAATAATTTTTATGAATTCTGACAACCTGCTATTTTCCATGAAAGTAACGGGGAAATTTAAAGTTTTTGTTATTGTAGTTTGCTCGCATAATCTGTTTTTTTTATTACAATTTATTTATTTGATCTCCAGGTCATAGTGTTAGTTTTACAATCATGAACTTTAATGTGAGCAAATTAAGTTTGTGTTTGTTTTGGCCAGTAGTCATAGGCTGTGTGACATTTTCCTAATATAGTAGTGTTGTTTGCGTGCTTCCCTCATGTGGCCCGGTCAAACGGATGACTGTGGAATATTTATGCGGCTATCGTCTCGCGCATTCGTAGAGTTACATTTTAAACGTGACTTAATACTGTGATCTTAATTTAAACAAGGCAATTTTTGACAAATTCTGTGAATGCAAAGCGCGGCGATACGAGACTATCGTTTTTGTTTTAACTTATTTTGTGTGATAAATTTAGGCTTAATTAATACTATAGACTTGCAATGCCATAAAAATTTGCAATATTATTCCAAATCAGCATTTCTAGATCCTACTCTAAAATGAAATCAACTATTGGATTGAACAAAACATTCGAACCTCAAATTCCATAGAGTTAGCAATAATTGTTACTAAAGATTGGGTTAAATTTTAATTAATACTAAACTTAGTTCCTCTTAGAAATGTTAATATTTTGTTATCCAAAGAATCTAATTGTTTATTTTGCATATATTATTAACTTTAAATCGTTGATCTACTACACAATTGATATTGATTAGTATAAAACACAATTGATTGATCCGGTCCATCAATCATAAAATTGTATGTCCAGTTATTTTTAAAGCAATATTTATATCATGGACATTATACTTATATCATGAGTTATAGCTTCCCACCACTACATAGTAACAGTTAATATATAAATATTGTTTTATAATATTCTTTAGTCTGTAGAAATAATAATATAGATATATTCCACAGTCATTTATCAATAGGATCGTCGTTGTTTAAACCAAAAGGCTGCTTCTCGGATGTTATTTAAAATACGATTTTGACGAGATAGGCACGAATTTAAAGCCAAGCTGTAGGTTAATTTGTAAGGTCTAATTACGATTGTTGGATTTACCGTCCGAGCATTACATAATAATAGTGATGACATATAATCTAGACTAGAGGATACGATCTTACACACATGCCCAAATAATGAACTTCCTATAGACTCTATGAGTAAGCATGAACAACTCATTTAATTATTATAAACCCATACAAAACATAGTCAAAATGGGTTATCAGTGCATATCATCACAAATTAATGCAGTGATTAGATATTCTAAGGTATTAGTAGTTGTTACAGACCGTTTTAAAACGTTTGAGTCATTGATACGCCCAGCAGCTGGGCTTCTAGTGAAATTATAGTAAGTGTCGTTAACAGACTGGCAATATCTCTATGTACGTGCATATATAAAATGTAATATTCGTGGTCTCTTAATTTAGTCAAGATATTTAATAGTGTGAGTCTCTTCAATAACATGTAAGTAATGTATAACATACTAACTTTAATGAATACGATCGATACTGTCCTTTTGTGCAACTTTAGTTCTGCTACGTTGTGATCAGCTTTAAATTGGAACTGGAGTATTTGTACACAATGATGTTGACATATTTCCCACAAAGTTATTTTTATAAAAAAATGTTGATAATATGAGACAATACAGTACTTATGTAGTTTTCAAAAATTTTCTGTAATAAAATTCAATTCATGGTTTGGCAAATATTTTGGAAGGGACCAACATCCACGCATTGATTTCATGGAATTAATTTCATAGTAGCGAATTGCACTTACAAAGATGGTTTATCATGATCAAAATTTACATTGCATTTTATCAATCGCTTTATCTTTAGTCGTCGCGATATTTTGTTTCTGTTATTAATTTACTGGGCTATGAACACAAAACGTAAATGAATAGGTGAATTTTTACAAAAACATAATTTATATATTTATGATTCAGTGGGTCATGACTGAACATATAGCATGGATCTCAGAATGCAGCTAAAAGTGATTCTTAATCGCCTCTGACACAAACATTTCTACATTTGTTTGACCACTGCACTGGTTAATGAAACTAAATGTTTGTTAGTAACTTAATTGCCAACAAAGTGTGCTATATCCTCAGTAACACATACTCACTAAATGGTTGTTATTGGTTATTTTAAATCAAATGTTGCATTCAGATTATTTTTAGTTAACTAAGATTATTATGGCAAAGCTGCAATCGAATGTAGTTCAAAGAAAAGTATTCGGAGTGATACGCACATTTATAGATAGCTCTCGTTGTGAATGTCTCCTATAGTAGTGAACCCGTGTTGGCCCCACGAGGCCCCTGCCCGTGGCCGTACCCCGTACCGACACCACAGGCCGAGGTGCGATGCAATATTTGCATTCCAGTTTTGTGTTAAGTTAGCAGCCGAGGGTAGTAGTTGTTAATGTTTATTTAATCCACATTGCCAAATATTTTGGTTGTTGTGCTATTTATTTAACAAAATTTTCTAAAATATCAATTTAGTACCTTCCATTGATAAGTGTCTTCAAATGATTTTACAATGTTTAAATCATTTCAATTTTATGCATTTTATTTTGTTTAGTCAAATCATATACTGATATTATACATAATATTATATGTTGTATTTTATCTATTGCTCATTCATATTTATGATAAATAATTTTTTCTCATTGAACTGTAGTCAAATGACAGTATTTTTATAACGAAAAATTGTATAAGAATGAGGGTTTTTTGCCTAGACGAGTTGCCTTCAGCCGACGCCTCCGGTCGCCGCCCGCGCACCAAGCGCCCGGCGCCGGCAGGTGGCGCTCGGCACGGCCACCCGTCCAGTGTGTATTACGTATATCTGATAAGCATTATGTAGGTTTAGCGAAATAGATTAACTCGGAGATGAACTCCAAGTACCAAAACTTATTGGTTCAATGTTGTTCTCGTATTATGGTGATATAGTGCGCCGCGCGCGGCGCAGAGCTCAATATTTTTAGTAACCCTTAAGAAAATTAATACCTCTTTTGAAAAGAATATAATATATATTATATAGTATATCCAATCGATAATCACATATTATGTATTTCCCTGTTTATTTTGATGTGATATCATAAATGACTGATCTGAATTTAGTTTTTAAGTTGGTTATTGATATGCAGTGCTATTTCAAGAGTGTAATTAAGATTTAATATTGAAAGTGCCAATGCTCGTAATTTAATCTTTATGACTGTTCCTTTAATGTAGCTGTTTGTGAGAGCTCGCCTACGCTCCGCTCCGCCCCCCGGACGGAGTGGAAGCGAGCTCCTACCCTGACTTGTCGACTTCAGTATAAGCAACCTTCCTTCCTTTACACTTAAGTTTCCAATTGTTATTTCAATGAAATCACGTAATGTGCACAATCTCAGTAATGCTTGCAATATTATGTATAACAAGTTTAATTCCTCACTTTAATTTAATCCAGCGTAATGTTAAGAGTACAATATGAGATGATGTTATATCATTCTAGTATCAAAATTAGCCGAAGATGTTAATATTATTATTAGTTAGGTAAAATTTTAACATAGCTTCGTATAATTGGGATGTTTTAGTATTTAGTAGTGTATAATTACGGCGTAGTGGCAAGCAACTGTCTCGTGAGTGGAGTGAATAATGTTAGTGGCAATAATACTCGATGTAAGTTCCCTGCCAAGAGACTTGTACATGGTCGCGCCCGAGCCGCGAGCCGCCCGGCACGGCAGGCCACCGGCCACCGGTCACCGGCGCACACAACTGAACGATAGACACTAGGCGTTTATTTGTTGTAATTATAATAATAGCCGTAGGTATTTTATCGTACTTAAATAATTATTCTTGCGATGCCTTAATTCTGGTTGTCAATTAGACATGTCTCTGCCTAGAGTGTTATCATTGTTTTTATTTATTTTAGTTTTTGCTGTTCCGGCTTCCTCCGTGAACTTCCAGTCCAGGCTGTTCTTTTGAAATAATTTTGAGGTCGATTTATTTTTACCTAAGTGTTCTTATTAAATGTTACCAAAATGTTTTTAATAAAATATTTTTATATGTAATGCGCTTTTTTATTCCACTAATTAAGTGAACACCTATTTCAACTACATGAACATAAAATAAAAGTGTATGTGAACGAAAACACTGACATGAGTTTTCGATCTAAGAATAACTCTTATGACTGCGCAAAACTAAAATAAAACTGTTATTTTTTAATTCATCATTAAAGTCTCACGTTTTTGTAAACTTTGCAAGCTTTTGTTGGGGCGCATTGCCAAAAACAATTAAGTCTGTATGTATACCTACCTACTGTTTTATTTAGACTAATTCTATTCAATCAAAAGCATCTCGAAGATTCTTTATGCAGATATTGATACTTAACTTACCGAGTGAAAATTGTAGGGTTCCGTGTTGTAACTAATACCTAGTTCAAGCAACTGCGCCTGGAAGAAATTATGACTATTCTTTTCTTACCACGCAAAAATAGAATGGCTTCTTTGCGTGGAACGCAGAATCGTATATCCGTCTTAAATTCTCTATGTTACGGAACCCTCTGCGTGCGAATCAGACTCGCACTTGGCCAGTTTTAGTTCAAAACCGATACATTGATACGGAGTAAGATAGAATATCGCGTACCAGATAATGTGACAGTGAGGTGACCCCTTAATCAAAGTAAAATAAATAGCGGTCATCACATTAACCATTAGACTTGCCACACACATACGGAATTCCGAATCAGGATTACGATTTTGTATGGAAATTCCCCCTCCACAATTCCGTTCGAAATTACGGAGACATCAAATCCCATCAGGAATTCCCAGGTGCGGTCCAACGTTGTGGGCACGGTGGACATGTCCACAACCGTAATTGAGGTCGATAGATAGGCTTTCAAGCTGTACATTTTTCATTTAAATCAGTGAGTAGATGTGATATTGTGATGTACATACCAACAACACATTTACTTTCGTAATTTTGTTGAGCAGACTAACATTTTACAGGTTTATGAATTTACTAGTGTCAACCCCAGGGCTTTGCCTGCGTGGACCTATAGGTATAGGTACATTACATGGTCTTGACCATGGCGTCATAGATTTTGTAGTGGAATGCAATGTATCGAGTATGAGCGAGGCCGCAGTCCGACTCGCATTTGGCCGATTTTCGGGTAGCCGTGCCCACAACTTTTTTTAGAGCTGGATCCTCCCCTGGGAATTTCTAATGTATGTAGCAGAAGACCTGCATTTTTTATACCTACATTTCAATTTTAAATAGTTTAGGTAGTTTAGTAGTTTTAGTTGGTAACATATTGTGAAGAAAATTAATTATTGAAAATAAGCGATTTTTGAAACTCATACGTTGAACTCAGCAGGTGAGAATGTCAAAATTACTATGGAGATATGCTTCCTTCTACTGCTGATTTGACTTTCAATAATCGCACTCATGAAGTATGGATTTTTGAAAGTCAAATCAGCATTAGAAAGATATCTCCATAGTAATATTGTCATTTTCAACTGCCGAGTTCAAAGTATGAGTTTCAAAAATCCCACTTCTGATATTTATGACAAAATACACGTTTAGATATAATTGGTTAATGTTTAATATTAAGTTTAGAGAATTTCTTGAAAATTAACAATGCTCAGAAATATTTAAACACCTTGTATGCTACGATATCATCATCACAGCCTATATACGTCCCACTGCAGGGCACAGGCCTACCCTCAGGGAGGGTGTATGGGTGTTAGTAGTGCACAATGCCGATTGGTAGACTTCACAATCGCATCGAAATTTCTTCATCGTATACAGGTTTCCTCACGATATTTTCCTTCACCGTTTGAGAGCAGTCTGTATTAGGTACGTACTTAAGTTAGAACTCATTGGTACATGGCATGACATCCGTGCTGATTCGAACCTGGACCTCAAGCTCTAGCTACTACCGGCTACGATATACTACCTAAGTATTTCAACTATGAATGGTTTATTTTGAAACCGCTCGAATTTATTATCTTTTTCATGTTTTTATCGTGATTCATGTTTTATGGTTAGAGCTGATATCCGTGCGGTCCGTGTTTCGCCGGATGTGTCCTAGTTAGTGTACGTGAGGGGTTTTCCGAGTTGACCGGGTTTTAAAATTACAATTATTTATTAGATAGGTACTTGCCTAAATAAGTACTCATAACTTATTCTTACCTAACCATGTATTTTAACAGCCTTGCTACAACTGCATAACCTAGTTGGCTTGGTAGTTGTAGTTGTAGCACAATTGTGACCACCCCGAAAAAGATAGTAGGTATTTCATGGTCGTGAAGTCGTGAGTAGGTACCTAATCTTTGACGTATTCTATGGGACAGCTGACCTTTTTCGCGGCTTCGATGTTGGCTCCGTAATGACTGAAAGAATTTCCGGAGTGCAATTTTCGAAACTCATTCGTTGAACTCCGCAGTTGAAAATGTCAAAATTACTATGGAGATATGCTTCTTTCTACTGGTGATTTGACTTTCAAAAATAATAATCCAGGAGTGCGATTTTTGAAAGTCAAATCAGCAGTACAAAGATAATCAGTTAATCTTTTGCGAAGTATCACCAAAATGGATGCCAGACAATACAATACAAATACAAGCCAAGCGAAGCAGACAAGAAGCAAAGCCAAAACAATAAACAAGTACAGGCTAGGAGGAAGAAACTAGCGCCCTCTGCACTAAAAAACTTGCAACTGAAACTGAGGAAATGGGGAAATTTTGCTACCGCTGGCGCCATGCGGTACGTCGGTGGTATTTAATGAAAAGCTTCTCGGTGCCAAAACGTTCAGTTTTCATGTGCGCTCCATAGATGGCAGCACAAAAAAGAAAATGCCCCGTGAACATTTTTATTATTTAAAAACATGAAAATGCGTGAGACCGAAAACTAAACGTTCTATATTGTGTGTGGAGTGGGTGCTGCTAAAATAGGCACGTAGGCACGAAACTGGATAAATAAACTATATATAGGGTGCAACTTAATATGCTGACACTCTTTTAAAGGGATGATCAGACCGTCAAACTGATCAACTTTCTCTATGGGACCAACATCAAAATCGCGAAACTAAATCTGCTCTTCCATACAAAACTGCAAACCTACTTGAACCAAATTTATGGGACAGCAGATTTTTTTTTCGCGATTTCGATGTTGGTCCCATAGAGAAAGTTGTTCAGTTTGACGGTCTGATCATCCCTTTAAAAAGTGTCAGCATATTAAGTTGCACCATATATATAGTTTATTTATCCACTTTCGTGCCTACATGAAATATAATGTGTGAAATTAAGAAATAGCACTCCTTGGCGACCGAGTTTCATTATTCATTATTTCGATAAGTAGGTGAATAAAGAAGCTTATTTTACTGTTCTGGAAACTTTAAAATATTCTTTTGAAAAAGACTAGGTATACATTTTTACCTTCTTAATAACTATACATTATTTTCACGGACTGAAACCTTTAACGTTTTATGAAATGTTTTTGATTTTTCATCTAGGTACCTACTTTTATAGCGAACAATACACCCCATCCGACCCACCACGTCAATTCAGAACATTATTTGCGACAAAATATATTTTCAGCAACTACATTGTTCGAAATCATAATGGAATATAGTCAGAATTGTTTTTTGCGCGGCGTAATAACGGCGGCAATGATGTTTTTGTTTGGAATATCCACTTTTATGTCGGTATAATGGTGTTCATTCAGTTGGGAGAGACTGAAAGTGTCGCTTTTATCAGTCGCACAATGGACGGGAATCAAAGAAATTACGAATTCCACCAACCGCTGTTCTACACTGTAAAATAAAGACGCGATTTGGATGCCATTGTTTGATATTTATATTGTTCAATAGAAGTGGGAAAGCTTTTACATTTGATTTACTTTTTATTTGAATTAATTTGAATTGTGTACCTACCTAACCAGCTATTAACAATTAAGCCCTTAAATGTAGGTAACTCGGTACCAGAGAGACAATAAGTAAAACAAAAAACCCGACTGCATAAAAAACCTATTAACGGAAAAGAGAAAAACAAGCTCTATAATCACTAATCAGCTATAACAACTTTATTTGAGCTAATATAATTTGAATGTTATTAGGTAGGTATCGCAAACGTGGACAAAGAAGATTTTTGGTTGGTTGTTAGTTTGTCCCCGCCTGCAATACCTACCTAATAACATTCAAATTATATTAGCTCAAATAAAGTTGTTATAGCTGATTAGTGATTATAGAGCTTGTTTTTCTCTTTTCAGTTAATAGGTTTTTTTATGCAGTCGGGTTTTTTGTTTTACTTAATAATTTAATTTATTTCATACTTTTTAATCTTGTGTCGAAACGGTAACATAAAAGTACTATAATATATATATTTTTGGAATCGTCTGTTCACTAGCTTTCATTTGATACCCATATTGTAATTTTTAACAAAAGAAAGTTGTTTATTCCCCCCCTCTTTTTTATTTCGCAGACGCCATATTAAAACTATATAGCCTATGTCACTCTCACAATTTTTACGAATCTAATGACATGTCATACGTTAAAATCCATCAAGCCGTTTAGGCTGTAGGCCGTGCCAAAGAAATAGACATACAAACATACATACATACATACGCTCGAAAAACATAACCCTCCTTCTGGCGCAGTCGGGTAAAAAGTACCTAAAACATTGCTGTCGGGCACGCACGTTCCACTGGGGTCTGCCTAGGTGGTAACATTTAGTTTTCATTACATCGCAATCAGCTCTCAATAAAAAATTACACGAATTTAAAATTTTCTAAAATAAATGATTGCATCGCTACGTCCATTATATTTATTTCCATAGTCTACTCATACGAACTCGCGGGCACCGCAAATCTAAACTATTCTAAAACTGTAGTAGAAGTGTATCTGTAAATTGAAGATATTTACAAGAAAAAGATTACAATATGGTTTTTGGTATCCAAATCAACCTTTTTTTTAGAATTTTTGTCTGTCTGTTTGTATGTTTCTAACAGTATCACGCAAAAACTACTGAACCGATTTTGAAGAAACTTTTTATTGTTCGGTAACTTATGATCCGATTTAAAATCTGGTTTATAATTTGTGCTGACGACTTTGACTATTTATATGTGGACTGGTTACGCGTGTAATTCTACTAACAAACATTTCTGCCACTTTTTGCGGGGGGCGAGGTAACATGAAATCCGCAACTTTGGATTTAATTCCCCATAACTTTAGATTCTAATTTTGAATGTTAAAAATCATGAAAAGTAGTATCGTGTGAACCCCAAACGTTCTAAGTTCGAAGTTATTATTTCGCAATCATAGGCTGTCTCGTTTAGTGATAAGGTGTAAAATTGAATGTAAATGCACAAGATCAATTGTGTTTATACAGTGGCAGAGGGGAAATGCTACCGCAAGGCTAGTCCTTATAATAATTAGTCAAAGGCTGACGAAGTCGCGGGTAAACGCTCGTGTACAAATAATTTACAAAATCAACAGTTGAATCGCGGATATGATGAGGATCGCGAATCGTACACGCAAAACGTTCTGAATAGGAAGAAATTGGAGGCAACGGGGGCGGGTGATTGCGCCACGCTTCCTTTCATTGCTATTGATATTCATGAGCCGCTCAGTGCTCACGGTCGCAGCTTATTTTATCTGTATCAGCTATCAGTCACTCATCAGTGTCATGTGGGAGCTTGCAAAAAGTTAATTCAATACCCAATCAAGTAGGGGCAACTTTTTATAGGTAGGTAACATGCGTGAGGGGATTGGGGGTGGATTTAATTAAGAAGTGTATGGTTGACTTCTATAGAGATGATTGTACTTAAAGTCCGGCCGCTGAAAGATTGCGTTTGACAGTTACCATAAAATTGTAAAAAACTGAATGAAAATATTGTTTACCTGTGCTCACTCTAGTACACAGGGCACTAGCTGCCCTTTTAAGTTTAAAAGCTACTAAATAATGATCGGCATTTATAGTTTTCATTCAGTTTTTTACAATTTTATGGTCACTGACAAACGCAATCTTTCAGCGGCCGGACTTTAGTCTGTTTATAATGTCAACGAATAACATTGAAACAAAATGAGGATGGGTAGACTCTTAGTTTAAAAGGATGCTAATGATATCAATTTCACCCTGTACAGCGAACCTGAGAACAAAGACTAAAGCCAATCCTTGTTCTAAGGAGCGACCTGCGGACAAAGTAACCACTATACCATAAGAATAATTATTGTATGATTACAGTTAGCTAGCAGGGGGCCTTCAAAAGTCGAGAAGAAAAATCCAAAACATGGGCAAAATAAATAAGATGCTGTTTGAAGCTGGAGGCCCTGGGCTCGGCGGACCTCCAGTCGTGAGACTGTAGTTTGGAGTTGAAGGCCCGTACGTTGTGAAAGAAAGTCAGAAATAGAGTCGAAATATAATGCAAAATTTCGAGCACGATCAATTTCCGAAAAAAATTTGGACATGAGTTTGAAATCGAGTAGGTCGCTCGCTCCTGGCTCGAAGTCCTATTGCAATGATCTCATTAAATTGCCACGAATTCTCGAAGTTCCGTACCCAAAGGATGTCCCTATTACTAAGCCTACGTTGTCCGTCCGTCCGTCTCTCCGTCTGTCTGTCTGTCCTACCTATTTAAGGCTGTAACTTTTGAACCGTAATAGCTAGTTGAAATTGTCACATTAATGTGCGTTATTTTATTATGGCCAATTTGCCAACAAATAATAAAAATGTCGAAAAAATTAAAATCTAAGGGGAAATTTAAAAATAAAAATTTCATACAAGATCTCATACAAGATACTAGTTTTTATCAACGTTTATTAACAACTAATAATAAAAACCTGCCAAGTGTGGAAGGTCCCGGAGAAAACCACACGTGTGTGTTACGGAACCCTTGGTCCTCGAGTAGCCCGACTCGCACTTGACCGGTTTTTTTATTTCATTGCAACGACCATAGTCCTATTGTAGTATTAATCTCGATCTTGCTATACTCGCTCCTGATTTTTGACTTACTGGTTCAAATAAATCTCCTGTTTTTTTTTATACTTACCTACAGTTCTTGCCCCTGGCCCAAAAAATCGTACAAATAATTTTTCTGGGAAAAATTACGAATCCAGCTATTAATATCCAGTCTATTTGTTAAACCTTTTATTTCTTTCCTATAAGACACCACTAACTTATACAAATCAAAACGGAGTAAGATCGCTCTTGTATATAACTATAGCACTATCACTTTTCCAAAAGATAAGAACGAATACGAAGATCTGTACTATTAAAACTGCGGCGAAAATGCATGCTTTCATGCAGCACTTTACATCCAAACCCTTCGGTGGATCACATTGCACCATAAATTCTTGAGGGATAGGCCCCATGCTGATGTGTGGTTTGTATAAACCAAATTTTTTCGGCATTTTGTCCCGAGTGATGTTCTGCTAAGCTAAGCCTGTGATTTAGGTATTGCACTACCTACTTATACAAGTGTATATTGCAACCAGGAAGCTGGGAAAAGTATTTGCAACTATTAACGATGACTTACAATAACGTTTCTTGAGAACTTTGTATGCTGCTGAAATGGTTATTTATAATTTGTTTTGACTAGACTTCGATGTTGTTGATCTGATAGAAAATAAAGCCAAAAGCATTTTAGTAGAGAAGTATTCTTGACAGAATAAACAGTTTGTTTGACATTTGCAGAGTGTGGTTCATGTAGTATTTGGTGTGGTTCAAGGAATATTTATGGTGTGGTTCTTGCACGAGGAAGGATCTCTCTTTAAGACTAGAGTGAACCATACCAATTGTAAAGTGTCCACTTTTTTTGACGTTTAGGTTTGAGTGTGTGGTGTCAAGTAGTATGGACAAAAGGCACCAAGTGACATTATGGCCTTATGTTTACGGTCACTTTTCACACACACTAGCTCATAAAAAAGTGGACAGCCGCATAAACAAATATCTATAGTTCCATCTCCTTCTACTATTAAAGGTACGTCATAAGACAAAAGAGACTGACTACAATCGTAAATTTATGCGGACTCTATGGAGATCCTTCCTCTGAGTTTGGTGTCTAAGAGGAAGGATCTCTCTTTAAGATTTGGTGTCAAAGAAATTGAACCTTGGTGTGGTTATCAACGTCTTTGCTGGTTATTTTGTGGCAACTAAAAAGATGCTAAGACCATAGTGACTTGTCTGTAGATTGTAAAAAGATCCTAAGACTCCTCTGCCTCGAAAAATTCGTGGTCAATCAATGTTCTGAGAAGGGCATTGATGGACCACGAATTTTTCGAGGCAGAGGTATCCCTCTGCCTCGAAAAATTCTCGAAGTATATCGAACAATTCTCAATTTGTATTATAGGGTCCTTCTTAATATGCTGACACTTTTTTAAGGGGATGATCAGACCATCAATCTGAACAACTTTCTCTGTGGGACCAACATCGAAATCGCAAAAAAAATCAGCATTCCATACATTTAGCTCGAGTAGTTTTGCAGTTTTGTATGGAACAGCTGATTTTTTTTCGCGGTTTCTATGCTGGTGCCATAGAGTGGAACAAAACACCCTATGTAATACTTAAAAGGGTTCTTCAGACCAGCAAACTGAACAACTTTCACTATTCAAATGAATTCTAAAATACTACGTATCCTAAACGCCTCAAAGAAATTTTTTATAAATATCTTCAATGTTTACACACCAAGTTTATAATTGTATTATACCTATGTAAGCATTGATTTCATAAACACTGTCACAATTACAGTTTATTACTCGAGTAAAATTATGTTTAAACATGAAAAATTTCATTCTTTTTTTTTGTTCACCAACTCTTTTATAAAAGTACGATTGTCAAATGGAAAAACAAAAACGAAGTTTCTTCACAAGTGAAGATGTTTAAAAGTTCCTTTGCCCTTTTGTGAGTGCTTATTTCAATAGTCTCGTGTATTTTCAAAAGGAAAGAGAAAATACCGCTCAATGAGCAATGTTAAACAGTGGCCTATTGAAAACAGCTGAAGCCTTTACAAAATCACCCTCCTTTAGAGTCGCTTTTCCAGCCTCTATTTATGTTTTCCACATTTTCCATATACAATTTCGTGCTTGTGATGTCGACCGAATCTTCTATTGAAGTCTCACACTCGGGAGTTGTGCCAATTCAGCAGTAAATTAACACCATTCAATGCCTTGAAAGATGTCTGAAAGGTCCTGTGACTAAGATTTGTTATTATGGATGGCATTCATGAATCTCGAGGCTGAAAGGGATTTCATAGAAGCCGAGCTTTTATAATCAGAAATGAAAGGATGCTAACTAATTAATTGTGGTTAATATAATAGCTAGCACCGTGCAGCATCGTGACTAAACCCTTATCTCTCCTTAGAATCATACTTGACACGCATGGGGAAATAAGAAATATCACAGGAAGTTGGCATAGGTATCGTCTAAAAATACATATAGGATAGTCCAAACCAGCGTAAGCGAAAACATTTTCTTGGTCAACGGCTAAGAGAAAGGATCTCTCTTTAAGACTCCTTTCTCTTAGGTCAACGGTCCAAACAGTGACGCCTAAAGATTGTTTATGGTTTCGTCACACCCTTAGGTCACTCCTAAACAGGAAGTTGGAATAGGTAGGTATTGCATGTGTATCCCAGGTAGGTGGCATAGATAGGTATTGTTTTTTCCCGAAAATAATGTTCCGTGATTATTCGTAGTTTGAAAGTTTTGATTTGTCAAATGCGTATTTACGAATTTTCTACCGGAGGAGCGGCTTACAAAAATCATAACTTTTTTCGAAGTAAGATTTTTTGGGCAATGTTATTGTCTTGAATCACTCTTCCATCCAATAATCAAATTCAAAACATCTATGTGAGTTACCAACAAAAGAGCCAAAGGTGAAAATTTTAAGCTTAAGTTGGGAAATATTTTCGGTTACACCTATAATTAATTCCAAAAAGCAACAAGCAAATTTTGAATTACAGAAACAGATTTGAAACACTTACTCTCACTTACTCTTAAAAGTTTTTAATATTTATTTTTACTTTTCTAACACCGGTGTGAAGAAACTAAAAAAAATGTAGGATGTTACTGTTTAGACCCTGTAGACATATTTCTTTCAAACGTGAAAAAGAATGGGCCAAAAATGTGTATTTCCCATTCAAGAGTTTTCTCATTGGACGGAAGACAAAAAGGGGTTCGCTGGTAACACAATTGGGCCTTTGTTCAGTTGCAGCGTTCTTCCAGCCGCCTGCAACAACTGTTTCTAGAACGATAGCCTACAACGAGCGCACTATTGTCGCCCGGTAATTGTTCCTTGCCTCATCCAGTCGAGGGTTAGCTAATGGCTCTGTAATTTGGTGCTGTAAATAAAGTCTTGTAATTTTGTGTTCAAGTACCTACCGCCATATTGCGCGCAGTGAAAGATTCAATAAGATCAGGTGTTGGGTACTATTGTATTTGGAGGAGAAGAATATTATACCTACGGAATAAATTATTATTATTTAACGTAATATATATACAGAGTGAAAATATCTAACATCTGCTACTAATCAACGATCTTAAGAATAAAAGGTAAATAGGTATATACAAAATTTACAATCTTAAAATAGTAGGTAAGTATATTACAATCTTAAATTTACAAGGGGCCGCACAATCTATCTTACGACAGATAGAAAATGCATTCGAGGTAGCTGTCATGCGTGAGGGTGCCCAGGACGCCGGCGGCGTTACTACCTATACTGGTTCTCTCTTAATAATTCTGAAGGTTTTTTCAGGTGATCAGATAATGAGACTATCAAACTGAACAAATCTCTATGGCTTGCTGCCCACACAATAAGAAGATCTTTTTATTGACTTAATCGAACATCTCAAACATTCAGGTACCTAAATTTTCAGAACTAGCATTCATAATTAATTGTAATTTTATTAATATTTTTAGTGGAGTGTTGAATTAAACGTATTGCCATAGTTTCGTAAGCTCGTGACCGGCGTAGACCAGCAGTTACTCACATAAGTATCATCATCATAATCATCATCATCAGTCTATAAACGTCCCACTGCAGGGCACATTCCTATATACCCTCAGGGAGGGTGTATGGGCATTAGTCCACCACTCGTGCCCAATGCGGTTTGGTAGACTTCACATACACATCCGAATTTCTTCTTCAGCGTATGCAGGTTTCCTCACAATGTTTTCCTTCACCGTTTGAGAGCAGTCGGTTTTACGTACATATAATAAGTAAGAAAAACTCATTGGTACATGGCATGTTGTCCGTGCGGCTTCGAACCCGAACCCCCATAATTGGGTGTCCATATCTCTCCGCAACGCGCTACCGACGCTCGAAGCGTTATCGATAAGTATCGATAAACATAAATATAGAGTCTTTTTAAAGAACTGACTGGTTTGTAAGGGCATAATCAGATCATCAAACTGAACAACGGATCACCATCAACATCACCACCACCACCATATAAAACTGCAAACCTACTCTACCAAAATGTAATGGGACAGCAAATTTTTTTGGTGTTGGACCCATAGAAAAAGATGTACCGTCAGCAAATTAAAAAAGAGCATGTATTATTAACTTCAGAATTAATTAAGAGATTGAGAAGATAGCACCTACGAAACAAAACTATTGAAATAAAATCTTTAATATTAGACGGTATACTATACATCAACGCTCCAACTAAAATGGAACGTTATTCATAAAGCTATTCACCGAGCTAGCTAAGGAGTGAATCTTTATGAATGCCACCAAATTGTATGAGAGTAGTCCTCTTTCAAAAGTTCCCATGAATAGTGTTAATTCGCTATAGCGAGTTTGCTCGACGCTCGTCAATGGACTATTTGGAGACTTGAGAACCACGCCGGCTCACAAAGTCGCAATATTGTGTATGGAAAACGCGGGAAATATGAATGGGGTTTCGTGGAAAGGGACACTGTGTGAGGGCGATTTTGAAAAGACCGACGACGCTTGCAGAATATTTAACTATTCTATTGCATACATTTTAAAAGACGGGAGAAAACCGTGACTTGTCTTCTAACGTCAACAATGTCGTTTTCAAGAGCGCTTCATGCAAAAACTGCACAAAAAATCTGGTTAGTAAACCTCAGGTCGTACTTAAAGGAAAATGTTCATTAAAGAGCAATGTAAACAAAGAGTTACACCGACAGCCCTTGTAGGGCAAACCCTTAGTTTTCAGGCGCTACATCGCTTCGAAAGCGAAAAGGAAAAAACGGGGCGTGCCGGAACAAAGCCACCTATACAATGGGCCCGCGAACAATGCTAACTAGAGGAGATGCAGCTTGTATCATTGCAGATAAAGACTACGAGATATCGATAGGGTCAAACACATGTACTCTGTGTCTTCTTGCTTGACAAAGGTCTAATAAGATGCTCTAATAAGACAGGATGCTGTTTAAAAAAGATCGACGTTCCAACTCATTCACTAAAGCTCAGGAGTTTTTGTAACTTTATCGCATCGGTTATTGTATCAAAACAATTTATTATTGACTGAATGAAACACGTGCTTCTTCCTATTTATACAGGGTGAAATTAATATCATTAGCGTCCTTTTAAACTAAGGGTCTACCTATCAAACTGAACAACTTTTACTATAGGAGCAAGCCGGTCGGAGCGAAAAAAAATTTAGCTGCTCCATACACCTACTCGACTCAAATGTATGCAACAGCTGATATTTTTTTGCTCCGATCGGTTTGCTCCCATAGTAAAAGTTGTTCAGTTTAATGGGTAGACTCTTAGTTTAAAAGGATGCTAATGATATCAATTGAAGCCAAGAAACAAAATAAAAACGGTAAGTAGGCTTTAGAAGAAACTATATCCTTTTCTGGCCAAGGTTGGGTCGTGGTAGTTTTAGTTCTGATACCATTGAGCACTAAACTCACATTTATGCAACTTTGTAGCTCACGTACGATGTATAACAACTTTCTAACGCCATATTAAGATTCAAACAGAACATTGCACATCCGCCAGCTCAGCACTAACTGGAGTCCACAACAATGTGCCCTCTGAAGAGCTCCGAACAATCGAATGAAGACAATAAGCAGCGATACTCCGAGACAAAAAGAGGCGAAATAAAGGCTCACTTGTTTCCTGGCCGCATTGTGAGGAACGTAGGAGGGCAGAGACAAAAGCGTAATGTGCCACGAGCCCAAACAATGGGCCTGTGCTATTATTGTTACTGTTGCGCCGCTTAGCGAAATATGTACGAGGCGATGGCGTGGTGGAGGCGAACTTGACATGCTGTGGCCTTGCTTTCCCGCTGAAATGACTTCGTCACTACGATGTTGACATGTTATAAAAATTTTAATAACTATAGTTTACCCGAGGGTGTCCTGTCATTTCACCGACAATCAATTTGCAAATTTTTACTTGACAACCAACTACTGGCAAAAAAATGAATCGTTATTTCATCTTTACACAATTACTGATTTTACAAATGATTCAAGTATTAAACTAATCACCTGACTTATTTTCATTTTGCTACATATCATTTGACAAACGATTCATTTATCATTCATGTTATTTAAACAAACAACACTTGGTGTATTGCATTATTTGACATGTTGCATTATTATTAGGCACACATTTTACTAATGTCAACCAAAATAATTAATAAAAAAAAACATCATTATCATTCGTAATTTTAATAAATCAACAAAAGTAAAAATTAACAACAGCCTATTTTAATTTCAAATGGATTGCTAACGATCGTAATAGTTTTCCAATCCAAAGTAAAGTATATTAAGTCGGTTAGGTTAGGTTTGACTTGCGACCACGCCGCACGAGCCGAGCGAGCGGAGCGAGCGTGCCGCGGCAGCGGCCGGCGAGTGCCAGAACCGAATCGCTCGTGTTAAACTAGTTTAGCCGACTCCACTAGGCTATCCAAAGTAAAATGAGTCGGTTAGGTTAGGTTTGACTTGCGACAACAATGATGCCAGAAACCATTTTTGTTTTTAGAAAAAAAAAACTTTAGTACTTACTTACCTGTAAATTATTTGGCCCAAATGGAAATTGCAACCGTGCAGGACTGTGTTTTCAAAATTTGATCGCAAGCTTAAGATAGCTGCTTTTTCAAAGTCTAATATGCAGACTTTTGGTTTGAAATCAATGTTATTTTCTGTTCCATATTCTATAAGCTATCTATTTTGTTAATACGTGATTTTGTAAAATAGTAACAATATTACATGAAAAATACATAAAAGAAAAAAATACATTAGGTACATTTGTAAAGACAAGCTTTTGCAAAAAATATTTTTGTTAAGCCATTATTTGTAAAATGAACAATTTGCGGAACAAGGTGTTTGTAAAATGAATATTACATGAAAAGTTGCTTGTTAAGTAATAATTTGCCAAAAAGTTTTTGAAAAAACATTAGTGAACCTTACCCGAGACTACGTTCGCACAAATTTTATACCTAATTTTTAGTCAGATCATAATCTATCAAACAAAAAAGTTTCATCGAAATAGGTTCAGTAGCTTTTGCGTGACGCTCGAACAAAAAACACATAAACAAACCGACAGACTTAATTTCTATAAAAGGTTGATTCGGAGTCAGAGACACCTAAAAAACATATCGAAATCTTTTTTTTAAAGTGTTGTATAAAAATTGTAATAGTTTTTGATTTTAAAATAAAATTGTAATTTTTTTTTTTATTTTGTAAAAATCTTTAATGTAAACACTTCTGTTCTTGATTCCTTTCAATGATCAAAAATGTTAAATGTTTAATTACTTAAATGATGAAGAAGGTATAAAAAAACACCTTAACTAAGTTATATTTAAAATGGTGGTTTAGTCTAAAAAAACCCCTTAAAATATTACCAGGGTGTTTTGTTACACTCTGTATAAAAATAATAACTTCTTAATTATTTAATTTCAAGATTTAATTTAATGAATGATTATTAAAGATTATATTATAAGATATAACAATAATTTAAAATAAAATATTTTCATGAATAAAAAATTTCTAAACATAAATCATTCATAAACTCACTCACGATCAGAATTCCTTTCGCGGTGGTTAGGAACATTGCTACAACTGCCAATTAAAAATATGTATAAGGTCTTACAAAATTAGGTGAAACTATTTTAAGAGGATGATCAGAACATCAAACTGAACAACTTTCTCTATGGGACCAATATCGAAATCGTGAAAAAAATCTGTGGTCCCATACATTTAGGTCGGTGTACGTTTGTATGGAACAGGTGATTTTTTTTCGCGAATTCGTTATAGGTCCCATAGAGAAAGTCGTTCAGTTTGATGGTCTGATCATCCCCTTAAAATAGATTCAGCTAATTTTGTTAGACCTTATATAGAAGCCATAAACCAATCATTATTTTAGGGCGAGGTTATATGGTTGTCCACTTCTTCACAAACAAAAACAATGCTTTTTGCAATATTTTTCCGATCCCTATTAACTACGAAAGAAGTCATGTAAAATCGTGAAATTATAAGTCAATAAACATTAATATTGTCGTAAGTCTGCTCATATTTGTTTACATAATCAAACTAAACTCACCCTTTGCTTCTTCGACGTCGATCTGTAAAAGAAAATACTGTTATTAAAGTCCTTGCAGGGAGCTCGAGTGCGCTATATACAATCGAAGTTATATCCTATTTTCAACACTAACCAACGTTAATAAATTTAAATTCAATTACTATTTTAAGGTTCCGTGCCCAAAAGGTGAAAACGGGACCCTACGCTCCGTCCGTCCGACTGTCCTACCTATTTAGGGCTGTAACTTTTGAACCGTATAGCCGTATAGCAAGACGATTGAAATTTTCACAGAAAGTGCGTTATTATGGCAGACTTGCTATCAAATAATTAAAATGTCAAAAAGTTAAAAATTAAGGGGGGTCCTCATACAAGAAACTAGTTTTTATCAATGTTTTTTCTTCTCGCTCTATCGTAAATACGTTAATACATACAAGCGTCAAAGTTAGTGTGATTATAGAGCAAACTCTCCAGTATTGCCAAGTGTGAGTCGGTCTCGCGCTAAAGGTCCCGTAGAAAACAAAACTTTTTTGTAAGTTAATATGTGTGGTGGTGTGGTACGGAACCCTCGGTGCGCGAATAGCCCGCCTAGCATTGACCGGTTTTATTTTAAATCTCTGTGCTAGTGGTTTTTCACATTTCCGTTTAAATATACTTTTTCAATGCTAGCATTAATTTAAGATTTGAATGGAAATCTTTGAGCCACTGTACCTTTAAAACTCTACGTTTTAACAACGACGACGTTTTAGTGGCGACGGGCTCACCCCCCGTCACACTGGACATAGTTTTGGTACTACTGGTGAAACGTTGATGTACTGAGGTTTCAGAATATCTCTGACTACCCCCTCGGGGAATATAGTCGTGAGCATATGCTTACGTTTTAACAAATATCTGACAAACCACAGACACAGAGATTAGTTTCTAGATAGTGTTTAAAAATGTCATTGACTTTAATTGGTTATTATCCAAAATACAATTAAACTTCGTTTGTAAGGAGCGCGCTGGAGGGCATACCTACCACATAAAATAAGTTGGGACCCTTGTATAGTGTTCCATATAAGATCAATGCTTACACCCGCTAAATCTATGGGCAAGCTCTCGAGTGCTCACTGGGTAGTGAAGAGACTGAAGGGTAACAAGTCGTTATCCGCCGAAAATACCCTTCGTTTGATCTTTCGCCTTTATGATTTCTACAGAGCCTATGGCCAGCACTGTGTTCAAGAATACGAGATTATTTATCACTATAGATAATGTAACCAAATATTTCTTGTCGATCGTTATCATTGAACGAAGAATCGAATTAGAATTATCCATAAAATTTAAAGAAAAGTAATTAATTCGAAAAAGGAAGGTAATTACAAATTCTAGGCTTTGCACTAATTTTATACCTAGTAAACTGGGTACCCTGGAGTCTATTTTCCTTCTTTTTAAAAGAGGCTATACCATAAGATGAGATATAAAATAAGTTCATTCTAAATTCTAAAATTATAAATAAATATACCCAAGAAATAACACCCACTGTCGGACAGAAACGTAAAAGACTTTATGAAGCTTGGGTACCGAAGGAGATGGGAACTCTTACAGTACCCAAGCTTCAAAAAGTTGTAACGATATGTAACGAGTGACTAACAGCTGAGAGAGAGAGATGTACCTAGCGGCACCACTGTGTAATAGAAATAGATACGTGACGCGAGGCAATAGAACCGTTTTTGGGGAAAAATTTGGGGGTAAAAATTCGGTATATACTAACACTATTTCATTAAATTATCCACGATTTCACGTTATATTCAGGACTATACACAAAACTCGAATTTACAACCTGTCAGTAATCTCCTGAAAACCTTAAAAAACGGTTTCATTTGACAACTCATGTCAGGTCCTCTCCTCCTGTAAGGTATAATCACTTTATGGTAACTACCAATAAATAAAAATGTATCTCATCCGGCATATTACATTCTCTCTATTAATAAGTATTCTAGTCTGGTAAGTTAATAAAATCACGACATTAAAATGTATTTCCCTCCAAAACTAACTCTATGCAGGCAGCACGCTCGGCCGGAGCTGAATGCCCGCCGCAACGGCAGCCCCGGGAACCATGGTACGTATCAAAATTCAATCTTTCACTACCCTCAGAAATATTAAAAATTGAATTTGCCCGTTTTATGAATATGATTCGTAACGTGGGCGGTTAGAATCACTGTGCGGTTGGGTTATTTTCGAACCAAGCCAAAAGAAACTTTTTCATGTCAACCGATAGATAAGTGATTTTTGTATTGTTTGAGACAAGCTTGTATATTTTCAGCAGACTCAATAGGCCATGAATTCTTACCTACCCACCATATAACGGTTGTATCTGTGTGTCCTTCGAAGCTTCAGGTGCTTGTGATGAAATATCAGGATTATTCCCCCAAATCTCCATTAGTTCCAAGTTCCGTACTGGTTCCGCCAGCGGGCCGCAGGGCGTCACAAACTACGCCTGCCGCAGTTTGTGGTATTATCTCTAGAACTCGTCCCTTCTTCGGCAGATAATATGTCCAGCCCATGGTCACTTCAGTTTCCTAATTTCCAGAGCTAGTTTTCTGCCGTGTCACTACATTCCTGATGTGATCTCCAAGAGAAACACCGAACGTAGCTTTCTCTAGGCTCGCTGAAAGACTTTGAATTTGATAACCTAGTCCTATCGTCAGGGTGGTGGACGTTTCCAAACTATAAGTTATGGATTGGACAACAGAGACTGAGGAAAATGTAAATATGACGAAGTTTTTTTCAAAATTCTAGTATAGGCAGACTTATCCGATGATGAATATTTCTAATTTACAAACTAAAATTACCCCTTTTTCACGGTTCCTAAATGTTTTCCTATGCCGGAAAATTCATATACCTGTACTCGTTAAGTTGATATGACGGGAACTCTCATAATTATGAAAGCGGTATAAGTAAGAACTTAAAATAAATAAATATGTAAACGTTTTTTATTTGTCTCAAAACAGAAAAACACAAAATGGCACAGGAAACAGGAACAAAATATTAATTTAAGTCCAAGGTGTATTTAATCCATTACATGTTTTTGTCGGTTTAAATACAAACAAAACTCTGAAAGACTTTATTGTATAGAAAGGTAGGTATACACCTGTATTCAAGACCAAGCTTATATTTAAAATGATGCCTTTTGTAAGAGTGAAATAACGACTAAGTTTTTGCAATAACTTCGCTTAATACCTACTTCCAAGTTTACGAGTACAATTATGTAACTGAAAATTAAAATAACACATTAATCATAGGTATTCTCTAGCAGACGATCTAATCAGTGCCTTGGAGGCACCTTTAAAAATATATGTATTAAACCAACCCTAACCAGCAGTACAATTAATAAAATTTCGCTATGGACAGAAGGGGGTAAAAGTCCTTTGTCCACTTTATTCATATGCTAACTCTGACCGACTCCTATTTAAATGTTCTTTCAACTTTTTCCCCTGACATAGCCTTTGCAGCTTCGATATAAGTTCGAAATTTGTTTGATTCAAGGGTCTTTATGGAAGAGACATAGGGAAGAGGACTTCATTGTGCTTCAAAAACAATAGAAATTGCGACCGCTGGCGATGCGATCACGACGTATTGCGCCTGCAGACTGGTTAAGTTTCCATTAACCGACGGCTCTATTTATTATAATTATTATGAAACGACTTTGTTGAAATGAAACGACAATGTCCAAGATATTTATGAATACGTAATTTTGTATCCCCAAAATGGCAAAATGTCCATATCCGCAACATGCTTCGTCAAAAGTTACTTTGACTCGACAAAAGTAACAAAAAAAAGGAATTAGACGAAACTTGGAATTGAGCAACAGATTAATGCTGCCAACATCGCAACTAACGATTCATTCGTCAAGCCCATTTGTTATGTCTATTAAGATATACAACAATATACCTGAGCAATTGAAGCAAGTAACTAAAGACGTTAATTTTATAAAAAATGTAAAAGAATTGTTACCAGAGAAATGTTACTATAGTCTCGACGAATTCCTAAATGATGAAACCATTAGGAAACACAAAATTCATCCATTATCAAAAATGTAGCAAACTCATTAATTTAATAATTATGTAGTTATAAAATTTGCTCCTACCTTAATATAAAAAACTTTGTGCCATGATTGTGATATTAACTTTGTTTACCTACTTTTAAGAGCTATGCTATGTACCTACTATATTTATTTCTAATGATATGCCCACATAAGTTACCTACTTATTTGTAATTTTCATAGTTGCTGTGCCCTACAGGGTCCATAATGATCTCATAGCTTATAAGTTAACACCTTGCTGTACATTATGGAATGAAATAAAATATTGAAGCCGTGGTGGTCCAGTGGCGAGTAACCTTGCCTGCCGTGCAGGAGGCGATGGTTCGATCCCCGTCCAGGCCGACTCGTACCAATGAGTTTTTCGGAATTTATGTACGATTTGTAACACCACTGGCTTTTCGGTGAAGGAAAACATCGTGAGGAAACCTGCATGCTTCCATTTCGAGGCATGTATTGTACCCACTGTCCATTACAAGTGGCGACGGGCTCACTCCCCGTCACAATGGACAGAGTTTCGGTACTACTGGTGAAACGTGGATGTTCTGTGGTTTCAGAATATCTCTGACTACCCCCTCGGGGAATATGGTCGTGAGCATATGCTTATGCTTAATAAAATATTGAGTATTGAGTATTGAGCTGCGATAGAGCTTCACATTAACACAGGATACAAAATGCACCGAAGCATGTTGCTGATTGGTATCCTGTTTATTTATTTTTGTTTAACTTTTGACGAAGCATGTTGCGGATATGGACATTTTGCCATTTTGGGGATACAAAATTATGCGTTACACTTCATTTCTGTCTATGTCATGTAGTTTATGGGGTTTGCCATCCGTCTCAATCTTAAAGATTGTTTTAAGCATAAACACAGTTGATAAGATATGGCGGCGCCTCGTTTCCTCGGCCGAAAGTGTGTGTAGTGGACACTGTGCCTGTTATAGTATCAGTAGTATATTAATTTCATTTCGTCCATTCCATTTTGAACAATGATATCAAGAATTACAGCACTAGACTCGCTTTATACTTAGAACAAACCACCTTCTTCCCTTTAATTTAATTTTACTTTTACACCCTGTATAGAATATATTTAAATTCAAACAAATACAACAGAAATCATAATTTAAATTTAATAATAGCAAAGAAAACACAATTTTTGTTTAAATGTTTTGTTTCGTTGTTGTTAATTGAGTTAAATGATTGCAAACTGTTTTAGCTATACCACAGAATAGGCTATAGTTATAGTTCTACATACTAATACGTTACTTAACTTTTGTAATCTAAGTGTAATTGTTAACGCTATATGTTTCACTAAAACATTTAAAAAAAAAACGGTCAAGAACGAGTCGGCCTCGCGCACGGAGGGTTCCGTACAACCATGCAATATTACGAGAAAATTGTATTCCCTACGGGATCCTTAACGCAAGCCCGAAACACATTTAACCGGATTAAAATATTTGTTGCTTTAAGATGGAACAAAAACGAAAAACGTCGACAATAACACGATTCTTTTAATATGCTGAGTATAAGAGAGCGAGATCCCTAATTTTATTTTTTTATTATTATATTAATTATTTTATAATCTGCCATAATAATGATTATTCTGTGAAAATTTCAACCTATTGTGGTTTAAAAGATACAGCCCTTTATAGATAGGACAGGCGAACGGACGGACGGACGGATGGACAGCGCAGGCTTATGAATAGGGTCCCATTGGCACCCTTTGGGTACGGAACCATATAAACATAGTATAGTCTTCGTATCAATTCCTTTTCCTATCACCATTATTCAGTGAAAGGTTCATGATACTGAAACTTTACACAATTACTTAAATAATCTGATTGGGGTGATTATACTAAATTCAAAATAGCAACGAAATTTTAAGGCTATTTTGCATTACCTACAGAAACAGAGATTTGAAACACTTCCTCTCACTTATTCTTAGAACAGCTTTAGTAACGTCCAAGATATGTCGGATACGTATACACGTATCCAATAAATTAATAACATTTGGTAATCAGAATTGGCCAGAAAGCTAAATAGTAATCGGAAAATCTCGTAGTCCTTACTTGGAATGAAGTATAGATTCTTCTTAAAAGAGAATAACCTAATGCATTGCCTTCCCTTGCCTAATTACAAAGCGAAGTGGAAACATCAAAATTTTTAAACACAATCTATTATCTCTTTTGCATCAGTAAACCCGAAGGTCAGTGTTGCCAAGTCACTATCAGGGAACAATGGATAGTTTCCGAGCTGGTTCGGTTCTATTGTAATGAATTAATTAATAAAATCACAGGGTGGGTACAGGAGGGGGGACGGGGTGTCCATTGTCCAGTGTAAGGATGGATCTGATCTCATTAACCAGTCATTGTGGTGGTCGCGGAACAAAGCCCGGTGGTCAGCTCACCTACCAATGTCGCGGCGTCATCCTTCTACCGCTTTTGATAGTCGAAGCTTTTTAGTCCGGTTAGGCTATTGTTATTTGAACATAAATTTTCATTAAAATCAATAGAACACATTTCCTGTACAACATAAGACAGTCATATAAGGGATAATCAGACCATCAAACTGAACAACTTTCTCTATGGCACCAACATCGAAATCACGAAAAAAATCTGCTATTCCATACATTTGGCTCCGAGTAGGTTTGCAGCTTTGTATGTATTTATATTTTGTATGCAACAGCAGATTTTTTTTTCGCGATTTCGATGTTGGTGCCATAGAGAAAGTTGTTCAGTTTGATGGTCTGATCATCCCCTTAAAAAAGTGGCAGCATATAAAGAAGGACCCTATATAATGTTAATTAGAAAAAACATACAATGATTCTTTAAAAGCCATGGACTTCTTGTCCCATTCCCGTTGCGTCTCGTCCCGTCTTGGACCACTTGGAACATTAAGTTTTTAATGCATTAAAGAATAGTAGTTCACACGAGATGTTTGGCACCCCGAACGAATGTGAGGGGGGCGCCATAATTCGAGTGTGTAATGAGTGACTTTCACCCGAGTTAAACACTCTGCTTTTCATTTCGATTACGAGGAAAGTAAACAATCGCTCGATGAATTCATTTTAGGCTACGTTTCAAAACTTTTGGAAATCACTCAGGGTGCCAATACGAAGGAGAAAAATCATACGAAGATTGTGTATGCTAGAGTGAGAGAGATAGACTTCTCGAGTGATTTTTACACGCATACGAAAAATTAGCAACATTTCGCCTAGGACCAAATAATACTTGGTCCTAGCATTTCGCTTTCCCTCCCTTTTTTCTTTTTCGCGTATCTGGCTTTTATATTTTTTTCAGCCAGCAAGCCCCTTTTTTTGCTCGGATTTGATTTTGAGGTTTTAATCGGGGTCACTCTTTTCTGTTATTGAAATTAACATCTGTTATAATTCATATTGATCATAATCATTATACAGAAATGAGAATTCATATAATAATATAATATAATATACATACATACATACATATTCATATAATTATATCTAAGTGTGGCTGTATAGGTTTCTGCCTTTGCTCAGTATAGACGTAGGCTTTTTTTAAATGACTTTTCCGCCCTAGGGAGGAAATGCATCACTTTCCACCCGCTTTTTAGATAAACAATGAACAACCTTCAGAGTATGAGAGATGAAAATGAATTTTTCCATCTTAATGTATGTAATACCTACTGCTCTTAAACAGAAAACATGGTGATGAAACTTGCACACGCTGGAGGAGAAATTCTGATGAGTATGTGATGTGTACCAATCCGCATTTGGCACGCGTGGTGGACTAACGCCCATACACCCCCTTGATGATAGCACTGTGCAATGGGACGTTTATAGGCTGATGATGATGAAAGATTTGTACCACATCATTATATCGGGTATCGTCGCTTTTCTACAAAAACAAATATTATTTTTATCGTAGCGTCAATGTTTTTATACGGAAAAACAATAGTAAAATTAAAGTACAGAATAAATGCTCATTTTGTACTCCAGTCACTGCAAAAATCGTCGTATAACAAGTTTCGCATTCAATACGTAGCCGCAACGAAAAAAAAAAGATTCCTGAAAAATTACAAAATGTCAGGAAAGAGAAAGACGATAAGTGTATCAGTAAATTTTTCAGAAGTTGTGTAACAGTTATTACAGTAGCAGTTTATAAATAGAAAAACATTGTTTTTTCCTGTTTTCTTTCCTTCAGCTGCAAGTCCTGTAAGACGCCTACGCCCGTAGCGGTCATTCGTAGCGATTCGTAGTCGCTCCTCGCTACGACTTACTACGAGCTAATTATATTTTATTCGCAAATTCGATAAGTTCTTGATTATATTGTGATATTTTTTTACGTCTGACTTTTATCTTATTTATTAAAATCTATGACTAATTATTATAAGGACTAGCCTTGCGGTAGCATTTCCCCTCTGCCACGGTATAAGCACAATTGATCTTGTGCATTTACATTCAATTTTACACCTTATCACTAAACGAAACAGCCTATAATTGCGAAATAATGACTTCGAACTTAGAACGTTTGGGGTTCACACGAAACTACTTTTCATGATTTTTAACATTCAAAATTAGAATCTGAAGTTATGGGGAATAAAATCCGCGGATTTCATGTTAGCCCCCCGCAAAAAGTGGCAGAAATGTTTGTTAGTAGAATTACACGCGTAACCAGTCCACATATAAATAGTCAAAGATTAAAATTAACCCACCTATTAAAATTGAAAAAAATTTAATTAAATCTAAAGAAAGTGTTTCAAAAATGATGGACAGTTAATTATTAAATATTTAAAAGTTATTTAATAGATGGACTATTTTACTTTCTTTTGCTTTGTGTTCTACTGCTAAGCAAGGGCCCAAAGCCCAATGGTAAATAATAAATTTTCATTTTTAGTAGCTGTAAAATACTATATTGTTCATGTACTACCTTTAATTTACGTAACAAAAATCTTATAATTGACATCATCGTCACAGCCTATATACGTCCCACTGCAGCGTACAGGCCTACCCTCAGCGAGAGTGTATAGGCGTTAGTCCACCACGCGCGCATAATGCGGATTGAGATGATGATTGATGATTTATGCAGGGTGTAAGGAAAAGTATCATTAACCTTTAAACGACATACTCTACCCATCAAACTGAACAACTTTTACTATGGAAGCAAACCTGATCCGCTATTCAATACTACTCGACCAAAATGCTGCAATGCCTACTCGACCAAAATGTATCAGACAGCAGATTTTTGTGTTGTTCTGACAGATTTGCTCCCATAGTAAAAGTTGTTCAGTTTGATGGGTAGAGTATGTGGTTTAAAGGTTAATGATACTTTTCCTTACACTCTGTATAACCATCGTAAAACTAGACGTGTTAATGAATTAACGCAAAACTAGAAAGTAGTTTGTTTAGAATCAAGAGCAGAATCGAATTATCATGTTTTCAACGTATGATTTTTTTTTCAAAATATTAAATAATTTATTTGTAAAATTTTAAATTTACTGAACTCAATCTCAACCTACCGCACGGGCACACTCATCCTACTTACTACCAAAACAAGATTCTTAAAGTGTATCCATAAGCACGTTAGCGCTTTCATTCATTGCTGAAAATGATAACAAATCATTTTTGCCTGAAAACTTAAAATGTGAATTGCTTTAAATTGATCTATCAAAATAATTAAATTATTGTTTTAATCTAATTATTTTGTTATAAATCTGTTGGGGTGTATGAGGTTTTGCGCTTATTCATAAACATGTTGTATAAAGTTTTCCACATTATCATATCCAATTCGATACACCCACTGTGCCCTAACAAAACTACCCAGCGCCCCTTGGAAAAGAAACAGAAATTCTTTAACAAAAGTGTCTGTACCTCGGACAATAGATGGCGCTTGATCTAGATAACGATATGTTAACATTGTCACAATGGCGGCGGTAATGGCGCGATTGTACTTGGCACAATGCTTTTAGATGTTACCTCCTACAATGGACTCGTTCGATATCTGCTACTCTGTGTTGTTAACAAACGCCACGAATCCAATGAAAATAACTACGGAATTGAGAGTTGCTTTTGATAAGTCCATCGTGATAGACAGCTGGGTGATATTGCTTTTTGGTGACTTTATTATATTTGTTGATAAGAGTTGGTAGAAATTAGGTCAGCAGAGATCAGGCAGCAAACTGCTCGAGCATGCTCGTGCCAAAAGTACGGTGTTACTAGTATGACCGCCCGATACTTTTAAAAGGGACTAAACAATCCTAAGTGTTAATCTAGAACATATTCTATCTGCGTGCCAAATTTCATCCAAATCCGTTCAGCCGTTTATGCGTGTTTGAGTGACAAACTTTCACATGTATAATGAAAATATAATATATATTTTTATTTTATTTGGAAAACTTATAAATCGCAATAATAGTTCTGTTAGGTACTATAGTACCTACAAGCTGTGAGATGAAATGTTATTCATTCACTAGAGTTTACCCGCGACTTCGTCCGCACACATTATATACCAGATCTTAAGTCACATCATAAGCTATCAAACAAAAAAAGTTTCATCAAAATCGGTTCGGTAGTTTTTGCATGATGCTGTTACAAACATACAAACAAACAAATAAACAAACAGACCGAGAAAAATTGTAAAAAAGTTGATTTGGAGTCAGGGATACCTAAAAACCATATCGTCACTTTTTTCTGTTAATATCTTCAATGTACAGACACACTTCTGTTACAGTTTTATAATAGTTAAGATTGTATTACGCAAACTTTCTAAAAAAGGACAAAACTTAACATCTAAAACACTTTTCATTGGTAAAATAGTTTGCGGTATTAGTTATAGTAGTAGCTCCAAAAAGTTGGCAAAAACACAGCAATGAAAATTAATATTCACATGACGATCATAACTGCACAAAAACCTACTAATGGAAGTCACACCCTACAACTTATCCAATCTCCCGACTTGAAGCATCTATGTAAATGACTCATCATCCATTTGTTATGCGTTGAATAATAACCGATTGATAAAATCGTCCGACGCCGCGCCGCTGCCTGTGACAATTCGCACTCGAATCAGACTCAACAACAATGGTAGCGCACCACCGCTCTATCCTGACCCCTCCCCCCTTCTCAAATATAACACCAGCTGATCCCAAAGGGGTGTTCGAGGGTGTAACCGAAGCTCATTCATAGCTGGCGAAGCATAAGCCACCCACAAACTATTCAGCGTGATGTTATTCAACTCGTGTGATGGATCACAATTTCAGACAACATTGTATGAAAACAAATGATGTATTCAAAATACTGGGATGGAATATGGTTTTCAATAGCCCATACAGATAGTCTATTGATTTCGTGTCTACGAGTTCACGTTTTGATAATCATGTAATAGATTCAAACTTGTTAGCGAGTAGGTTTTTAAATCGCTACCCATTGCTTTCGGTATACTAGATAAAGAAATTACGTATGTCGTGTGATAACTCGTAAACCAAAGTAGTATCACTTTCTAAAACGTGGTAGTGACGTAGTAAGCAAATTGAACGCTTAAAGGCCTCTGATCTGTCACGACATGACCTTAATGGTGGTGTGATGAATTGGTGGCCAATATCAGCAACCGAGCGTACTTATCACGCCTTCATCTTTGTTCTAGATAAATCACAAAATCATGCCACCCATTCAAGAACCGCAAATAGCATTAACTTTCCCCCGATAATCGGTTCAACCACCGAAGCACCACTTCACCACACCACCTCGATATTACAACACCCATAATTCCCTCAAAATCACAATCACCAATCAAATCGAATATCATGAAACCGGTGTGAAGCGGAAATACCCGCAATCGGAGATTAATGTATTCCGGACACAAATATAGGTTATGGCAGTATTCCAGGGATGCAAATACTAGTAGACCGAGGGCCGCACAGGACCAGCATGATATTTTTATTATGAAGTTATGGTATGAAATCACGAACCCGGTGCCGATAAATCGATGAGTACGCCAAGGTGACTCTATCGCCCAAGCTTTTCACCAATGTCTTGTAGTCTTGTCTGTAGACTGCCTGCAGTGTATACTCACAGAGTTATATGACGCATCCATGAATCTGTCTCAAAAAACCACAGACGTTCCCAGCATTAATGTTGTGAACCTATTAAAATAGGACAATGTTACGTGTTATAAGACGATTGGTTGGCGCTAACCAAAAATAAAAACTTTCACAATCTCTTGCAAGCAGCTTAAAGCAAGGATTTCGACTAATTGGTGTTTGGCAAAGACGTAATTTACATCTAATACAGATTCTCATCATAGGGATTCACGTAAAATATGATTGATATGTCAAATAAGTTAAACTGAATGACGACTAGGTATCTACGAGTACTCCTACTTTCTTACCTCCTCTTTTCTTTTCCACTATTCTGTATCGTGAGTCAACACCGGCATTTTGTCGTCGAAATCATTTCATCGCCACTTCCTGGCTTTACACGAAAGTTTACAATTGTCTTCTATGGGAATCCAAACTTAGGTAACAATGGGGAACTTGCACCAAAATTATAAAGAGAAATTATCCTAATAATTCAATAATAATAGTTGTGAATAGAACATTACTGAAAGATTTATTTGAAAGTTTTTATTTTTTACGATACATTTCAATTATAAGTTACGTGGATAGGAACGTAATTTCAAACACCAATCAGCGCAAAGTGACGAAAGGATTAAAAATTTGCGTGTGTTAGAAGAGTACGGCAACATCTTATAGCGGATCAATTGTGATGAGCTTCACGCGTCATGAAAAGGGGTGATGTCACGTCATGGTAGTGAGCGTTTCGGCGCGGAATTTGAAAAGTCAACTTTTGATTTGCAATAAATAAATGATTTGTGCATATTTTACTACTTTTGTTTTTGGTATTTTTATGCAGCAGAGTCGCAAAAAATCATCGGGCCGTGGTCTGTGCGTCCCTGCCAGTCTATGAAGTCCGTCTCGCATACGAAGTCCCGAGAATCTAGGCATTTTCATACTTATTCTGTATCCATAAGACTCTGATCTGGGGACTTTTGTGGTCTGTTGAAGGTTTTGTTTGTGTCCAATTGACCCGCGACTGAATACGGACGATCAGTGGCATGGAGATAAGGGCAGGATATTGACTTGTTAATTAGTAGCACGTGAATTAATTTAGACATGCTTCAGTTAACTTACTTGTCACAGAGAGAGAGAGAAATGTTTTAATTATTGTATCTCAATTATTGTCACTGAGCCACTGAGTGTATACACTAAAATACATGCGGAAAAATGTTTAGTCCATACGAAAAACAATACAAAACTTACCCACAACTTTTACAAGCAGTCACATAAACTGTTCAGGAGACCGATTGCGCTAATTTAAAACAACGAAGTTCTATTCTTATCCAATTTCAGTCCTAATCACATTGCAATCCAATTACTCTTCAACTGTGCTGGATTTCGCATTGCTCTAAACTCTATGTAACTGACAGCCTTTAACGTCTGAACGATCTGTCAAAAGGCTGTCATGAGCTGTACCGCGTTTAGCGCAATACCAAATGTGTCTAAAGTTATGGTTCGGACGTAGTCCAGTCACGGTTCAATCGCCGAATATTTACCGAGATTGCCGCCCAGGTTTTTTTAAAGAGTAAACACAAATGCATTCAATACTTTAGAGGGTGCTTCAAACCATCAAACTGAAAAACTTACATTATAGGATCAAAACTGGAATCGCGAAAAGAAAGTCAGTTGTTCCATGCATTTACGTTTTTATACGACAGCAGTTTTTGCTTTTCACTATTTCAATATCAGTCATATAGTGGAAGTTATTCAGTTTGATAGTTTACACCCTATATAAAAACCTGAAGAGCTTGTGCTTGCTTGTAAAATTTGAGGGTCAAGATTCATATTTTTTATTAAAAAAAATTCAATAATAAGTACCCCGTTTAATTTAACGCAGTTAATTTTACATCCTGTACTTATACACCTAATAAAGTTAGTTCTCTAACCCAAGTGAAGAAAAATGTTGATGTCGTTTCGTATCAAGAACTCAAGACACTAGCGGAAAAGATTGGCGAATACACCACCGAAATGAGCGTAGCTCTTAAATAACATGATGATGATGATGTATAAATATTTGTGGATGTCCAGGGAAGGTTTATACGGTTAAAAAATGGCCAACTGTGTCGGGTAAAAAAAGGGCATTGCAACGCATGCGGGGCACAACTAGTACATAATAATTACAATTCGCGTGTACGAATTTAATAAAATATTTAATATCACAAATGCTCACATTGTTCTAGTTGATAATAGGAAAATCTGTCAACACAGGAACAATGCAGGAAGTTACATGGATCAGGAATTAGCAGTCATTGTCCTGGTACAATGGCGGCGACGACGACGTCGCACAATCTAATTAGATAACATTACTATTTCGTATAGCTAAGTGTGTCTTGCTTATTGAACAACGTATGCTTGGCATTATCTTAGAATAATTACTGTTTGATCATCTTGAATGTGTTAACTGCAGCGTGGTTAACTGATTCTGATAGGAAAGATGAGATAATTATCGAAGAAGTATACATATTAGTACTTTGTATAATTGTGTAATTCTATTTATCTTTATTGGTAATTAAATTGCATAAATAACTTTATATGATAATTGATAACACATATCCTTCATTTCAAATAAGGATGACAAGATTTTCCGATTCCTATACGGGGGGTTTGGGTAGACAGTTGCATTACTTTAATGAGTGATTGCACTCATGATACTGAACAATTTTCCCAAAGAAATTTAAAGGAAACACCTAAGCAAATACCGACTTATCATACAAACGTTCCATCAGCTGATTGCATTTAGTGAGGAAAGTACAATTTTTTCTTTGGAAAAGTTGTTTATTAAAATGGGTACAATCACCCATTTAAAGTACTGCAACTGTCTACCCTAACACCCTGTATAGCTTTTTGGCCAATTTTGATTAGCAGATATAATTTATTTATCAGAAAGATATACTATCCCACATATCTTGGGCGACGTTACTAAAGCTGTTCTACGAATAAGTGAGAGGAACTGTTTCAAATCTCTATTTCTGTAATTCAAAATAGCCTTAAAATTTCGTTGCTATTTAAAATGGAGTATAGGTACATAATTACCAAGGGTATTTCTTAATATGCTGACGATTTTTAAGAGGATGATGAGACCATCAAACAGATCAACTTTCTCTATGGAACTAATATTGAAATCGCGAAAAAACAGCTGTCCTAAACATTCGGGTCGAATAGGTCGTTTTGTATGGCTGCTGGTGATTGATTTTTGGCGATTTCGATGTTGGTCCAATAGAGAATGTTGTTCAATTGAATTATAGGTACTTTATTGCACACCAAAACAGAACATACATTTGAATACAGATAAAGAATTACAAGTAGGTACCAATAAGGCTGTCTTATCGCTGAAAAGCGAGCGTTGTTCAGTGTGATCGATTATGTCATTAAAATCCGTCAACATATTAAGAAAGGCCCTGTATATTCATCACGTCGTAAACATCGCGTCAAGTTCAGTTTTATTTTAACCAAAAAGTTATTTTTATGAGAATTGTCCAAGATATTCATACTTTTTATGTTAAGTCTTGCCTAACTTCCAAATATACTTATTTCTTCTTACATAAGAAAAACCGTAAGAAAAATAACCTGATATGTCTTCCCCTCCAATATGCGTGTAACGCAAATTGAGTGTTTACCGTGCACTTCATTTTGAAAGCTTCCTGTCCCCCACATATTTGATACTGCACTTTCTTGACAGCCAAATTCATTTATTTGAAGACCAACATTGTCATATTTCTTAATATTTTGCGAAGTACGAACTAAACTAAAGTAATATCAACTTCCCAACAAGCCATCGTTTTATGATCAACCAAATTTTCATTCTGTTGAAATCAAAGTAAGAGTATGTTGTAGAGTTTCTGGCCGCATCTTCTCTACAGCGAAAACACGTTCCGACGCGGTGGTAGCTTTAAAAAAGATTTGACGTTTGATAAGTGTGCTTCAGGCTCCTATATTGAATAAATTATATTGACTTTGACTTTGAGTTGATGAATAAAATTATTAATACCTAGTCTACCTATCTGACGAAAGGCTTCAACACGCAAAATTCAATATCAATAATTTAAACTAGATGATTTCTTGCTTAGAAAACTCAATTTCTTCTCATGGGTACATTGTGGTTGTTTTATACAGACAAGATGACTAAGAGATAAGGTACTCTTTCTTACTGTGTTGTTGTCGGTTATTGTGGAGTATAGAATCCACATGCAAGCATAGTTATCATTGCTTGACAAGCCATTTCATTCTACCCCAAAATATACAGAAAACCTTTTTTCTTTTTCAGACCACTCTGTAAACTGAAAAGGAATGCGGTCAGGAGATTATTTACTATACCTGCCAAATATTTGTTTTAAACCCTTTTAAAATATGTAGTTCCAGAACCCAGACAATCCCTTTGAATGAACCCATTCGCTCATCCTGACAATGGAACTGCAATCCTGCCGCTCCAGCGATCGCATTCACTTGGTCACTTTAACTACAGACCATCATCCCACTTCTGATGTCACCTGATGAAACCCTTATGCCCCCTAAATAAGCAACATAATAGTTTCATACTACTGACTTAATTTAGGGAAGGAACCGTAGGTACTGTAATGTGCGGGCCCTTTATGCCTGAAGGCCAGAACTTTGTACTCGGGCCCTTTGTATGCTGTTCACAATACTAGTATAGGAGAGGCTTTTCCTTTACAGAAAAGTTTGTGGTTAGTTATCTAATAAGCTTTTGAAATTGTCATGGAGTGAAGCCTAATAAAACTGACAAACTATGGAATGAACATTTCTTTGGTTCATATGATTATTACCTCCGTAGCACAGTGCCCGCCAGGTGGAGAAAGGATCAGCCCGCTTCCTTACACGGATTTTCATGATAGGAGCTTTTGGCCCTGCAGTGGAACGTATTTAGGCTGATAATGTGTAATTTTTCGGTCACTGCACTGGTAAAATTTTTAGAGGTGGCCACGTTTGTCCTGTAGATACTGACATGCTCTTTGAAACAGCACATTTCATTTCCGCGATTTCAATTTTACTCTTATTAAAAGTTGTTCAGTCAGTGTATCGTCTGAAGTTTTCAGGAGAGGGCCCTGAAAATTTCTGTGATTCAAATATAACGCCCTGTGTATGATAGCATGCGGGAATTGAGATGATGTCGAGTTTGTTTAAATTATCTTACCTATTGTTTTTCACAATTTGAACAAGTTGTGTAAGCTTTACAAAGCCGATCGATGTTCAATAATCGACTTAATAATAACAATATAGAAGATAACTTATCCGTTTCCCTCTGAATAGAACTCGTCGCACGCGTCTCCATAGAGAACAGGTTGTATGGAAGAGAATACATGCCAGTCTGTTTGACAGAATATGTCTCGCGGATAAAGCGATTTACACACTTACGGCATAGGCAGAAGCATTCTGTAAGGGGACTTCGAACTCTGATGGAATACACGCTAGTCTGTTCTACTTTAGAAGTGACGCAAATCAACGTACATTCATTCTTACCGCGTTGACGTAAGGTTCTGTGATGTGACTTCGTATTTCGAACGGACCGTAGTCCGCAGCAAAGTTCTTTTGTCGTGATTATCGTGGAAAATCCGATCGGGGGAAGTGTGGCGGTCGCTTTCAACATCGGCTAACTGCATTATGCTATCTAAGCTATTGTGCTCGAAGCTGTAACTCTATAATCCGAGCTGCTAGTGTGAATCGCACTGTTACGTTAGTTTACATAGTTGAATCTAGTTACTACTTGCCTATGACATTTCATAGATATAATAATCGTAACGTCGCGTCGTTGCACTTTACTGAAATTTTTGAAATCTTAAGGTGCAAATTGGTAGCCTACCGCATGCAGCATCAGCAGACGGCTTGTCGTTACGACAAATGTGGTTGAAAATAGTGGTTCCATTAAATTAAAAAATTATCGTAGAATTTGTATGAATTATCGTGCTATCGCATTTATTTTCTATCGCATGCCACTCAAAAATATCGTGCATCTAGGATAATTATTGCATGCCTGGCAGCACTGAGCGACACTACCGGACATCAACATTAATCACTTGACACGTCGTCTAAACGCAGAATGTTCAATACGTAAAATTTCAAAACGCCAAGTGTTCGAGATGCAAAATGTACAATTTCGCTAAATTATCAAAATGCGAAACATTCAAAACGCAAAACGGAAGCACACACACAAACAAGCTAAAGACAAAACACGTACATAGTTATTCAGTTCAATTAATTATTGACCTGAACTCTTTAGTAATCCTGTGTCTGAAACCTGAAATGTACCTAAGCACCTATGTGTTTCAAAGTGAACTTTGCTACAGCTGTAAGCTTAATAAAAAGGCGGTAGGTTTTCAAACCGGCCACCCGGATTTTCGTTTGACACTATACTTAAACTTTCAAAACGTACAGCAAATTGAAATAACATAAATAAGGAAATTTACAATCCGGCTCAAAGGACCAACATTACATGAACATTTTTGTAAGAATTTGTAATGTTTTATGAAGTACGAAAAGAAAATGTTCAAATCTCAGATAACGAGTTAAACAACAAAAAAATCCATCCTCACGACCGATAATAAGCAAGAGTTCGCAACTCCATTCCCCAGATTATATCCATCCATTGAAAATATCCATAAAAGTCGAACATTACCCGAAACAATGGAGCGAGGGCTAGGGTATTAGGTGCTTGCGCCTCTATTGAACAACTTTTGTTCCATTGTTGTCCACTAGAGGGAGCGGGAGACACAAAGACACTACGCAGACATAGACCGAAATTCATCAGCAACACGATTGTTTGATACTCCTACATAAAGGATGCTATTGTCGACAAATATGATATCGTAACAATGTGCGACATAATAATTAGAGATGAGACTTGACGTGGCCGCGTTATATTTATGGTTGACATTTAGATACTTTGTCTTTGGCTATAAAGGATTATAGATTATACAAATAAATATGGTAATGAGATACAACAATTGTATAATCTTCAAAAACAAACAGCACACTCAACACATACTTATTGCAAATAAACACTTGATTTCAGTTGATTTCGATAATATAAAATACGGTTTGTTTCTTGTGTCTAAGATTAGAGCGATAGTAGCATAGTATGCCTACGCAGACCGCATGCAGATCTAAAATCCGGTCGCAGATATAAAGACAAAATTATCCCGACATGTCTGTCATAACTCTCGGTAATTAATTTTTGTTCATCTCTTATTTTTCCCACTCCTCCTATCTTCTTTTATTTAAACATTGCGGGTTCCAAAACAGATTAGACTAATCCGGGCTCTCTGCACTTCATTGTCTAGTAGTTCATGTTGTCTGGTCACCGCTGTTGATCCTGGTTTACAGGAGTTAAAGGTATCCGTCAATGAAGATTTCCATGAAAATGGCAGAGAAAATTAAGATTTTTCTAGTGATTTCAAATCTCTTAAAATCATTAGATATCGATCAAATGATATGGAACATAAACGTAATAAAGTACGTAACGTAATAAACGTTATAAAGCCTACAATCCAACTTGTAAAGCTGCAGTTTAGACAATAGATCTTATGCCCCGCGCCTCCTTCATCGCATCTATTTTACATTCCCTTACAATTTTGCTCACCGGTATAACACTTTGCTGGATGTGATTATTTCCAATACAAAAGAATAATACACATCACACATACCCAGCCGCTAAAAAAGCCGTGGTGGTCCGTGGCGAGTAACCTTGCCTTCCGTGCAGGAGGCGATGGTTCGATCCCCGTCCAGACCGACTCGTTCCAATGAGTTTTTCGGAATTTATGTACGATTTGTAACACCACTGGCTTTTCGGCGAAGGAAAACATCGTAAGGAAACCTGCATGCTTCAATTTCGAGGCATGTATTGTACCCACTGTCCATTACAAGTGGCGACGGGCTCACTCCCCGTCACACTGGACTGAGTTTCGGTACTACTGGTGAAACGTGGATGTTCTGTGGTTTCAGAATATCGCTGACTACCACCTCTGGGAATATAGTCGTAAGCATATGCTTATGTACACATACCCAGACATTATCATCATCATCGTCAGCCTGGTAAACCCTACTAGGGGTATAGGCTTCTACATTGTCACGCCAACTAGAAACGATCGGTCCCACGCTTGTCTCATCCAACTGTTTGCCGTCTAACACAGTCATGCACTTATTTAATTTGTTAGTGCTTTTGGACGATAGAAGAATCAAATATTAAGGATGTACAGTTAACCAATTTGTTATGTAGATGTAGACCACCATAGAACATGTCACAGCAAACTATTCTATAATATTAAGATTTTGTTATCTCATATCATTAATGTACTAACAAAAATCATCGTCCCATACATTTGGCTCGAGTAGGTTTGTAGCTTTGTATGGAACCGCTGATTATTTTTTCGCGATTTTGATGTTGGTCCCATAGAGAAAGATTTAAAAAAAGTCAGCATATTAAGAAAAACCCTGTAGATTTAAAATGAAGAGTTTTACCGCAAAATTTACCAACCTAAAAAATCTACAGTTACACAAGTGACAGCCTATCAAATACTGAAACGGTGAATTCAGACCACCAAACTGAACAACTTTCAGTATGAAGACATCCTCAGGAAATGCGAAAAAAAATTAAGCCCCTGCCATACATTTGAGTCGAGTATGTACCAGCTGTACATACTCGACTCAAATGTATGGAGCAGCTGATTTTTTTTTCGCGTTTCCTGAGGGAAGCTCCATAGCGAAAATTATACAGTTTAATGGTCTGATTTCACCGTTTCAGTATTTGCTAGGTTGTGACATACACCCTGTACAGTCCTCGGCTCTTTAGCAGATTGCACTCCATTACAAGTGCACCTACGCCCAAGTCTCTTCCAGCAGTTCCTCCCTCTTAATTCCCGGTATCCCTCATTCCAACGTATGCCGAAGTGATTCCGGTTACAATGGCACCACCTCTCTCCCTTTTTTCGTATTTGAACTTACTTAAAAGCACAAGCGGCTTGTGGTCGTCAGTTGGCTGTATTTGCTTGCGTTTCCTACGTTTTCCTTCAATGTAACAGTATCAGTTTACCATAGAAATTTATGGAGATTCATATTTAATGGACTCTCTTTTAGATAAAAGTGGGTATAGTCAGATCTTCTACGGAAATCTGATTGAACTGATAGTGATTAGATTAGGATGCCCTGGCCACCGAACGGCGACCCCAAAAACTCACGCTTAAGTCCGTACTAACCAAGTACGACCAGGAAAATAATTCCGCTCGTTAATCTCGACAAAATCCGAAATCATTTAGAAATGGAATCGAAATCAGTGCAAAGTCGGATAGCAGCGAAAAAGGCGCGAAAACCATTAGCCAATAGGGACAAGGGATTGAAAGTGGCACGTCCTGATTGGTCAATATAATTTCTTACGCTAAATTTGTCAACTGCTATTGCTTGGACGTGGATACAACAAATGAATGTAACAGAAACAATCGAAAACCGTTTCTCCAGAATCGATAATACCTATAAGAAACTTTTTTAAATCTTAACTATTACAAAACTGTAACAGAAGTATGTCTGTACATTGAAAATATTACCAAAAAAAAGTTATGATACGGTTTTTAGGTGCCTCTAATTCCAAATCACCAATTTTTGAATTTTTGTCAGCCTGTTTGATTGTATGTGTGTTTGTTTGTTTGTTCGAGCATCACGCAAAAACTCTTTTTGTCTGGTAGCTTACGATCTGACTTAAAATCTGGTATATAATTTGTGCGGACTAAGTCGCGGGTAAACTCTAGTTGGCAATAAAACTGTTTCTAAATATTTGTTCGGCCACGGCTGCGTCGATTTTCAGCTTACCACTCAGAAACATGCATAGGTACAGTACGACCAATAGCCCGATTGCGCTAATTTAAAACATCGAAGATCTATTCTCATCCAATTTCAGTTCTAATCACATTGTAATCCAATTACTATTCAACTGTGCTGAACTCCGCATCGCGTAACTTTATGTAACTGACAGCCTTTAACGTCTGACCGATCTGTCAAAACGGCTCTAACGGCTGTCAAGAGTACCGCGATTAGCGCAATACCAAAAGTGTCAAAAGTTATGGTTCGTACGTAGTCCAATCACGGTTCAATCACCGAATATTTACCGCGATTGCAGCCCAGGAAAATAATTAACCTCGTCAATCTTCGTTTGCGCAGAGTCTCTGACAAAACCCGAAGTCATTTAGTGGTCAAAGGGTGCAAAGTCGGATAGCAGCGAAAAGGTCGCGAAAACCAGACAATTAATCGTGGCAAAGCATTGAAGGTGGCACATTCTTATTTGTCAATATATTTTCGCGTGAAATTTAGCGAGGTACATAGGGGGAACTTATAAATCTGATACTACTATACCCATAGATTTAGCATATACTACGTTAGATCGGCTACGGATTATCAAAGGCAAGATAAAAAAAAATGAGATTTCGGAAAAAAAGCGGGATTCGTTCTGTTGACAACTGACGCCAGGGCCTTACAGGCTCATATCGTGTTCGAGAATGGTCTCGTCTATCTATCTCGCTTTAACATACGTTGATGCTATGCCCTTTCTCTTTCGCATTTCCGATCTAACGTAATATACCTATGCTGAATCTATGACTGTAACTATGCGTTTGAACTACCTACTTGATAGTTTGTCTGATAAATAAATTGCCATCTTTACATACATACATAAACTCACAGCCGAAATCCCTTTCGGGGTGGTCAGAAACATTGCTACGACTACCAACTATGTAGTTGTAGCATTGCTCACGTATGTATGCTCTACTCGCGTATGTTGTGCTATCTTTAGATCACTTCCAGAAACCTATATCTTACGGAAGGTATAATATTGTGGATAACTGATAACTTGTATACGACTTTATTGTAAAAGACGTCAAAGTCAAACGCACGCCCACGTGCGCGAAAAGTCTGAAAAGAAAAAAAATGCTCTTGAAGTTAGACAAAAATGTTACTCACTGTCGATACTTAAATTATATTCAGGCTTTGAATTAATTTCCTTCTTTTATAAGTGATTTAATTATGGTATATAAGTACCTAACTACAAAGCGGCTTTATTTTTTCTTAAATCTTGATCCCTCCACTACTAGGGGTGCACCATGCCTAATCTACGATCGCGTGCCATTCACACTGTTGTGTCATTCGCAAAGCTATTGTTTAAGAAATCGATAAAAAGACAATGTCCCTGTTTCGAGCGAAATTAATATGCTAGACTATTTTTTGAAACAATAGCTTGAACTCGTATCATAATGTAAAAACATACGTTTCATGCAAAAACTAAAAAAATGTAGGTCATGTAAATAAAGTACGATATTGTTTTATTTTTCTAATCATCGATTTACTTAAAATTTGTGTAGAATAATAATTTCAGAAACTATTTTATGAACCAATAATATAGGTAAGGTAACAAAAGAAATAGTTGTGTGGTTAAATTGTTGAAACAACTTGTGTCCACCTTTCACTTCTGTGAACTCCAGTCACAACTCTCAATTTATTGTAATTTTTTTTGTAGAAGGTGTCTACTTACTATGATTTTATAATACTCTTTGGTGTGTCAAGTTTTTCTTGTATTTTTTAAAATTTTTTACTGATAGACACTTTTTTTGCGATTGCGAAAGCTCTAAGATAGCAAATATTGTTATTAAAACAATTATCTCGAAATGTTTTTCGATTCAGCTCTCCAAAAAACTTTAACCAACCCAGCTTAATATGCTGACAGTTTTTTAAGAGGATGATCAGACCATCAAACTGAACAACTTTCTCTATGGAACCAACAAAATCACAAAAAAAAATAAGCTGTCACATTAGGCTCGAGTAGGTTTGCAGTTTTGTATGGAACAACAGTTTTTTTTAGCGTTTTCGATGTTAGTGCCATAGAGAAAGTTGTTGAGTATGATGGTTTGATCATCCGCTTAAAAAAAGTGTCAGCATATTAAGAAAGACCCTATATACCGAATTATGAATGATCGGTCTGGACTTTTCCAATGCAACCCTTGAATTACCTATAGTTATATTTATTCAATATTTACCTTTCACGCTTACACGCAATACACTACACCCTATGACAATGTGCCATAATTATTGAATAGAATTATGGGGATTCGAATAAAAAGGAGCACTTTATTACAATTGTTGTCTGCGGGCAGTCGGTAGGTAATTAAGCTTTTTATTTAGGGTGATTTCGGGGTAGATATTAGGGTATTCATATTGGTACAGCTTTTGGAAATAGCACAGTGGATATAAGATTATCTATGGCGGGCCCTGAATGATTAACTCAGAGGAAGGATCTCCATAGAGTCCGCATAAATTTACGATTGTAGTTAGTCTGTTTTGTCTTATGACGTACCTTACTACTACTAATAATACTTGACGTATGGACAAAAGGCACCAAGTGACATATGGCCTTATGTTTAACGTCATTTTTCACACACACTACCTCAAAAAAAAGTGGACAGCCGCATAAACAAATATCTATAGTTCCATCTCCTTCTACTGTTAAAGGTACGTCATAAGACAAAAGAGACTAACTACAATCGTGCGGACTCTATGGAGATCCTTCCTCTGAGGTACAAACACTGCACTCTATTCTTTTTTCGTTTTAAAATAGAGTTAAAGTTGGCAGATTTTGTAATGTTTGTAGGTATGACCGTTTACGAAAGTAATAAAATAAAAATAATATCCGCATTGACAAATTTAACTGGCACTATGTTGATAGCAATGACTCTACATTGATAGCCAATGAATACAATAATTAATTAAATGTTAATTAAATGTCTACGTTTTTTAGGGTTCCGTAGTCAACATGGAACCCTTATAGTTTCACCATGTCCATCCATCTGTCCGTCTGTCTGTCCACGGCTTCGCTAAGAGACGCTTAGTACTAAAAAGCTGTAATTTGGATGTTGATCACGCCAAAATGGTAGAACAACATCTTGAAAAATTAAATTTTTAGGGTACTTCCCCTACACGTAAGTAAAGTGGGGATGCATTTTTTTTCTCGTGTATCCCACATGGTGTGGGGTGTCGTGGATAGGTTGTTCAAATATAAGGTCTAACAAAATTAACTGAAACTATTTTAAGGGGATGATCAGCGCCCGCGGCACGGTGCCTCGATAAACGTTTTATCGCGTCTGCTAACTCGTTCGTTCGCGCGCAAAAAGAAAGGGAGCTAGGGCGCGATAGCACTTTATCGCGTCATCATGCCGCGGGCGCAGACCATCAAACTGAACAACTTTATGAATGGGAAAAAGATCGAAATTATGAAAAAAAATTTGCTGTCCCATACATTCGGATCGAGTTAAGTTTGCAGGTTTTTATGGAGCAGCAGATTTTTTCTTCACGATTTCGACATGGTCCCATAGAGAAAGTCGTTCAGTTTGATGGTCTGATCATCTTTAAATTAGTTTCAGCGAATTTTGTTAGACCTTATATAAGGTATAATTAAGCTTTAAAGTGAAAATGTTAGAGTCTAAAGTTTAAATTACCTATCATAAAACTTTCAAAGTTATAACTTACTAGAGTTTACCCGCGACTTCGTCCGCACAAATTATATATCAGATTTTAAGTCAGATCATAAGCTATCAGACAAAAAAAGTTTCATCAAAATCGGTTCAGTTGTTTTTGCGTGATGCTGTTACAAACATACAAACAAACAAACAAACGGACTTAAATTCTAAATTAGTTGCTTTGGAGTCCGGGATACCTAAAAAACATATCGTAATCTTTGTCATGTAAATATCTTCAATGTAGGTACAGACACACTTCTGTTACAGTTTTATAATAGTTAAGATAACTTAGGACGGCATCGACTAGTTTACCAAAACGTCAAATTTACCAAACGGACTAGTTTCCCAAATCGTTTAGTCTCAAAATGTCTAGTGTCATAATATGACTAACGCACCAACCCAACAGTATCCCAGCCAATGAGAAAAATGTCTACTTTAAAAAAAATTGAGCTCCTAGTTTACTCGTATCTATAACTTCTTCCCACAAGTTTGATACAGATCGTATTCAATATAATGTTACCTCTTGTAAGCCGTGCGGCACTTCCATCGGAATCTCGCCGCATCTCCGTGGGAAGGCACAAAAGCCTGTAAGAATGAGGGCAACATTCAAAGGAATGCAAAAATAGGCTAGAGTAGGTTTGTATCTTTCAAGACGAAATATCTGTATATTTACTGATACAAGAAAATATTAAGTAATGGAAGAAAAAACTCTCCTGATCGATTTAAAGGCAAAATATAAGGAAATTTTCACGTCACGTCCTTCACGTCATTCCAACCTGAAACTTAAATGGCTAAATGTGAGTTGTCATTGCTACAACTACATGGTAGTTTTAGCAATGTTTCTGACCACCCAGAAAGGGATTACGGTCGTAAATTTATGTATGTATGTACAGCTTTACGAAATTATATAATACTTTATAAAAATATGAAAAAAGTAAGTAGTAAATAAAGAGTTTTGTTTTTTTTAAATTTCATTTTCCACGGGTCCATTTTTATTGTTGTATTGCACAGGGTGTAAAATTAAATGTATTACATAACGAATAGGGAGCTTCAGTCCATCAAACTGAACAACTTTCGCTTCGGAAGCAACATCGAAATCGCGAGAAAAGAATCTGCTGTTCCATAGAAAATGACAATATAGCTACTCGACCAATATGTACAAAACAGCAGATTTTTTTTTCGTGAATGCTATGTTGGTCCTATATTAAAAGTAGTTCAGTTTGATAGTCTGAAGCAGCCCAAAAAAAGAGAAAAGCATTTAAGTTTACACCCTGTATTGCGATGCGAAATGTATAATTTTCCAAGCCAATTTTTGTTAATCGCAATATTGATGATTTGAAACAGCTATCTATCTTGTACTGGCTATCTGACATGAGAAAATTAGCTAGACCCATCTCTAAACTTAGACATCAGTGAAACAATGAAATACGAATAAAATCTAGCTTCAAACGCTATTACAAGACGAACAATCGACTCTCTGATGAATTTCGGTTTATGTTCCACGCCGTGGAGTCTTTGTGGCTCTACTTTCAGCAACACAATAGGGACAAAAGTTATTCAACGACAATGCGAGCACCAAATACCGATCGCCCACTCCCCCTACCCCCACGAGTAGGTGCCTAACCATTGTTTACTTTAATACTCCACTTTTATGTGATTCACATCGATAAATATACGGGGTTACTTTTAATTCGACGTAGTCCTTCCAGCGCCCGCGGCATGATGGCGCGATAAAGTGCTATCGCGCGCTAGCTCCCTTTCTTTTTGCGCGCGAACGAGTTAGCAGGCGCGATAAAACGTTTATCGAGGCACCGTGCCGCTGGACGTTAAGGGACAGCCAAAAATCAATCACGTGAACCTCCATTTGGTATAGTCGGAAATCAATAGTTTTCCAGATATTTGGAATTTAAAAATTTGTTGCCAAAAACGAAAAATTTTCACATTTTTTAATTAATAAAAAAAATATGCTTATTCTATGGCGACGATTTAATTTCTGAGTTTTATTCATAAATAAATGTCCGAACATACTGAACAGTTCAAAATAAATTAATAACAATTACAGTTCGTTTTTGAAAAAAAATTAATTAATCTTGAAATCATGCATTTTATCTTAAAAAAATATTATGGCACCAAGTGTGCGTATTACTAAAATAACTTCCTTGTTTTGTAAGCTTTTTAAAAGGTATGAATGTTCTAAGGATAATGGGAATTAAAATGTCAAAAAAGATTTTTTGCTTAATACGTGTTAGGTATCATTATTTTGGAGAAAAATGTAATGAAAATTCATTAGATAACATTATTAAACAATTTTAATTTACACATCTTGCTCAAAGTGAGCCCCTCGCCTCGGTTCCGAACGCAGACCCGCAAGCGCTTTCTTAGTTCACTTTTAGTTATTCTTGAAGTAATTATCTCTCAAATTACCTCTACAGGGTTTGATAAACAAGGTCCTTCATGTGCCCTTAGACATTAAAATCGTACGAGGTGAATTAGGGACTTCTTGCATGCCTAGAGATAGGCCCTACTCTACCAATCCCTAAGGTTGCGTTGCTGGCACGGCATGATTTCCGAAGAAATCTATATATAGCATAATGTCCAGCACATTTTTAAAAAGGTAACAGAACAAGGAAGTTATTTTAGTAATTCGCACACTTCGTGTCATAGTTATTTTTAGGGTTCCGTAGTCAACCCTTGTAGTTTCGCCATGTCCGTCCGTCTGTCCGTCTGTCCGCGGCTTAGCTCAGAGACGCTTATTACTAGAAAGCTGTAATTTGACATGGGTATACATATTAATTACGCCACCGAAGTGGTAAAACAGAATTTTGAAAAATTTTTGTGTACCTCCCTACACGAAAAGTGGGGATGCAATTTTTTATCTCGTCTATCCCTTGGTGTGGGGTATCGTTGGATAGGTCTTTTCAAAATATTTTGGTTGTGGGAAAACATTTTTCGATTTAGGGATCCGTTAGCGAAATATTAAGCTTTAAGGCGCAATTTTTTGTTAGAGTCAAGTTTCCAAAATTTTGGGTCTTGACAAAAAACCTTAAATTCCAAATATCTCGAAAACTATTGATTTCCGACAATTCATATGTGGGTTCCCATTATTGAAACTTTCGGTAACCCTGTACAATGTAATCGCTAAATTGAGTTACTGAGTCGAAAATTTTAAAGATTTTTTTTTCAACGGTCACGTGCCGTAATAACTTTCGACATTGCCGTTATGGGGTATCGGAAACACGCGCGGGTTAGCTAAGCGGCAAAAAAACAATGTTTTATAAGTATTGACCTATATCATTATAGGAATTTATTAGATCGGAAACAAAATTACAAAATAATAACAATTACTAAATAATTCATTATAAAATTGGCAACATGCCTCGTCCAAAAGGACGTACACTCAAAAATCCACGACAAGCTTCGTCACAAGAAAGTAATACGTAAAAATCCAACAGGTTTCGTCAGCAAAATAACCAAAATACACACGCTAAACGGCGGCCCTTTCGTCATTAATCGTACCCGGCACAAAGGATCCCATCACACCAGCTGCGTTCCCGCGCTCGATGGCCAATGAAGTCCTCTGCACCAGATATGACCCTGAGCGGACCTTTATTATATATTTTATTCAATCAATCCCCTGGCTTGTAGCATTCGCGACGGTTTCGCATCTAAGTGGTCAGTGGTCGTCCTCTTCCTCTTTTACCATCTTCTGTGGCCATCACCTATCTAGTCATATTGTTTATGCTATACATTAAAGCGATTACCTATGTTAAAATTAAATCCTAATAATCCTTGTTGCTAAGATAAAACTAGTTGTTCCAAATAAAATAGCGTAGGTAGGTAATCTACGTCACTAAAATATCTCAAATGATATCTAGCTTTGCAAACAGGTATACAAATACAATATATTAGTACAAACAAAACTTGATGATTTATCAACATCATTAGGAGCCATGTTCTAAGCTTTTCCTTTACTTGAGTTACCTAATATTTCTTTCCACGTCTTTCTCTCAAAGAGATGAATAGAAACGGATAGTCTAGTTACAGTTGCTATTTCATTTTTCAGAAATAGAAGCATAATATGAAGAAGGACCTTACATTCAATTTTATTATCGTCCTATATCGTGCCTACGAGATCGGACAACGCGGTTAAAGAAACAGGCCAGCTGACTTCAAGCCCAAGATCGAACGGCCTGGAGAGCTGGTGGTGACATAAGTGACCCACGATGGTCACGTCTCTCAAACATAAGATTAGTTACGACAAAGAAGAAGATCGTCCTGTACCATCAAAGCTGCTGCTTGCTTCGATTTCAGCCACGATAAACTAAAGCAGTCAACTTCAATGTAGACGTTGACGTGCTTTCATGTGACTAAAATAGCCAGTCTTTGTGAAGATCCAAGATACTATAAGAAAGTATTGAACTGCTAGAAGCTATTCCCCAGTCCTAACTAACCTAGGTAAGAACGAAGCGTCGTGCGATATCACTGCTATAGTTTTCAAAGAATTCTGACGACTTTTGAAATCAACACGTTTTTGACATGAAACTGAAATTCTTGATCGTTGTTGACTTATTTCGGAAAACGTTAACACTTGAACAGAAGATTTTTTTCACGATTTTAATGTTTGGCAGGAAATTTTTCAGATTTTGGTGATCTGATCATCCCTTTGAAAAACCGTCAGTATATAAGAAGGACACATTGGAAATCTCGCTGGCACTCTGTTTCTGTTCCCCTAAGATAAGGTACAGACGGCAACGAAAGTTTGTAAACATTTATTGTCACCTTTATTTCTATAAGAAAAAGGATTAGAAGTGTTTAAGCTTTCGATGTCAAGACAGTGTACAGGTAAGGTCAGCGTCTGAGAAATCTAACCGTTAAGATTATTAATGGAGTCATGTTTCTCTGAAGTCTATTATGAGCAACCTGTCTTATCAAACTAGAGCCCATGAGATACACCTTTCTTTTCCCCAACACCAAAAACACACATTGTCTCTAAGTTGACATCATGGTTAACAATATTTCGACAGTTACTATTCACAGCGGTGTGGGGGGCGGCGGGGCGGTGTAGCGCGGGGCGGCGGCATTGTTACAAAAAGCCTGAGCGCTCCTACAAAAGCTGCAAAGAATGAATGGGAGTGGGTGGCCGATTCAATAGGAGAAAGGAGGGATGTGTTGTTACGTAAGTATGTTTTGCGGTGCGTGCTAGGCGGCCAGGGAGGCGAGTTAAGTATTAACATTATTTAAAGATTTTTGTTTAACAATCAATTGATTGAAATGACGTCCCGATAGCACAGTCGGTAGTGAACCTTGCTTGCTGTGCCGAGGGTCGCGGGTTCGAATCCCGTAAGGGACAAATATTTGTATGATGAATATTAATATTTGTTCCCGAGTCGTTTGTGTCTACAGGGTGAAATTGATATCATTAGCATCCTTTTAAACTAAGAGTCTACCCATCAAACTGAACAACTTTTAATATGGGAGCAACAAATCGGAGCGAAATAAAATCCGCTGTTGCATACATTTGAGTCGAGCAGTTTAGTATGGAACAGAACAGCAGATTTTTTTTTGCTCCGATTGGTTTACTACCTTAGTAAAAGTTGTTCAGTTTGATGGGTAGACTCTTAGTTTAAAAGGATGCTAGTGCTATCAATTTCGCCCTGTGTATGTATAGGTATTCTATATCGTTGTCTATACATCATAATACAAGTCCAGGCTAGATTGGTACTTTAAATGTGACTAGATAATTTGTGTGACAATGTCCAAGATTTGTTTATTTATTTAATAAAATTCATTTAATAAAATCTTTACTAAGCTTTCTTTTTTGTTCATCCTAATTGCAACGAAGAAAAAAAACATCGTACTCATCGCTAACGATGTACTACAATTTTAACTACATTGTCGTAAACACTACATTGTCTACACTTTAGAGGGTTTTAAAACAACGAATAAGTTCGAAGAAACACTCTAAGCGCTTCGAAAAAGCACTTTAGAACCAGCAATACCATACCATAATATTTCTATGTATCCAGCAACCGCCTTGCAACTTACGACTAACACAGTAACGCACTATTTATAAATAAGCTTGACTAATGAGCTCTCAACAAGGAAAGAGGTTCTTTTGGACCCTCCGGGGCAAAACAAAAGTGCTATAGAGTCGGATCCCGGGAACTTTAGTGTGACCCCACAAAGCAGTGGAACGTCATTTAAATGCACACGTTTCATTGGCTCTGAATGCTTCAGGGATGTAAAAAGAACGGGCCAATTACGACGCTTTTGTGGCGACTCGGCTTCTTTGGGGTTAGTGATACTTTATGATGAGTTTTTCTTACGTTATTTTCGTCCTTTAGAAGTATTTTTTATTAGTAATTATTAATAACTGCGTTGCGCGGCATTTCTTTGAACATTTTTTTTTGGTGGCCGGATTGATATTTTTAACCCCAGACGCAAAAAGAGGGGTGTTATAAGTTTGACGCTATTGTCTGTGTGTCTATCTGTCTGTCTGTGGCATCGTAGCTCTCGAACGGATGGACCGATTTTGATGCCTTTTTATACGTGCAATATTTGATAAAAATCGATTCAGCAGTTTTCATGTAACTTTTTCGTGCTAAATCTAACCCTTTCAAAATCATGATCGAATAATACCATCTCCAATGTCCATCTCCAATATCCATCTCCAATTTTGACATTTTCTACTGCTTATTTGAACGTCTACTTTCAAAAATCACACTGCAGAAACCTTTTCGGGCACGCACAAACAACCACTCACCTTAGATTTATTATTATATTTATTATATTATTTTTTATATTCTTTACTTAGATTTAAAAATTTGCAATCAGTTTGCGAAAAATTTATTTCAAATCACCAATTCGTAAATTAATAAAGAACAGGTCAGAGCTTCCTATAACTGAAGTTATAATTTTATGTTTACGAATTGAGGGATATTTTTTAAAAACTACTTGTAGAAAGACATGCAAAAATGCATCAATGGCCGCCCGCCCAAGGCGTACTGCAATGCAAGCCTTTGCGGTTGTCCACAGCCCCACTTTTACATTTCATGCTCTCCCTTCGCTCTAAAATAAAATATTTGAATTAAAGACATCTTTTAGATGGTGAAAGCTTTATTTTTTTTTCTACTTTATTTTATTTAAATATTACTAATTTTAGTTTCTTTGAGCAAGCTCATAATGTCTATGGGAATGTAACTTCATGACGAAATTTCCGAGCTTTCCCTTTGCATCAATGGGTAGACTTTTATATGCATTTATATTAGATTGCAATCATCATTAGACTATGTATTATTGTATACATAACTTTAGCTTAAGAATTTATATTGTAATAGTTATTAAGTCGTGTTATGTTGTAGAGTTTCTGGCCGCATGTTCTCTACAGCAACAACACGTTCCGACGCGGTGGTAGCTTTAAAAAAGATTTGACGTTTAATAAGTGTACTGCAAGCTCCTATATTGAATAAATTATATTGACTTTTGACTTTGATCAATAAATGGTTAGTTAGGTAGAATTATTGTGTAACTTCATTAGTCGTTATTATAAATAGATGTGTGTTAGTAAATACTAATAATTGTTGCTACTTCTTTATAATTTGTTAAACTATGTTTAGTGATCTAACAGGTCTAAACTATAGAACTACGTATTCTGTAGCGACAACTGTGTAAAATAAGTATATTAAAAGAACCCTTTATTAATTTGGACAAGGACAGCCGGACATATAGCAATTTCATCATAGCATTTTAGGGCTGAAGATGGTTATCAAGGCCAACCCAAAGAAAATATAAATGCATTTGAGGCCGAGATTCAGAGACGATTTGTAAGTCATAGTTCGGACTCCCGTATGTCAAAATCCATACATTTTCGCCACGCTTAGCTAGAGCTAAGACCAAAAAAAATCGTCTCTGAATCTCGGCCTCAGACTCTGACGCATTCGTTGCCAAAGTAGGTATCTATTAGTGTTTTCCTTTAAAATTTATTTTAAAATAGTAACATATTTTACTTATTTATTTGTATTTTATTAACTGCGAGGTTGTGTTCTTTAATACAACCATCTGTCGAGACATATTTTTTCTTTTTAATTGACTGTCAGAAACCCCCCCATTCTTCCACTCTCTGATTTATTCCTCCGTGAGTCAAGGGACGGACTACCACCAGTTTTATTCGCGTCCCTCCGAGCTCCGCCCGCTGCCCGTTAGTCGATTGCATCACGACCAGTGACCATCGCGTGTCCGATCAAAATGCATTTATGGCGTTTGGTCGTTCGTTAGCGGCCGTCAATACGGCTCTCGGGTCCACCCGCTATAAATTTCGTATTGAGCGGACATACAACAAAGCGCGTTTTGTCTTGCAAATGAAAACGCGCACATTTCGCGGTATTGTGCGCGGCTGTTTCGGTGCCCGCCATTATTAACGAACATGAAAGACAAAAGGCTCGTCTGCAGCACTGAAGCTGGCCTAGATAGCGGATTATTGTACTAACACAATAGGAGCGTTAATTCCGCGGCTCTACTATTATTTTGTTGTTTGCAACTTTATCGCGTCTATTGATGAACGATCGACTTGTTTACCATTGTAACCTTTTTCATTGTCCTACGTTATTTAACTATCTACATTGTTTACTAGTACTGCAGTCGAAGGGTGCCATGAGCTTATGTTGAGAAGATTCCGTCCCTAAAATATTATATCAGTACTTAGAATACCTAACCCATTTTTTAGATTTTCAGAACTTTATGTGGTGCTATTGTGTAAAGTTCCTGATATTATCCAATAGCCCCTCTGGTTTCCTGTGGTTGAAACAGCTTCTTTTTTATGTAAGACCCGATAGGGCTACTGCATAGTACCTACTCGCAGGTACTTTGTCTTAGATTCCTCGCCAAGCATTATCTTTAGTGCTTATAATTTGTCCGTGCCAACTTAATAAGGTACTCTTTATTAGTTAGGTAGGTAAGTAGGTATACCTACCTACTCGGTAGGTAATCGGTAACAAACGAACAATAATATCGCTCAACATCTACGAAATAGACGCTGATAAGCTAGGCTAGACAAGCTAGGATGTGTTGTGCACTTTCCCGTAAACGGCTCTTCGGTTCTGCTTGGTTCTTCTTTATCAAAGTAAGAAAGTTCTTCAAAAAGGCCCAGGACCTAAAAGTAGACAATGTTAATGAACATAAACTTTACGTACCTAACTAGGTAGATATGTTGTCGGTAGGTACCTAACAAAAAAAACGTTTATATTCATAGTAAGTATGTAGTGTACTTGTACTACATAGACGAAACATCGAAATTACTTTAGCTACTTATGTAAATAATACGCGAACTAAAAATAGACAAAAGCTATGCAAAAACCAATAAAACATGCATTATTGCGAAAACAAAAATCATTTATTGGAAAAATTTAGTTTAAATATTGATAAGCAAGATATAAACAAATGAAGGTACTGGTTGCATTATAAAAAAAATATACCTATACTTAGGTAACTTTTACCTAATCTGAATCTTATTAGAATATAAAAAATACATGCGAAAAACTTACCACGGAATGTTGTCGCTGAATTGTATTATTCCAATATTTCCCAAAATGCGCACAACACCTCACAAAATATCGCACAAAATCCACAAGAAGCACAACACAGTACAATACTGGCACACAAGAATCACAAATTCACATAAACGAAAAAGAAAATTCGAAAATTAAACTTGGCGGGAAAACAGCGAAAAAGTTCTTTCGGGCAATGGCTGACGGCATACAGCCAAGCGAGCGTCGTGGGTGGAAGGCACAGACTGCGAGCCGGCCGGCAACGTGGGCAGATGCCTTTGCCTGGCGTTCCCGCGCAGAATCCTTGCGCACTTGCCTTCACCCTTTCGCATACCCTTGCATAATGCACTTCCTTCTTGTTAACATCAAAATATTTTATTTACAAATCATAACCAGTGAGCTACAAAATTACTACTTTATTTTGGGCCGAGATTCAGAGAAGAATATGTATGGATACTGCAGTTCAAGCTCAAACTCAAATTTCGTCTTTGAATGTATGTTTCTTCCCAGATTCTCTAATCTTGTAAGATTGTCCTAGGGTTGGCAAATACATATATGTATAAGAAAAAACTAAATTGAATATAAAAATTAATAACCTACTTTAGGGGCGCCACAATCAACCAAGACTGTTAATGTTGCAAGTAGGTAGTTCCAATGATTTTCTGCAACATCATAGCTAGAGGTGTTTTATTTTTTTGACAAGGTTTTTATACCTGTATCTACCTCTCAAATCCAGTACTTATTAGTTTCATGCTCAAATCTGCATCCTGCTAATAGAAGTTATCTACTCATCCATCCAGGAGTCCTATTATTTTTTGAAAGTCTCTGATTCTAATTCGTATACAAAAGTGATGAGAAACTTTATGGAATGTTTGCATTAGTCGTAGTAGGTAACTTACCTACTTATACGAATTAGGATGTCTTTCAAAAATCCAGCGCACAACACCATCCTGAAAAGATTGTTTTTCAAAAAACTTTTCCTATCGCTCTGAATACTTAAGTAAAAAAGACGGTCAAGTGCGAATCGGGCTACTCGCGCACCGAGGGTTCCAAACCACACAACATAATAAATTTAAAAAAATATTTTTTGTCCTGGACCTTTAACACGAGACCGTCTCACACTTGCCGGTTTTTATTGTTTGCTGTTATACTGTAGAGTTTGCTCTATAATCACACCAAGTTTGACGCTTGTATGTATGACCGTTTATAGGATAAAGCGAGAAGAAAAAACGTTGGTAAAAGCTAGTTTCTTGTATGAGGAACCCCTTATTTTCTTATTTTCTATTGTTTTTTATTATTTGTTAACAAATCCGATGTAATAACGCATCATATTCTGTAAAAATTTCAGCTGTGTAGCTGTTACGGTTCAAAAGTTTCAGCCCTAAATAGGTAGGACGGACGGACGGACAACGTAGGCTTAGTAATAGGGTACAGTTTTCATCCTTTGGGTACGGAACCCCAAAAAAACACACACATTCATATAAAAAACGCCACCATATTAATACAGATAGAATAGCGAACAGACGTCAAGTAAGACGACCCATAGAATAGTAATAACACGACAAATAAGATTCGTGTCTCATCAAAGGAAGAAGCCAGAGACAGTCGGCAGCAGACACAATGTGGAACGTTAGGCAATACGTCTGCCGACAATGGTGCGAACGGGGCACAAAGCCACGAGCCATTGTGTCAACCCGCACAATACACCTTGCATACAACATACGCAATTACCAACTTAGTTTTGCTGCTATTAAAAATCTTGCCATGCGATTAGATACCAGAATTCACTAGCTGTTAGGGATATAGAGCTTTTTATACAACTGCAAAGTTAATGCTGTAGAATAATACTGTATTGCGTGTCAAAATAACTGATAATAATGAAAACTGTAATTTTCAGTGTGAATCGATCTTCGTGTTATCTAATGTGTAAAACGACCTTATCGACAATAGAGGAACTCACACTATTATAATGATGTATTTGCAACAGATTCAGCGTTAGATAAGGCCAAAAAACGGTGGTTCCGGCTTAGAATGGACCACCCCGTTTCTTCCCGTGGGCGAAGGTATCGTACGAGGTGACTAAGGGATTAGGGTTTCTTATGCAGTAGTAGTGTTTCTGTGGGCAAGCCACCTATCACCACTTTCCATTTACACATAATTTCATCTTGAAACCTTCAATACGTGTGACGAGCCTTGTATCACCACTGCATGCAAAATGTTTCTGACCACCCTAAAAGGGACTATGATCGTGAGTTTATGAATGTGGGAATGGATAAACTATTTTTAGGTTCGACCAAATGTAGATGTAGGTAAATGGGATTCATCATCATCATCAGCCTACATGATACAACAGGATGTAAAGAAAAGAATCATTAACCTTTAAACCACTTATTCTACCCATCAAACTGAACAACTTTTACTATGGGAGAAAACGTATCAGCGCAAAAAAAAAAGTCTGCTGTTCCATACTAAACTGCAATACCTACTCGAAATAATTTTTTTGCGCTGACACGGTTTCTCCCATATTAAAAGTTGTTCAGTTTGATGGGTAGAGTAGGTGGTTTAAAGGTTTAATGATACTTTTCTTTACAACCTGTATAGGGCACAAGACTACCATGTGTCCTGCGCCCGCGGCTTGGCGCCTCGATAAACGTTTTATCGCGCGCAAAAAGAAAGAGAATTAGGGCGCGATAGCGCTTTATCGTGTCGCCATGCCGCGGGCGCGCGCGGGCGAGTGTGTATAGGCGATGATAGTCCACCACGCGTGCCCAATGCGGATTGGTAGACTACACATACGCATTAGAATTTCTTCTTCAGCCCATGCAAGTTTCCTCACGATGTTTTCCTTCACCGTTTGAGAGCAGTCGGTATACGTTACATAAGTTAGAAAAACTTGTTGGTACACGGCATGTCGTACGTATTCGAACCCAAACCAGCATGATTGAGTATCCGAACCTCTCCGCTACGTGTTGGTGGCGCGTATAGGCTCTTTAGGGTCCTTCTTTATATGCTGACACTTTTTAAGGGGATGTCCGGACCATCAAACTGAACAACGTTCTCTATGGGACCAACATCGAAATCGCGAAAAAAAATCTGCTGTTCCATACAAAACTGCAAACCTACTCGAGCCAAATCTATAGGACAACAGATTTTTTTCGTTATTTTGATGTTGGTTCCATAGAGAAAGTTGTTCAGTTTGATGGGTCATCCCCTTAAAAAGGATATTAAGAAGGATCTTTTAAATATGCTGACACTTTCTTAAGGGGATGCATTTGCATACCTCAAACATTTTTTTTAAAGAAATTATTTTTTAACACTGAAATGATTATTTACCTACTACCTACGTTTTGTATGAACCTCTCTTCCCACACAGCATAGAATATTTACTAGATATCTATTAGATATTTTGTAGACCTTTGTGCTGTAAGGATTCTGTGTTGGTAACAATAAGAGTCCCGAGACTTTAATTCAAAAGCACTTTCTTACAAGAATACTCGAGAATCAAATCAAAAACTTTAAAAGTGGCATATACCTAGTTGCCTATAGTTGCTGATCGAAGTAGTTGTATAGAAAATAAATAGGTGTTGAGGAATAAAATAAGTTTCGCGGTCCACCATTGTGCGGAGGGCCGCCTTCTAGTCCAAACAGTATTTTCCATTGTGTCTGCCATTACCTAGCCCTCTTTGGCCCTTTGTACTCGCCTCTCCTATTGAAGTGAGACCTTCCCAATGACGGTTTATGACCGCTTTGAAGTATGCAAGATATGCTATATTATTATAGGTACAATGAAATATTAAGTAAGTTATCATTTTTATGTTACAAAGTTACGTTACACGTTACATTGTACGGAATGTCCATTCAAATTAGCAACGAAATTGTAAGGCTATTTTGCATTACAGAAACAGAGATTTGAAACATCCTCTTAATTATTCTTAGAACAGCTTTAGTAACGTCCAATATATGTCGGATAGTGTATGTATCCAATAAATTAATTAAATTTGGTAATTAGAATTGTCCAGAAAGCTAAATAGAAATCGGAAAATCTCGTCGACCTTATTTGGAATGAAGTATAGATGCATGCATGCATGCAGTAAGTATAGATAAACTTATAATTTATGATAGGTAATTATTTTTGTCCAAATAGTTGTGTAAAAAGCTATTTTATAAACATTCCACTTTTAAGAATACAGAGTGTTACCTTGCATAGTTGCCATACCTTTAGGGTTGAATTTACCTATGATACTGAACGACTATCCCAAAAAAACCTATAGGGAATGTTTGAGGTACTTATACATCCCCTTAAAAAAATACAGCCGAACATGGAACCTCCTCCTTTTTTGAAGTCGGTTAAACATGCACAAATCATTTTTTTATTGCAAAGGGAGCGTTCTCTATGATTGCAAACCAAAAGTTGACTTTTCAAATTCCGCGCCAAAACGCTCACTGCCATGACGTGACGTCACGTCACTCCTTTTCATGACCCGTGAAGCTCATCACAAACCATCTGCTATAATATGTTGCCGTACTCTTCTAATGCAATCAAGTTGCTAATCGCTTCGTCACTTTGCGCTGCCTGTCCACTGAAGAGGCGCGAGGCTGCGGAGCGGAGAAACAAGGGGAATATTGGCCAATTTGGTCAACTCATACAATGTTATCCGACTTGACCAAGTTGTTCATGTTGTCCGAGTTGTTTTGCTGCACAAAGCACTTATTTGCACAACATGAAGAACTTGACAAGTCAAATCAGTTGGCAAGTTGACCAATTTGTCAGAGTTGTTCATGTTGTCAGAATTGTTCATGTAGTCCGAGTCGTCCAAGTCAACCGAGTTATTCATGTTGTCCAAGTTGTTCATGTTGTCGGAAGTAGTTATATCATAGTTGTGTGAATAACTAAGAGGACCAGTATGAAAAAACCGTGTGTGTGAACAGATTATCCGATCTCTAGTTATAATACATAAAATATTTTTGAAATTAAATACATTATCAGTTCTTATAAAATACTAAGTAAATCCATAAAGTGTTAGTGACTTTATCGCTGGGTGAATACAACAACGGCACAACTCAAAAATTGGCAGTTTTGAGTTAGCACCGTATTCTGGTTCTACATCGCATACTTTATCTTGTGCAATATAGACCTGACTCGATATTTCACTGAATCAAGCGATAGATGGTATTTGTGCCACTACTACATTAAATAAAATTGTTATTTTGTGTTATGCAACAATGACACTTTTTAGTCAAAAAGTTGAATTAAAATTATTCCCGTCTGCAAAAACTACCCCTGTTATATTCTGTAAACCACAATGTGAAGGTTTGTGATGTCAAAGTAGGTCCTCCCTACTTCCAACTCTTCAGGGAATCATAACATCTCTTCTATAAAGTTTTGACTTATGATCATCTACCAATCTGCTTTTTGTACCATGGCTTTCTAGTATAGATAGAAGACTGATCTGTTGTATGAAGTTCCAGATCAGAAGATTAAAACAATGTGATAGTGTAATTTTGTGGAAAAGAGCGTAGCTGTGTAAGCGTGAGGCTCTATTACTGCTTTCGTATGGTTACTTCGTAAATATATAGCTTTGGTAAATCTGATTCCTGCATATTCAATATTACCTTTATGCTTTTAAAATCCAGTTTCCACAGATCTTTTCATTGGCTTTCCCCAGATGAAAATATCTGACGACGTATTCATCCAATTGCAAACGAAGGTATTCAACCTGAACATAGGGATCAAGGCAGACACATGAACAGTGACGATAGAACTAGTCCATCATTGTGAGCTATGGAAACAGCTACTGGTTGGTGTTTTTCTAAGAGATAACATCAGAAATGAAGTAGTAACGTCTGAGAACTAAAGCAAATAACGCAGCCCTGAAAATTAGCAAGCTGAAGTGGCAATAGGCTTGTTATATCTGCTGAAGAACTGGCAACTGATAAGGAGTATGTGTTCTAGAACAGAAGCTACAAACTGGCGTGGTTATTTTATAATTAAATAGTATGGGACGACCACCGACCAACTGGCCTGACTACGTAAAATGGGTAGCTGGTAAGAAGACCGAAGATAGAGATTGATAATTGTTTTACACATCGTTCTTGATTTAAGCAGTACTAAAAGATCTATTGAGATCAACATGTGATTGGGCTCACGAGTAATTTCTTGGTCTGGCTCTTATCATCGAACTCGTTGTGTATCTGTCCCGAAACTCTGTCCGAGTTTCGGTACTACTGGTGAAACGTGGATGTTCTGAGGTTTCAGAATATCCCTGAGTACCCCTCGTGGAATACAGTCGTGAGCATATGCTCATATATTCATACAAGCTGAAGCGGCTAAGGCTCTTTACAGAATGAAAGTGACCCAAACCTGGCACAGTGATATGCCTAAGTTAAGGCACACTGCATTGAGACTGGACAGTGAGCTTGAAAGATGGTTCAACATGATCGGTGACACAATGCCGAGCACACGAATCTTCAAGAGAAACTACAAAATATATGTCCCAACAAGGGATGAATGGAAGCGTGGATTGCGTACCCCGGACTCAAACACTCTTGTTTGGTACACCGATGGTTCAGAAACCGAGTCAGGTACGGGTGCAGGCATACACTCCAAAGACTACAACGAAAGTGTCAGTCTAGGAGAATTTGCAACTGTCTTCCAAACAGAGACGTATGCTATCATAGCCTGTGCGCAGGAGAATATATATAGGAAGGTAGCCAACAAGACTATATATATCCTAAGTGACAGCCAAGCAGCTCTCAAAGCCTTGAACTCCTATTATGTAAATTCCAAGCTAATTCTAAACGGAGTGAAGACCCTTAACAGGCTTGGTCTTCACAATACCGTAAGATTAGTTTGGGTCCCGGGACATACCGGTGTCCAGGGTAATGAGAATGCTGACGAGCTGGCGAGGGCTGGGTCAGAACGGAAGATGGTTGGCCCAGAACCAAGTGTGGCAATCCCGGCATGCAGCATAAGAATGGCCATTAGGGATTGGGCTGATAAAACACACAGGCTGGAGTGGTCCGGCCTTGCAGGGCTACAACACTCTACGAAGTTTATCAGCAATGTGACAACTTGTGTCTCAAAGTTCATACTGAACAACAGCAGGAGCATGGCTCGTGCCATCACCAGAGCCCTCACTGGGCACTACGCTACAGGCACGATGATGCACAAAATGAAACTAACCCTAGATCCAAGCTGCCGAGCATGCGGAGAGGATGAAGAGACCATGGAACATATCCTTTGTGACTGTGATGTCTTGGCGGCAAAACGCATGTGCCTCCTCGGAGATGGATACCCAAAACCGGGAGACCTTAGGTTTCTTCCCCTCAATGGTGTTGCCTCCTTCATTGACCATGTATTTGAAGGGTGAAGAAAGTTGGGGCTAACACAAAAGATCCCACTGGGTCGAAGTGTTGCTGGCTTGCCAGCCCCCACAACAAGATAAGAAGATAAGATAAGATATGCTTATGCGTTGTGTATCTGATCTGATAGGATCTCATCAGACAACTTCCGCCAATTCAGTAACAGATCAAATTTTCTTTTCCTCATTGCTTTGTAAATTCCCATTTCTTCCGTCTCTTCTCTAATGCCATAATTGTGTTTTATTTTGGGTACTAATTACTATCACATTTCTTCATGTTTTCTCAATAATTATCTGGCATAAATCTAAATCGTACCAAAAAGTTAATGCAAAACTGGCATAACTCGGAACCCCCATATTTATGGCCCTATAAATATAAATATTGAAGTATATAAATAAAATTCTCAACTGTTATAGATTACTGATATAACACAGATATACAAAAGGCAAACATCAACAATCTAACCCTTACTGTGTAGTAACTACAGACGAATTTGTTCGCGCGCACTCTCTCGCGCCAACTTTAATGTCATTTTTCTCAAAATCAACTTTTTTGACTTGTGCCGTTGTTGTATTCACCCAGCGTTATGTGACAGCCCTTTCAGACACCGTGGGCGACAGCGGGGCGTTGCGGGCCGAGGAGGGAAGTAGGTGTTTATAACGCGGCATTTGGAGCACGCACAAATGCGATTCCATTCTATAGTACGGCTTTGTTCTTTAAGCGATTGCTTCCAAAATAGATATTTGGGGGAGCCGCCACTCAACCGCCAAACAACCCCCACTCAACCCCCACTCAACCGCCTCTCAACTTCCACTCAACCCCCACTCAACCCCCACTCAACACCCACTCAACACCCACTCAACTGCCACTCAACCCCCATTCAACCGCCACTCAACCGCCACTCAACCCCAACTCAACCCCCACTCAACCCCCACTCAATCCCCCACTCAACCCGCACACAACCCCCACTCAAACCCAACTCAATCTCCACTCAACACCCACTCAACCCCCACTCAACCCCCACTCAAACCCAACTCAACCCCCACTTATCCAGGGTTGCCAGATTGGGGGTTTTTCACGCGATTTTGGGGAAAAATTTGTTTTCCATGCATTTGTTTTATTTCTACCAAAAGTATATGTCGACCAGCAGGCGTAGCCTGCGCTCCCGTGATAGTGATACGTTATCACATCCAGGCCTATGACAGCTTTAGTTCCGATAGGTCCGTTTCGCGCTTTCATTTCACGCTTAGCTCGAGCAAAGACCAAAAAAATCGGCTCTGAATCTCGGCCTAACTGTCCATAATACTTCCTATCTCTATGAATTATGTAGGTTATGGATGTGGCAACACTTTACACTGCAGTGTTCCCAGACGTGCGATAATTATCCTAGATCCACAATATTTTCGAGTGGCATGCGATAGAAAATAAAAGTCTGGTATCGCACGATAATTCGTAAAAATTCCACGATAGTCCACGATAATTTTTAATTGTAATGGAATCAGTGTATCCAATCACTATTTTCAACTATATTGTCCGTTAAATTACAATGAAACATCATACTCACGTTTAGTATTAGGTACAGTGTTCAAATATTACCAAAATTTAAGTTCTAATGAGAAAAGTTGAGGTACAAAATATTTACTCATCGTGTCGTTTCAATCAAAAGTTGTACTAAGATTCCATAAAACTACCTTTAAATATGTAACTAGCACGTAATGTAGGTAAGAATGATTGAATTTCATACATCATTTGGTTCTCACTCTCTTTTAGACGCGTAAGAGACATCCCAAATTCCCAAAACTATTGTAAGTTTTGGGAATTTGAGATGCGATAAAAACACGATAATTTTGCAGCCAATCTGGGATAATTCTTAGTCATGGATCTGGCAACACTGTTACACTGGCAACACTGCCGCCATATTTGATTTTCTGTTGCTAAAGGTGTGGTGAAATAATGCTAATGCGTTTCGTTAATTTGTGAACTTTTGAGGATAAAAAGTGTAGAAATAGTTCATAAAAGGTAACATAAAAGGTTCTGTTAGTTGACAAAAATACTCTTTTAGTGTTTTATCAATCCTTACTTCTCCATCGATAAACAACTCGAAAGTAAAATGGCGACCTGACTACAAACTTGAATAATTACAACAAAAGAACATTGCAAAACCTAACAATAAAATTGTTCTGTTCAGAAACTCATCATGGAAACGCCCTTGGATGCGTCCCTAGTGGCGCAATCCATAAACTATCACGGGCAGCAGTTACAAAAGACCTGGGAAGCCGAGCGCGGGGAGGAAGATTTGCAGAAATTAGGCGTGGGAGCCTTGGACTTTGCCGTGTACCAGTCAAGGCACAAGCACCTCACGTTCCAGGACCGCGGAAAACGGTTGAAGCTGCACCAGTTCATCGCCAAGGAGGCCAATGTTTTGTTCGACTCGTCGTTGTTGGATGAAACGCCGACGTCCTCCAGTTTGGGAGCAGATGCGACCACACCGGAAGACAGTAAGTTTTTACTGTCAATGGTTTGTAATGCCAATAATTATTACAAAAAAATAGGTAACCACAAAGGCTTTGGCTTCTAACCTAAATTGAGCTCCGTCTTGATCTTTGACTAATTATTATAAGGACTAGCCTTGCGGTAGCATTTCCCCTTTGCCACGGTATAAGCACAATTGATCCTGTGCATTTACATTCAATTTTACACCTTATCACTAAACGAGACAGCCTATAATTGCGAAATAATAACTTCGAACTTAGAACGTTTGGGGTTCACACGAGACTACTTTTCATGATTTTTAACATTAAAAATTAGAATCTAAAGTTATGAGGAATAAAATCCAAAGTTGCGGATTTCATGTTACCTCGCCCCCCGCAAAAAGTGGCAGAAATGTTTGTTAGTAGAATTACACGCGTAACCAGTCCACATATAAATAGTCAAAGGTCTTGATTGACCTCTGGAGCTACAGCTGAGCTGTCAAAATTTCCAAATTATAGTGTGTCCAAGATAGCTCCATGGCGGCTAAAGTACAATTGAGCCGAATTGACCCAACTCTGTTCAGCCATTTGTGTGATTGACTCAAAACATCCAGTTTCATGTTTCGAATATTAGTTGGTAGAGGTTGGTTTCGAAATGTGTAAAAATCACTAGGAGTCTATCAATCTCATTCTAGTATTATCTTTATATGCTTTTTCTCTTTCATATGGTCTCCCTGGGTGATTTCCAAACAATTTGAAACTTAGCCAAAGATAAAAGTAACTAATATACACTTAAAAGCGTTGATAGTCCATACGGATGAGAGCTAGCGACTCCAATCACGAGGTGATGGCCTGGCCTGGCCTGGCATTCATGGCCTGTACCACTAATTTCTATGGAATTTTTGTATGGTTATATTTATCATTATCACTAGCTCGGCGGTGAAGGATAACATCGTGAGGAAGCATACCTGTGAATAATAAAAAAATTGATCACATATTATGTGTAAAATATCGGTGAGCTTAGGGCGAACATAATAGACCAAAATGGTTGCAGTGTTACACAACCTTTGCTTGCAATAGCCCAGCCAACAATAATTATATACACTACTACTTACTCTGTGTACTTGCTCACTCCAATGCCCCACTAGGGTACGCATTGGCTGTAGATCACCATACCATATGATTCTGACTCACATCTCTTATCTCTCGCCTCTTCAACATCAATGTCTCTTCACACATGCTCATCAGTTCTGAGCACAGTTTACTTGTCCTTCTTCAGTATGCATCGGATTTTGATCAGCATGCATCTGGGTAAAGTTAATAATATTCTTCATATAAAATCTCGAAACAAGTGTACTGACGGTTAAATCCAGTATTTTGTGCACAATACATTCTGACTGCCTCAGAATAAGCTCATGCTATGGTCGCAGATATGTGGCCATACGCAGACTCTAAGGCCTGCCACATGCTACGATTTTGATACTTTGTGTACTGTTCTAAAGTGCCTAGTAAACTGTCATTCTGAAATTGTAACATACTTTACTGTCCGAAATTTCCCCCTTCAGATGTTAGGTATTTAAAATCTTGTTTTGTTACAGATTTATATGCCTTGATGCCTCCATTTGAAACATTCTTGAATGTGGACAAGTCTGCAAGATTGAGGCACTTCTTTGATGTACGTTGACAATACTCAAAATAAAAACTTTTTGCAATTTGTTTGTAAGCATTAATGGATTGAATAAAGTATGGTTCTGTATTCATTAATTTATAAATATTTACTATTCATTCTGCCTCCGTGGTCTAATGGTTAAGAGAATTGTGTTCTTGACATGGAGGTTGTGGGTTTGATTCCCATGGGGGACACCTAGTGCTATGTCACTTTGTGCGTTTTTCCCCAGTTGGTTAGGACATTGCAGGCCGAATCACCTGATTGTCTAAAAGAAAGATGATTCCGTGCTTTGGATGGCACTTTAAGCCGTTGGTCCCGGCTACTATCTCTCGTGGTAGTAGTCGTTACATAAAAACCACGCCAGAGGCCGTAAGGCGGTCTGAAAAAACTTGCCACAAAAGGCTTGCCACTCGACATGAAGATTTACTATTCATTTAAATTTAACAAGTTGTAGGTATTACCTATAATTTTTTTTTGGCAGATGTGAAGATTTAGCAATCAACATAAATTATTAAAATCTCTTTAACACTTTCATTGACAGCACAGGTTAGCCTGTGATTGACAGTGAACGAGACACAATAGAAGTTTTATACCAGTGTTATAGACATTTACTATCCACAAATGTGTTAACAGATTGATGGTGACACATAAATGTATTGTGTGCACTTTATAGCAGTTCCCAGACTATGGGAGACGGTCATGAATCTGTTAAACAATATGACCTAAATTTTAACTTAAGATTTTAATATGACTGTTTTATTTTTTAGAATGTGAAGTCTGGGGAACTAATCATAGGAGCCGTAATCAACAGGACTGCATCAGGAATGATGCTAAAGGTCCTATGCACTGCCGGTCCGGTGTCCCGATATGCTGCCGATATCAATGTGAAGGTATTGCACCACATTTTGTAATCTACTCAAAAGAACTATAAAATAACTACAAACAACATGTTATAGATAACAAGATATTTAAGTTAGTAGTTTCGTATGGAAAAAAACATTTTAAGTAAGAAAAGTTTTAAGTATTATGCAGATTTTATTACTAGCTAAACAGCTAGGTAACAACTACACTATACTGACTAAATTATCATCAAATTACACCATTGTATTTAACTTTAATATTCTTGATTTGAGTATGTAAATAACAAATAACATTGCAATCACAATGACAAAACCAATCTACTCACTACATCAATTTCTTTATTCTACTTTCATAATTTTACACACTCATACAATGATGATCAAGATCAAAAGATATAACGCATTTACATTCAATTTTATACCTTATCACTAAACACGACAGCCTATAATTGCGGAACAATAATTTCGAACTTATGACGTTTGGAGTTCACACGACACTGTTTTTCATGATTTTTTAACATTCAAAATTAGAATCTAAACTAATGGAATAAAATTCAAAGTTGCGTATCTCGTGCTACCTCGCCCCCCGCAAAAAGTGGCAGAAAATGTTGTTAGTAGTACACGCGTAACTAGTCCTCATATAAGTAGCCTAAGAGGAAAAATTACAAAATGAAAACGTTCAGCAGGTGTGTCCCTACACTTAGCCTATGTCCATCAGATCGTCGAAGTTTTCATATGCGTTTGACACATAACGCAACCTTAGCGAATACCGAATTGACAGATCGCCGATGTTTCAACGAAGGTGAAGATGTTTGCGCTTAGAGAATTGCATTCCTGATCTGATGGAACAGGAGACAAATACGATCAGAGGTGGGCTCAGGTGCAGTGTCTATAACCGGCAGCCATACGGTTTGGGCCTCAAATATGTGTAAGACGCCTGAAAAAAGTAGTCGCCTGCTACGACACCTGACTGGGTTACACCACATGGCACTTTTCCAATACACATATCATCATCACCCCATATACGTCCCACTGTAGGGATAGGCTTACCCTCAGGTTTATGGGTGTTAGTCCACCATGCATGCCCAATATGGATAGGTAGACTTAACATAACTACTCTACACTCTCCCACTTTCAAGAGTCTGCTGCATGAGCAACAGTTTGGATTCATCAAAGGTCGCATTTGCATCGGAATTTCTTCTTCAGCATATGCAGGTTTCCGTACGATGCTTTCCTTCACCGTTTGAGAGCAGTTGGTATTACATACATAAGTTGACATTAGATAAGTTATAAAAACTCATTGGTACATGGCATGTCATCCGTGCGGATTCGAACCCGGACCTCAAGATTGAGTTTCCATACCTCCCTGCAACACATGACCGACAATACTCACATGCATAAACATAAAAAATCCCATTTGGAGTGTTCAGAACCATTGCTACAACTTACCTACTAATACTAACTACTACAAATTTATTCTATTTCCCAGGCATTTTTACCTGTAACAAATATCATACCGGCGGTGGACAAGAAAAATGTGTCAAGAAACTACCTGATGAATGACACAGTGTGCTGTGAAGTCATTGAAGTTATCCCTGACACTGACAAAATGGTGTGCGGCATGAAGGGAGTGACTCGAGGACCGGACGATCCTCCTCCAAAGCCTCCGCTTGGACTTCTCAGCACCGATGACTTTACACTTGTCTACAAGTATGTATGAACTACAGTTACACAGTTTATTATTATTTATCACTGTGTCTGTACACGATTTTACAGGATTGCCAATGTTGTGAACACTTTTTTGCAATGATTTTATATGTAATCTGTATTATATATGTATTTGTTCATAATATGGTTTGTGAAGGTCTTGAAGCTATAAAATCAGTGGTATTTATTATTTTTGTCAACAAAGAAGAGTACTTTTGGCTAAGGATCTCAAGCGACATGAATTTTGGAAATGGATAGCAGCCCTGATGATCAAACAGAATAATAAATGGATGATATCAATTTGGATCAACTAGAAAGTGATATGAAAGTGACAGGATGACATTGCAACTACCAAGGAGGACATTGAAAGTCAAAAATAATATACCTCTGTTTTTGTATTTAGATCTACATAATTGGTTTGTTTTTTACACAGCTGTTTCATAAGTATTGTACACATGGCTAGGTTAATTGGCATTATGTATAATATCATTGAAGGAGCAGAATGGATAAATGTTTTCACTGGTTTATGATCACCTTTTTCAGTACAGTTTCACACTGTTCACCACACTTGTGAAAAATGACAGAATGACATATAAAAATTCAACAATATGAAAATGTTACACTTATTGGAATATTCAAGAGCATACTTAGTGAGCTGTAATCGGAAGATATGTGGGCACACATTGATAATGTTGAGGATATTTTAATGTCGAAATAATTTACACATTTTAAATTAAAATGGAGAAGGTCAGTACATTACCATAGGGTCACTACGATCTGATGTCTCTAAAAGGAAACTTGTAATTCTGTATTAAAGCTAATTTTAACATTCCAGCATTATCTCAACTTTATGATTGGATTTTTATAATGAGCATTTATGGATGTTGGAGTTATTTATTTCTAATAAATGGACTTACTACTGGACATTGTCAATTTAGCTGATATGAGGCCCTGCGAGGATGCACAATATAGCGCACCTACCCGTTCTGCATCGGATATTGCTATCGGGAGGTTGTCTGAGCACACAACCCCCACATCTATTCTAGGGTGTTCTTTTCTAGGTGTAGCAACGACCTCCAAGACCCGTGTGTCACACCAGCATTATGTTGTGACTGTAGCTGAGATGTATCGGTAATATTAATGTCACATTATCGAGGCGCCATCACCTAATCTATGATGTTCTGTTTGTGTGTGAAAGAAATAAAAATATAAAATTTTTTGAACAGCTCCATGGAACAGGTGAGGATTACGTATGTGTGACATTAACCAGTCTCTTTCAAAAGGAATTCAATGCTTGAAAAATTTACTATAAATACTATTTTCAAGATAATCAATATCTTGTGAAATGACTTCATCAATTAAAGAAGACAAGCCAATTTTTACTGCTCTTCTTTGTACTAATTAGTTTGTTTTTCTATCAGGAAAACAGTGGAAATGAAGGGAGAGAGTTACGAAGCTATTTTGGAGAAGAGCCCAGGCTTCAATAACCCCAACTGCATCCAATATCTCTCTGAAATCCTTGGGATCTCCAACATGCACTGCACCAATTTTCCATCATTAAGGTATATTAAACTAATTATTACTAACTGCCGACCTTAAAATATTAAATGGAAAATTCTTTATTTTCAATTTTCTATTAATTATTCAAATACATGTAGGGTCCTTCTTAATATGCTGACACTTTTTTAAGGAGATGAGAGACTGTCAAACAACTTTCTCTATGGCACCAACATCGAAATCACGAAAACAAAATCGCCTGTTCCATACAAAACTGCAAACCTACTCGAGCCAAATGTATGGGACAGCTGTTTTTTTTTTGCGATTTCGATTTTGGCCCCATAGAAAAAGTTGATCAGTTTGATGGTCTGATCATCCCCTTAAAAAAGTGTCAGCATATTAAGAAGGATCCTGTATATAGTTGACACAAGAGATTATATATAGGCTTTGACTAATTATTATAAGGGCTAGCCTTGCGGTAGCATTTCCCCTCTGCGGTATAAGCACAATTGATCTTGTGCATTTACATTCAATTTTACACCTTATCACTAAACGAGACAGCCTATAATTGCAAAATAATAACTTCAAACTCAGAACGTTTGGGGTTCACACGAGACTACTTTTCATGATTTTTGACTTTCAAAATTAGAATCTAAAGTTATGGGGAGTAAAATCCAAAGTTGCGGATTTCATGTTACCTCGCCCCCTGCAAAAAGTGGCAGAAATGTTTGTTAGTAGAATTACACGCGTAACCAGTCCACATATAAATAGTCAAAGTATATAGGTAAACAAAATATGAAATTGATAATTTATTTACAGAGGAGGATTTTCGCCGATTGAATATGCAGATGAACTTCGTCAAGCTCAAGCCAGTAAATGGGCGTTCCGTTCCGTAGCAGAAGGCATAGAGCACTTCAAAGCTGGGAGGCACTCCGAAGCTTTCCAATGCCTCAATAAGGCCCTGAGCATTGATCCGAGAAACGTGGAAGGACTGGTCGCGAGAGGAGCCTTATACGCTAATAGTGGAACTTTCAAGAAGGCTATAGAAGACTTTGAAACATCACTGAAACTTAATCCAAACCACGCAAATGCTAGGAAATACCTGGGAGAGACTTTAGTAGCATTAGGGCGCAGTTATGAGGACGAAAATAAGATAACAGAAGCACAGAAGGCCTACGAAGACTGCCTAGCAATTATCCCATTCCACGAGGAAGCCCAGAATTCTTTAGATTTCTTGAAGAGCAAGACATCGACAATCAAACCATTGATAGAACCTGAAGAGTTGTTGTTACCTGGCCTGACGGGAGCAAAGTCGTTTGAGATGAAGGAGACATTGAAACAGCTGTTGAATCTAACGGAGAAAAAAGAAAAGAAAAAGAAGAAGAAGCGAGGCAAGGGCAAGAAGAAGAGGTCGAGCAGCTCGTCGTCCTCGTCGAGTGATTCCTCTAGTTCCAGCTCCTCTTCCGAGTCTACATCGTCTTCGTCTGATAGTAGTGGTGAGAAGATCAATTAAAGTTTTACGTACATAACTTACGATTATACTTCCTTTCGCGAAGATCTGACGTTTGTTGCAACTACCTTTTATCATTTAGTTTTAGCAATGTTAACTTTTACTTGGGGTGTTGAGATGGAATAATCTATAAAATTTTAACTTTTTGGAGCATAGTTTTGTACTTTTGAACATTGGCGGTGACAACATTTTTGAAAGAAGTTTGCTTATGTCTTAGTCCTACTCGTCTAAGAAACGACAGACATTGCTTTAATATGAACAACATCTACATATAGGGTCCTTCTTAATATGATGACACTTTTTTAATGGGATGATCAGACCGTCAAACTGAACAATCCATGGCACCATCATCGAAATCGAAAAAAAACTTCCATACAAAACTGCAAACCTACTTCAGCCAAATGTATGGGATAACAGAATTTTTTTTCGCGATTTTGGTTAGTCCCATAGAGAAAGTTGTTCGGTTTAATGGTCCCTTAAAAAACTTGTCAGGATATTAAGAGGGACCCTTATAACACTTTATTAAAATGTCACTTCAGCCACAGTAGTATAAGAAAGAGTATGTTACTACATACAGTATGAACAATTTTTACCTCACGTTCTCGTTAAAGACGTTTGTAAGACGAGATTAGGCAATGTTGTAGTCCTCTGCTTACCTCCTGTCAGTGCTAACCCATTTGTATGAAGTAACAGTGAAGTGAAGTACTGATACCGTTCGATTAACAAGTTATACTATTTCTCCTAGACTCGGAAGGACCGAACCGCAAAAAGAAGCGTCGATCTCAGTCGAACAACAAGCGTCAACGGTCGCTGTCTCCGCTCAGCAAGCGCATGGCGATGCTCAGTGGTGACGGGGACTCCGCCTCGAGGACGCACAACTCTCAATTCAACCACCCGTACGGCTACCAGCCCCCACCGCCGCCCGTCGAGGAGACCAACCAAATACCTGTCCGCTCGCAAGCTGATGTCGACTATGAGTTGAAGGTAAATAGAGATTTTAATAAATGCACATGAAAGTCAACGTACGAATCAGATATTAAGGCCATGCCTATGGAAGGAAATATTGGTGCCGAAATCGACGGCAATGTATAACAATATGTATGGTTCTAATAGAGCAAGCAATAGGTATGTGGCAAGACTGCCGAAAGTGGGCATGCATAGTCTGCCTCTGTTTATGTATGTATCACCATACACGCACACTCTTACCTCTACATATCCATAAATAATAGACTGCAAGCTGTCAGTTCCGAGTTTTTCACGGCTCCGTCATGATTAGCACATGCCTACTTTGGCCTATTTCGATTTCCAACTCATGCACTTGTAAAATCCTTCTAGAGCCAATATGAATATAATTGTCCTATCACTTGAGAACGCGCTAGGGTTTGTGATGGGTGTTCTAATACGGGCCTAGATTTAATACCTATGTCTACTCTCTCTTATGCACTACTGACATGGTCATTCGATTTAGGTGCGCAAATTCCTGGAGATGACCAAAGAAGACAGCGACTATGAGGAAAAAGTGCGCAACTTCTTAGAAGAAACAGCTCAGTACAAACGCAACCGCAAGATGCAGGAGCTCGGCCAGCAGACCCAGCCGGGCGCCGACCATGATAAGAAGAAAAAGAAGAAGAAAGATAAGTTAGTATAAGTTCTTTGGAACATCACCAAATTATAAAGACCTAAATTACAAGCGCCGTAGAACGACCTCACAATAATTGCCTATTACTCCTCATTCATTCTCTTGCCCATTCCCCATTATTTGGGGTCAGTGCAATATGTCATCCTCTTCCACTCATCTCTCTTATCCGTCATTTCTACACTCACTCCTTTCTAAATCATATTATCATTCTTCACACAATCCATCCATCTTTTCTTCGGCCTTCTTCTCCTACCGCAGCCATCCACAATCATACTTAACACTCGTCTCGTAACATGACACGTAATTGCCTATTACTACTAACTAAACAAAATGGCGTATGCACACACGCCTTCACCGCATGGAGGCTCGGAGACATGGAATGGCCATTCTGTACCTAATACTAATTATAATAGTGTGGCTTTATAAAAGATGGTTTAGGCTGTGCGGCCTGTGCGTTGTCTGTCAGTCGGTTACGGAACTGTTTTATAAGTATAGATTGCTGGTTTTAATTCACCATTTTACTTTTCAGCCTTTTCAGTATTTAACCATATGAAAACTATGGTATAATAGCCACCTGTTTAATTGCTAGGTCAATGTATTGTTTTTCAATGTCTCGAACAACAAATAAAAATCATTCAGTCGTCTGCAGTAGTTACATAATATGGTGTCTAAAAATGTTAATATAGTGAATATTGAAATTCACATTTTTATTTTGTTCATAGGAAAAAGAAGAAAGAATCAAAACGCAAGCGCAAAGAACAAGAAAGAGAAGAAAAGAGAAAAGCTAAACTGGCTCGTTCTGCAAATAACGATTACAACATGCGCGACTTGGAAGGTATAAGCGACAAGAAGCTGAGGGATGCTATAAGGTACTTGCTATTTACATGTATACTGCTTCTAATACTAGATCCCGAAATCCCCTAACGATCCAAAACATCTAATTGTTCAGTTTTGTATATTAATAAACTTTATATCACTTGTATTTAAAAAGAAATTACGATATCAAGGAATCTAGTCACAGGAATTCAATATGATTCTTTTCCGCACATACTGTAGAAACCATTGATAAATCGTAAAAATGATTTGTACAAGCAAAAAACTAGCGAAAACCCGACACAAAAGTGCGAAGTGACAGAGTGCATAAAACGCTTCTATACAGAGACAAAATCGGAGAAGGCAGTTACCAATAAATTCTCAACACCTACTGTACACTTATATCGGCTGCCGACCATACCAAGAAGTCGCTGTTTTTTAGTCCTGCAAATTAATGTGATATACAATGCACTACTTGGGCTAGTGAAACAATCTATATCTTATTGATTTCAAATATTATTGATTATAAACACGTTACAGCCATGTTGAGCTAAAAAGAATTTCGTTCTCTGATGGTTTGGACGATTGCGGGTTCATGTCCCGCCCGAGACTTAATTTTTCAATTTTTAATTTGATATATCTTATTGGTTCTATAGGACGGCACTTTCCCCAAAACCGATTGTCTTCAATATATCACAGGAATACTGTTCCTCGCAATCGATTAACTTTTTATTCGTTAACAGGAAAGAGCTGAAAGGAAAATCTAAGAGGGACCTCAGTTCTGATGGCGAGTATGACAGAAAACACAATGAAAAGAGGTATCAAATATTATTCATGATTTTATTTAGTAACTTTTTATTAAAATCCGGTCGATTACGCCGGGAAAACCGCCTACCGGGCACTTCCTTTAACCTATTCCACAAACTGACTCTAACATTTTATCAATAGCAGGATATTAGACGAAATGCATGGCCTAGAGGAGCTGGAGTCTAAACTGAGCGCGTACCACGTGATGGTGGAGAAGGAGGTGCTCGGGAAGCGAGACGGCCGCGGGTCCCTCAGCCCCATCGACCAGGCACCGCCGCCGCCCCTCGAGAAACCCAAGTGGAAGATGTCCATGAGTGCTGTCAAAGAACCGTTAGTACCCCCGCCATCCTTCACTTACCGACTTATACACGTGAGCTGCCCCTCGAGAAGATGTCTATGAGCGCTGTCAAAGATCCGTTTACTCCTGCCATAGTCTAATCATAAACTTTTCTAACACAAAGTTTTATCAAAATTGGACCAGTAGTTTTTGCGTGTTCATCAAACAAACAGATAGAAAAAAAAACTCGGTTATTTGGAGTCAGGAACGTCTAAATACCATATCGTGACCTTTTTTTTGAAAATATCTTCTGTTACAGTTTTATAATAGTTTAGATGAAAGAGCACAATTTAACTTCTGTATTTTGTGTCCTTGCTACGCTCTAAAAACTGTCAGATGTTGCCTGAAAAAATTACTTTTGTTATTAAATATTTTGTTAAATGTAATAATATGTTTGTTCACAGAAGGGTGAAGAAGAAGGAAACTCCAGTACAAAAGGGATACAAGGAACGTTATGCCTTTGAAGACAGCTCGGAAGATTCACAGGATGCGCCTAAGGTTTGTGTAGTCTAAATGTTGTGTAAGATTCTAATATAAGTGTAGGGACACACCTGCTGATCGTTCGGCGCCGAACGTTCGGTTGAATACGCGTGAAATGCTTTTCCCTATACTGGCAACACACCAGTACGCGCCATTACGCGCCAATTTTCCTAGTAGACGCGTATTCAACCGAACGTTCAGCAGGTGTGTCCCTACACTTAATGTTGATTATACAACGTGTTAATGAATTAACGCAAAACTAGAAAGTAGTTTGTTTGGAATCAAGAGCAGAATCGAATTATCATTGTTTCAACATAGGCATATTTTTCAAAATATTAAATATTTTGTTTGTAAAATTTAAAATTTACTGAACTCGATCTCAACCCACCGCTCGGGCACTCTCACCCTACCTACCACCAAAACAAGGTTCTTAAAATGTATACATGAGCACGTTAGCGCTTTCATTCATCGCTGAAATGATAAATCATATTTACCGCAAAACTTAAAATGCGTATAACTTTAAATTTTAATTTTCAAAATAATGAAATTATTGTTTCAATCTATTTATTTTCTCATAAATCAGTTGGGGTGTATGAGGTATTGCGCTTTTTCATTAACACATATAGTCACCTAGGCGCTTCTTGTTTTGTGTGCCATCGGTTTTATCAGTGATGACACCTGGCTTGCCCACCAATTTGTGAGTGAGCGCTCTGTCTTTCACTGCACATCCTAATGACAGTGACAGCATCACGTATAATACTTTTTGGTGCAACTCTTAACTTCACCTGGACATATCTGCCTCCGTAGTCTAATGGTTAAGAGCATTGGGCTCTTGACACGGAGGTCGTGGGTTCGATTCCTACGGGGGACAACCTAGTGATATGTCACTTGTGCATTTTTCCCCAGTTGGCTAGGACATTGCAGGCTGAATCACCTGATTGTCTGAAAATAAGATGATTCCGTGCTTCGGATGGCACGTTAAGCTGTTGGTCTCGGCTACTATCTCCGGTGGTAGTGGTCGTTACATAAAAACCACGTCAGAGTTTGCCTGTCTGAAAAAACTCTGATACCAGGGCTTGCTGCCCACACGATAAGAAGACCTGGATATGTTCAAATGTATGTGTGTGTGTGTATTTGGTTATGACCAAATTAAATTAATAATTCATAAACAGTAACCATCAAAATGAAATAGTCATAGCCCTCTTTAAAGACTTCGTGTGCAATAGATGATACTAATGTTAATTGTATTGCAGCCGTCTCCGGGCGACAAGAACGTGTCAGTGCGGCGCGCCATGGCCATGAAGGAGCCCCCGCCGCTGCCCTCCGCCCCGCCGCCGAAGTCTCGCGAACCTGACCCGCCCGGCACTGAGCCTCATCCACCTGTTAGTGGCCTCTTCATGTCATACTAATTAAAACCCTGCGGACCCACGAGACCCCTGACCATACCCTGGTATACCATGGTGGTAGGATGGGTCCTAACCATACCCCTATTGTAGTAAGGTGACATTACATACGAAAAAAATAAGGCGAGATTTATCGATCCAATGTGAGTGGAACAGTCTAGCGAAGGCGTCCGAGGAGAACTTACGATGCGACAAAAATAAATGGTCTTCTCCGAAAAGTAGTAAAGTTCTGTTGGAAGACACCAATGTATGGAGCAGCTGCATTTCAATGTTGGTCCCATAGTGAAAGTTGTTCAGTTTGATGGTCTAAAACACCCTCTTAAGTATTAACGCATTTATTTTACACCCTGTAATTTCTGTTTGTCATTATTTGACGAATATATAGCATATCTTGATCCGGCGCAGGTACATAATATTTATTTTACCAAAATGACTACTGCCCCAAATGTCTACTTTCCCATAATGACCACTTTCCCAAAAAGTCAACTTAACCATAACTCAGTCAGTTATGTTAGCGAGGAGCGAAGCGATGAGCAAGTTAGGTTCCTTGCGACCACAGCGCACGAGTCGGGCGAGGGCAGCAAGAGTGCCGCGGCAGCGGCCGGCGAGTGCCAGAACCGAATTGCTACTGTTTACCTAGTCCACCCGAAAAATGTCTGTAGACATTTTGTGAAAAACGGTTGTAATTTTGTTTTGAAAAAGAGTAGTTTTTGGGAAAGTGGTTATTTTGGTAAAGTAAACATTATGTACCTGATCGCTTGATCCATCAGCTCAGAGTCGCTTCAATGTTGGTTGACACCATACTCAGTAAGGAATCCAGTGACATTAATCTTGTATATTCACAGCGCAAAGGCAACATAGTCCTGGACAAGTTCGGTTCGTTCCGGCTGGCGCAAGAAGGTGAAACCCCCGTGTCGGTCGGCGACGGTCGCCCCGAGCAGTTCGTGACGCGCATCAAGCCGCCCACACCTTCAGGGCGCAGGCCGAGGTCGCCTCCCTCGAGGCGACGGTCCTCCAACTCATCTGATGATAGACGGTCCCCTAAACGGTCGAGGAGCAGGTATGTCGTATTCTGATCTAAGAGCCATATCACACCAGCTATTTTTGAGCGTAGGCGCTGACGGGACGATATCGTCTGCCTTTTTTTCGCAAATCTTGTTCGGATACACATGGCATGTCACACCTAGCGTAATCATTTTGTTTTTACTAGTAATTTTATAATCATCAAGATATTATGTACAATAGCCGGCAAACTGCTGGGCAAATACCTTGACTGCGCAGAACAGAACAAAATTAACGTTACTGCGCGTACCCCTCACCCCCGCCGCCCCATTGGTCAATTTATTTGCTGGGTGACTCCTGACCGATTTCGGCCACGGCAACTGCTTCAACTCCGTTGTTGGTGTTGATGAGCTAACCTAGCCAATCTTTTTAGAGAAAATCGTCGCACATAGCGAGCACGACGTTCGCATAGTGAAATTGTATAACCGCTGGTGGTCGGGCTTTTAATTCATCACGTTTGCCATTTAGGACTCGCTACAAAATCATAGATTTGGTTGTTTACACAAACTCTCCTTGCTGATTATCGAGGATATGTCTTTTTATATAATCCTTTCGTTTCCTTCCTGCTTAGAGAAGAACAAGTGTGTATTGGTAAACTAATAATAATGTGTATATCAAACACGGTCAGGTCCCGTCCGCGCAAGTACCGGTCGCGGTCCGGGTCGCGGTCTCGCTCCGCGTCGAGCGGCAGCGCGTCGGGCCCCTCGCGGCGCCGGCGCTCCGGTTCGCCGCGCTCGCGCTCCCGCTCCGACGCGAGTCGCTCCTACTACTCGCGCAGCCGCTCCCGCTCCAGGTCACTCTCCAGGGAAAGGTATGTGTACAACGCTACTAGTGGCTCAAGGGTAGTTCACATCTGTTCTTTGGAACATGATGTCTTGTGTCCGACCGAAGGCACTGTGTAAGAAAGAGTATTGCAATAATATTTTGTACTGTTTTCTCATATTTTATTATGAATACTCGTATGTTATATCTTAGTTTAATAGATAAAACAGTCTTTGTGTTGTAAAGTTTATATTGGCAATAAAATATGTTTCTATTCTATGTACAGTAGTATGTATATACATGAAGTACTAAATACGGTACGGAATTCCTGCCCCCCACCAATTTCTTACCTCACCCCCTCTGATAGGATCGTGGCTAAAGAGCAAATGCGTATTCCTGTCTCACTCGCACTCAGTTGCACATACCTACCTCTTCATTAAATTTTTTTCCATTTATATGAAATGACAGCTAAGTGTCCAAGGTGTGCCGAAAGTCAGTTTTTGGCCGAAGCTGAAGGTTTGAGTAAAAATAATAGAATACTTGAAAAAAAATGCAAAATCGAATACTGTTATTTTGTCGCGTACCGGCTGTCTTCCTAGATTTAGGAGAAGTTTATAGGTTTGATTGAAATAAACTGAAGGTATATTATTTTATTGAAAACTACTTTTTATTCTTTATTAATTGAAATGAATTAAAACAGTAACACTGTAACAAACGAAGTCACTGAATACAAAACTTCGTCTGATTTTAGCCGAAGCAGAAGCTACGAAATATTATTTTTATTTGTTTCATAGAACAGTTAATGTTTTCATTTTCTTAAATTGTTAAATAGAACAAAGATATCAAGACTTTACGCAGTCACTTTATCTACAACTCCACCTGAAATCGTGAAAAAAAATCGAGTACCTATCAACGTTTTCTATGGAGGAATCAAATTTTTAACGCGATTTCAAGATTGGTCCTATATAGTAAAAGTTGTTCAGTTTGATGGTCTGAAGCACCTGATTTACATCCTGTATAGGTCTTTTCAACAAAACGAAAAAAGAAGACTGATATTGTTGAATGACATCACGTTCCATAGAGCAGTTGGGAACTACCCTGGCTCGCTACTTATTTCTTATCCTGAACAACTTATAGTGCCTATAACATTCCTATTTTAGGCCATCTAAACCAGAATTTGATGACAGATTCCGCCGTTTCAATCGTCGTGGTAACTGGCGAGGTCGCGGTGGATTCGAGCGCGGCACGTATTACCGCCCTCGTTTCCATACTTACAATGGAGGCGGTCGAGGACGAGGGCGCGGCGGCGGTGTGGACTTTAGACGCGATGACGGACGACGGTTCCAGGGAGAGTGGAGGGATAACCGGTCCAGAGGTGGAAGGCCTTTCCGACCGAGGCGAGGTGGCGGCGGACGAGGCCGACCATTCAGGTAAATAATAAATATCCCATAATTTTCTGCATGTCAATTTCTTTTCGTGTTTATTTCATACTTTTTACGGATAGTAGACATAATTTTAAGTTTTTTTTTGCTTTATTTGTAATCTCTAAATGCAAAAATAATTCGAACTCCATGGAGAGAATACATTTGCCTAACTAAATAAAAATCAACTGCCTTCTCTTTCCAGCTCTATTCTGGAAACGAAACGGCATCAAATGTCAAATAGTATCATTATGAATATTTTTTTCTTCTTAATGGCCAGTTATTTTAAGTTCACCACGGACTATACAGGTCGTTCAATGACGTCACTGGTTTTAAATAAAAACTACGTTATTTTATTAAAAAATCTGTAATTCTTTCATTTTAAAATCTCTCACATAGAAAATATTGTTATCGAGACAATTATCTCCAAATTGTTTTCGATTTAGCCGTTAAAAAAAAACTTGATATACCTAATTTCTACAAATTGAGATCCGTTTTGTCGATGCGAATGCTTACTGATTTGTTTTGTTACAGGGGTGGTTTCCGTGATTTCCGTGAACGTAGAGGCGGGCGGTACTCTCGCTCGCGCAGTCCCGACAGGACCCGCCGCTCCAGATCATACAGTCCCGAGAGACGCGACAAGGATAGAGGAGATAGGTAACCTATGTTTTAGTTGACTATTGAACAATAATATGCATAAGACCATAAATCGCCAATAACTCACAGCCACGGCACAAGGTCCCTGACTACGGGCATGTTTGTTGTACCTAGTCACTAACACAATTTTGGAGATAGAAACCTTTGTAAACGTATACCTTATTTGTATAATAGTCTACCAAGTATTATTAAGAATGAGTCGAACAAGCGTATATTTTGTAGACTGTTAAAGAAATTCCTGTTAGACAGCATAACCTACGAACTAACCGGCCAGTTGTACATTCATTAAAGTTAATCCTCTATGAAATATTAACAAACATCATTTTACAGTTAAACCCATATAATTTCTAAACTAAGAGCATTTTGTTTAATAATTGAACTTAATTGTTAAATTAACCTGTTTTTAAACAAATCAAAGTCATTTAGTAACCAAAATGATTTGTTTAGAAAAATATTAGGGTTTCTTCACTCCGGGTAGGCAAAAATACAATGAACCTAATAATTTCCAGAAATTATATGAATTGTCAATGTAGCGTTATTTTTCAACGTTTTTTTAGCTCTGAAAAGATAAAATTTTACTTAGTCAAATACGGGTGCGCGCGCTTGACTGTATTCCCTTGCTCGGCTCCCCTAAAGTGTGAGGTGAGGTGGGGTATCTGAAGTCAGAGAGGGGCGCGAGTGGCCGTTCTGTATGTAGAACTATATACTATTACCTATTCTGTGGCCAACTGTCCAAGGTGTGGTCGAGGCCCGAGAATAAACAAACTAACGACGTTCAAATTTTTCAGCTATTCCCGCTACTCTGAACGCGGCAGCCACCGCAGCGAAGGTGAATACGAAGAAGAAAGATTTGTGGACAGAAAGGAATACGACGGAAAGTGGGCGGACGGCAACGAGCCCAACGAAGCGAGACCCCACACCGAAGAGCCTAAACCCGCCGTGGAGGAACCTCCTCCAAAAGAGTGAATCACTTTACACAAACGCGTGTCTTTGCCACCTACTGCACTAGTTTTAAGTTAGTATTACGTTAGGGTGCCGATTATGATTTTATGAGTCATTGCTACTCTTAACTAATCCTATATGTAACACAATTCATTTATCTAGATGTAAATATAGGCTAGTTTGACAGTAAGATGTTTTATTGTTTGAGGTTAAAGTTTTCCCATTAGAAGATTAGCGTATTCAATCTATTTGCCTAGATATTTAAGTTCATGGTTTTTCAGCTGGTCGAGGTCAAAGGGACTGGTTAAGAACACGCTACAATTTGAAGGCATTTAAACGTAGATAGTCATTCATTCCATACAATTGAAATTTAATATCGGCGTAACACTAAAGTCACTAATATTAGCGTTCCTGTATTTCGTTAGGTGGTTAATTAATAAACGAAGTAAAACTTATATTTATTTGTTTCTGTTTACCAAATACACTTTTTTAGTACTTCTGATACTAATTCATTGATATCTGGTTTATGGTACATATGCATTGCAAAATAGTAGCTTATTTATGCTGCAGTCCGTGAGTCGGCCAGGTTTTTTTACAGGAACAATTACTCTCGAGAAATACAGTTGTTATCATCGATTCGCTTTGGAAGTATTTAGAGTAGATAATACCCGGCAATTATTTTATTTATACTCCATTTCAAATAGCAAAGAAATTTTAAGGCTATTTTTTAATTACAGAATCAGATTTGAAACACTTCCTCTCACTTATCGCACCCACAATTATTATAATTACGCTATGATTAAGGGGTGATTCCCATGATACTGAACAACTTTCCCGAAGAAACCTATAAAAATTGTTTTACTATCCATACTAAATGCAATCCTGAGTCGAAAATCTTTTTTGCGTATTTTCCCTTAAGTATTTTCCTTTGGGAAAGTTGTTCAGTATCACGAGTACAATCATCCATTAAAGTAATTTACCAGCCTTTGAATTATAGGAGTTGCCCAGTAAGGATCGTGACTTACCTGTGGCCCAATGTACTATACCAGTAGTGTCATGGGGAACTGATATTCCCTTCAGCACTACCAGTTGTTTCAAAGGGAAATGTATCATCCTTATGATGACATAAGATACAACCAGACGATGCCAGTAGTGTCATGGGGCTGCTACTGGTCCCTTCGGCACTACTAGTTGAGCAATAGGGAGAAGTTTCGTCCCAATGACAACCAGGCACGTACCAGCAGTTCATGACACTACTGGTAAGTAGTGTCATGAACTGCTATTGAATATGAATCCTTCAGTACTTCCAGTTGTGCCAATGCAATATACAGAGTCCTTCTTAATATGCTGACACTTTTTAAGAGGATGATCAGACTATCAAACTGAAAAACTTTCTCTATGGGACCAACATCGAAATCGCAAAAAAAAATCTGCTGTCCCATACATTAGCCTCGAGTAGGTTTGCAGATTTGTATGGAGGAGCAGTAAGTTGGACCCTATATAGGGTCCTTTTTAATATGCTGACACTTTTTTAAGGGGATGATCAGACCGTCAAACTGAACATCTTTTCCTATGGCACCAACATCGAAACAGCAAAAAAAAAATCATCTGTCCAATACTAAAGTGCAAACCTACTCGAGCCAAATGTATGGGACAGCTGTTTTTTTTTTGCGATTTCGATGTTTGTCCCATAGAGAAAGTTTTTAGTTTGACGGTCTGATCGTCCCCTTAAAAAGTGTCAGAATATTAAAAGTACCCTGGGCTGCGTTCAGAACCTACGGGTGCGGTTGTTTGGTTGTTTTTCAATCGAAGGTACGGAACGAACAGTTGTTTTTCAACTCGCCAAAAGGTACGGAACGATCCCGGTTGTTTTATAACCTCAAATTTTGACATTGACAGTAATATGGGCTTCCAGGGCTTCCATCATTTCCAAATACAATAAAAACTCATCTTCCATGCTAAAGAATCAAAGAGTGAATAAAAATAAATTGAAAAAAACTAACTTTTATTCAAAATGAGCAAAAAGTCAAGTAACCACAGATAATCAAAACGTCAGTGTTTTTTAACCATCTAATTTGATGGTTAAAAGTTGCAACCCGTCAGAGGTACGGAACGGTTGAGTTGTGACAACCGAGTTGCAAAGGGCGTTTTTTCACCGAGGCTCTGAACGGCGTTAGTGCGAAAAGTTGCACCCAGAGTGCACTCTGGGCGTAGGCTCTGAACGCGCCCCTGTATATGCCTTAATTCAGGATAATGTAAGATGGTCTTTAAGTAAAACAAGAAAATCACCTTAATTCTTTATTGACTCATTTGTTCTAATAACTTGACAATGTATATTGATTTACATACGCTTCTTCTTTTTCTTGTTCTTATTTTTGCTGGTCTTATCAACATTCCAGTACCAGAATAGTTGTAATACCAGCGCGCCGTTGGCCAGAGTTGAAACGCAGTATGTCAATATGATGATAAAGTCACCGGTCTCTTGTATTGAGGTGAAGATCCTCGCGATACTGCCTCCGAAGAGTAACAGGCATGTTATAGCAGACAGTTGCCCTGTGCTGCCATTCTTGTAATTTGTGATTACTTGAATTGACTGGAAATTAAATATTTGTTGTTAATCTTTGGTTTTCTGGGCTAATTATTTTATTTTATTTTATTTTATTGTTTTTGGAAGACCAACAGCACAATGCAATACATTAAACAGTATTATATAAGTAACAGAAGGCCAATTAAAGGTCCTCGCTAATATACATCAAACTAAAAAGAAAGAATTATCCAGTACAGCACCATACATGCGTATCGGTTATTATAACATAGATAGTTAATAGATTGAAATAATACAAACTACAAGAACTTCCAGTACATACATACTTAGCTCGAATAGAGATAATTGTTTGGGTACATTAATAGTACCTACAGATAGCTAAGCTGATTACAATTAGATCACTATGAAAACAAAAACACATGATATAGGTATATAAAACAAAAAGAAAATAAAGATTAGGTATACCTAATACCTATTTTAAAACTGTTTAGTTCTATCCTGCTGTGAAAAAACTTTGCGCTAGTTGACGCCTCGCTGACATAATGCTAGTGTTGAATAGGTCTAAATCATATTCCTCACTCAGATTATTGAAACTATTGCTCGCACGCCAGATAAACGTATTCATCCTGTAATTAGTGGATGCGGAAGGAAGGTAGATAAGAGCGATGGACCTCAATACCTTCGAGGGCACTCTGTAGAACAGTTGGGAAAGAAGACTGGGACAATCAATAGCGCCTGATGCAATTTTCAAGAGAAATACCAGGTCTGCTATTACACGACGAATTAATACAGTAGATTGCAAAGTACCTATAAAATTATTCTAGATAACAGTAATTCTGTTTACGTTATGATAAGAAATATGAAATTAGTCTTATAAAGATAAATAAGTAAGAATATTATATTACTTCATTCGTAGCTTAATCATCCAGGAGTGCGATTTTTGAAACTCGTACTTTGAACTCAGCAGTTGAAAATGTCAATATTACTATGGAGATATGCATCTTTCTACTGCTAATTTGACTTTCAAAAATCATACTTCTGGAGTGCGATTTTTAAAAGTCAAATCAGCAGTAGGAAGATGCATATCTCCATAGTAATTTTAACATTTTCAACTGCTGAGTTCAACGATTAAGTGCAAAAATTGCACTCCTGGGCCCCTAGACAAAGTACTTTCGATTAGCGTTAACGACAGTAGAATGCATTAAAAACGTATGGACTTGATGTATGATGACGAAAACAAACGTCAAAATGTTTCGATCGCTAATGTCAAATCCATACATTTTGTCTGTTTCTACTAGCGTCAACGCCAATAGAATGTCACTTTGTCTAGGGGGGCTGCATAACATTTTGTCTAATATTTATTTGATGATAAACATGATGCATACCAACTATGCTGCCTATTGTGTGTTAGATACCCTTCTCTGAAAACTTGCTTTAATACCAGAAATAAGACTAAATTTTGAATTACATGAACTCTGAAATTAAATTCTTAGAAGTAAATCTTTTTTCAAATTGAAAAGTTCTTTTGAAATGCCCAATCTCTTAACCCTATCATATTAACATTGGTTCGCCCTATTTTCTGAATTAGAATTGAATTAAAGTTAATATACAAACCTTTGCGGCAAGTATTATAGGCACATTAACAGCCTGCATAGTCCACAAGACCTCCGTAGGTACTTGCCCACTGATGAGTGCGGCCACAGTGCCTGCGTATACTGCTAGAAATGCGGCCGCTTTCCCCGCTGCACCACTGTAGTGCAACACTAGTGCTGCTATTATTGCCGTTTGAATGGCAAGGAATGTTCCTTCTCCCCAGGCACTGGAAGTGGATAAAGTATAATAAATGATAAATTAATAGGCACAAGCACTTTATGAGGCAAGACTTAACTTGTTTTAAATGTACGATCTTGCCAGCAAAACCAATAGCAAAATTATTTTCACTTGATTGGTATTGATAAGTTTGCAGTCCTGCATTATTTTAGTTATACAGGTTGTAAGGAAAACTATCATTAACCTTTAAACCACATAATCTACCCACCAAACTGAACAACTTTTACTGTGGGAGCAAACCTGACAGAACAAAAAAAATATCAGCTGTCCCATACGTTTGAATCAAGTAGGTATAGCAGTTTAGTATGGGACAGCTGATATTGTTCTGACAGGTTTGCTCCCAAAGTCAAAGTTGTTCAGTTTGATGGGTAGAATATGTGGTTTAAAGGTTAATGATACTTTTTCTTACACCCTGTATAAAACTGGGAAAGTTAGGATAATAGGGTCATGGCTTTTGACGACCTATGAGGTACAGCAACAAATGGGCCGCAGTGCGCACGACTCGCATAGTGAGTCAGCATTGTATCGCATTCCATTGCTGTTTTGAGCTTAGCAGCGGAAGTGTTAAGGGCCTATGTCGAAAAATAAGTGAAGCGAAATGGGCGTGTGATAGCTTATATTACTGCCAGATGCGAGAGAAAGAGACAGGGCGGCGCGCGTGCCTGAAATGACGCAAGCATAAAACAAACTTTATTTAATTGTATTTGTACTATTTATGTAAGTTCAATTCTGCTCTAATCAAAATTTATAAAAAATCAATCTCTTTTTTTTAAATCAAGCCTCTTGTTTCTAATATTTACCGTTTAGCACTTCCAAGCGTTTATCGATAAAGACGGAGGCTACTTTGGCTTGTTTTTCTATCGAGAAAATGTGTCTTAATCGTGTTTTGGCTCTAATGAAAACTTCAATTATATGTTCAATTTACACATATCCTCAAATCATACTCTTACTGTTATTACTTCATGAGATATGATGCTTTGATGAATCCATTTCTTTTCACATAGCCTCTTAACCTGGCCTTGCTGGGAAAAAAATATTGCTGCTCCCTTAGACGGGAGGGGCGCCGATAAGTTTTTGCCAATGCTCGGAAAAATCATAACTCCGGGGCGCTTTGTAAATTATGCATGTTATAAGGATAAGGTTTACATAAACTGTAGCGATCACATTCATTGCTTTGCAGAAACAGCCAGGGATGTGCTGATAGTAAAATTAGATGCTTATTGAGTGTGCGTAGTACATTGAAAAAAGAGGTGATACATTGAGATTTTGTGTCTGTTTGGCAGTACAGTTAAACCCTAATAATTTCTAAACTAAAAGCATTTTGTTTACTAAATAACTTTTAATTGTTTAATTAGCTTGTATTTAAACAAATCAAAGTCATTAAGTAAACAAAATGCTTTAGCATAGCATATGCTCACGACTATATTCCCGAGGGGGTAGTCAGAGATATTCTGAAACCTCAGAACGTTCACGTTTCACCAGTAGTACCGAAACTTTGTCCAGTGTGATGGGGGGTGAGCCCGTCGCCACTTTTAACGGACAGTGGGTACAATACATGCCTCGAAATTGAAGCATGCTGGTTTCCTCACGATGTTTTCCTTCACCGAAAAGCCAGTGGTGTTACAAATCGTACATAAATGCTACAAAATGCTTGTAGTTTAGAAATTATTAAGGTTCACTGCCTTTTTGCCAACCCGCAGTGCCAAAACCCTAATAATTTCTAAATTAAAGCATTTTGTTTACTAAATGACTTTGATTTGTTTAAATACAGGCTAATTAAAAAATTCAAAGTCATTTAGTAAACAAAATGCCTTTATTAGGGTTTAACTGTATTTGTGTCTACCCTGAGTGCACGCCACTGCTGTTTGGTTGTTTCGATATGGAATGCTCAACTCTCTATTTACCTGAATGGAAAGTTCATAACATAGCTGTAAGCAAAGTTGGCAGTGATTGCAAATAATTCCAAATAGACGCCATAGATGTTGATGCCCTCTGCACTTTTACTGCCGGATATCTTGAGGATCTGCGGCACTTTTACCAATATTGAACCGGCTATTATGCCGATGCCAAGGCCTTTGCTCAATGTTGATTTGAAACATGGTTCTGAAAGAAGATTTTAGATATAGTACCAGATCCCACTGTAAAATTTTGCACCTACTAGCTGATGCCCGCGACTCCGTCTGCGTAGACCTTAAAAAAGTATCCTATGTGTTAATCCAGATCATATTCTATCTGTGTGCTAAATTTCATTAAAATCCATTCAGTAGTTTTTACGTGAAAGAGTAACAAACATCCATCCATACTTTCACGTTTATAATATTAGTAGGATTTATTTGTCTAACTAAATCTTATTCAAATGAATGTTTACACATGGGGTCATATAATGCCACCGGGTTGCCTAGTAAAATCTTGCCGCAAGTACCTTCACCATAATGATTCGGTCATTATATCGGTCACCTTCCGATAGCACTTCATTTACTTCCCTATCAGATAGATGCAACTTTCGACAAGATTTTGCTAGGCAACCCGGCGACATTTTATGACCCTATGTGTAAACTTTCATTTGAATCACATTTCGTTACAAACAAATAGTAGCATAATTTTACGATGGGATCTTAGTCTAACAGGCAGCTATAGAATTTTTAACCTATTTTATCTGGAACTGTAATGATGTTGTGCTGGAGGTACGTGAAAGAAAAGAAACACTGATATATTATACTTCATACAAGTAATAAGCATTAAGTAACAATAGAAATAAATTACCATCGAGAAAGTTATAATTGACAAAGTATTCGTTGTAACATTTCTCAGAGAGAACAGACAACATGAGGCCTTTAATAAATTCGGCCATTATGCACAAAAAAACACTTTTAAATAATAATGCAAGCACTAGCACACTTCAATTCATTAGGTTTTATTGAAAAATTATCGATCGCCGCAAAGTTTACAACGTACGAGCAACGCTGGCTGACGTTGACATTTGGTTGGCGTTGGACTTTGGCAAGTTCAATGACCTTGACAAACGTTCGAAAACAGAAACTCTATTTCGTTCAGAAACGGGGCATACCTTCATGTTTTAGCCATGAGCCTTAGCCATTGATTTAGAATGTAAACGATACCAATCCTACTTACAAAATTGGATTTGTTACTTTCTGTCAGAACAAAAATTTAATAAAAACTTTTTTTTAATGTTCGTCGTTGGATTAGAAAGGGACACACCAACAACGACTCAGATAATTTCCCGTTAATTTATCAGAGAACAAGACGATTAAAACGTACGAAAGAAGGTTGAACATTACCGACAGCCAAGGAGTATTTTCATGTTTCACCGCTTGTGAGGCAGTTTGTACTCCAGCACTCTAGCATGATTTCTCTACTTGTGCGCGACTCGGCTTTTTCCCATACTACATCCAAGTCGCGGCAAGCGCGGCTTTCGCTCTCCGAAAAGCGCGGGAAGAGAAATCATATTCATAGTAGAGTGCTGGTATATACAATACCTATTTCCAGCTTCCTGAGACGATTTTTAAGTCATAGTTCGTACTCCCGTATGTCAAAATCCATACATTTTCGCCCTGCTTAGCTCGAGCTTAGACTAATGTAACTAAGGTGTTGAATGAATTTAATAATTTTTGTTACTTACAGAGTTTTCACTTCCGTAATTAAGTGTAGGTCAATTGCTAACAGTGCGATAAAATATAAGCCGCGCTCTTGGCGAAAAGCTGAAGTAAGCAAAACGCGCTAGTAGGCAAAATCAAGTTGTCGAATAGCGCCAGATAGCGAAATTACAACTATTTATTATTAAGTTATTTTAATTCAACAGACGATAGTCATCGGCACGGATATATTCACCCCATCTTGTTCAACGCCTATTGCTTTCAAAATTTCAATTTATTAGCAACTCTTTTATATGTGGAGGGTCCTAACTCGGTCCACTCCCGAGGCTCTCACGGACTATCTGTGGTCCGCGGATCACCGGTTGGGAACCATTGGTCTAACACAAACTCGAAAAATGTTCACTTTCGTTCGACCCTTTTTTCGACAACTTGTATAGATGTTGTGTGTTGCTTATTACTTTACGTATGGAAGAGGGTTTCCAGACGATCATGTTGCAAAAACAACATTTAAAATATTCTTACTATGAAAAAAATTATGAGTTTTAAGCCTCTCCGTTTCACAAAAAGCCATTAGACGCTGAAAATTTTAATTTTCCTCCAGTTTAGATCGTAGAAAGAGATTTAATCTACGTCGGACATATATTCGCCAGGGTCGGACTGGTCATTATTACGAAGCTGGGAATGGTATTGTTATATCCATGAGTCATAATGTACATTCAGGATGGCGTTTGCCACCCTGGCCCCAGCCTGCGCGGGCCGCATGTAAGCAAAATCCACTACGGGAGCTTTTGACGCGCACACTGATTAGTCACTAAACTCCAGTAGTGACTTTGTCAGCAAAATCTACTATCGGAGATTTCCCCTAGTGGGTTTTGTCAACAAAATCTACTATGGGAGTTTTGAAGACGGGCTCCGAGTGGTCAATAAACTCCCGTAGTGGACTTTTTCGGCGAAATCTACTATCGGAGTTTTTCTGTAGTGGGTTTTGTCAACAAAATCTACTATGGGAGTTTTGAAGACGGGCTCTGATTGGTCAATAAACTCCTATAGTGGATTTTGTCTGCAAAATCTACTATCGGAGTTTGAGACAATCAATGAGTACGCTCGATTGTGCCCCACCGAACTTAAATCCAATCGAGAAAACTCTAGAGGTCGCTTCGCTCGCTCCAAGTATCAGATGTTATTGCAGCGTACTAATCAAATTCCAGTTAAAATTATCGAGCTCGCTCCAAAAAGTTTGTTGCTGTATTTATTTTGCGGTTTTTGCGTGATGCTCGAACAGACTAACAATTATGTAACAGCTAAAAAATAATTTGGTTTTGGATGTACACACGGTGACAGATCAAGCTACGCAAAACCAATATAAGGTGGCCGCGCGTAGGGTGAATATCGTAAAACGTCGCGCGGCCAGTTTATTTTGGTTTTGCGTAGCTTGATGTGTCGCCGTGTGTAAACCACCGATACCAACGAAATCAACGAACTCTAGAAATTATTCAAGAATATTTTAACTCTTATTTTGAGGCATGGATTGATTTGTACCCAACACCCAATGTCCACCTATTTTAAGTGGCGGCGGGCTCACTACCTGTCACTCCGTCACACTGGGCAGAGTTTCAGCATGACGATATTCGTGAGCATCTGAGAAGTACGCGCGGCGTTTTACGTTACACGAACAACGCGCGGTCAGCTTATTTTGGTTTTGTATAGCTTGATGTGTAGCCGTGTGTACATCCGAAATCAATTTAACTAAATATAAAAAAATAAAGAGTCATATCAGATATCAATAAATAAAATACGGTTTATTGTAAAAGAAAGTTTACTTTTAATTTGATGAAATGGAAATGTTTCGACTTACGTGAGAGCACAAGAAAAGTTGAGAAAAACATCGAAAATGTTGGTTTTTAGACGATTCTGGAAATCTTAAATATGTTTGATAGGTACAGTCGCCATCAGATATATCATACCAAACAAGGTCAATCAAATATTTCTAAGCAGTTCTTATTTTCAATAATTTCTTTACACATAACCAATCGTCTTGTACTACCCTCAATAAAGTGTATGATTTTATATGATAAAATTACTCTCATGTGACCGCAATTCGAATATATAACAGACTCCCAATTGACATTAAATGTTTGACTGATTATGATAGGTTTAAAAATGTACTAAAATTTTGGCTAATCAAAAATGTGCCTACCTACTTAAAATTTGTTTTGTATATTGTGTTTGTTGAATTCAACTGTCTTATAAATAATATTGTATGACTGTAAAACCGTGGACTAATTTTTTATGATAAGACCTATAAATGTATACATCAGTTTGTGACAAATGATTCCTACAACATCAAATGTATCTACGCAGTCAAGGTGATCATAAACATCTAAGCAGTTTAGGAAAAAAGACCTAACTCCGTTGTTATACATTTCAATTTTAAATAACATTGTAAAGAAATTCTTGAAAATTAGCTCTTAATATATTTATAAACAATACACGTTTAGATATAATTGGTAACATTAACTGTAAAGAATTTATTGAAAATTAGCACTGCTCAGAAATAGTTGAACACCTTGTATGCTACGATATACTGAAGGCGACTGTATATATTATTCTCTTAAATACTTGAATCGTTTCAGGATCACACTGAATACTCAGAAAAGACATAAAACTTTAAATTACTAGGTATTAACTTAAGTGTTTTAATGATAAGTTAATGAAACAAAGATTCGTTGATGTAGGAGAGTTGTTTTTTAACTCGTCATTGACGTAGAAGCGAATTGCTGTATGTCTGTTCAACTTGATGTAAATTTAACTCATTGTTAATCCTCCTCATTGTTCCATAGATGGGTTGACAAATCTTGCAGTCTTAATTAAATGAACGTAGAATGTTATATAAAATCTAGTCCATAATTTAATTTAACAAATATATACACAAAACACTTTATTGCTCCATGCTCAAGAAGCTATGAACACACGGCGACACATCAAGCTAAGCGAAACCAAAATTAGCTGGCCGCGCGTAGGTAGAGTAATTTATAACGTCGTGCGACCAGCTTATGTTTGTTTTGCGTAGCTTGATGTGTCGCCGTGTGTATTATCGAACCATTTCAGGTCCTTTGGTTTCTTTTTTTGCTTTCCTTCATAATTATTTTGTTACTATGCACAAATTTAGCACTTAGGTCAAATCAATGCTAACATTTTGAGATACCACCACGCGATAAAAAACAAATTATTATATTTTACATATCAAGTAGCAAACGCAGCTATATAGTTACGTACAATTTGTCAAGTGCGTTGTCTGTTAGTCAGTCAGTCACGGAACTCTTTTATAAGTATAGATTATGTAAGTGTATTTTATAAATGTTGCATAAACTTTATATTGAAAGACAAACCAAACTGAAAATACCGTATTAAAATACTAATCAATACAAATTTATGCGGAATTCCATCAATATGTATAAAGCACAATCTAAGACAGTAAAACAAAAAATTTGAGTGAAACCAATCATCTAATATGCGGAAACGCACGAAACCGGTCCATAATTCCTTTATATCAATGATATACTGAGCGAGTTTATATATTCTTTTCTATATTCTTGTTTAAGTAAATAAATCGTTGATCTATACAGGGTGTAAGGAAAAGTATAATTAACCTTTAAACCACTAACTCTACCCATCAAACTGAACAACTTTCACTATGGGAAACGCAAACCTGTCAGAGCAAGAAAAATCAACCGTTCCTTACAGAACTGCAATATCTACAAGACTTAAATGTATGAGACAGCTGTTTTTTTTTGTTCTGACAGGTTTGCTCCCATAGTAAAAGTTGTTCAGTTTGATGGGTAGAGTATGTGGTTTAAAGGTTAATGATACTTTTCCTTACACCCTGTATGCAGGGTTCAACTTAATATGCTGACGGTTTTTTAATACATTTTTAAATGATCAGACCATGAAACTGAACAACTTTCTCTGAGGCACCAACATCGAAATTGCAAAAAAAAATTGTGTCCCATACATCAAGTAGAGTAGGATTGCAGTTTTGTATGAAATCGCTGATTTCATTTTCGCGATTTCGGTGTTCGTCCTATAGAGAAAGTTGTTCAGTTTGATGTTCTGAGCATCCTCTTAAACACCGTCAGCATATTAAGGATCCTTTTATTATACATGTAATGTATCCTTTCAGATGGCTGACATGTCACGACGTCGGCTAGCATTTAGAAATAAGTGCGTTACCGCATAAATTGATTTGGAATTACCCTTTACTAAACATAAGAGAATATTTTCTCACCATGTTTATTTTACAATTCGTAAAAAAAATAGCGTAACATGCCTTGGGTAACTATGGCGTTAGTGCAATTAAAACAATATCGCTGTTGGCGTAGCATACCACCTCAAAGAAAACGATAAAAATCGAGATGTGCCTCCACTTTGCCAGGTTAGGCGCGGTATCTACAGAAGAGACGTGTGGCGGTAGCGGATAGCCACAGGAACACAATTATAAACCTTATAGTACGTGCATAGTGTCGATTGGAGAATTACGCCCGTGCCTCCAGGCGACGACGTCACCTGGAGGCGCGGGCGCGATTCTCCTTTACGACTAAAACGACGCTATGCTACGTACTATAAGGTTTATATTGTGTTATTTAGATTATCCGCCACCGCCACACGTCTCTTTTATAAACCGTGGCTTACGTGTCCAAAAAGGAGCGCGTGTGAAGATTTTTTCCGTTTTTTACTATTGTTGGTGGCATGCTAGCCGTAAAGGAAAAAAGAAAAAATATCGTGGGTTTTGAACCTTGCTTTTAGTTTGTTATTATATTGGAAATTGAAAAGTAAACTATAATTTTTGATACAGACGCTATCTATCCGAAATGAAATTGAACAAACATTTCAGGAAATTAAATCTCATAAAATGAAAGATCACCATTCTTAGAACATTAACCATCAATAAACTAAGTAAATTAAGTGTTATCTGATTAAACTGTAATTTATCAATGACGAGGCTAATGCGTGACCTTATCCTTTATAGACTTATAAAGGATACACAATTATCACATTACTAGGTTTCCTCTTAAATATGGTAATTTTATAAAATCTCATTAGCTATATCATTATCGGCGAGGCTAATTATTATCTATAGAAATGGACGTATGAATTTAATTTTGAAAAAGAGGAAAAATTCTATTGTGTTCTAGCAATCCAACTCAAGAGTTAAATATAAATTATCCAGAAATTAATTAACATTACCCTAAAACTACTATAAAATGACAATCTTAATTACAAAGTTTTGAATGAATGATTCACAATACATGTTAAGTTCACTCACTCACTCATGAGAGCGGTTTCAAAGAAAACGAGAGCTTGGGTCTTGAATTATTTTTTCCTAAGATTTTTTTTTGCTCTTCCTTAACTCTCTTTTCTTGTTCTTTTTTCAGTTTCTGTCTCTCTTCGTCCATTTTTCTTTGTTCTTCTATCATCGCCAACCTTTCCTCAGCCTGAAAAATATTAAAAGCGGTGTTTATAATCAAGAATAATAATAATAATCTGCATTATTTTATAAATATAAGAATTACTATGGACAAAAAACTATAATGCTTTTTATTATTGTCAGAACACTTCTATTGGAATTTAGCCTTTTATGAGAAGGGTTCCGAGTTTGAAGCTCTTATATTATGTTATATAAATATTAGCATTTTATTTTTTAAATTTTACTAACCAACTTGCGCTGAGCCTCCTCAATTTTTTTATTATTTTCAGCCATGATTTCCTCCAGCTCTTTCCTTTTACGAGCTTCTTCCTCCTGTATGACAGAAAAAACATGTTAATACAGTTCGTCAAAAACATTCCAAGACATAATAAAACAACTGAGACAAAATATGTTCATTGTGAACACTTGCTTCTCATTCTTTTATCCAAAATGTTCAGTTCTAAAATGAAAATGTATGGTTTGCTGAAAATATTGAAATAAATAAAAAACATCATGTAGAGAACACTCCTCTGTGTTAGCAACCAATCTATTTAATGTAGACAAGTGTATAATAAAACCACTGATATTATCCATTTGTGAAATACATGAATACTAATTCATGTGTATATCCAGTTTCATACAACAGCAGGTTACTATAAAATGCCCGAGTTGAAACATAAAAATGTTGTTATACAAAAAATATATTCAAAAAATACCTTCAGCGTTCACGACTGGATCCTCAAGCAGCATCTCCATAAAATTCTTACGGCTTCTGGCTCTTGATCAGTCTTCCGACCTGACTTATAGACTACGTGACTGCCAAGGACAGTCAAGCGAACAAATTTAAAATGCTAGCTGGTCGCCAACAGGGCGGTCTTACAGTAAGGCGGACTATGCCAAACACTGCGTCGGAGGTGCAAGTGACATGCATTATAGTTATGTAATGGAGTTAAACAACAAACTGTCAGCCTGAATGAGTGACAATCAAAAAGAATTTAATGAAAATTCTTGTAAGCACTCGAACTACACCCGACTGCACCTTTAACAGATATGATCGAAATAATACTTTCATTAGTTTCTCTTGTATATTATTTATGTAGTAAACAGAAATATACACAAAGTGTGTTTAATAGCTGCAAGTACAATGCATATTTTTCGCAGGGTAGGTCTTGTCATGTGTAAGAGCAATATAACAGAGTATTGCCGTTACACATGACTGGTGGATAGAGAGAGCAGTTACCTGCCGGGCGAGCTCCTCCCGTCGTTGTTGCTCACGCTGTCTCTCCAACTCTTCCATCATCTCTTTCTCCATCTTCCGTTTGGCTTCCTCAACACGCTTTGCTACTTCTTGTTCAATTTCATCTTTTCGTTTTTCTAATTCTTCTTCCACTCTTTTCTTTACCAGAAGTTCAATCCTCTTTGCCGCTTCTTCTTCTACAACCTACAAGTTATATTACAGGGTTAAAAAAAGGAGCACAAAACTTTTGTATTTACAAATTAACGAATACCCGCGACTTCTTCCGCACAAATTATATACCAGATTTTATATCAAATCATACGCTTTCAAAATAAAGTTATCAAAATCGGTTAAGTAGTTTTTGCATGAGGCCCGAACAAACAAACAGACAGACAGACAGACACAAAAGTTTGTGATTGGTAAGAATTTTATAATAGCACCACAGAATAAATACTAGTACTATCCGTACAGCAATCACTTCGAAAACAGATTTAAATAAATAGCGACTCTCTCTGCACGGCAATAAGGTGCAAAGTTATTCACCCCCGTCCTATCACTTCCAGAAATGAAAAGAGTCATTAGACATGAAAGCTTTTTTTGATAGTCTCCCTCTTTCATTCTTTTACGTGCTGGCAGCATGACATCACTAGGGTTTTCAAGTTCACGCATTGACTACTGATAAAATGGCGGCAAGTATAATGAGATTTGAATACCAATAAGTTTACACGGTATACGTAACCTATTGCAATTCTCCCCTCGATAGGGATCAGCCGTCAAGCGTACCTGTGCTGTGGAGTGAGACAGGCCTGATAGCACAGAGTACTATATAATAGTTTAGATGGAGATTTTTTGTGTCTAGGTAGCACTGGATTTCTGTCAGTTTTGGGAGTATCATAATCTCGAGGATTGTTTAATGTACAAAATACACAAAAAAACACATTTGAGCTATTACAAAATGGTGGAGCCTTGTGCAAGCCAGGACGCACCCGATACATGACCACTAGCAGACTTGTATGATTCAAACACAAAACGTATTCTCCAGAAAATTTTTGATATAAATACAGATTAAAAAGTAAGTCCAACAGACAAAGAATCAGAATATCGGTTCAGTTTCAGAATATCTGTGACTCCCCCTCGGGTTATATAGTCGTGAGCATATGCTATGCTATGCTCTGCTACAAAATCCACCAGAGTGAGTTGAAGCAAAAAAGCCTCTGCCTGTGGTAAGAGTATTATAAACTGGCCAACATGTCTCAGACCTAAAATTAAAATCAACTGTACAATGACTTGCAAGCATACAAAATAATGGCCAGGACTAGTACAAAATTCTCGAAAAAAAGTGTCCGACACTAACCTACACAAACCTAAGTATGAGTATAGTAATATAAACATTGAAAATACATAATTTTTTTTTCATTTTGCTTGCATAGTTTTTACTCCATCGCGTGATTACGTGCACGTAGTCGGCTGGTCAAACGAAGACTGTCACATAATTGGTTAAATATACAGAGTGTAAGGAAAATTATCATTAATCTTTAAACCACATACTCTACCCATCAAACTGAACAACTTTTAGTATGGGAGCAAACCTGTCAGAACATAAATAATATCAGCTGTCCCATACTAAACTGCAATTGGCTATGTGCGAAGTGGTGATGGGAACTGACAAATCGATCGCAGCGCCCGGGGTGACAGAAATGTGTACTGTTGTTGGTCAAGCTGTGTAAAATATGCTTGAATCTATGCATATCCACACACTAACTCGACACGAAATCTCCAAAACTGTAAAGATTACAAACTTAAAAATTTGGCATGGAAGTTTCTATAGGGGTCTCACTAAAAAGGTTTTTTTAATGTTATCTCCAAAGGTGTGAAAACTGGTATAAAAGTTTGTACGGAAATTGCCACTGCAAATATCGTGGATTCTAGCAAATAGGTATTTTAACATTTTTAATATCAATAATGTTGCTAATTTCTTTAGTTTCTACATTATTTTATTATAAAAATTACAAACTTTTAACTAACATGTTACTTGAAATAATTCACGGCGCTAGTGTAGTGCACATAGCCAATACCTACTTGATTCAAACGTATGGGACATCTGATATTTCTTTTGTTCTGACATGTTTGCCCCCATTGTAAAAGTTGTTTAGTTTGATGGGTAGAGTATGTAGTTTAAAGGTTGAAGATACTTTTCCTTACACCCTTTTACTGCTCTTTTCGTTCAGACACTTTTAAGCGTGGACAGGACGTCTAGTAGTTGGTAAGTCAATACTTACAAGGATTGATTTCTAATACCTACCTAAAAGACAGTTTAAGAACCTGCAAGCAACTGGGAATAGCTTAAAATAACCTCATAAGACCGGGCCGTAATTATGAGGAAGAGAATTAAGACCAATGGTACTCTGAAAAGAACACTTTTCTTGTCATTAACCGGAACCCTTCAAGTATGGATTTTACTTTTGAAGGAACCTTCGGCATTAATTCTAAATGTCTCAGCCTTTAAGGTTAAAATATTTGGTCCTTTTAATGGAACCAGCGGCTTACGAGGTTATACAAGACAGATTGCTATGATTGAAAAATCCAGTATTGGACAGGACTTGAACCCATCACCTGGCAATACGGAGCTTGCTTTCGTACCTTCCTCTTTTTATCTTCAAGGGTTGCGAGTCCCATCTGAAAGATTCAGTTTGCGGGTAGAAATCCCATCCGATAAGGATTGTAATTTGATTTAAAAACTGCACAACATAACCAATCCAACCATATTTGGAAATTGCTAAGACCTATTTGCAGCAATATTTGCTGTTTATACCTTTTGTTCAGCTTCCCTTAGACGTCTTTGTCTTTCCATTTCAGCTAGTCGATCTACTTCGTCCATTTTGCTGCGAACTTTGGATTTTTTGCTATGAATCTTCCTGCCATCGTAAGAGGCGTCACTACTACTTGAGGACGAAACCGAATGTGACCTTTTTCTGAAAGTTTAACATAAGTTAGCGTGTTTTCTACTGCAACAAAACTCAAAATTGTTCTTTATAATATTGTTATTAGTTTACCTGGACTTGGAACTGCGTTCCCTAGACTTTTCGGCATGTTTTGAGCTTCTACTGCGTGATGAAGAGCGATCCTTTGATCGGCTCTTCTTTCTCGAATGTTTACTACTTTTATGATGACGCCTAGGCGATTTACTGCGTGATCTAGATCGGCCCATATTCTTTTCTATATTTATCACTTGAACACTTTATAAACAGCCTTTTTTACAACTGAATTAAAGGATTTTCCATAAAAGCACGCATGACATGTTGACAGAAACACCACGACCGACCATTTTTTTTTTCGTTTGGATACGCACATACAACTTACAACACATTCGTATATTTCGTGTATTTGTGCCAGTTCAGTTTGTCGTGTTATGCATTTACTATGTGCATGTGTATCCGATTTCAATTTTTTTACATAACGTTGGTAGAACTGCAATGGCTCCGAACTGTGAATAACTTCACATTATGTAGAAAAAGAAAATGGAACCACATGCTTTTCCGTTTCCTCTAGCGGGAAATTCAGATCCCATCAAAGTAGCCAAGACTCTCAACCCTTTTAGTACTCTAAGCCCCACTTGCGTCAACCTGGGTTAGTGTGAGAAAGAGAATCACTATCGGGTCACCAGATCTCCATGGTGTCAGGGTAAAAAAGAAAATTATGTATGTCAATGTTACGGTGCAAAATACAAACGTTGTTGAGATCTAATCTTTGTTCATTTAATATTATTTCGTAGGTAGATCAGCCTCTCAGTGCTTATTTAGCATATCTTACAGTCAACAATTAACTCCGGTTAAAATAGCTCTCTCAATTGTTTCCTGTACAAAAAATCATGGCTTACCAATTTAACCTGGAGTTTATTGCGAGCCCTGGTTGGCCCGTCAAACTAAACAACTTTCTCTATGGGACCAACATTGAAATCGCGAAAAAAAATCAGCTGTCCCATACAAAACTGAAAGTTTACTCGAGCCAAATGTATGGGACAGCAGATTTTTTTTCGCGATATCCTTGTTGGTCCCATAGTGAAAGTTGTTCAGTTTGATGGGCTGGTAAAAAGTGTTAGCATATTAAGAAGGACCCTGTATACGTAACATCTAAACATTTTTGAACGAAACATGTTTCATTTTTAATGTAGGTAGGTATGTATGTAGATAGGTAGGTATAGGTGTGTATGTATGTAGGTATGTATGTATATACGCTCACACACACACACACACACCATGGCCTGTATAACTAACTCCAGTCGGTTTAGGAGTTACAGCAGATATCTAACAATCCCTAATAACAGGCAAAAATGGTATGTTTCCAATTTCATTTTATTCCTTTTTTAAATTAAAAACTTGTTTTACAATCAACGTTGCTTATTTTTTTATATATTCCTTTGCTCTTAGAAATGATCGGATTTTACTAGATGCTTCCATAAGGCTATCTTGAGCTTTGCCAAGTGTTTCTGTGAAACTCGCAACATTTGCTTTCAAGAGTTTTGTAGCGCTGAATTTCTGATTCTGATTCCTGTGATTATCACATTTATTTTCTGAGCAGCTGCCAGCTGACAGTTTCATTTGAAGCAAATTTACAAGCTGTTTGTGTTATCGAGACAGTATCACATAAACTAGCTTTACGCTGTAAACCATCATCTAATTTGCTGAAAAATTGACGTTTAACATTTATTGCTTCAGAAGATGCAAACCGATTTAATGATCGTTTAAACAGGGATTTAATGTCTGTTGCACTCTTTGAACTGAAACAAGAATCAGATTTTGATGTTTTTTTTGTTGGTAATAAGGCATTTTCCTTTTTTGCAGATTTTAGGCTGTGTTCGGAGGTGATTCTATCCAATAAATAATCTAATTGTTCATTAATGACCATGGCAGCATCCTGTAGATCTTGTTCAGATTCGGTTATGTGAGTGCAAGTTTCTTGTTCTTTCTTTAAGTTGGAATCATCGTCTCCCTCCGGTTGAATCATAAGATCGGTATCATATATCAGCTTCAATTTGGTCAAGGTCGCTTTAATATCCTTCTCTTTTTCAATTGGCAGATGGTCAAACGACTTTTGTAATGGTACTGGTCCTCTGTAGAAATATTCCGGAGGTAAAGTGTAACCTCTCACTGATAAATCAAGTGCAATTCCATATCGGGGTCCTGACATCGGTTGGCGATAAACACATTCGAATTTACCAGTCGAGGATTTTGGATTTTTAACGTAATCGACGACGACTGCGACAAGAAAATACTATGAATTGAAGAAAATAAAACGAACGTTTTAGAAGTAGTATAATATCTATGGAGAAGCTCACCTTTAATAATATCAGACAGAACTTCAGGACAAATTTTAGCAGTAACTGGAGTTGTGTGAGAGAGAGCTGGATTAGAATTGATTTCAATCAACCAAGTTTTATAATGTTTGTCCAAAATAAAATCGCAACCGTATAATTCAAAACGATTTTTGCAATGTAACAAAGAGTCCTGGCAGCTTAGCATTATACCGATTATAGACTTTTTCATTCCAGGATAAATAACTTTATCCCACACTTTGTCTCTTTCAATTCTAATCAAATAAGATTTGTATGTGTCCAAGTCCCACATATTGGTCAGTGGAAGATCAGGATGTCTCCCGGTACAATTCTTGTATTTGCTTTGAACAGCGTTGTTGGTCAAATGTATCGCTTCGTGGTAATTTTCGAGACTGTATTTTTGGGAACTGAACTTCAAATAACAGTCTCTGTACATCCATATTACCAAGGGGTAGGTATTGGTGATCAGGTAATATTGTCTAATGTCGAATTTTGTATCGTGTATCAGTAATGGTTCTTCTGCAGAACAAATGCAAGGAAATAGGTATATATACTTAAGTACTTATCAGAATTAAGTTTGTAAAAGTAATAAAAAATAAAACGATTTTCAGAAAGGCTTAGGCGCATTTGGTCCACTTGGTACAATGTCTCTTTCGCAAAATGTCGCTTTCTCAGGACGCCACTTTCGTAAAATTTCGATCTCGCGAAATGATGCTTTCGCCTCACGTCGCTTTCGCAAAATGTCGCTGTCATATTCCAGTTATTATTTATTAGTAGGTATTTAATACCTGTATGCGAATACTCCACCGACAAGATCGTAGCTCTTAAATAAGATGATGATGATGATCTAAGGTCATAAATACTAATAAAAAGTGATATCAAAGAAACAATTAGTATAATTTTTAAGTCATGATTAGAGACCGGATATTCGGATGAAAATTTTCAGTTGTTCATGTTGTCCAATTAAGTACTTTCAACAACAAAACAACTCAGACAACATAAACAACTTGGTCAACTCAGACAACATTGTATAAGTTGAACAAATTGTCCGAGTCGTTCATGTTGTCCCAGTTGACCGAGTTTTTCCTGTTGTCCGAGTTCTTCAAATGTCCAAGTTCTATGATATTTTGTATGTCGATAAATCTTTTAGCAATTTCTTGACTTTGGGACGTTCCTGGGATTGTATCATAATTAATTAAGAGGCGTCCACATTATTCTTGTTAGGTAAATAAATAAGCATCCGAATATCCGGTCTCTTATCATGTCTTAAAACATATACTAAAAATTTAAAATCGTTATTACTTTAATATAAGTTTTATTCGTATTTATGACCTATATGCAGCATATAGGCCATAAATAGTCTAAAAATACTGGATTATGATGATGCGAAAGAGTCATTTCGCAAAAACGGCATTTTGCGAAAGCGACGTTTTGCGAACGGTTATTTTGCGCCTAAGCCATCAGACAAAGCTAAACATTGACAACTAAAATAATCCAGGTCGTAAAACTTACCGATATATTTTTGAATGACATATTTCGCGTTCGACGCTGCATTAAATACGTTAGTGATAACTCCAAATTTTGAGGCCAGTCTAATTCCTCTACCCCGAGAACAATATGCCGGTTTTATGATCCAAATGTTATGACAACCTTCACAACTCAGCTGGGGCCGATATCTATGGATCTCTTGTAATAAAAATCTGGCATAAACGAGGTAAAGTTCTAACTTAATATTTTTATCGATTTTAAAAACGTCTTCTTTTGAAATTATCCGATAGTACTTCCTCAGAAAAGCATTCCATTGTCCAGCACTAACAGAGTTTAATGTTTTGTCAATGTCTTTATTTTGTTTTCGAAATAAATATTCCTTGCATCGGTTCAGGGCGAAAACAACTACATTTACAGAAACCTTTCCGTTTTCAACGAATATTGGTCTCTCATTAGCTACCATTGAAAGTACCCATTTGAGCAGACTAGTGCACGCGGTGATATTATAATCGGACGCGAAATCCTCTACTTCTCCTGGATCATAACTACTGTACGTCCGGGGGCTGTTTACTTCGGCCACATCCTCGATATAAAACCAATAATCTCCTTTCAGAGTAGTACATAAACCTTGTTTCGTGGTCCACATTGCCACATTTAACCTATTTATAATCACATTACATTCCTCACTCATATCTACCGTCGCGTTACGCATTTCACCTCTCGTGTGCCAGACGAAATTGGGATATTTTCTTTCGAGCATATTTGATATCAACAAACTCTCAAGTTCTTTGTGTATTTCATTGTCGTCTTTGTTATTATCCAGTATTTTAGATAAGTTCATCCGATTTGCAGGAATTTTTTCAACCCAACCTCGATCAAGTAAAGCTTTTCGAACAGCATTACAAGAGCCAGTAATTGTGAATATTTTATTGTTTTTTATAGCTTCTGCTGTTTGTTTCTTAAGCATCAGGTATCTGGCGGTCTTTGCTTGACAACGATGTATAACGTAGCATTTATCTTTCGGGGAAAGTCCAGTTGGTAGGAATGGACTTTGGTAGGTCATGTTTGACTTGAAACTATTTATTTTCAGTTTTTCAGGTAAACGTGTTGAATTAATAATAGGTAATTTATTAAAAGGGGAACACAATCTTTTAGACCCACTTTTACTACATCCTTCGGTTGAATTCTGCAATTATGAACAAAAACTGTACTTAAGTACATTGAAACAGCACGTCTAGTATGATCTCTCTACACGCGCGCGACGCGCCTTTGCTGTATAGAAAAATAACCTGTTCCCGCGCTTTTCGGAGAGGGAAAGCCGCGCTTGCCGCGACTTGTAGTATGGGAAAAACGGTAACATAAAAGTACTATAATATTTAAATATTTGGAATCGTCTGATTACTAGCTTTCATTTGATACACATATTGTAATTTTTAGCAAAAAAAATTGTTTATTCCTCTCTTTTTTAATTCGTAGACGCCATCTTGAAATAATATACCCTATGTCACTCTCACGATTTTTACGAATCCAATGACACCTCATACGTTAAAATCCATCAAGCCGTTTGGGCTGTAGGCCGTGCCAAAGAAATAGACATACAAACATACATACATACGCTCGAAAAACATAACCCTCCTTCTGGCGGAGTCGGGTAAAAAAGCCGAGTCGCGCGCAAGTAGAGAAATCATGCGAGACGTGCAGACATCGCGAACAAAATCTGTGCACCACGATCAGCAGGGCGGGCGTGCGCTATCGTGCGGCGAGCGGCTGGCACATGCTAAGAAGTTTGAGCCAACAATTTAGTCTGGGTGTAGCCTCTGGTAGGTACCTCAATGCTTAAGAGGATATAATTCGGAGCGCGCTCCATACAAACGTACTATGGTGATATTTTCAATACTAACCAATTAAAATCAATTAAATTTTTCAGAATTAATCTAAAAACTAATTTTTATGCTTGTGTAGAGTCCGATTTTCGTTAAAATGTATAGTTTTAAAGTTAAAGTGCCTCAAAGATTTCCATACAAATCTTAAATTAATCTTAGCATTGAAACTGTATATTTTAACGAAAATCTGACTCCATACAAGCATAGATATTTGTTTCAAGATTGTTTCAGCAAAATTTCATTGACTTTAATTGGTTAGTATTGAAAATATCACCATAGTACGTTTGTATGGAGCGCGCTTCGAATTATATCCCCTTAAGTATAAAAGTTCTATAACATTTTGCTGCACATATACTTCATTCCAAATAAGGACGACGAGATTTTCCGATTTCTATTTAGCTTTCTGGCCAATTCTGATTACCAAATGTAATGAATTTATTGGATACATATACTATCCGACATACCATCGACGATATTAAAGCTGTTCTAAGAATAAATGAGAGGAAGTGTTTCAAATCTCTGTTTCTGGAATGCAAAATAGCCTTAAAATTTCGTTGCTATTTTGAATGGAGGATAGTTAAATAGCTTAAGTCTACGTAGTAGGTATATGTGCCTTCAAGTAGGTATTTAGCATAAACATGACATTCCTTCTTTTCCCTACTTTGCGGCCTAGTATGACTGTTATGGCTGCGAATAAAGCGCTATCGCTGCTTCGCTCTTTCTATTATGCGCGAGCACAAACGAGATAGGTACGAGCGTGATATAGCCTTATCACGCGCATCATGCTACGGTTTCTGTTTGGGTATGGAGTTAGTTAGAACCTAGTAAGTAAGTAATACTTAGGTAATTGAGATTACTTACATTACCATCGATATCAGATTTATACTGGTCTCTGGATATATTAGCGACATCACGCGATGTTCCGACTACATTTTCTGTCTCGACTGGTCGCGAAATTCTTTTTTTTGGTAATTTAATATCATTCTTTTTCTGCAGTAAATAGAAAACATTGCATTACTAATAATTAAAAGAAAGAATTAAAATATCGATTAAGTATTCCTTAATTACCTTCTTTTTCTTGAAACACTTCTTCTTTCTTGTCGGCATGACATGAACAATCAATCTTTTCAGTGCCATAAACGTGTACTTTGGCCTTGCTATGAAATATTCTACGGGTGAAAAGAAATAAACTAAAAATAAAGTACAATTAAAATAATTAAAGATTGATTTCTAAATTAAATTTCATCAGCTGATGATAGAGACTATCCCCATTACAGGGGCACAGGCCAACCCTCATGGTGATGGTATAAGGGGCGGCGTCCATTAATTACGTGAGGCGATTTTGGCGATATTTCGATCCCCCCTCTCGGTGAGATTTGGCCCTCCCCCCTCCCCCCTAAACGCCTCACGTGGCCATTGCCATTTGGATATACAAATACGCATTGGAATTTGTTCTTCAGCGCATGCAGATTTCCTCAGGGTATTTTCCTTAACTGCTTCAGAGCAATCGGTATTACGTATATAAGCCAGAAAACTCATTTTCGCGTAACTTGAAGTGTGAATAAAACAAAAAAAATTATTGAAACAGTGTTGCCGACTGCTGTATATACAACGTGCTAATGAATAAGCGCAAGACCTCATACACCCCAACTAATTTTTAACGAAATAATAGGATTGAAACATTAATTTCATTATTTTGATAGTTTTAAAGTTATTGGCAAATTTTAAGGTTTGAGGCAAAAATGATTTGTTATTATTTCAGCAATGAATGAAAGCGCTAACATGCTCTTGTATACATTTTAAGAATCTTGTTTTGGTAGGAAGTAAGGTGGGAGTGCCCGAGCGGTGGGTTGAGATCGAGTTCAGTAAATTTAAAATTTTACAAACAAATTATTTAATATTTTGCAAATAAATTACCTATGTTGAAAACATGTTAATTTGATTCTGCTCTTGATTCTAAACAAACTATTTTCTAATTTTGCGTTAATTCATTAACACGTTGTATAGATTTAAATGTTTTGGTTAAATGCAATGATTTAATAGCTTACCATTTTCCTTAAGTCAATCATTTATGCACACTATGGAATTTGTTTTCTTGTTTTTATTTTATAAAAATTTAATGTTTATTTACTAAAATTTACATTGTTTGGTGATGGTTGGGTTATCTGTGATGTTTGACGTCTAAATCATTTCATTATGTCAATTTTACAATAAAAAATCCTAAATGGTATTCGCCAGTATTTATTGATCACATCTCTTTTGATTTTGATGGTGTTATAAAGGTCAGGACAGGAAGGACTCAGGATTATGAAAACGACGCGGAATCTGGAAAATAATGGTAAAATTAGTAAAGCGCAAAGTATTTAACATTTTATTAAATTTCACATCGTATAGAATTTGAAAACGCTAACAGTTACAAGTAAAATATCAATCAATATATATAACAAAGCATATCGATGAAAGTTTGTACGAGTACTTTGTACTCTGCTAGTACTACACTCCATTTCAAATAGCAACAAAATTTTAAGGCTATTTTGAATTGCAGAAACAGAGATTTGAAACACTTCCTCTCACTTATTCTTAGAACAGCTTTAGTAACGTCCAAGATATTTGCAAATCAGAATTGGCCAGAAAGCTATATAGGAATCGAAAAATCTTTTCGTCCTTATTTGAAATGAAGTATAAGTAGTATATTTTAAAATACCTATATAACTTAATGATAAGATAATGAACAATTAATAAGTAATGTAAACATTACAAGACCACTGTGACAAATAGTGGGATGATAGATCACTGCAATTTGGAACAATTATAAAATAGGTTTGAACATTTCAGGTACTTTTTCTTTTCAACAATGAGCTCTGAGGCTCATCGTTTAGCGGGGTAACTACGACGCGGTAAGGCGCATAAATCGAAGTGCAACTTTTAGAGAAACTTATCCCCTTTTGTTTAGCCCTGTTCTCATCTTGTAACTTACAGATATTTCTACCGATAGCGCTCAACTTTTTAATTGGATCCTCGTCGACGCAATTACGAGAGCTAAGAGGTTCTAAAGAAATCTTATGAGTGGAAGTAACTAAACCAGACTTTGTCTGCCGTAAGGGGAGAATGCTTTCAGATCTGCTGGCGAATTTGTTTTGAACTGATATTGTGGAACGTAGAATGCTGGCTGTTTCTCGTTCCCATTCAATGGGGTCTATGTAGCAGCGTTTGTTACCGACCGACCTGTCAACCTTGGGCTTATCCGCTTTGCTCGCAGATTCGGTTCGGTATTTACCGGCGTGGTTACCGGACTGGGCCTCCTCTGGCCGGTAGCAAGAGTGCGGAACGACTCGTCGCTTACACTCTGTGTTTTTTTCTCGTCTTCCTCGGTGTGTCCTAGAAGAGATTGTGGACGATTTACGTTTTTTTGAGCCGCTTTTAAGGGCAAGACCTGATTTGACGACTGTCATAGCTTGGCGTACCGTGAGTGATTCCTTGGAATTTATGACGAGGCCATCCTTGTTGGTGGGCAACGCGTCGTAGGGATTCAGCCAGGTTAGGAAGTCGGTGATGATAGGTCCGCTGTACTCTGGAGGGACCGTCTGCTCTTGAACTTGGATGCTGTCACCGGAAGGCACGCGAGGAGCGATAGGTGTGACACTTCGCGGTTCGTGTTTCCTCTCCTTTGTTTTCCTAAATAACTTTTTGCCGTTGATGCACAGTGAGAGGCCGAGGTAAGCAGGTGCTTTTGGCACAGTCTGTCTGTAAGCCAGCTCGAATGTCCCGGTGTCAGCGTCGGGGCTCTGGCGTCGATCGAGTACAACTGTGAAAGATTTCTACTAATTACTGCATGGCGTACCAAAATGGGAAAGATCCGAAATTAAAAAATCTAATTTGTCGGGTCCAGGTAAAAAATGGGATTATTATGTAAATCAAAACAATCAAATAAAACTTTGTTTTGCAGTACGACACGACTAATAACCACTTTGACTAGCACCTCAATACCATTTAGTCATACATATAGGATCCTTCTTAATATGCTGACGGTTTTTTAGGGGATGATCAGACCATAAAACTGAAAACAACTTTGTCTATGGGACCAAGGTTAGAATTCTGAACAACTTTCTCTCTGAAAATTATAGGAAATTCGATTTTCCATAGAATACAAAAGTTCGATAAGCTGATTGCATTTAGTATGGAAAGTCCAACAAATATTTTGCTCATTTTTTCCTATTGGTTTCTAAGGGAAAGTTGTTAAGTGTCATGGGTACAATTACCCCTTAAAGTAATGCTACTGTTTACCCTAACACCCTATATACAGGGTGTAAATTTAAATACGTTACATCCATATTTATGCAATACAAATTAATATACTAATATAATAACAAATATTCTATACAAGATTTGTTACCATCATAGACGGCGCGTAAAATTGTCTTAAAATGTTGCTAGTAATAAAAAATTGGTGGTGTATAAATATTGAGATTATAAATACCTTTGACGACATCCTCAAGGCACTGAGGGCACAGTCGCGCAGTAACCGACGTTGTGGGCGCCAGGTCAGGGCTGGAGTTGATCTCAATGAGCCACGGTGTGAAGTCAGCTGTCAGCATGAAGTCAGCCCCGTACAGCTCGAAACTGTTTTGCCTCTTATCCATGCTCTCCTGGCAGGCCAGCATGGCGCCTATCAGACATTGCTTGATACCCGGGTAGATTTTTGAATCCCACATCTCGTATTTACCGATCTGTCTTCAAAATTTGAGTACTGTTAAAATATCTTTGTTACATAGGTACTACATAAACGCGAAAGCTCAGCTAGCCGTATGGAACTGATTATGTAGCCCCCCCCCAAGGTGGCCCAACGACCTGGTGAAGCCGGCAGGAACCCGTTGGATGAGGGCAGCGCAGGATCGGTCGTTCTGACGATCCTTGGCGGCGGCCCATGTCCAGCAGTGGACGTCTATCGGCTGATATGATGATGATGATGATGATGATTATAGGTACATAAATGAACTTAGACACTATTCCATTTAGGGGCGGTTAGAAACATTGCTACAGCCTCAGTATGAAAAAGAGTAGGTTCTTATACCTCCATAGAGATCTACGATAAGGGTCATCCCACACGGAGGCGGGACTACGGGAAAGCGGGCCGGCGGCGGTCCTGTGGGACCGAAGGCGTTCCGGGGCCTGCCACACAGGGTCCGCTGCGGTAATCGTGGCGGCGCGGAGGCGGCCGGTGTGACATCGAAAGCGGCCATACATTATAATACAAAATGCAAGGGCAGTAAATACTGCCTTCGAACCGCGATGCGCCCGCCACCGCTCTGTGTGATACCTCGCATTGACTACAATGGAATACAACGGCCGCGACGGCTTCCGCGCCGGCCACGTCACGGCCGCCTGCTTATCATAGCGTTCTGCCCAGTACCGCGCCGTACCGCGCCGCTCCCGGCCCGGATTTCTGTGTGGCAGGGTCCATATAAACTCGTACATTACAAAAAATCCCGCCTCCGGTACCGCCTGTGTGTGACCGAAGCTTTTTATTTGCCCCGGTCGTCATAAAAGATAATGATGAGCCAATTAGTGAACGCTGAAGTGGTTATGATCGATTTTGATGAAACTTGAGAAACAACCATTCGTAGTCAAGGACCTAGACTAAGTAGAAAGCTAATATTACGTAGACTCTTGGTAATACTAGCTTTTTTGTCCGCGACTTTTTCTGTGTGGATTTCGGAAAACTCCAACACTGCGTTGCACCCCTTTAGGGGTTGATTTTTTAGTGCACCCCTACATCCTCTGTAAAATATGTATTCGAAATTGTATCTTCTCCAATTCAATTCAATTCAATTCAATATAATTTTATTCAATATAGGAGCTTACAGCACACTTATCAAACGTCAAATCTTTTTTAAAGCTACCACCGCGTCGGAATGTGTTGTCGCTGTAGAGAAGATGCGGCCAGAAACTCTACAACATAACACGACTTAATAACTATTACAATATAAATTCTTAAGCTAAAGTTATGTATACAATAATACATAGTCTATTTAATAAAATAATTGATACTATACAGTAAAGTAAATAAACTATAAGCTAGTGACCTCAGACCCAAGCATTTTGATCATTTAAATAATCATCCAGTTTATAATATGCTTTCTTACAGAGGACTTTTTTGATTTGAGTTTTAAACATGTTTTCGGAAAGATTCAAAATGGTCTCGGGGATTTTATTATAACAACGTATACAGTGACCCATGAAAGACGTGTTGACCCTACTAAGCCGAAAGTGTGGAGATATCAGTTTATTTTTGTTTCGAGTGTTCAGTGGCTTAGGCTGTGCATTGTATGTCAGTCAGTTAGTCACGGAACAGTTTTATAAGAACCTATTAGATGTCGAAAAATTTGGAAAAAGTCTTGGGTAAAAGGTCCACTAAGCTAGCAAAAGCATATTGATTTACCTACTTACTTTAGGTAAGCTTTGAAAGTGTGACAGTCCCACATGTTTTCGTCTGGCAATGCTTTGTCTCGCTCACCATTATTTTTGTATTTAGTCTGCACAGCGTTGTTAGTCAGATGCACCGATTCGTGGTAATTAGATAAACTGAATATTTGAGAGCTAAATCTTAGATAACTATCTCTGTAAAGTTAAATAGATGTTAAATTTTATTATGATTACTCGTGACGTTTGTTTCAAATGCCCAATCTCCGATTAGGCTTTTCAAACTAGCATTGAAATTAAGCTCCGCCGCCCATTTACAACGTGGTAATGAATAACCGCAAAACCTCATACACCCCAACCTTTGACTATTTATATGTGGACTGGTTACATGTGTAGTTCTACTAACAAACATTTCTGCCACTTTTTGCGGGGGGCGAGGTAACATCAAATCCGCAACTTTGGATTTTATTCCCCATAACTTTAGATTCTAATTTTGAATGTTAAAAATCATGAAAAGTAGTCTCGTGTGAACCCCAAACGTTCTAAGTTCGAAGTTATTATTTCGCAATTATAGGCTGTCTCGTTTAGTGATAAGGTGTAAAATTGAATGTAAATGCACAAGATCAATTGTGCTTATACCGTGGCAGAGGGGAAATGCTACCGCAAGGCTAGTCCTTATAATAATTAGTCAAAGACCCTAACTGATAACAAAATAATTCGATTGAAACAATAATTTCATTATTTTGATAGTTAAAATTTAAAGTTATTCGCATTTTAAGTTTTCAGGCAAAAATTATTTGTTATCATTTCAGCAATTAATGAAAGTGCTAACGTGCTCATGGATATATTTTAAGAATATTGTTTTGGTAGTAAGTAGGGGTGGAGTACCCGAGCTGTGGGTTGAGATCGAGTTCAGTAAATTTTACAAATTATTTAAAAATTTTGAAAAAATTACAAATAGGTTGTAACCATGATAATTGGATTCTGCTCTCGATTCTAAACAAACTGCTTTCTAGTTTTGCGTTAATTCAGTACAACGTTGTAGTTAATGATATTTTCATTACCTTTTATTGATTGGAAGTTTTGTATAAAATGATAGAAATATTTTCTTGGCCGTCTTTGGATATGGGTGACCATTTTAGTGGTACCTACTTTTATCTTAAGACCTAAGTAATTAGATCTTTAGAGTTTCAGTGCGGAAGGCTAAGTAAAGGTAAGCAGCTTGATTTCATAAGTTTAATTGTCTGCACCAACTGGAATTCTTTGGAAACTTAAATATTTCTTCATAAATTACCATCTCTTAAACAATCGATGAAACAGATATTTAACGAAAATACTTACTTGTAAACCCAAATAGTGAGCGGTTGGCAATTTGTTACCAAAAACCATTGGCGTATATCAAATTTTGTGTTATAAATAACCAGAGGATTTTCTGCAAAAACAATAAGACAACAAAATAGGTTAACTTTTTGACAGCTGCAATAAAAACTTTATAATAAGGCTTGAACACGCAAAGTAAAAGTTCACTGACCTATGTACTTTTGGACGACGTATCTAGTTTTCTGAGAAGGGATATTGATCAGACCTATTATGTCTTTTATATTGTTCATGAGCTGAATACCTCTGCCGCGGCACTTGTTGCCGGGCTTCACGATCCAAATGTTAAGAACTCCATCTATGTCGATCTGAGGCCAGAATTTTGTCATGGACGACAAAACTTTTGCCGCTCTCCTCTCTAGTTGCCTAAAAGATATTGCTATCTAAATGATTTGAAAAAAAAATCGTTGTTTACATCTAGCAACGATTTTTTTCATTCAGCACGACGACGTTCAGAATTAATAAGATCGTCATCAAACAAAATGTAAACAAACTTCTGGTCGCCAAGAGGAAAGTTCTACGTAAAATTCTGGGTCCAGTACAAAATGAGGATGGTAGCTAAAGAGTTCGGAAAAATTACGAAATTGAAGATCCCGCAGGCTTTCCAATTATTATTGCAAATTACAATGACGTTCTTGTCGAAACCAAAGTCAACTCAGATATGTGGCCAAGCCAGCTGAGGTGGAGTACCCAGCTGGCTTGGCCACATAGAAAGAATGAGAATCGGCATGCCAGGAGAGTAGTATCTGAGTCGTCCTGAGCCTTCGTCCAGTGAATGGTCCCAAGTATCACTAGAACCACGTAGTGGAATCTGAGAGTTAAACCACGTAGTGGAGGCTGTCCTACTTGAGTTTCAAGCCACTATACTGACTGCTGAGAGGTTGCGCAGGATCGGGAAAAGTGGCGTTCTCTCGTTTCATAGGCTAAGACCCACTTTGGGTCGGTGAGCCAACGGAGCGCGTTAGTTTTTATAAAAAAAATTGCGCCAAACCAATCAACTATATTTAATATTAAATTAAATGTATCCATCACTCAGGTATATTATTTATTTTATTCTCAAATCATGATGTTCCACGTTAAGTCGCGGTCATCATAAGCATACGTCCCACTACTCCCACTGCAGGGCACATAACTTTCCTCAGGGTTAAATAAATAGGTGTACAAGTAAAATCAAAGGTTGTAAAGCTGTGGTGGTCCAGTGGCGAGTAACCTTGCCTGCCGTGCAGGAGGCGATGGTTCGATTCCCGTCCAGGCCAACTCGTGTACCAATGAGTTTTTCGGAATTTATGTACGATTTATAACACCACTGGCTTTTTGGTGAAGGAAAACCTCGTGAGGAAACCTGCATGCTTCAATTTTGAGGCATGGATTATACCCACGTTGCTGAAAGCATTGCTAGGGTGACTCACACTAAAACGTTGATTAAATAATTTTCCGCCGATGCAATCGATAAACAGTGATCTAATTACGCCTTTGTTGACACGAAATGTTTACTTACAACAAATACCGACGCTGCATTATGAAATGGGCTATTTGATTTACAGTACCTAGTGTAAAATCATGTTTGAACGGATTGAGTAAAGATATACAACTGTATACAGGGTCCTACTTAAAATGCTGACAGTTTTTTAAGAGGATGATCAGACCATCAAACTGAACAACTTTCTATATGGGACCAATGTTGAACTCGCGAAAAAAAAATCTGCTGTCCCATACAATTGGGTCGAGTAAGATTTCAGTTTAGTATGGAACAGCTGTTTTTTTTTTCGCGATTTCGACATTGGTCCCATAGAGAAAGTTGTTCAGTTTGATGGTCCGGTCATCCCCTTAAAAAGCTGTCAGCATATTAAGAAGGACCCTGTATACATAGATAACATATAATACATACAATGGTATCTTAAATTCTACAGGTAATCTCTTCGATTTTTAAACCATTTATGATAATTATGATGATTTAGTACGACTAAATGTGACCGATTTATAAATGTTGAAAAACGAGGTACAGGGGTAATATGTCAATTTCTTTCGTCGTTGTTGAAGTTCAAGATTTTACCTACTTACCTAATGTTGGTATTCTTGTCTTCAGAAAACTGTGCATTTTCGTGCACTAAGAGATAATGATGCGTTAAGAATTGATCCCACTCGTGTTCCCACACATGCTCGGTCTGTTCGTCTGTCTCATCAATATCCTTATGCGTGTTGAAAGAGATATATTCATTCAGTCTGCTTATGGCGAATTCTATAGCGGCGAAGGGCACTTTTCCGTTATTCACAACAAGATTCAGTTCACCGCCGGCTATCAAAGCATTCGATAACCATTTTAGGATACTGATGCATGCAGTTATTCTGAAATCGTCGATAAACTCCTCTAGGCTGTCAGAGCTATGGATGTTGTAACAACGTGGGAATCGAGTTAGAGCCACGCCCGGTTCTGTATACCAATGCATTTGGGTTAGGGAAGCAGTCAAGCCTTCTTTGGTTGTGAAAATTGATCTACAAAATCTGGGGAAAAAAGAGTTGCTTTAGCGTATCATGATTAGAACACAGACTACCTATTTAAAGATTTCTAACGCATATCTCCATGAATGAAAACTACAAACAAATTTAAGATTCGCCTTCGGCCTCTAAAAATTACAATCTCATTTGCATCTTCAAAAAATTATAATAAAAACAAACACTAACTACTTATTGTAAATTCGAACGAAGGATTTACAAATGAATGCACTTTCGGGCAAACTTAACTTCAGATGTCATACATAATTTTCTCATTATAAAATGCGGTGACAAACTAGGGTGTAAGAAGACCCATAGACAAACCAAGCAATATGTTTTGCGGAATTCATTGTTATTAAGTGTTTATTGTAATCTACATAATAACAAAAAAAGAGGACATTACTATACGTCTTATGGTTTCAAAATTTATTGACACAGTATTAGAAGTCTATAAGGCAAGTAGTCAGCACAACTTGAGCATTTTCTAATAAAATCGATGACCACCCACCTGCTTATAACTACGTCCTTGTTGCTAAGCAACCAGTCATATTTGTCTCTCTTGCTCGTCCAGAGGAAATCTACTGAATGGTGTTCCATGAACTTGAAAAGGATCATTCTTTCTACTCTGGAGAGCTCTTTGCCTGTAGCTTTCTTTGGATCCATTGAGAGCGGCGGATGACGGGCCTTTGAAAAGTTAGTTAGAAATTACTTGGTGCAAAGAATTAATTTCTTAGGGGTGATGCAGCATTTTAGGCTAGTTCAGTGACCTTTTAGTCGGGGTTGCGCAGGGCAGGGCAGGCAACCTTTTATATATTTTTAGTTGTTTTTTTTTTCCGAATTATGTTACTACCTATACAGGATCCTTCATAATATGATAACACTTTTTTAAGGGGATGATCAGACCATTAAACTGAAAAATTTTCTCTATGGGACCAACATCGAAATCGCGAAAAAAAAAGTCTGCTGTCCCATACATTTGGCTCAAGTGGGTTCGCAGTTTTGTATGGAAGAACAGATTTTTTTTTTCGCGATTTTGATGTTGTTGCTTATAGAAAGTTGTTCAGTTTGACGGTCTGATCATCCCCTTAAAAGTGTCAGCATATTAAGTTGGACCCTATACATTATTTGTGATTATTAGGCATGAGATATTAAGAAATACATAGACCCCAAATAGTCATGAAGGGATAATGGACCGGTTAGTAATATTTTTAAGAAAGTGATTTAGAAATTTACTACAGAGACGTCGTAAAAAATATCCGTTCTACAAATAGAACGGACGGAAAAAAACTGTGACTCTACTCAAAAGTAGAGTCGCAGTTTTGTATTGAACAGCTGTTTTTTTGTCGATGTTGGCTCCAGAATCTAAATAGCATGCTTTTAAATAATATTAGGGTGTTTTTTACACCCTATAGAAGGTGAAAAAAGGTCAAACTAAACATACCTGAAAATATGTTTTTAAGCATCGTGAGATCGTATGGAGTGCCGCCGGCGTGACAATACCTATTATTATTGTTATGGGCTATTGCAAGCAAGGTTCGCTATGTAACACTGCGACCATCGCTGGTCAATTTTGTTCGCCCCAAGCTCACCCATATAATATTCATACCTCAGAATTTATGGTATTTTCTTTTCATTTCAGGGTATGCAGGTTTCCTCACTATGTTTTCCGTCACCGACCGCCGAGCTAGTGATAATGACAAATAGTACAACCGTACATAACTTCCGTAGAACTTAGTGGTACAGGCCAGGAATCGAACCGCCGCCTCATGATTGAGTCGCTAGCTCTCTTCCGTATCGACTATCATCGCTCTTACAGTACGACCAGGAAAATAATTTACCTCGTCAATCTTCGTTTGCGCAGTCCCCCGACAAAACACGAAGTAGTTTATTAATCAAAGGGTACAAAGTCCGATAGCAGCGAAAAGGGCGCGAAAACAATTAGTCAATCGTGGCAAGGGAATGAAGGCGACACATCCTGATTGGTCGGTATATTAAAATTTGTTAACTGCGCAGGTGCATCGGGGAGACTAAAGGTACAAGTTGGTAGCCAAGCGCACGCAGCAGCAGCAGACGACAAGTGTCGCTGCGACACTACTGGTTTGTATGTATATGAAATACCCTGCGTAGCTTGCGACACGCCGCTCGGAGACACTGATGTGCGATCGGACTTCACTGTCGCTCGACTGCAGACCAGCCCCCCTAGACAAAGTGACATTCTATTGGCGTTGACGCTAGTAGAAAATGACAGAATGTATGGAAAAGTCAAAAAGTCAAAATTGTTTATTCAAAATAATATCACATAGATAACTTTTTGACGTCATGTTTTTGAATCTACCACCGCGTCGGAAGGTGTTCCGTTGTAGAGAAGATGCGGCCAGAAACTCTACAACACACTTCTTTTAAACAATACAAAATATACAAAGTACAATTACATAAATTCAATATTCAATTATATGTATAGTGTAACATTGTCAAGACCAGACATTTTGGTCATTCAAATAATCATCGAGTTTATAGTAACCTTTTTTACAGAGGACTTGTTTAACATGGGACTTAAACTTTTTGTCCGTCAAGTTAAGAATATTCTCTGGTATCTTATTATAATAACGTATACAGTGCCCCATGAAAGATGTGTTGACCTTACTAAGTCGAAAATGTGGGAATACTAATTTATTAATTATGGATTTGATATTAGCGATCGAAATATTTTGACGTTTGCTTTCGTCACCATACGTCAAGTCCACACATTTTTATGTTTTCTATTGTCGTTAACGCTAATCGAAAGATACTTTGTCTATAGGCCCAGTAGTTTCATTAGCTCGCATTACGACGGGCGGCCGCGGAGGGTGCAATGTAAAATAATACCTAGGTATTTCAGTACAGATAAAGCTGACAGTGGAATACGGCGCTGAAGTCTGCTGCTGCGGTCTGCAGTCGGGTTCGAAATCATTACTGCAGCGACACGTCGTCTGCCGCTGCTGCATGCGGTTGGCCACGAATTTGTACCTTAAGGGTTGAGGCTCATCTGGCAGCACGGAATCGAATTTTTTCACGCTCTATCCTTTTCTTTCGCTCAGGAACGTCATTGGCGAGAAAGGTAGCAGCACTGCCGCCATTTGCAATCGCATTCCCGCTATCTTTCTCGCTCTGGCAAATGACATTCATGAGCGACGCAGAAAAGGATGGAGCGTCAAACAATGCGATGCCGTGCTGCCAGGTGAGGTTCAACCCTTGTAAACCTGGTACTACTGTATGACGATACCTAAGTATAACAATTTACCTTGTTAGTCTCGTATTTCTCGACCCAGCCCCTCTCGAGTAGCGCTCGCCGCACGGCCGGGAAGCCACCGCCCTTTATCATGAAGACCCTGCGCTCCCTCATAGCAGCATCCGCGATCTTCTTCAACTCAGTCCATCTCTCATTGCTGACCCAGCTCTTGTATTGCTTTAGTTGTTCGGTCGAGGATGAGGTCTCTGCTGAATTTTATGGATATTTTAATAATTTTAGATGACTTTAAGGCCTGTTTCACTTCTGGATAAGTAGTGTTGCCTAATAATAGTGATACTATATAGTTTTTATATAGTTTTAAGACAAATCGATACTACAATGCTGCATGCTTCAATTTGGCATGTATGGTACCCACTGTCCATTACAAGAGGCGACGGCCTCACTCCCCGTCACACTGGACAGAGTTTCGGTACTACTAGTGAAAGGTGGATATTCTGTGGTTTCAGAATATCTCTTACTACCCCCTCGGGGAATATAGTCGTGAGCATATGCTATGCTACAAATTGATACTATAGATAGTATCGTCGGTTTAGGAACAATGCGGCTGACCCTTGGGTAAATACAGATGATCACAAAACTATACAAGGTGTAAATAACTAAGCGGAAAACCTCATATACCCGAGTTATAACGAAATAATTGCATTGAAACTGAAAGCTATTTAAAATTAAAATTGAAAGCTATTCGCATTTAAATTTTCATGCAAAAATTATTTGTTATTATTTCAGCAATGAATGAAAGCGCGAACGTGCTCATGGAAACATTTTAAGAATATTGTTTTGGTAGTAGTAGGGTGAGTGCTGTGCCATGGGTTGGCATTGAGTTCAGTAAATTTTAAATTATATGATCAAATAATTATACTTTAAAAAAATGTAACCTATGTTGAAACCTTGATAATTGAATTCTGCTTTCGATTCTAAACAATTTTCTAGTTTTGCGTTTATTCATAAACACGTGGTATACCATATAACTACCTCCGTTATGAGCATTGGGCTCTTGACTCGGAGGTCGTGGGTTCGATTCCCACGGGGGACTCCAAGTGATATGACACTTTGTGCGTTTTTCCCCAGTTGGTTAGGACATTTCAGACTGAATCACCTGATTGTCTGAAAAGAAAGATGATTCCGTGCTTCGGATGGTACGTTAAGCCGTTGGTCCTGGCTACCACGTCTGCGGCCGCCATCGGTATGCCGCCCCCCCACTCTTTAGTTTAGCAGTTCTTTGGGCTACGTCAGTTAATCTGGTTCCTCTGCGGATCTCTTCATTTCTTATTCGATCTCGCAGGGAAACATAGATAACCGACATACCGAGCATATTCTTCTCTATTGCCCGTTGGGTGACTTTCAGCCTTTTTATAAGGCCTTGAGTGAGCGACCACGTCTCTCCTTCTATATAAGTTAATCAAGGAACAGACAGCAGTGATGTGGTGGCTAGATGGACCATAGGTAAATATAGAAGATATTGAACTATCAGTACACACACCTGGCCCATTTTCAGACCTTGAGAGCGAGACGGCACTAGATGGCCGCACCTCCTTCTTAGCCACGCTCTCCTTATGCAGTTTCGAGTCTGATGCGCTCTCTTCCAGTTCCATTGTTACAGCCATGAGCCTCGACCACACCTTTCCAGAGTACTGAAACAAATCCGATCAGACATCACCAACATTTTTGATTCTTATTTCATAGGGACGTGTTCACTGTTCACGAGTCAATGCTGGACTGGCCAACCAAATATAGACCTGTAGTGCAATAACCTACTTTAATTTAACCTACATTGGGGATCCCTGGCTATCATGGCATCCGCGCACATCCCCGCCTGGCACCTGTGCGAGTGACGTCACCGACCTGGGTACCCCACGTCCTTCGCGAATCGTGCAGAATATACGCGGAAATTAATAAACCTAAATTACTCTTACCTTCGGTAACGAGGTCGCTACTCAGAAAACTAGGTTAAAACAAACGCAATAGCGTTTATCAAAATAATTAGGGTAAAATCTCGAAACTGTAAATTTATTCTGACATGTTTGATTTTGCCTTATTCATTGACAAATAGATGACAAATAGGCAATGGGGAAATCTCAGGGGAAATGCGAAGTGACATAGAACGAAAACTCGTTTCGTTCTATGGTTCTCAAAAATTCATCAAAGAAACAATAAATTACCTACCTACCTACAAAGAAAGACCTTTACTCAATACCCAGCTTCCTGAGAAAGTCGAATTGTTATAAAAATAGCATTGCAGTCCTTACAGTGTACTGTAACCTTACTGTAACACTTCTTCTATTATAATTTTCTAGAGTTAACCCCCGACTTCGTCCGCACAAATAAGGGGGCGTCCATTAATTACGTGAGGTGTTTAGGGGGAGGAGGGGATCGTGCGAAATCTCACCCAATCTCACGTGGGGGAGAGGGGGTGTCTCGGTAAATATCACGTATTTTTTTTTCAGCAAGGTACAAAGAAAAATTGAGAGAAAAGTTTAATTAAGTAAAACATGTTTCTACACTGACAATTTTTAATTGCAACGCAATCAAAAACAGATTAACGCGTTTACACTAGAAATACGCATTTTGAAAAATATCACGTGAGATTTGGAGGGGGCGGGGAAGGGGTCGACCTAAATCTCACGAAATCTCACCAAGGGGGGAGGGGAGGTCGAAAAATCACAAAAATCACCTCACGTCATTAATGGACGCCCCCTAATATACCAGATTTTAAATCAGATCTTAAGCTATCAAACAAAAAAAGTTTCATCAAAATCGGTTCAGTAGTTTTTGCGTGATGCTGTTACCAACACACAAACAAATAAACAAACAGACAGACAACAATTCTAAAAAAGGTTGATTTGGAGTCCGGGATACCTAAAAACCATATCGTAATCTTTTTCATGTAAATATCTTTAAAGTACAGACACACTTCTGTTACAGTTTTATAATAGTTAATATTTAAAAAACTAACAAAAGGCTAATATATTACAACTAGATTTAACCCGTGACTTCGTCCGCACAAATTATATTATACTTACCAGATTTTAAGTCAGAGATTATAAGCTACCAAACAAAAGTTTCATCAAAATCGGTTCAGTAGTTTTTGCATGATGCTCGCACAAACAAACACACAAAAAAACAGACAGACAAAAATTCTAAATAATAAAAAACGTTGATTTGGAGTCAGGGACATCACATCTACAACCCATAATCGTAATCTTTTTTTTTGTAAATATCTTCACTGTACAGACACACTTCTGTTACAGTTTTATAATAGTTAAGATGATGAGATGAGCAATATGATGTCATAATAATATTTGATTCAACGGCACGATAAGGAAAATTTTATTTTGTATCACCCGCGCACAAAGTTTTCCTTTTCATTTTTATGTAGTGGTAGCACTGGCATGGCACTGGTGCACCAACTGTTTCCGTTTAAATGTTTTGTTATTGCAACTCTATCTTTCGTACTGAGTTCAAGATTTTGTTAAAACTTTGCAACGTTGTTTTTTCTAGATTAATATGATTTGATTAAATAACAACAAACGTTTCAAAATTACATTAAAATTCTGTCGAAAAGCACTAACTTCATGTTTTAGTTCGCTATGTTGTCGGACTTGTACATCATTGATAGAAGGTATTGATTCTGAATTTTGGCAACACTGATTATGACATGAAAGTAAGATGGCGTGTTCATCTCCGTTTGATAGTTCTTTCCGTGTTATCTCACACATTTGAAGAATTTTTTCCAACTTGTATTTCGTAATGATCTAGCAAATCTAATAAAATTGTGAATAAATCTGTAAGTAGTGTAGTGCTTAGAGTACTGTAAAGTGTCAAAGTTAGATGTGCATCTAGCCCACCTGAGGAATGTTAGTTTAGTTTTTCAGTGATTTGTGATTCGGTCAGGTGTTTTCGTTTTGGTCAAAATTAAAATTTTGTTCTTGCGCAGTGAGTGAAGTTACATAGTTCAGATGTATTTGTGCCGTGGGGATGTTAGATGTCGGGACTGTTTTCAATGTTGGGAAACAACAGCTTGAACTATTTGTTTTGGTAGAGCGTGATAAAGAAAATTGAGAAGGTTGGACTGAGAAAGAGACCCGGTGGGAGTTATGGCCTTCAGTGAGGTGAGGACCTGTCACTATATTCTTGCAACTTGAACCATTTAGCTAATAAATTGCCTGCATCTAACCTAAACTTCTCATTAAAAATATTGCAACATCAAGTAGCAATAGCCATGTATCAAGTTAATTCCAGTCAAACACCTAAAGGAAAAATACTTTACCTTTCCTTTCTATAATTGGTCACATTGTAACCAAAATTCATGATAAAGTTGAATCTCTGGAAGGAACCAAATTGTACAGTTTTCTTGTAAAATATTTCATAACTGTACAATGTCATTATCATTGCTTAAAGGCTACTGAAGAGCTTATTTTATCATTTCTTGTTATCCGATTCGGTAAAGTACTGATTAATCATGTTGCAAATACTAAGTATGGTATTCTGATAGCACAATTTTCATAGTACAATTTGTGCTGTTGGTTGCTAGTTTTTTATAATTAGCTATTTCTTTATTAGTAAATCTTCACACAGATGAATAACCCTGTAAGTCCTAACTTTATTTTGAAAATCAGTTTTAACCTTTTTCTATTATTTAGTACAATCTACTTAATGTAGATATTTCATCCTTCAAAAGGTTTTTGAGTCCACCAAACAGAAGACTAATAAGAGCTTGTCAATAAATTGCATTTCTGGCTGATTTATTACTAAAAAATGCATTATAGGATTTTATGGTCATGCAGGTAATTAATCAATTTCATCATGATATTCTTGCATATTCTCAAGAGTTTGGGGTTTTATGTTGAAACATATATTGAGTAAGGCATTACAAGATCCATGAAGGTGAATTAGGTAATTAAAGCATGTCTAAGATGTTCATCCGAGTGATGACCTACCTTGCAGGTCTGCATTAATGTGGCCAGCATGCCCAAGAAACCACCTAGCAGGACTAGCACATTCCAGCGGTATTAGCACACTGTCAAGTTTCAAATTTTCAGATGGCAGCAAATTCGTTCATTACTATAGAGATTTAAATACCTAACAATTTGAAACCAATTTCTTATTGACACATTTTATATCCATTCATTTCTCTACCAAATGCATCATAAGTTAATAAAATTGTTATTTCATTGTAATATCTGGGGCCACAGGAGTGCTGCGCCATGATCAACCAAACAAGCGGGGCACAGCCATACCTTTTCTTGATTTGAATCTGTTATTTACTTAGCAACTGCTTTTCCTTATATTGTAACCATGAACAATCTTTTTTCTTAGACATTAAGTGAACTCCATAACAATTTTCCATTTTACATGTCAACATATAATACAAAAACTCACAACATTGATATCTTATATATAACTGAACTAGATTCACAATCAAGTTCGAAAAATGGCTGAACTCAGAAGAGCTCTTTTTTGTACTAGCCGACAGTAAACATGCCAAATACAACTAAGTTTATGAATCAAAAACAACTTATTTGTGCCACACAACATGCATATTTGATTTATGTGTGTTATATGCCAGATTCGGACAAAAATTTGCTAAGATTTTGTATGAGACTTGGAGTCTATAGTATTTATATCAATGACTCACAAACAATCATCAGAAACTTTGCTACAATAACCAACAATCTTTTTAAGTGTGCAGTTGTTGCAAGGCTCATTTTAGCATATTGCAAGTTTCAGGGTGTATACCTATGTATCATTAGCTTACTGCAAAAAAATACTATGTGAAAATTATATTTTGAGAAAAACAGTTAATAATTTTTGAATGACATAATAGTAAAACTGTTTTTGGTGTTATGGATAATTTAATGCATCATAACTGTTTTATTTTTCAATTCTATCAACTGTTATTATTTTATTAACTATTTTCTAAGAGTTTAACATGTCACTTAGTGATTTATCGCAGTAAGCTGACAATTTATAATAGTGGTGATAGGAGGATAGCCTTCTGTCCAAAAAAAAACACAGCATCAGAAAAGTTGCCTATCAACATGCCTATCACATTTAATTTTTCGCGATTTGATTTTGGTCCCATAGAGAAAGTTGTTCAGTTTGATGGTCTGATCATCTTAAAAAAGTGTCAGCATATTAAGAAGGACCATGTATACATAGTGCTGCATTTTGAAGCTTATTTCGATTCAAATGGCTTCATTTATGCATATTAAACAAGATACACTTTTAAGGAATGTAATCATGTTAAAAGTTGTCTTGTCTAACAAATGGAATAGTTTCTGAAGTGGTTGAGTAATAATTTCATCAAGCCTTTATTGAAAAACTGAACAGCATTTGTACAGGTGTTGTGTTGTGTTTAATATTTCCTTGTTAAAATATGTGAGAAATGTTATTGGGATATTTCTCATGAAACCTGATAGTAAAATAATTAGTAAATTAAGTAATTCTTATAATAGTAAATTTTATGGATCTGAGTGTATTCAACAATAATTTTCATTTGTTATTTTTAACAGAAAGATACTAGCATAGGCAAAATCATTAACATAGGCTTTTTGGATTGATTCTTTGTCTGATAACAACATCTTTATTTGTAGTAAAAATTCGAAGAACTTCAAAAAGGATAATATTGTAGATTATTATTAATGTACCGTCACACTGGACAGAGTTTCGGTACTACTAGTGAAACGTGGATGTTCTGAGGTTTCAGAATATCTCTGACTAACCCCTCGGGGAATATAGTCGTGAGCCTATGCTATGCTTATGCTATGCTTAATAATGTTTAATACCTGCCTACATCAATACAGCTGTTGAACATTTATGTTGTCTCTTTTAGCATTTAATTTCATATGTCCTCAATACTCAGTCAAATTCCATAACATTACTCAATGCCTACTTAACATTTACTTTACCGTAAAATGTCAGCCGAGCACCCAAGATAGCGAATTGGTTACCGGGGTTCGGTATGATGCAACGACAGTTAGGTAGCTATTCACACGGTCGGTTTGTTATTTTGGCGACTATGTACCTACAACTGTTTAGTAAAGCTATTTGGCTTTATAGGAGAAACATCCTCAGTCGGATTAGCGGTGTAGGAGTTTCATAATTGAAGCATTTAACGGCAGGTTCCCACGGTTTGATTGTTATTCTGAACTCGAAGAGAGCGTCGTGCGTGGCCGGTGACGCTGCGTGAGACTCAACTGTTACGTTTTCGGAATTGGAACCGTAAAGTTGATCTAGCTGGGATTGAGTCTTTTATGGGCCATTCTGTTTCACTACTAAATTTTTTGACGCAACAGTAATTTTATGAACAACGGTGCTGTATTCGCTATTTCGACATTCGTTTTCTAATAGGCGTGGCAAACTACGTACTAAGTATAGGTATTTACTCCCGCATCTTCATTTTTTTTTAAAACGATTTACTTTACCTTCGGGAAGGTTATTGGGATCGGGAGTTTAGTTAGGTACCTACTTACATGTAATTGGTTTTTCGATCGAATGGAAACGTTACTCAGTATGTTTACTTGGGTTGGGTCTCTGATCGTACAAAACAGGTTTTTAAGTTTGAACAAACATTTAGCCTCCAAATACTTACACAGCTAGTGGTAACTATGTGTAATTTATTATACATGAGACTTCGTTTCGTTAGGTGGATGGATGTAGGTAAACATTGGGTGTTTGTGCTTTGTGGCTGGCCTTATCTATATGGGCCGTGGTTTCCTAGTATCCCGCATCCGTACTGTGTCGCGCTGATGTGGTTGATAGGTAGCTGGTAGCTTCACTCGTTCAAATACTCCGTTTGTACTTCCATCCAGATGCCACCTCGAAAACTAGAACTATCTCAGGAATGTACTGTAGATAGGCACCGAAACCACCAGTGCTCTTTGTAAATGGAATACAAACTAATTTGCTGTTTGCGTTGCGGCACCATTCAAGTTTAATGAAATTCTAAGTATTAAACTCCGCATTTGAGAATTTGCCAGGGCGGTCCCATCTAACGTAAAATTTTCGAACCGGTATAACTTCAAATCAATATTTGAAATAACAGACGAGCGTTCGAAGTTATTCGTATTGAATTTCTTACGAAGTTATTTATTGTTCTGCGCTACTTCTGTTTGCACAAAACTCATTGTGCTGTATATGGCACAGCGAATAATAAAATCCATGAGCCACCGCTGACAACACAAAGAAACATTACTCAACAAAACAAACCCAAATAAAAGGTAACGTAATTAAAACTGCTACTCTACAATACAGTCCATGTGTTTTCAGTACATTTTAATGTTAACCTTTTAATCATATTACGCTACAATACAATATCGTCGAGTCCAGATTATTCAGTTCGAATTTCTTTTATCGTCTGATGGCAACATCTTTCACCGTAGATAATTCACCTATACAATGAATATTCCCGTCATCATGTCGATTCGAGCAAATCTCTGTTAGTCAGTCGTGCGCGCAGGGTCATCGACCCGGACTTATCAACAATCAAATTTGTAGGGCCCTCTGTGCCGCCGTGTAACTCGGCGTATTTGCATAGGAGCCGCTCGTACCTCCAAAACAGGAAAGCAAACTAGAAAATTCTATTCATCATCAACACATCAACACATCACGTCGCGTCGGCGCAATAGTTTACGAGGATAGTTTTTGCTACGCGCTCCGTACAAACGAAGTTTGGTTATATTTTCAATACTAGAAACTAATCTCTATGCTTGTATCAATCAATCATATCAATCAAATATTCTTTATTTTACTCCAAAAAATAAACAGTAAAATACAGAGAAAAAATACTAGAGGCACAAAATAAGGCGGAAATAATTTGTATGTTGTCAGATTTTCGTTAAAATACACAGTTTCAATGCTAGGATCTAGGATTAATTTAAGATTTGTATGGAAATCTTTGAGGCACTTTAAGTTTAAAACTAAACAATTTTAACAAAAATCTGACAACTTACAAGCGTTTCCAGATTGTTTCTGTAATTGGCTTGTATCGAAAATATAACCCAACTTCGTTTCTATGGCGCGCGCAGCAAAAACCATCCTCATTCACAGATGTAAAGCCAATGTGCCGATTTGGATAATTTCCAAAGCATTCACATCTTGTGTTTATCGTTCACTGTAAGCACCTGTTTTAGTGTGACATTCTCATTGTTAACGTTTCTAGATGTAGAAATATTTTGTTTCTTTTTCTACGAGCTAGCTGGGCTAGCTGGGCTGGGTAAATATTCGGTGATTGAACCGTGACTGGACTGCGTGCGAACCATAACTTTTGACACTTTTGGTATTGCGCTAATCGCGGTACTGCTCATGACAGCCGTTTTGACAAATCGCTCAGACGTTAAAGGCTGTCAGTAACATAGAGTTTAACGCGATGCGAGATTCAGCACAGTTGATAAGTAATTGGATTGCAATGTGATTAGAACTGAAATTGGATAAGAATAAAACTACGATGTTTTGATTTAGCGCAATCGGTCTCCAGTACTTTTACAAATTTATGCTTAGGTCGCATCTTTACTCTATTGGTATTTAGAGAACTAAAAACTGCAATTATAATATGATTTTTATAGAAACTGACCATGCCTTAGCTGGCACCAGACTGTTCTAATATTCTTTCGCTTTATTTCAAAGCTTCATTCATCTTATAAATTCAAGAATGACTTAGATAAGATCTCAAGTTACGTCCAGGTTTACGAGCAAAATGTATTGTCTATAAATTATTTTCAACGATCAATAAAATTGATCTCTCGTCTATCATTCGTGAACAGATGTATGAACTACCAAATTACCCGAGCGAAAACTATCATAACGCACTGTAATAAAGTTCACCTTTGACCGAGACTGGTTCAACTGTTCGAGTCAACGATTGGGCTATGGGTGAAAGGAGTGGGGTACCGTTTTGATGGCATTCGTACGTGGTACGAGATATACGATGATTGTGCCTTAATGTGACCTAGATAAATATGATCAACTGCGTAATATTTACAAAGATCGTCTATTTAATTCACGTTTAAAACATATCATTGCAAGACTCTCTCTTCCTTGTTAATCCTTTAACTCCCACGGACGCGATATTATTTAACCACCCAATGTTATCTTAAAGCCGGGTTGCGAGTAATTAAAGAAGTAAAAATAATAAGAATTGGGTACGTCGGGTTCATACTTAGTGCAATTCGTCATCATCGGCATAAATACAGGACTCCTTTCACGAATTAGGGTGAATATTCTCATTACCGCTATTTTATAGCACGATATTATCTGGGACCAACTTTTAACTTACGAAGCACGACAAGCGGTCGATCGAGAAAATTCCACTAATGCTTTTAGGCAAGCCCGCTGTACATTGACGCTTCTATTAAGTAAACTAGTAACAATCACTTTACAGATGAGTCTATGTACTGCGGGCTTGCTTAGGCTGCAGGAAGGCCAGGAAGCATTCGAATACAGAATATGTGACTATTCACAGAAGTACACCGGCAGGAGTTGCTTATATTCGGTGATCGTTTTAAATACCAAATCTCAACTCAACTAGGTCAAGTTCGTCACAAGCGCTTCAATTACTAATCAATTATTTGTCGTTTTTATCGTCAGTAGCTTGTTGAGAGAGTATTTCACTTAGTGTGATTTTGTTCTCAGCGAATAAGAATATTATATTCGTAACAGAGAATGTATAAAATATGGTTATATTTTGAAATTCGTTTCAAAGCAGATCGTTTAATAAATAAACAACGCGTGAAGGAATGTGGGGCGAAATTCGAAAGCGACGTGTTATTGTAACTCCTACGTTCGACCGTTCTTTACATTAAAACGAAGTGATAGTAGTGGTTTTTATTTATTTAGGACATTTACATAAAGGAATACTATTGGATTTAACACTTCACGCCGCTACCTAATAATAAGGTGTCGAATCCTTAAACTTTCTGTATCATGTTTTCAACAATCTAAATTTTATGAATTCGATTGGTGCTGGAACGTTTACGATCCAATCTTCAAGACTTCTAGATAGATTTTAACTAAGTTTCTACAAAGGATCCAGCAAGCTTGCTATAAATTGAACAAGCATCACGCAAAAACTACTGCACCGAATTTGATGAATCTTTTTTATTTATTCTTTTATTCGATAGCTTATGATCTGACTTAAAATCTGGTATATAATTTGTGCGGACGAAGTCGCGTGTTAACCAATCTAGTACTAAATAAAGATGCACCTACTAATTTGGGATTATGCTATTTTTATATTAATAAGCATTATTCACTCTGTACTACATAGTACTATAAATATAGTCAAATTTTAATTTGTTTCAACCGTAATGTAATGATTCTTGGGTAACCATAAAAGTGTTATCTTTCGAAATGAAGTTCGGGCTCTTTATACGAAAACAAACAACGCCTACGAAGACCACATAAAAAGACTATCTAATAAAAATATAGATGGCAATAGAAAGTATCAATCGAACACTATTTTGGAAGAAACATTGAGATCATCGATGGACAAGGTTATAACAATCAACATCACTTTAGCAAGCCATGATCGAATTTAAATGTCTGGCTGTGTCTTCCTGACATAAGTGGCACAACTAACGTGTCTTCGAAATGCCAGTCATAGACCGGCATAATATAGGGACTTTAAATATTCATACGCAGCAGCCGAGGCCGGTCCATCAATATTAATAACCTGCCTGCCTCGGTGATAGAATAGCGCTTCACAAAACTGTTACACAATGGGGAACTTGGACAGTTATATATTTTTAATGTATCATAAAGATTACATAAAAATACCAAAAACAAAAATGGTAAATTATGCATAAATAATTTATTTATTGCAAATCAAAAGTTGACTTTTCAAATTCCGCGCTAAAACGCTCACTGCCATAACGTGACGTCACTCCTTTTCATGGCGTGTGTAGCTCATCACAAATCATCCGCTATAAAATGTTGCCGTACTCTTCTAACGCACGCAAGTTGCTATCGCTTCGTCACTTTGCGCTGATTGGTATATGAAATTACGTTCCGATCCACGTAACTTATAATTGAAATATTTCGTAAAAAAGAAAAACTAGAATAAATCTTTCAGTAATGTTTCTATTCACAACTATTATTATTGAATTATTAAGATAATTTCTCATTATAATTTTGGCGCAAGTTCCTCATTACTTTTAGTGTTCCATACCAAAATTGACAAAACGGAAAACTTATGAAATCACTGCGGTGTCTGCCCGTCCGTCTGTCACATGCATTTTTCTCGGAGACCGAAGGCATAGGAAGCTGAAACATTTTTATTATTTTAAAGGATTCCTGAGATTCTGGCTTGCCGCATGCGGGGTCCATTGTGGCATGTGTAATGACTTACCCTTTTTGTTTCTTAAATTTGTCAATAAACTGATTATAAGCTGCTGTCCCAACCAATATTTCTAAAACTATAGCTATGTAAAATCTGAAAAAATCATGAACATTAGAAATGAGAGATGGCGGGAAAATTATCAGATTGGAACTAACTTGCATGGTTTTACCAAAAAAAGTAGATACTAAATACCAGTGTAAACTGATGTTATGTTTCTATGAGCCTACTTAGGTACCTACATTAAGTGACATTTTTTATTGTAAGTTACTAGTTGGTAACAAGTCTAATGACGCGATAAAATGTTTAATACAAGAATTCGTTAATTAACAGGGAACCTGTTAAGCCATTATTAGGCAATTCACCTCATATTTTGTTTCTCTAAGCAGTTATTACATTATTACGGATGCTATCTATTTTTACATCGTGGTTATACCACTCTATCATAATCATAATTCATAAATGAACAGTAGCATTGAGAGTTAGTACATTGTAATGAATCGTCCCACGTCAGTTAAATGTAGGTAGGTTTCCTACCTCATTGTTCAATTTCGAAATTGATTTAACTATCGCTTGGATGTTTATGTTCCATATCAATCTTACTGTATCCACAATCAATATTTTAATTTCGAGAAATCGAGCAGTCAGAATAAAGTTTCATAAACAAACTCTTTAATGGTATATTACTGTTGGCGCGCTCCATACAAACGAAGTCTGGTTATATTTTCAATACTAACTAATTAAAGTCAGTGAAATTATTCAGAAACAATCTCGAAAGTAATCTCTATGCTTGTATGAAGTCAGATTTTCGATATAATGTATAGTTTCAAAGTTACAGTGTCTCAAAGATTTCCATACAAATATTAAATTAATCCTAGCATTGAAACTGTATATTTTAACGAAAATTTGACAAGATACAAGCAAAGAGATTTGTTTCTAGATTGTTTCTTCTAAATTTAATTGACTTTAATTGGTTATTATTTAAAATATCACCAGTCTTCGTTTGTATGCAGCGCGCTTTTACGCATTCGGAATAAACTTCTCTTAAATAGTTATTAATTACATTAAAGATTGTCTAATAAACTGATTAAATCAACTTACTAATCATAAATTCTTAACTCGTAAACCGCCAAGCACATCGCGACTTATCCATCATTACGGTTTTTACAGCGTTTTACTTCAATCAAGTGCCGACAGGTCAGGTTTCTATTTTGATTAAATTTTGATTGAAGTGAGTTAACTGCGTCTAAGTAGTCTAAGATAAAGTCATACTTAGTTATAAAAACTGTTAAAGGTAATAATATTGAGTCTCTCTTGTCAATTATCAAGCAAATTAACGAGTCTTAATTATAACACCTAGCTATAATTGTAATGGGAGTGTGACTATGTGACTCAATAGTGATTTTGTGAAAACTTTTTGCGAAATAGAGCGCTTGTAAATTTTGATTAATTGCGTCGGTATATACAACGTGTTAATGAATAAGCTCAAAACCTCTTACACCCTAACTGATTTAATAACAAAATAATAATATTGAAACAATAATTTCATTATTTTGATAAAATTAAAGTTCGCATTTTAAGTTTTGAGGCAAAAATTAATATATATTTTGAAGAAAAAAAAATACCTGTGTCGAAACCATGATAATTCGTTTCTGCTCTTGATTCCAAACAAACTACTTTCTAGTTTTGCGTTAATTCATTAACACGTTGTATATTTGATGCAAACTATTTCGTATATTCATAGTGGATCCGAGTTGGGTTCCGTTAGATGGCAGGTTTCGACGAGGTCATGTGGTATGTAATGTAGTCAACGGTTCGTGACATAAACGTGTCGTGTAGTTAATGTGATTTGCCCTTGCGGGTCTGAAATTGTCAGCCATGTCATAATTTCTAAGTGTTAGTTAAATCATTTTTGTTAAATTCTTAGTTTTGATCGTGATTAACACATACATGCCTAAAGTTAAATAATTGTTTATCCCTCTTCATGCGCTATAAAATATTAGTCTATCTGGTTTATTTTTAACTGACATGATTTTCCTCTAGGTTTATGCCCCGCAGCTCCAAAAAACTATTACATGCATTCCGGATTAAAATCTCGTGTGGCTAAAAGGATTGTTTATTTACAGTACCTATCTGTAGCTATGTTGCACATGGTTTTTCCGTTTTAATTAATTTAGTTTTAGTAATGTATCAATAAGGTTCTAAAACCCATTGAAACTCTTGAACGTCTCTTACTCAAAATATTTGAGATCGGAAGGGAATATCATTGTTGTAATAATATTTACATTGATATATGGAAGTGAAGGGAAATAATATTTACAGTGAATCTGGGGTATGGCAGAAGACGCACGAAAGTAGGATTAACGCCGCGCCGTGGAGATACGCTCTTTGGGAAGACTGAGTATGTGTGGTGTAACTGTGATGGACAAATTGAAAAATAGTTTAATTGCAGAAAGTTGTGGTCTGAAAAAGGATATAGTGATAAAGATAGAGAAATGTTGGAAGGCAACAGCCTAGAAATACACTGACCAAATTGGTAAAGTGCTGAAACTGACCTGGCCCTTTATCCGAAATCGATGAGCATGCATGAAAGGACTATTGAATGTAATGATCGTAGCAGGTGGCGTTCCGTTGCCTCTGCCTAACCCAATGGGAGACTGGTGTGAGAAAATGTATGCATGTATAATATTTAAGTTTTCGTAAATGTTCAATAAAACAATACCGGAGGCGCGATTTGTCTTAAAAATTAAAAAAATAAATCAAACGAACAATGGATTCCAAACAAAAACAACAACATTTTAAAGTAGTAAATTACGCTGTAAGTATTTTCTGTGCTCTACTACATCATAATTGATATCCAGACATTGCAGTGAACAGAGTTTAATTGGATTTGCATGTACGTGTGCCCTTGGCCGTACGAGATCATTGTTAGGTATCCTGCATGCGACTGAGTCTGTCAGATAATAACTAGACTAGAATTAATGACTTTCATGAACATACAAAGCTTTGTGTGCGGTTCCTCCTTTGATAAAAGTCGTTGCACAGACAATTCTATAGTCTACTATTCTATGTACTAGGATTATTAGGCTTCAGCGTTTTGTTCAATATAAATTGTCGCTTGTTGGCGTAGTCGAGCTTCGGTGTTGGAAATGATCTCCGAATTTAAGCAACGTCAGGTCCAGTCAGTCTTTGGATGGGTGACCGTTTAGTGGTATCTCATCTCGAGCGTTTTCGTGCTTCGGAAGGCACGTTAAGCAGTTGGACTCTGATAGTTCCGTCAGATGGCGTTGTAACTATTCGTTAAGCCAGTTCAGAGGCCTATTAAGACGGCTTGAATATTCTCCGACAGCAAGTCTACCACTAACTGGCCTCCACCACCTACCCGACCGCGTGGTGGAGTATGGCCCACTCCCTCTCACCTTTAATCGTGAGAGGAGGCCTTTGCCCTGCAGTGGGATTCTACAGGCTATAACTTACTATATTAATAGAAATTGCCAAACACAAGCTCTTTACTTAAATTTTACAATTTTACATAAAAAAAATGTGTTTCGGGTCAATTTGGATGGTATAGATGACAAGAAAAATTTTCTTGTCTTTAGAATAATTTCTTGTCATGTAGGTATTGTGCCGTAATCAGCTGTTATCTCAACTCGGATTGTTCTGAAAATGTTAAGATAACATGATGTTGCGTTATGCTCTATTTTTGGATAATATACGAGACGTGCGAGTTATAAAAGTCGTTTTAAAAGGTATGTGTACCTGTGTCTAGTCGCTTTTTATATTTAACTCAGTAATATTTATGAATTTACAAGTTAAGCCCTAAACGTTTGAAACATGATTTTTTTTTATGTTTATCAAATGAAACCTTTTACAAATGAACTTTGTTCTGTCTGTTTCGGAGTGGTAGAATGATATTTCGTGCTCCGAATATTTAAATATAACGTATTTTAAACATGTTAACTTCTAAACTTCAGTGTGGAATATTTAGTAAAAGCTACAATCCGGATGAGAGCTCAGAATGCGAATGACAACATCACACTAAACTTGTTTACTGCTCAAGCCTGTCATAATTTATTCTCAGTATTCACACTGCCGTTATTCTGACTTTCGTTAAATAAAACCTGCGCTCTATTGAAAAATTGTTTTAGCTCGTTCCCCTACTTGCTACCTGCAAGGCGAAATTTCACATTAAAACTTTTGCTTTGGAGCAAATCATTTGTGTATTCAATATTGGTACTACTACGGGTTTCTTGGACCATTTCTCCAAACATAAAAATTTATTTAAAAAAATAATAATTTTATAAAATTTATTTATTAAAAATTGCTCAAAAAAAAAAGTGTACTCAATAAAAATTTAGAACATTAAGCAAACGCGGTATGCGTAGGCAGTAGGGAAGCGCGAGTGCCATTTTTAAAATCCTCTGTTTTTCCGATCAATAATCTTTTTCGCCTAAGAATAAATAATGTAGTATTTAAGGGTATATTACTGTTGGCGCGCTTCATACAAACGAAGTCTCGTTATATTTTCAGTACTAACAAATTATAGTCAGTGATTTTTTTAGAAACAATCTATAAAGTAATCTCTATGCTTGTATGAAGTCAGCTTTTAGTTAAAATTTATAGTTTTAAAGTTACAGTGCCTCAATGATTTCCATACAAATCTTAAATTAATCCTAGCATTAAAACTGTATATTTTAACGAAAATCGGTCAAGATACAAGCATAAAGATTTGTTTCTAGATTGTATCTGCAAAATTTCATTGACTTTAATTGGTTAGTATTGAAAATATCACCAGACTTCGTTTGTATGCAGCGCGCATTAACGCATTCGGAATAAACTTCTCTTAATACACTTGGTATGAAGCAAATACTCAGTGAACAAGACTTCCTTTATTTCAGAAATTACGATAAAAGTCAGCATACAAAAAGCTAAAATAAAACCCCTTCTAAGGAGAAGAGGGGAGACCTTTGCCCAGCAGTGGGACACAATATAAGCTAAATAAATAAAATATAAATCTTACCTAGTGTGTATTATTATGTTATCAAGTCAAACCAAATTGAAACTGAAACTAAATTAGTCTCACCGAGTGTTATTCACAACAAAGCCTTAGAAACAAGGTATGAAGATCATGTTTGAAGGTAAAATAATATGTGTAAATTGATAAATTAATTGTCAGTCTGTCTGGCTCATGTTTGAAAGATAATAATTCTCGAGAGTGCAAAGTATTTCGTCATAATAACGTTTCGCGTGGGTGTGAGTTTGTTACTCTGTTCTGTAGGCAGATTATGTATTGCTTATTCACAATACGGTTGCAAATTCATGCTAATTGCACTCTCGGTGACGCGGTGTCATAACGACCTTGAGTAAATGTTAAATTACTGCTGCCTATGTGTAGACTTCTCACTCTATATCTTGATATTATTTAAAGTAATATCTTAATTGATTCAAATATTATATTTTGGATATTAACCAATTAAAGACAATGCAATTTTTTAATACGATCTAGAAACTAATCTCTGTGCTGTGGTTAGTCAGATTTTAAATGTATAGTTTCAAAGTTACAGTGGCTCAAATAGTACGAGCATTTTAGATGAAGCTATAAAGGGCGAGATAAAAGAAAAAAGTAAATCCTTTTTTTTTGTGCAAATGTTCCTTAAGAACCTACCCTTAGAATTCCTGACTCCTAGGGTCCCGGTCCCCCCCCCCCCCTCCCCCCTCCCCCCAAATATGTCCCGATTTTCAGTACTTTTTTATTTAACTCAAAAACAGTTGGAATTAGGTGAAAACTGTCAAAAGAAGCAAATAATCCTCATTAAATTGCCCAATGACAACATTTTGTTAATATCTGTTTTTTTAAGAGAAAATAGGCCTTAAAGAATCAGTGCCATAGTTACTTTTAATTCAGATTGCGTTCATTCTAATCGGCTAACTAGTCAATGTTGCGTGACCGCTCGGGCTAGCCGCAGGCACTTTCCAAAATTACACTCATTCAACTACACACGGACACGTCTGTTTCATACCGTTACTAAAAGTTTACGTATCGTAGGTGCGTATCTACTTCATTCACAAAGTTTCCTTTCAGCACTCGGTTAGAACTGCCCTTTAAATTTGATTTAAGGCCTGATTATTCGAGTGCAGGCGTCTCTTTCATACAAGCATAAGTTTGCAATTAGCCATCCCGCTTCAATTGAAGGCAGGTCCGCAAAAAACGTATTTTTCACCTATATCTTTTCTCTTGGGTGGTGGGGGAAAAAACTAGCCTGAGAATAATTTAGACAATGTCATTTCCTATTTTTCAGTGAATTTTTTTTATTTGTAGTTTTAATAATTTTAAGTAAAACTTGAAAAATTGTAATAAACTTACCTATCTTTGCATGCTTTTATGATCGAGAGAAGTAATAACTATAGTGTTTTGAGCCACAGAATAAGCAAGTTCATGAACAACAACATATATTTTTTCTGGATTAAAACAACGACTATTATTCATGCCTTAAAGCTTAACCAAAAACAGGTCGATTCGGAAGATCCTGCCCTTAAGGCATGTGCTGTTGCAGAGAAATATTTTTAACAAGAGCAATTTTGTACGTTAAATAAACTCACGAGTAACGACCATATTCTCTTTCATGGTTGTCAGAAACTTAGGTATAGCCACTATAGGACGTTTAAATGGATGAATGGAATCACAATATAAGTAAAGTATAAAAATACCAAAATCGGACTATTAATTCCATAGTATCAATTTAATTAATCATATCCGTTAACCATGATTGTGTTAACCTGGATAGAAATAGAATTAATTGGAGAGAGTATAGTATACGATAGATCTGTAACTGGCGGGGCGATGGCGTTGATAACTGAGGCTCGATCACCATACGAGTATAACGGGGTCTGTTTTGCATAATCACGTGTCTTGAACGTGGACCTCAATTAGGTAGCTGATTAGAGTATAATTTTCAAGTGCAAGGTGAAGTAAATGTTCTGTTGGCAAAGAGTTATTTATTATCTTTGATTTCTTTTACGGTGGTCGGGTGGAGTAACTCAAAGACAAGGCGGGTAACGAATACGTAAGAGGAAGCTTTGAGATCGCACCAATAACAGACAAAATAGGTGAAGCAAGGCTGAGATGGTCACGTGATGAGGAGATCAGACGATCACGTAGTTAAAAAGTACCTTTCCATTGCTACAAAGTAAAGGGAGGGAGGGAGACCTCAAACTATCTGGTCGACGAATGCCCCCCAAAGGCCTCAATGGCGTTGAATGATTGGGAAACGGGACAAGGCAGAGGTAGAGGCAGAAGAAGAAGAAGATTTTTTTAAGAAATGTATATATGCTAAAAATGTTGTAATTCCAAAGATAAAAAAACGTTATGTACATCAGGCTAGCATGCCACCCCCCGAGAAAACCGTCATGCGCGTTTGCTTTCGCATTTGTAAAGTAGCAGAGACACGGGCACGTCTCGATTTTTGTCGTTTTCTCGGCATTTCTCGGCTCGACATGTATCACAAACATCGCTCTTGAGTACCTATACAATAAATACGTATTCATAAACAATGAGAAATTCTGTATTTTCTTTTTGAAATTAAAGTTCCTAGTATGTGTAATGTAACGCTAGTCACGCCACGACTCATGCACAGTGTGCGAACTTGACTAACGGTACGTTCATACATGGATTCACAAGCCGTCGAGACAACACAATAAACACAATGTGACGTATCCGTGCATGCGCATGGGCACACGCATACGCTGCACGGTGCCGCGCCGGTATCGGGTTCCATACCAAACGTGATGTTGTATTTTCTTTAATTAAGGAAATTATGCTTTTTGTAAAGGAAAATTAATCACTAAATCCAAAGTAACTAATGACGAAAGTAACTTTCAAAATTATTATCTGCTGTTACATTAATTCTATACCTATTATACATATATATTTTTAGTTAAAGTGAAGTAAATTTAACGTGAAAGAGTCACGTAAAATCTATAACATGGTAAAATATGGATTTGTTTCATTACGAATTTTGTTAAGTTTATTGACTTTTGCTGTTGACTGTACTCCTAGTATTCTGTGAGGTAGTTAATTGAAGGTAAAAGGTGCATTATAAATTAAAAAAACAGCTTTTTGTGTCGTCATATTCTTAAAAAGTGAACCTTTTTGTCTTTAACCAAAATAAACACTACCTTTTACAAAATTACAAAGTCCTAAAACGACAATAATACATTGTGTCTACTGTATAGGTACTGTATGCGTTGTACAATAATTGTATAGAAAAACTAAAGTATCGAGTAGAAATGAAGTTAGTCGGCAAACGTTCGACTTGTTTCTTACGTAACTTGTAGTTTGTTCAAAACTGCTGTAACATATTTATGTAGAGTTAGCTGGTCTGGCTGGTAGCACGACGGTCGTGTACATCGATTTTCTTTCTCTTCACGCCACGTTGAAAGGAATGGAAATTGCTCTTTCGGATGGACCATTGTTGCACTCACAAGCGCTGCATACAAGCTTGTTACCATTGAATAATCAAACTTTGTTCCGTCGACAAAAGTCATATTGTTTGAGGAAATGTTTTGGAACAAGATAATTATGCGTTATTATTGTTTTGTGAGTGTTGCTAAGCTAAATAAACAGTCTATCTACTTTAAAAGGCACCAGTGGGGAACATAAAACGCCAACATTTATGTTAACCCCGGCAGCGTGACTGCTACTAAAATTCTGCGTTGCGATTCAGATATTTTATCCAACTGTAACATAATAATATGTAAATCTTTGTGCTTGAAGAAACTGCATGGAGCTATTTTGCGTTATATTTATAAAATAATTCTCTTTTTTTTGTTTCATAATATCTGAATAATACAACAAGTTTCATAAAACATAATTCAGTATTAGATTTTGCTTCAAAATTTGCATTGTTATTAAAATATTCTTGAAACGGATTTTTAAATATTCGTAACCAAGTCAGAGGCCAAAGTAAATAAATTTTTCCAAGATTCGATTATTAATTTTGTTGAATAATTTATTGGTCTCTGGTTTTTGCTCCGAATTACACTCTATTTGAATCAGGTACCGTGTCGTCTACTATTCTACAAGCATTATGGAGCTGTCGGTCGGATATTGTGCTCTTATGGCGTCGTCCGTCCGCTTAATGCGTTTCCGATGTGACGCAAATGGGATGTTTTGTACGAGTACTTACCTCTGCAACAACGCTCGCAGCTCTGAGCCCAGGTGTGAACTATCGTCTAACTAGGACAGTTTACAGTTCCTAAACTATACCATTAGGGATACCTTATGTATATTTCCCTTTGTTTTCTCTTATTGAAAGTGCTACTGCGTGTTCTTTGAGTTTTATCTTGCTATTTTCTAGGAGGGGATTCTTTGTTGGATATTGCGGAAGATTTCTGATGCATAATGTTATACAAAAATGCAGATTTCTTCAAAGCTTTGTTTTCCAGATGAACTGTTCAGATACAAATTGTGTCTAATGGGTTTGCAAAAGGATTTTTAATTCTCGTCCATATATTTTGAAGCTTAGACTAGCACACATTGCTACTGAATGGAATAGTGGGTTTAGCCCTGTGAACAGTGAAAACTTGGCAATAAATTTTAGTGCCAAAGCGTTTTAGTAGATTTATGTTCGAACTGTTTTCAAACTTCAGTCTGTAGCGTTGCTGCATTAACTAGAATATGAACTATCTGTAACATGATATATCTATATTTAGATCGACGAATGTTATTGTAGAAAAATGTGTCGTGTCAAAATATAACTCCTATCAGTTCATAGTCTTATAGATAACGCTGTTTTGTTTCTTTTACGTTCAAATTCTTATTTTGTCACATCACATTATCATTCGCTACGGTAGATAAATCAAAGGCTCCAATATTCGTTTGATAACATTCTTCATATTGACCGTCGTACGTATCTTTTTTATCTTCAAAATATCGTTGATCGTGCTACATAGTCTAAAAAGACTTACCTATTTGCAGCTGAATAGTAAGTGCCTACTTGCACGTCTGAGTCACTTGACATCTAAACATCTCTTACATTAGAAGCATATACCTACATAAAAGATGTCCTTTTAGAAGCCTTGCGGACAGGCCAGTTTTAGCAAAGTTTAAAAAAATATGTTATTGTTCTTAGACAGTGTGCTGTGTCCCCGTTCTTTACACACGTTGTTAGTCTTCGACGTCGTTGAATTTAGTCACGCGTAGGCATCGCCGACTATCGGTTGGACGGCTTTGTCTTTTTTACTGCCATTTGATCCTTCCAATAATAAAAATAAATTAAGTGCAATAAAAAGTGGTATAAAAATTAGTTTGGCGAAATTTTTAGACGGAAAACCCATCATGTTATTGATAATTGAACTTTATTTACTTAAGCTTGAAAGGCTGATTCAATAACTCCGCTACTATAATCTTATGTCTAATCTCATTAGCAATTATAATTGAACTAGTTTGATAATGTGCTACCTATAGTGATAGCCGCTTCTCAAGGCGCCTCTGTCGATAAGTATCTTGCAGAATGCGGAATAAAGAGTCATGAGCATAGCGAGCTGAATTCCTGAGTGAAGCCTGTGTGGGTTTGCGCACCTGTTGCGCTGTTTCAGATTCAATTTATATTTCTTTAGAGAAAAATTTCTTTTACATCTTACCACCAAACGAGCCACGTCCAAGAGAACCTAACGGACCCTTAACCAAATAACGTATGTGGTCTGCGTTGCCCAATGTAGCACGGTTATGGCGTAGCATTGCCGTAAAAGCATGGAATGCGTGCAGTCCAGAGCGGCCTGTATTCCGCGCACGCCTGCGAGGGCGGTGACTCCTCGGGACAGTCCACCCGCTGCCATGTTTCCACCTTCGGAATACTAATTGTGCGTCCAAACTCCGACGTTCGCCGTCGCGGACCAACGAAAGTTTTGTAACGCCTTTGTCTTGCTGACTTTCGCGATCGCTAACTGGAACGTTCTTTTGACGGATTGGTTATAGTGTTCCAAATGAGTTTTGTACCGTCTCTTGACAGATATTGATAGGTACCTACCTAAAATTTCCAAGTAAGAAAATGATTACACTTTTTGACTGTTTTGTTATTTTGTTTGTGTCAAGTTTACATTGCTATCTTTTAACTTTCGCTCTCGGGTACAAATGCCCTCTATTATTATATCTCAAATGGAAGTAATGGAGGCCTTTATGTGGAACGGTAGCGTTGCAGGTTCCGTCCTCATTTGCATAATTTGTAGATCGCCAGCGGGCCTCGGTGATAAGGCAATAGGAATGTGTTGCTCACTATGAATATGCACGGGTATGGTATGGAGTTCTGTGCGCGAGTTTCGCTGCGCTGCGCTAGCGCACCGGCGGCTGCTGCTGCACGCTCCGCTGGCTCCTGCGCCGCCCGCGCATCTCCCTCAACCCGCGCTCCCTTGCGAAAAAATTATAATGCAATCGCCAGGGCGGCCGGTGTGGAACGCTCGGCAACCGCTCGCAACACGCAACCAGTGTACATTCAAATGCGTTGAAACTCACACGCCGTCCATCACTATGGATTTGTCGTGTCGGGAAACTGATTTCTCTTGAGGTGGCCGTCGGAGTGCAATGGTCCGCGAAGTTACCATTTCGAGTTGCTCTAGGAGATCAAAGTTACCATTGAATGTAGATATTCAGTGACGTGAACTTTATGCCTTGTATTATTTTGTATATTTTGTTCTTCCAAACTCTATTGCAGTTGTGCAGTTGTTGGACTAGGATTTAGACGAAGGAAATAAAAATTTGTTTCCTCGTTAGTGCTGGTCCATTGCCTCTCCCATTCTAGGCTACTACAGCCTTATCACCATGTCGAGTTGTAATTTGGCTTGCCTTATGACGTTGTTGGCCGAGATTCGATAAAAAAGCAGTTGTTTAATAGGTGTCCAAATCACCTCCTATACTTCTGCGACCTTTTTCGTCGAAACAATTGTCCATCAAATACGAATTAATTCTTTACGCGTCTCGGCTGCGTCCGGTGACGGCTGCTTTCGAGGCGATCATGTTTTCAAGCTGTCTTTCTATCGTGAACAGTGGCCTGGATCGCTCGCTGCCGGCAGTTGACGGCTGGTAGCCGATTAGCTGCGCGCTCGATATCTTCGACGTGTCGGATTGATAAATGAAAACAATCGCCTAATTATCACCCGATAAGGTAGTGAAACTCATTCATGGAATATGGATTAGTGTCAGTGCGAAATTGTTTTCGGTGTGATGAGGTGATTCCCGTGTTACGTGCGGTGCGAGTGTGTGATTAAAAGTGTTCTTACTATGTGGGGGGCAGCGGTGTCTAACCCAGCCCATTATCATTACGTACAGGGACCTAGTGGGCCTGTTCCGCAGGGCGGCCCTAATGGTCCTATTCTGTCGGGTCCGAATGCACGCCATTTGAGACCTCAGTCATCTTACTCTTTGCCTCATGGGAGTAACGGACCAGGCCGGTGGGGTTGGACTGGTAGCCATGTGTCCTCATTTGATCGGAGGCAGTTAAAGGTGCCGCCGCAACCTGCGCGGCCTGCGCCTATCCGACCCTCACAAAGCAGAAATGCTGGAACTAGTGTAAGTAATCGATTAGCCACCTGCCATCCATATTGTTCAGATTTTCCCCATTCACGCTCCGATGCAACAATTTGTGTTATTTATGCGTAGTCTACAACAATTTCATGTCCTGGTGCAATGTGCGTGAACCACTCTGCTGTTTCGTATAGCTGCAATTTATTTCCTCGTCTCTCGCAATGCGTATCGGATGTCGGCTGCGCACGCGTCACCTGACACGCGTTTCTCTAATTCACTCGAGGCATGCGGCTTTGTGGTACTAGCTAGCAATAAAGGTGCAAATTATCATACTTGGCATCAAAGCGATCTGTTAGCTGATTTGTGCCAATTTATTATTACAAATCAATTCCACAAAATGTGAAAATAACCTTTTATTTTATTTACTAAGATTTACTCTTTCTCACGATTCGAGCGTCGATAGCACGCTGTTTACTTATTTACGTAACACTTACGGCGGTTCAGTAAAAAATCCCGTATTCGTCGAACGCATTCCGATAGCCCTTTTATAGTAAGCAAATACTGTAGCTAGACAGTTTCCTATATAGGGTAGTATCTAATGAATAGCAAATGTAGTCGTAACCGAGGTTGTTCTCTTTACGGCAGGCGAGCACTGACGTAAAGGCGACTGAACCTAATACTGTTATATGACAAAACAAACACTTAAAGCACGTCATTTAGTAAAGGCCATAGCGCCACTTCAGATTTTTATTGGTTATAATTAAAAAGAAATCTAGGATTGATTAACCTTGTAACATTTTACACATCACCGGTAATACATTTAATGTTATTAGATCATTTTCATAATTGGCTTAGAACATACGGAATAATGACTTGCCAATCTTGGTACTACCTATAAGTATTGGGATTCAGTAGTGTGATTTTGAAGTTGTAATGATACTCCCTCTCTGTATGTATTTTCGGGACTTCTGTATAATAACATATTTCATTAAGTTTTTAATATTCCGGTGTTTTACATTTCGTATCAAACAACTACATACAACATTTAATTGATCTTTTGTCAGATCTTATCTGCTGGTACCGACCGTTTCATTGTCTTATTTATTACTGTTTGGCTTTAAATCGCTAAATGTAAAATCGGTCTTACATAATGTCTTAAAACGGTTGCAACTGAAGTTTCATTATGTTATGCCAGGCCTGTCTCACTCCATAACGTGAGCTGTGGAGTGATACACGCTTGACGGCCGATCCCCACCGAGGGGTGAATGGCCATAGGTTAGGTATACCGTGTAAACTTCTTGGTCAAATCTCATTAGACTTGCCGCCATTTTGTGAGTAGACAATGCAAGACTTGAAAACCCTAGCGATGCTACGCTGTCAGCACGTGAAAGAATGAAAGAGGGAGACTATTTAAAGGAAGCTTTTATGTCTAATGACTCGGTTCATTTTTGTTTGCACGCGTGTCGTTGTGACGGTTGTGGTAGGTTATTCGCGAATTGTACGATGGGACGGGTGCGAATAACTTTGCACCTTATTGCCGTACAGAGAGAGTCGCTATTTATTTCAATCAGTTTTCGAAGTGATTCTTCTGTACGGGTTAGAAGTGCAAACTAGGCGTGGAACGTGCCGCCACAGGTTATGCAATGATTTGCATAACACCATAACACGCGCGGCGTGGTGCGAGCGAGAGGGCATGAGTAATTGTATCAGCGTGAGCGGGAAGACAAGTGGCGACAGCCGTCTCCGAAGCAAAAGCGCTACTTTGCATTTCTAACCCCTCTTATAATGTTCTGTGGGTAGTACTAGTATTTATACTGTGGTTATGCACGTTAAGTGTACTCATCGTTGATGATTTATACTCATGTTTGATTCGAAAATTGCCTTATCTTTCATTATGGCCGTGATATTTATCTTAATGCGAATTTTAGCTCTTACGCTATTTAAAAGAACAATAAAATTGCATAATGCCAGTTCCAAATGTTTATCGAATCATACTTTAAGATTTATTAAAAGGTTTGGATTAAGTATTTAGATAAGTGTCCTGTTAATCCGGATAATGATTTTTGATTATGAAATTAATTTGTCAAAGATGATCAACGTTCTACGCATATATATACGCATACCTAAGTGTAGCAAACATTTACGCGACGTAAATTACGCGTGCAATGCTTTTCCCAATAACGGCGGCACACCAGTACGCGCCATTTTTAGGGTTCAGTAACCAAAGGGTGGAAACGGGACCCTATTACTAAGCCTACGTTGTCCTACCTATTTAGGACTGTAACTTTTGAACCGTAGTAGCTAGACAGTTGAAATTTTCACAGAATATGCGTTATTACGGCGGATTTGTTAGCAAATAATAAAAATGACAAAAAGTTAAAATTTAAGGGGGGTCCTCATATAAGATACTAGTTTTTATTAACGTTTTTTCTTCTCGTTCTAAACGGTAATACATACAAGCGTTAAACTTGGTGTGACTATAGAGAAAACTCTACAGTAGAACAAAAATTTATAAAAACCGGCCAAGTGTGAGTCGGTCTCGTGTTAAAGGTCCAGGACAAAAAAAAATAGTTATGTTGTGTGGTGGTGTGGTACGGAACCCTCAGTACGCGTTTAGCCCGACTCGCACTTATCTAACGTAAATACGGCAGATGTAGTTGTGACGCTACACTAACCAAACAGCAAACTAATGTCATTCTTATATTTATAGGTAGGTATAATGCGTATGAGTGTGTGAACGTCAAATATAAAATAGGTTGGTAATTGTGTAACGAATGAATCATGATTTATTTATCTAAATCGATTAACGATCGTGTTGATGTCCAGCGTAATTTAGAAGCGCGGTCTATTCTTAAATTATACATCATTCCTTTGGTACATTTTTAGGTACACGAAGGACTTTTTAATTTTATGGGACAACTCTTTGCATATATCTAATCTTTTAAACAGGTTTCCTTCCAGTGTTATTAGAAAAGTTTTGATGACTTAGCATTTTCATTAATTTAGGTAGGTAGGTAATTTTTTTTTTTTTTTTTTTTTGGTTGCATAGTCCAACATAGATCCCTTCTAATTTTTTCCACTCTGTCCGTCTGTATGCCTCGCTCATGTACACACGGCGACAAATCAACCTACCCATAGTTGAACTCTATGTTCATGGGCATAAGGTCCAACTATGGGTAGGTTGATCTGTCGCCGTGCGTACCTAGTTTCAGTGAAAATTATAACGGATGCTGTAGCGCACACTGTATTAGAAAAAAAATTAAATGCTCTTATCATAATGTATGTATGTAAGTATATACCTGTATCTTTATTTAATATGTATTTATTAGTGTTAAATACTGATTTATTAGTTAAATGTGCACACTATGCCTACCTCACTTTGTCACGGGTTTGCTGGAAGAAATCTCTTTAGAGATAAGCTCGCCCTTTGTAATGGTCTATTATGCTGTTTTCATGTATATTTCCGTGTGTACCATATAGAGTTAGATAAAAAAAAACGTGTATTTTCAATAATTATTTAAAAGAGCTTGAGCTCTGTAAGGTACACAGATGTATGTTCACATCGCCTGTCACTAGATGGCGCTGACCCAAATTAAATAACGCTATTTGAAGATTGCTTTTGAATATTTCGTTAGGTAGTTTAAGATATTTCAGGATAAACCTTTTACACAATGTTTTACACTAAGGAACCCTATTTTGCCATTTTCTTCGATGTTTTTATCTTTATCTTTTGATCTTTCCCTATTTGGCTTTTTAGAAAGTTAACTTTAATCAGATGTTATTTTTTAATTTGAGAGCATACTTCTTTTAGGTATGGATACCTATCTTGCTTGTTGCATATTTTTTATTATGACTTTTTGCCGAGAAGAGAACACAACAGTATGAATGGCCTTTTAACTACTGCGGCAACATTTGTTTTTAATTAAAAGCGGAACGGTACCGCTCGTCCCACAACAAAGGTACGGGCAGCCTTTTCGCCTACATCGAAACCGACTTTAACCGTAAAATTGGCCCAGACTTTTTGAGGCTTCGGCTGTAAAATTGGCCAACCAAACTCAATAAGCCTTTTTGTTCGCGCCTGCGATGAGCCTTTCACTTTATCATCCCCTTCGCGACCCTTCACGAGAGGCATTTTAAAGGGAAATAATGATGTTACGTCCTCTTACCTTATTAAACTTTTGGGATCTGCCCTGCACATTTTGCTTTTGAGAGTTTTATTTCTATTGCAAATGCGTTTGTAACTCTGCCATTTTAATGAAAAAGTCGTTTTAGATAAATCCTCAGACTTAGCTAATGCGAACATTTCGTTCAAATGGCGCGGATCCAAGAAAAGAATTTTTTAATATGATATTTCAGGAAAATCCATCTTAACTCTTAAACTATATCGGTCTTTAACATTAGCTACATACCCATGTAGATGCGTCTTTGGTCCAAGATTAACTTACAAAGATTTATTCGAGAACACTTTCTACTATCGCTCTTAGTTGAACAGCTTCGTCAGTCCGATCACGTCTGCAACTATTCCTAGAGCTGCCGTCTCTATGCTCAGATAAATCGATCCACATGCTACTAAGAAAACTGATCGCTTTTCCTACAATCTATTCTCGAAACTTATTCTAGTCTATAAGAGCCGATACAAGATTTAAGCTGTCTCAAGTTCCGCGTACATTTTCCAAGGTAAATTCCTTGTTCGTACCCTTAAAATGTATTTGTTTCAGCCGACAGCATTCGACGTATTTTCTTGGGGAATCCTTAAATGATCTCCTTTTGAAGTCAAATTAGAATGAAAGCGGCTTAACATATCTCCATAGAGATTCTTTATTGTAAGTCAGTATCGATGTCGTTTCATCGCGTGTTTTTAATTCAAAGGAATGCTTATTTTCTCGTCAATGATATTATCAGAGATCTTATAAATTTTGTGCCATACGACCAGCCCATAAGAAGCTTTACCTAGTAATCACGAAAATGTGTAATGAATGAAAAAAATGATCGTCGAAGTTCGAAAAAGAAACCATTTTTTTGATGTGATGACGATGAAGACGATGTGTGTTTTGTGTATGTGGGGAGCTATGCACACACTACAAGAGCGTCGGTGGCGCGTTGTTGTATGGACACTCAATCATGAGGGTCCGGGTTCGAATCCGCACGGACTACCGGTACACGGTAATACCGACTGCTGTCAAACGGTGTAAGGAAAGCATCGTGAGGAAGCCTACAAAAGCTAAAGAGGAAATTCTGATGCGTACTCGTATGTGATCGATACCACTCCGCATTGGGCACGCGTGGTAGACTGACGCCTATACACCTTCCCTGAGGGTACGCCTTTGCCCTGCAGTGGGACGTTCAGGCTGATAATGATGATGAATGAAGAAGGCTGTCATATTTTGATCTTTTAATAATTATTTCCGACTTGAGATAGTAAATTATTATTGTAATCAATATTACTACTTATCGATATGACTAAAACATTATTGATAAAATAAACCTTACGTTAATTGGACACGGCAAAATCTTTCAACGTTTTTCACATGTTTGTATTTGCTAAAGTGGTCACGTAGCGAAATTCTCGAATGCATCTCGCCGTACGGAGCCTTGACTCCCGAGCCAATGCCAGCCAAATGCCAAAAGTTCAGCTTCGTCGACATGGGTGAACGAGTGTCGGGACAAATATTCTTGTTGCCGAGAGCTCTTTTCAATTTTCGTTGAGCTGACTATTTGGAATGCGAACAACGATCGTTGATTTTCAAATAAACTTACATATAATATAAAGAATCTTCTCTAAATGGTATTACAACAAAAAAATTGCATTTCGCGTATGTCCTCATCATTTCGCTTCTTCGAAACCACGCAACGGATTTTGGTACACTTATCACTGTAATTCGAGAATTTTTTCCGAAAGGTTTATTTGGATAAAGTATTTACTTATACATGGATACAGCGAAGCTGGGCGGGTCACTAGTCATTTACAATCTAAAGAAGTTATTGACCAAGTTACCTAGACCAAACCCCATGTAATTCGATTTATTTTTAATAGTCAACAGATTGATAAGAACCCCTCGACTTCGACCCCTGGACTAAGATAATGGCTCTACTTTTATTAAATCTGAGCGTGAGCGAAGTCTGGCTGGTTTCTATTTGGCTATAAAAACTTTCGCCCAAGGATACGGAAATCAAGTTTAAAAGTCAAACTAGGTATAAATAATACATGATAATGTATGCTAATGAGCGAAATCTATTTTAAATAATAATTAAAATGTGTTTCTTTTTCCGAACGCAGATCTACGTTTCGATACTTATTTTTATTAATCGAATTAACATGTTTTTCTTGTACAATGTCGACACTAATCCGATACTAACGCGATAAGCACATTCCTATATGATTAGTTTTGTTAGTGTGTTCGATACCGTACATTCATGTACCTAGCTAGTTTATTTCCATACTTATTTTGCGATCAGAAAGATAAATAATGTGTTTCCTATTATGATGTCATGCACGAGTTTATCTTTAGGTAGGTAGGTTAGTATCTAGCATTGAGTTAGATTAAGGCGACGCTGCGGTCGCGGAGCCTTATGGTGATACAATAATTAGGTAGGTATATTTTTTGCGTGTTGTTATCGGACCTGAAAAAAAAATCTGTAGATTGAAAGTATCGAGAGGAAATTTTCGAATCAAGTATTATTTCAACTGAGAATTAAAAGTTACAGTAAGCTACTACCTTCACTAGATAGTTAGGGCCCTGCTTGTGAAATATCAATATTTTGAATATTCTATATAATAAAGAATAACTAGCAAACTATTTAGAAGACTATTTGTGAGCAAATGGGTAGTTATGCTAATTAGTTTCTATAGGAATTAATAGCCATAACCTGATGAAATAATATTTGAGATAGTATATCTTCTTTTTTATTGACTCTCTTTTATTTTAATACGATTTCTCCAGCGTTAATTTACATAGGGCCAAGCGCCTCGCCGCGCCGCCGACGCCGTACCGTCCCGTGGATACGTCCAAACGTCTGTACAAAAGTAGAGGAATATACAAAATGGTGTGTCGCAACTGAAAGTGACTTCAACTTATAAAGTAGATGCACGATTTTTTTCAAATATTTAGTCTAAGACCAAGGAACAAAATTATTTCATATTTTCTTAAAATTAGTTCCAAACTCTCTATTAATAAATTTCACTTTGGCCGGTTATCTGTAGAACTGTTTTTGAAGAATGTAATTCTAAAAATTTTAAATATTGCCATTCAATAACCGATATTGTCTCTTTTACAGAAGGTCGACCCCGAGCTGATCTTCACGAAACAAGAGAAGATCGGTAAGGGTTCGTTCGGTGAGGTCTTTAAAGGAGTCGACAACAGGACCCAGCAAGTGGTCGCCATCAAGATAATAGACCTAGAAGAAGCCGAAGATGAAATCGAAGACATTCAACAAGAGATCATGGTGCTGTCACAGTGCGATAGCCCCTACGTCACTAAATATTATGGATCATACTTGAAGGTATGTAATTTATTTTGATGATCGTGTAAAGAATTATTTTTTACTAGACTGAGATTTTCGTATTTATGAACCTAGAGTGTGGGGTATAGAGTTAGGACGAAAATCGATGGTGTTATTTTAGGAAGTTAGCTACCCGAATTAGGTCACCTATCACGAGCATCCCTTTAAAAATAAGCACACTATATTCTGACCAAGTTACCACTTATAATAAAAAATTTTTTGTTCCTTATTATCAATTGTTAAACTAATATTTCGCACGCTAAATATAGACCGATAAATATTCTAAATATTTGAAAGAAAAAGTATGTCTAGAATGAGCCTAACCGTTTAAAACAAAACATGCCAACTTTCTTAGGTTGGTGTGCGTGAGGCGTCATACAAATTATGTATGTGCGCGTGTATATGGATAGGGTTTAGAGCCAGTACTGGTGGCAATTTTATTCGACGCTTTCTTAGCTTCGACTGTCAATCTTGACATACAGGGTCTTTCTTAATATGCTGACACTTTTTAAGGGGATGATCAGACCGTCAAAGTGAACATCTTTCTCTATGGAACCAACATCGAAATCGCGAAAAAAATCAGCTCCTCCATACAAAACTGCAAACCTACTTGAGTCAAATTTATGGGACAGCAGATTTTTTTTTTGCGATTTCGATGTTGGTCCCATAGAGAAAGTTGATCTGTTTGACGGTCTGATCATCCCCTTGGAAAAGTGTCAGCATATTAAATTGGACCCTATATAATTTATCTAAGATATTATACATATCTGGTTATTTTGCATCTATACATAGATCATCCTACAAAATATTACTCTCTGCCGTGTAAGTCTTGTACGAGGCGTGCGGCATCAATCATTGTCTAGGTTGAGTATCTCTTGGCAAGCCTTTGTGAGAGGAAAGGATCATGCGTAATGGAGCTCATTACAAAATATGCTTTAAATGTATACATAAATATTCTCTCGAATATCTTCCTGGGGTAGGCAGAGGCAAGGGAACGCCAACTACCATGATCCTGACAGACCTCTTTCTCTTACTCCACATTCATTTCTCTTCATGCATGATCGTCGGTTTCGGGTACATCTGACCTGTCCCTTTTTAAGCACGTCACCAATTTGGTCAGTGTACGTACCTACCATAAACGATAGAAATATAACTATACTTCATTCCAAATAAGGACGAAGAGATTTTTCGATTCCTTTCTCGAAGCTTTCTGGCCAATTCTGATGTAATTAATTAATTTATTGGATACATATACTATCCGACATATCTTGGACGTTACTAAAGCTGTTTTAAGAATAAGTGAGAAGAAGTTTTTCAGATCTCTGTTTCTGTAATGCAAAATAGCCTTAAAATTTCGTTGCTATTTTGAATGGAGTATAGATATTTTAACTCAAGAGTTCTCATTCAAAATGTTGCATTGCGTGACATTATTGCAAGCGTGACGCATCGGATTGCGTTGCGTTGAAGTCTCGCGACATTGTAGCCGTTAACTCGGCTGGAATATCAGAAAGCGCCAACATCATGAAATACCTGGATAGTTATTACCCACCATTTTGTGGAATTGCTGTTGTCTCTTTTGTAATTGGATACCCGTGGTATTATTTCCAGGTCTAGTAATAAGACATTGGATAAGTCGTGACTGCTTGAATTAATACTCTTGTGACAGAGAAGCAATTTACTTGCACGTTATTAAGATTGAAGCTAGACGTAGTGCGATTTGGTTTATTAGAATTTGTGATATTGCGTAATGTTCTAGTTTAATGTCACGAAATAACAGCTAGTTATCAGAGAACGTTCACCCGGTCGCGTAATTCGTTCGCGTGCTTTACCGTGTTGTAGTTGGAACGATGTCCGTCACGACACGTAGTGTTTGGGGTCAGGACACGAATAAATACGGAAACCGGTTTGTTATTAACTTCAAAGTATATACTGGGTGTTACAAAAGTAAAAATAAACATTTAAAACTTTTAAGGGGGTTGTTCAGACCATCAAACTGAACAACTTTCACTATGGGACCAACATCGAAATCGAGAAAAAAAAACAACTGTCCCATACATTTAGCTCGAGTAGATTTGTAGATTAGTATGGAACATCCGATTTTTTTTCTCGATTTTTATGTTGGGCCCATATTTAAAAGTTGTTCAGTTTGATGGTCTAAACAAATGTTTCTTTCTAAGTCTAAACAGGTCTAAACAGGTCTTTCTTAAATGTTTATTTGTATTTTTGTAACACCTTGTATTACTATTACCTATAACTAAATTTAAAAAGTCAGCGTAGGTACAATTAATGTGAACGACATATCGTCAGTTGCAGAAACGCTCATTAAAGTTAATCCTCCATTAAATCTCTTGCTGTCACTTTTTGTCTTGTTGACGTAGTAAAAGCTAGCAAGAGATTTATTGGAGGATTAACTCTAATGGGCGTTTCTGCAACTGACTGTTACACGTTTTAAAAGTGCTTATTGACATGCAGTATGTATTAACATGTAATTTAAATCATTTTTGCAAATGGTTAGTCCGTGCTGATCTTGAAATTCTGGAATAAACTCTTTTTCAAATGTTAAGCTGAAAATACTCGTGTCAGGTACAATCTCATTGTACTCGTTATGAATGGAAATTTAATTACGTTGAGTGACGTTTGCTGAAATATTTATGAGGTCTCGAAAACAATTATCACGATATATTATATTATTTTGTTGTGGCTTTGTGTTGAATAAGGTAAACGTGAACTTGACTTGATTTATTCTGGAAATTAAGATACTTTGATTAATCAAAATTCTGATCGTGCTTTTCGACAGCATACATAAGCATATGCTCACGACTATATTCCCCGAGGGGGTAGTCAAGATATTCGTGTCCTCAGAACAGTAGTACCGAAACTCTGTCCAGTGTGACGGGGGGGTGAGCCCGTCGCCACTTATTAATAGTGTACAATACATGCCTCGAAATCCACCATCCATTCATCCTCGTGCTTTTCGAGCCATAGATTTTTTGTTTATAAGGGAATTATTGTCCTATATCTTAAGCTCCATTAACCGAAAGAATCATGATTTGCCGAAATTCTATGAGTACGTTAATGCAAGCAGCGATCGACAAGACGTAGGCCATCAATCACAGTCTCATTGCCATTCTCCTTACCTGACACGATGAGTAAATTTAAGTGTGGGCGTAGAATGGATTTGGAAACAATACCTCTCAGATTCTCTCTACAAATCGTAGATAAAATAGAGATTTCATAAATATGCCATAGAAAAGAAAATTCGAAATGATTTCATTTTAGATAGTTAAAAATCGGCCAAGTGCGACGCAGACTCGCGCACGGAGGGTTCCGTACAACCACGTTTTATAATTTACTTAAAAACAAGATTTTGTTATTTCTGGGACCCTTAACATGAGCCCGATAAAAACTTTTAAGAAACTGGTTTTTTTCAAAGCTTTTGTCGGACCCTTAATATTTTAGTTTGTGATTTTTTTATATTTTTTCAGCAAATGCGCCATAATAACGCAACGCATACTCTATGAATATTTCAATCGTCTAGCTATTATAGTTCAAAAGACACAACCCTTTATAGTTAGGACAGACGGACGGTCGGACAACGTAGGCTTAGTAATAGGGTCGCGTTTTCAGCCTTTGGGTACGGAACCCTAAAAATGAAAAGCGAGACCGACGCGGTCAATGGCAGGGTTACGTTCGCTCACAAATGACAAAAACAATTCCAAAACGGATGTTCGAAACGAAACCCACATCATGATCCCCTTCAAAAGCGCGAATAGGACGGGTGGCATCCCGCCAGCACAGACAATAATGTCTGGATGGTTATGATCGATATTTACATTTTATTGTTCCACAGACCGCCGTATTTTATTAATACGTTCCTTCTTTATGACTGGTCATAATGTGACCAAATTATGAAACAGGTCCCCGTATAATTCGGTTAACCGTTGCGTTTATTAATGCTTAACTTCAGTAACTTTTGGAAAATGACTGAGGACCTACTTAAGGCTCTATAGGTAGATCAATAATCTGATCAATATAACGCCTTCGATTGTTTTTTTTTCTTAGGTGGGAGATTCACAAATTTAAATCCTGTAAAATAAATTTATGTTACGAAATGAACATAATGTTTTTACTTGAACCCTTTGGAAGTAAAACTTTGTATTTCGCATTAATGCGGAAGGCCTACTTACTTCGCGTAATGGTTTTGATGTGTTGCATTTCCAGCTTTGTGCATCGCGTCGAGTGCATGTTGCTATTGCAATCTTGACACACTTTCGAATGTTGTTGTTATGCGTGTCTTGCAAAATACTTAGCAGTGGATGCAACGCGAGTAGGTGCTCAATCTGCAACCAAACATATCTTTACCGTTTCTCTTTAATTGTTGCTTGTAAACCTTTCTGCACACATTATTTTCTGACACCTGTAATTGCTTTTCAACATTTTAGTGTTTGTTTTGTGTTTATAAAATTTTACGCCTTTCACGTTTTAATTTCGCACGGTAAACATGCGACGAGCTGCAAAGTTACAAAACAAAACTCATCTCACTGAATTTGCGCAAATATCAAACACGCGTCAGGAGTTTGCAAGATGTTGATACTCGTACTCGCTCCACTTATGAAAAGAGCGACTACTCAATTAGCAAATGAACATGACGTTACGTGACGTTTTGTTGATGTGTTCTACTTACGTCTTCATATAATTTTATAAAAACGTTACGACGTGATGCGGTTACCAAAAATGGTGATTTTTGCGTGACAAAAACAAGGCGAATAAAGGTCAAACTTAAATGGAAATTAAATATTTTCGAGGGTTCAAGTAGGTTGAGGTTGTACAGGCATGTATTCAGAGCGGGCTAACCCACTCGTGGCGTGTTAGTGACGCACGGATTCACACGCGAGGACCTAGGACAGTCCACAACACTCGTAAAACGCTATTGACCATGAAATTTGGTATGGTGTTAAATTATCAAGACTCGCCCTTGATGTATTTTCGTCGCTTTAGCACGCTTTGATTACGTAATTATTGATTTTGATGTACACTAACACGTTTCAATGATCTCTCAAGCTTTAACTAAGTTACTTAAATGCTAGCTGTTAACAGACTTGCAACATTTCCTATAGTACATTTACGATCTTCGCAATTTGTTCTAGAGAGAAAGTGTGGTAATGCTGTGGCTGTGTCGTAATCGAAATGATTCGTGTTATTTGCTTGCGGCATTGTTGGTTCTTTTGTTTTCTTCTATAACTCGTATTATCTCGGTTGGTAAAATGTTGTCGACTATTGTTGAAGGCATGTCTATAAGATTTTTGTTTAATTGTATTATTTATTCCATATGACGTTCGAATATATTGTAAATTTTAATATTAAAATGTGATACGTGTCAGTGATGCGAAGGAAAACATCTTGAGGAAACCTGCATGTATACACTGAAGAAGAAATTCTGATGCGTATGTGAAGTCTACCAATCCGCATTGGGGACGCGTGGTGGACTGACGTCCATACACCCTCTTTGAGGGTAAGCCTGAGCCCTGCAGTGGTGGGATGTTTATAGGCTGATGATGATGCGTGTCAGTGATGTGTTTGCCATCAAGTTGCATTATTTCTCTGGGCTATAAAGCCATCGTTAGCGAATCGCTACATTTACGTCATTGCTTTGAATGAATTTAAATGTTACGACTGACGTAAATAAGCTCTCCTCGTCGAGAGTGGCTTTTACTTGATAAAATTGTGAATGCGGATGTCGGAACGGCCAAGTAGGGGTGAAGGACGTTTGTGGTGACTCACGGAGCATTTGGCCGCAAGGAAATAAAGCCTTCTGCGTTGCCAGTTAGGAATTTGAACGAAATAGTTTTCTGTTTTAGTTACGAATTATATTCAACAAATATTGAAAATTTTTGATTTAGTACCACTTTACAGCTGGGCTTTTCAATATCAGTTTACCTTTTGTTTCCACGGATGAGTGCTAACAAAAGATCCTATCCTGTAACAATCGTAATCAACATACTTTGCGGGCCAAACAACCAAATGGCTCATTTCAGAATCGGGCACCATGCGTTATTTCTCCCCCAATATGAAATTCTACTGAACTTTGGCGTAAACAAACGCATTTGTTATACGATCCATTTAGGTTAATTGCACTGTATTTATTTCCTCAATTAATTGCCTTTCTCTGTTGTTATAAATACTTTATAATGTATTTGTCAGCTCACGCTTCTTGAATTAGCCATAATATTTTCGTTATGTTGGCCGTGACTGTTTCAGGAGGTACCCAAGACTAATTTTTTACATTTCTTGTGAAAATTCAATGAAAACACATGTCGGGTTTAAATACTATGTACAAATACATTATTCTTTATGGTAGTTCTTTTTCTTAAAGTCATTTTCATATAAAATATGAAAACTTGTTGCTTTAGCCGAGTTTACGACTCATAAGAAGTCGGATATCAAAGCGAAATTTCTCCTTTACGCACCTTTTACTCTTCCTTTATTTAGGAACGGCCGTTCAGAGACGCACGATGACTATAAAGTGCTCCAAGTGTTAGCTGTAAACGCATTACGGGCACCTTGACCTCTGATGAATGCCGCCTAGTGTCAAGGCTCCACCAACCTTATTGATGCTTTTCACAGCAATCCCATTACAATGGTACCCCCTGAGCCCTGACACGAAATAGGCAATTGTCTCGCTATTTGCCTTTTGCACATGGTTATTTGGTAATATAGACTCGCTTTAGATTAGCTTCGGGCTTTTAGCGTTTTGTCAGGCCGTCACTCGGCCGTAGGGACCGTGATTAGTACCTACACTTTGGCGCATCGCAAGTGATGCGCTTTTTTGATTTCTGTCACTCACTCCAGACTAAAACGTCCCATACGTCGCGCGCTGTACGAACAACCCTGTGGCAAGCTTCACTAGGTACATTTTTGTGCGTACCGTTTGGCAGTTAGGTACCTAATTATAATTAATGCGTGAGAATTGATCGTTAACTAAGGAATTGATGTTACGAAGTAACTAGTGATCTGTGGTATTATTGCCAATGAGAGCACTCGATTTGATAAGACAAAAATAAAATTAGATTTAAAGTTCATTCAAGAAGATCGATTCGTTAATCTTGTAAGACTTGGGGTTGTAATCTAAAAATAAAATCAGAGGATTTATGAAAGAGCGCTTGATATGGGTTTGCTGGTAATCTCGGTTTTATTTTAAGTCGTCCTTCAGCTTGACTGCAATGCGGGCAGAGAGAGGCGGGAGGCGGGGGAGGCAGGCAGAGGGGACAGCCCGCTTCTGAACTTGGAAGGTCAAGTTCCGAAAGTTCGCAATATGCCTTATTGGGTGGCTGCCTTCGACGGCTTGATTTGAACTCAATTATGATGTTAAAACTTTTAAGTTAGCTCTGATCGGTACGCGCCAATGTTCTTGATTAGACCGATTAAGTTCGAGATGACTTTTTGTTGTTTGTTGATATTTCTCTTCTCTCCGTCGAGTTGAGATAGCTTTGTTTTCTTTTAAACGGAAAATTTTAGGATTTTCTTTGTGCTAGTTTATAATAAGAGGCATATTTTCTTTTTAGGATTCCGTACCTAAAGGGTGCCAACGGGATCCTATTCATAAACATACGCTGTCCGTCCGTCCTTCCGTTCTAGCTCTTTTGATCTGAAATAGGTATCGAGTTGAAATTTTCACAGAATATGTTTTATTATTTTACATTTTGCAAACAATCACACAAGTTATGAAAAAACAAAAAGTAAAATATTTAGGCGGGCCATACAAGAAACGTGTTTGTTTAAGGTTTTTTTGCTTTTGCTCTATTGTAAAAACGGCAAAACATACAAGCGTGAAACTTGGTGTGATTTATATTATAAAGCATACTCTAAGGTAAAACAATAAATAATAAACACCGTACATGTGTGTGTCGAGCTTGCGCTAAGGGTCCTGGAGAAAACACAATATTTTTGGTAATATTGTATGTTTATACGGAACCCTCCGTGTGCGAGATCGACTCGCTTGTAGTGCTCGGTTTTTAGATTTACGCAAATGTCTGCTTTTAAGTACTTTTTTTTAAAGTCAGTCATTTTGAGAGCAGACACTAAGGCACAAAACCAGAATAACAATAGAATTAATAATCTTCTGAACTGAAGACGAATAAACATGATAAAGTATACCTAGCTATAAAAAGATTCGTTGATCCTTAAAACGGAAACGGAAATATAATATCAAAGGTTTTACCCTGAACCCGCTATGGAAAATCGAGGTCGTTTGGTTATTCACGTCTCAGATATTTTTGATGACGAAAGTCCCTTTAGGGTTGATATTCTGAATTTCTTGTTTTCTCTTATCCAATTTGATAAAACGTAGAAAGGTATTGTTTAGAATAATTCATTTTTCGTGACGAGTTTCGTTCTAAGAAGTTTAATCGTATTTAGAGCTTAAGATTATGAATTATTATAAATTAGACAATACTGAGGAAGCAATTAAAACAAGCTTTGTATTTGTAATTACAAACAGAACTTTCGCAATAATCCTAATTTATGGTATTATCTACAATGTCCTAAGGCTCTTTAAAGTGGTAAAAATAATTATTCTTTGCCTAAATTAATATGTATTTTTAGTTTTTACTTTTTCATACTTTCGGTGACGCAAGCTTCAATGTTCAACCTGCACGTCTAGTATGATTCCTCTACACGCGCGCGACGCGCCTTCGCTGCATACAAGATTACCTGTTCCCGCGCTTTTCGGAGAGCGCAAGCCGCGCTTGCCGCGACTTGTAGTATGGGGAAAAGCGCTCGTGTAGAGAAATGATGCTAGACGTGCGGGAGTGCGATTTTTGAAAGTCACGCGTCCAAATCAGTAGAAAATGTCAAAATTACTATGGAGATTATGACATTTTCTAACTGCTGATTTGAACGTGTGACTTTCAAAAATCACACTCCTGACACTAAAAAGATTTGTGCTTAGAGTTGGGGGTCTGGTTATTTCCCTGAACCAACGCAAACGTCTTTATGGGTGTCTGAATAGACAGATCTATCCTGGGTATGTCTGGCATTTTAAATGCAAATTACGAATCTAGCATTCTGATCTAGCGCTTTCAATAACAACCGACCATTAGCAAAACTGTATTTACGATTAAAACCATTTGAAATATATTAATTTGCTGTAAAACAATTAACAACGTTCGAACAACTTTATTATGTCCACTATCCAACCATTATTGCCGACAAGCTCTCGTAAATTGAAGATGACTCCTGCCTGTTCGCTGCTTTTCACAAAATTACATTTTGATTCCTCGCCCCTAGTGGTGAGCCGTCTTCAATGTCTAATGGCTTCTTTAATTTCAAGGGAGTGGCAGATGAGATTATGTATGAAATGTGTCAGGCTGTGATATCTTGTGACGTTATTATATTTCGTGGTTATAAAAACATCTCATTTCTTTGCTACCACGTACAGGCAGTTAAAGTTCGTAATAAAAATACGACACCTGCCCTTTTGCAGCGATTTGTCAAGCTCGCGTAAGAATTGGTCCTGAAAATTAAAACATCTGTTCCTAAAATGACTGATAGGTCTGGCTGAGCTAACGCGAAAGGCCATTCATTTCCAAGATTGCCTTATTTATTATATTCTTAAGTGAAATCTGGCATCCTGTTTATAGTCGAGCGCGATTTAAACAATTAAAAGGATCGACTAGATACATTTAGTCGTGATATTCATCTACAACCCTTCAAACCATTAACTGTGTAATCCCCTGTAAACCCTAGAGCGGACTGGACTAAGTCCGATGAATGCTAACGACCCAAAGCCCTGTCTGGTTCGTTCGCTACACGATACACATGTAAGGCAGAGGGCTCATTGTCGGTAAGACTGAGTGATCCTGAGATATGAGGGTCAACATCCACGCCTTGTTGATGTACGATAATGCCGCATGCTAGTTACAAATCAAGTTAATGTCCGTTTAAAGAAGAAACTCTACTGAAATAAATATAATTATTTTCTTTTATCGAACGTTCATCAGAAGCTATTTTCAGATTTTGTAAATTGCTTATAGTTTTAATCATTATCTGGTTGAAGGGCTTGGGCACTGACCAATAGCTACCGCTACCTGGATAGATATATTGTACCTGTCACCCTTGATCTAAAGGTCATTTCCTATGCCCACGGACTTCATGAACCGTGTTATTTTCGAGGGGAGATCTCTAATGTCAGTAGGTGTTACTACATATCCACCTAGATGGCGACTGCTGCTGTGAATGAGCACTTCGCATTCGCAGAGGAGGTGTATGGGCGTTTCCTCTGCTTCACAGCAGAATCTGCAAGTGGGTGAATTTACAAGCCCCATTCTGTGTAGATGCTTGTAGTAAATTGTGAAATCATATTGAACAAATAATAATAGAAGCTTCTAGCTACCTATTGCAATAATTAGTCCGATAGCGCTGGCCTATTTTGATGTCATAAGTTTCAATAATTCTAAAGTTGCTTATTTCTTGCCTGTGGATACAGTTGTACATATGAAGCTTATTATCGAGTTTTGTGTCACTTCTGTCACTTGCATTTTCAGTAATTTGATGATTTGTGGTTGATTCTTTTTATTCAAATCCAAACTGGCAAAATTTATTTAAAGTTTAAAATAATTATGGTATCATATCTAGGGTAACCTGCGGAGTGTGAAAACACAGTTTGTGTCATCTTCGTCCAGTGCAAACTGACATAGGGTCATCATGTAAAAACAGAGCAAAAAAAAATTTCAAATTAGTGAAATAGCTATTTCCTTTCTCAGATCACTTACATATGCCTATTTATCAAATTTGTGCCAAATTAGGGCACGCAATTTTAAGATTTTTAATTATTTTGTGTTTCCAAGCTGTAATCGCTTCAAAAAAATATTACAATTATTCGAGTTTTATATTCAATATCATAAATGCATGAAAAATCGACATTGTAAATTTGTGTCATTTTCATCCACGATATTTACTTATATGAATATAAAAATACAAAAACAATGGTTGCGGTCGAAGCGCGGCGGCGCGGCGCGGCGCAGCGCGGTGGGCGGGGGGCATACGCACGCACAGCACGGCACACACGTTCGTTCGGTACCTACGATTTCTAGCGTTCTTCGATTCGCTTCGGATTTATAGTGCAGTAGAATTAAATTATCAATTTGCATAAATTGTGGTACTAATGATAATTTCCCCATCAACAGAGTTATGTATGGATATGATTACCTTAAATTTGCAACCGATTTGGAATTACGGAAAATGGTGAAAATTGGGAAAAACCTTAATTATTTAATAACTCCAAAACAAAAATTGTGGTACTAGTTGCGATTATACCATTTATTTAGAGAACCAGTACCTACCTTCTCAGGAAATTTGGAGCGGTTGCGACATACGGAACCTACCTAAACTTGTAAAACAGATTTTTCGTCTTTAACTCCTAGGCATAATTTGTGGTACTAGTTGCGAACTCTTTGACAACTTGTATTAGCCTTCGACATTTAGTTTTAAGTTCGCAACCGGTTGCGACCTACGGAACCCTAAAAAAATACTTTTTTCGAAATTCTACTTCGGGCAAAATTCGCGTAGTCTGGATTATTGCTTCTATCATATTTATAAGTCGAATTCTATCTACCTTGTAATCGCAACTTAAGAAAACATTACGGAACATTGTCTATTTCATAAATAAAAACCGCGGGTGATGCGAGGGGAATGCGTGCGGCGCGCGGGGGCGGGTTGCAGCTTGTGCGTGTACGCGGGTGTTTCTACTGATTTTCGTTCGATTTCTAACAAAAATTTCTCGATTCGAGCGCTCGACGCAATTGGCCAACTTTTAAAATAACTTGCCAGGTTAGGACGATACATTTTGATACAGGGTGTAAACTCAAAGTTGACATAGAAAACAAAATGTACCGCAGAGGTCTGATGGAAAACGGTGTTTTCTGTAAAAAGTATGGAACTAATTCTTTATTTTTGAATTGTCGACTGTAAAGTTTATTCAGGATTGACAATATAAATTTTTTATAACCACTTATTTTTAATAAAAATATAAAATAGGTTAAAAAATAAGAGATACGTATTTTTCTGATTTTATTTTTGACCGATATTTCTATTTTTAATTTACTTTTGAATTTTATGAAAATCGTAGGATTTATGCCTAAGATACCTTGGCAGCAATAACATTAAAAATAAAAACTGTCAAATACAATAGAAAAGCCCAGCAGGCAAAGGAATAAAATCTCATTCAACCTCTAAAATAATTAAGTAAAATAATGGATAGAAAAATCTGATAATTTTGATACAAGCTTTGAATCACTTAATCTCCAAACGGTTTCCTTATTTTGATACCTTTCTTAAAATGAAATGTTGTCAAATGCGTAACAAGTATTTTCATGAAAAAATTTACAAATTTGTAGTAACTACATCTAAAAGTTTAGCGCGGGGTGGCGAAATTTTCAAATGTAAAAAATTATTCAAAATCTCTAAAACTATTAAACTTTGATTTTTTATTGTATTTTTCTCTGAACAGTTATAAACTCACCTATCTTCTGTATTCGGCTTGACGTTGAATTTTGGGACACCATGTATACATTATGTACGTATAAACACAATGTAATTAATTAATTATGTATACGTACGCGTATGTTATTATGTATATATGTGTGTATATACATTTTGTACGTGCGCACTTTATCAACGTGTTAATGAATAAGCGCAAAACCTCATACACCCCATCTGATTAATAACAAAATAATTAGAATGAAGCAATAATTTCATTATTTTGATACTTAACATTTAAAGTTATTCGCATTTTAAGTTTTGAGGCAAAAAGGATTTATTATCATTTCAGCAATGAATGAAATCGTGCTCATAGATACATTTTAAGAATCTTGTTTTGGTAGTAAGTCGGGTGAGGGTAGAGGTGGGCGCCGCGCCGGGTTACCCGTGCCGCCGCCGCCGCCTCCGCCGAGTTAAGGTACTGCCGGCGTTAGTTGCCGGGCTAAACTGTACTTTACATGGGCTCTCCACTGGTTGCCAAGCTAGCTGCCGGCGCTGGTTGCCAAGCTTGCTGCCGGCAGCCAGGTTGGGTGTCGGTGCTAGTTACTGTCATAATGTTAAATGAGGTTTTATGTTTTTAAAATGAATAAAGGTCTTCTGGAACTGGACTTCAAACATGTCAATGGTGTTTTAATAATTATCTCCAATTGAAATCATATAACAGTTACATGCCTAAACTGGGCTGCAATCGCAGGAAATATTCTGTGATTGAACCGTGACTGGACAACGTACGAACACTTACTTTTGACACATTTGGTATTGCGCTAATCGCGGTACATCTCATCATCTCAGCTCATGGCAGCCGTTATAGCCGTTTTGACAGATCGCTCAGACGTTAAAGGCTGTCAGTTACATAGAGTTTAGCGCGATGCGAAATTCAGCACAGTTGAATAGTAATTGGATTGCAATGTGATTAGAACTGAAATTGGATAAGAATAGAACTTCGATGTTTTAACTTAGCGCAATCGGGCTCCAGTACTTTACATGGGCTACTCCACATGCGAAAACTTATCATTTAAAATTGAAATTGTGACACTTTAATTGTTGTATGTTTCTTCGCCCCATATCACGAGAACCGGGACGAGTTGGGATTTAGTTCTTATTGTGATAGATTCTGGAAAAGTCCGTCTATAAACTACTTTAAGAGAGAGGCGTCCCAAATGAATCAGTTTTTCTGAAATGTAATAAATAGTTCACGTTTAATACAAAAAAATCCTATAAGTTATAATATCTTTGAAACTGTAGCTTTTTTGAAAAGTGTGTCATACAAACGTTGTAGGAAATGATAAATTGCATAGGATGCCAGCCAAAAAAAGGTTCAAAATCCCTAAGTCCACTTTTTATCCATTTGAAAACAGTGTGCGGCGCTGGTTATCCATATAGCTAGCTTGCCAAGCTAGCTGGCGGCAGCGCCCCGGTTGCCAAGTTAGGTGCCGGCGGCGCCGGTTGCCGAGATACCTGCTGGCGCCAACAGCCAAGTTTGCTACAGGCCTAAACTACTTTACAAGGGCTACTCCTTCGCTGACGGCGCGAGTCACTCATTTTCTTGCCGACGCTGGTTATCCATATCAGTGCCGGTTCTGCTTGCCAAGCTAGCTGCCGGCAGCACCCTGGTTGCCGAGTTAGGTGCAGGTGTCGCTGGTTGCCGAGATTACTGCTAGCGCCGACAGCCAAGTTGGCTGCTTACAGGCCTAAACTACTTTATAAGGGCCACTCTCCGCTGACAGCGCTAGTCGCTCATTTGGTTGCCGACGCTGGTTTTCCATATCAGTGCCGGCGCTGCTTGCCAAGCTAAATGCTGGCAGCGCCCCGGTTGCCGAGTTAAGTGCCGGCGGCGCGGGTTGCCGAGCTGGCTGCCAGCGCTGACCGCCAAGCCAAGCCAGCGCTTATTACCGGTTTAAACTGTAGAGCGGGGTTTCTACACATACCGGGATTAGTCTAGCGATTCCTGCTAATACGAACCCCGTTATTTTTTTTTACAGTCAGATTGGTTTTTTTGAATGCTGAGAGATCGCGTTTGTAGTTGTAATAACATGAGCACGTTTTTTTCTTTTTGTTCTCGTTATATTTCTGGCTCCTGGAGCTTCTAGATAAACATTTTACACCTATAGTGTGAATTTTCAACAAAAAAAAATATTGTCGCCACGGCGTAGAGCCGCCGCGCCGCCGCCGGCAAATTTCAGGTCGGCGCCCACCTCTGGGTGAGAGTGCCCGAGCGGTGGGTTTTTTTTATTTTTTTTTTATTTTAATGTTATAAAGCGGCTATTTGAGTTTTCTGCAGACTAGTATCACTTCGACCTTATTTAGATCTTTTGTGATCGCCACAATAGTTACAGTTCACTGCTAATACCCACTTCCTTTAGGAATTTTAGGATTTCTTTGGCAGTGAAAGATTTTACTTCACTCGGATGAACAAAGTGTTTACCCAAGTGTGCATATCGTTTGTGCATTAGTGGGCCACATTCACAAAGGATGTGAATGGGGGGTTCGTCCTCCTCCAGACATAATCTGCAGAGTTTCGTGTCCCTGATGCCTAGGATTGTAAGGTGTTTGTTCAGCCTACAGTGCCCCGTCAGCGCCCTCATTATAATGCGCAAGTTTGTCGTGCTGAGCGCGATTCTCTCCTTTGCCATTTTGCAGTCATATGCCGCAATTAGTGCCTTGGAATGGTTTAGTCCTGGCGTATCCATCCAGTGATCAGTCGATTTTTTAAGACATTAGTTCCTAAGCGTTAAATTGAATAGGCTTTTAGGGACCCCACAGAACGGCTCTGGTCCATACTGCGTGCCACCAGCACCATCTCTCGCTAGCTCGTCGGCCCTTTCATTGCCTACGATGCCCGAGTGCCCAGGAACCCATCTTAAAATTACCTTGTTCAATGCACCCAAGGTATTGAGGAGAGTCAAGCAGTTTTCCACTAGCTTCGAACTTATTGTGTCGGAAGCCAGCGCTAATAGAGCTGCTTGACTATCGGAGTTTATGTAGATAGTATGGTTGACGTAGCGCTTTTGCAGATTTGCCTCCGCACATTTTAGGATGGCATATACCTCTGCCTGGAATATTGAGGCGTACTTTCCGAGATTTGTTCTTTTCATAAACCTCGGACGCTCTCCATATACTCCACAGCCTACTAGTCGGGGAAATCTACGGATTTATGTATGGAGAAGGTTGCATTAATTGGACTTTTGGTGATCATTTGGAAAATAGTAGATAAATACCTGAAAAACATAAATTCTCAATAATCCCCGATTTTTTATTGTTTATTATTGAATAATTAAGACATTTACAAAACATTAAATTTAGGTATGAACAAAAAATGGAAAACTGGTGATTTTGTACAGGATGGCTCCATTCAATACTTTTTACTTAAAACAATAATAATCCCCGGTTAATATCGTAAATTTGAGTAGATTTTAATATTTTGTAAGTCTTCAAAAATTATAACCTCAAAACAAAATTATTTACTGTTTGTTTGTACACATTAAATTTGCCTTGTGATAATTAACTGTCTCTTTTGCTAGTATGCTGGAAGAAATATTTATCGAAATAAGCCTGCCCTTTGTACATTTATATCGAGATAAGGGTATTTTTCAGGATCCTGAGCCAATATAACCAAAAAATCTCGACATAAATGTTATAAACTAACAGTAATATTATTTCAAACACAATTTACTAAAGTGTCTTTAATGCAATCTCAAACCTTATTTTTCCTAGACTATACGTCATTTCTAGACTTGGAGCCATCAGTGAACCATATAAGACTGCCGGCTTTCCAGTGCACATTGTCACTTAGCCAGTCAGTTCTGGATGGTAGCTCCACAGTAAAGCGTTATATACATATGTTCTTAGGTTGCATAACATCTGTTATCATGCCTAGAATAGGAATTGCCATGACTGAGTCTTTAAAAGATCTCAATCCTTCGGAAAGCCAGTTCGCTGTGGTCTGAGAGGCGATTCTGTGCATACTGGCCATTGCCACTCTTTGCACGTGTAAATGCAAGGGCGGCAGCCCCAACAGTGCATTTAGCGCCTCCCCAGGCGAGGTGGACATGGCTCTGGTTGCTATTAAGCAGGCGGTTCTTTGTAGACTGCTTAGCTGGGTGATTGCAGTCCGCTGTTTGGTCTTCCTCCACCATACCACAGAGGCGTATGTTACTACCGGCCTCACAATGGCGGTGTACAGCCACAAGGTTGTTCTGGGTCTTAGTCCCCAGTTCAGCCCTGCCATACGACTGCATTTGCCCAAGGCAATTTTGGCCTTCTGCAGTACATTTTCTAAGTGAGGGTTCCAGGTAAGCTTCTGGTCAAAGGTTACGCCCAGATATTTAACTTCCGTGGAAAATTGTATTTGATTGCCATTCAGTGTAGGCTGCACAAGCCTGTCAAGCTTTCGCTTGTTCGTAAACGGCACTATAACAGTTTTACCAGGATTAACCGATAATTCGTTTTCTCTACACCATGCACTTATGGTATTGAAAAGCTCTTTGTATAATGGTTGATATCATGTATTGGCTATTGCCCCTTACTGTGATCACTAAGTCATCAGCGTAGCCTTGAGTGTCAATTCTGAGGTCAGCCATCTTATGCAACAGCTGGTCCACAGCAAGGGTCCATAATAGGGGCGATAACACCCCACCTTGCGGACAGCCCCTTGTCGTGGCCACTTCCACCGTGGTAGAATGAAGAGTAAGTTTTACTCTTCGGTTTGAGAGCATTGACTTAACCCATCTGATCGTGATCGGGTCTACCTGTTTCAGTTGGAGTCCCCTGACCAGTGTTCTGATCGGTGTATTGTCAAAAGCTCCCTCAATATCTAGGAATGCACACAGTGCAATTTGTTTGTCCTCCAGTGCCCTTTCTAGTCGGTCAGGTCGAGCAGAGCAGATTCCGTAGATTTACCTCTGCGGTGGGCATGTTGGTTGGGGTGGATGGGTCTGCTAATTAAGACCCCATCTCTGATGTGTCTGTCCAGTACCTTTTCCATTGTTTTCAAAAGAAAAGAGGAGAGGCTTATTGGTTTAAATGACTTCGGCAATGAGAAGTCTTTTTTTCCAGCCTTAGGTATGAATATAACCTTACTCCACTGTTCCGGTATGGGACCGCAGGCATAGCTTGCTCTGAAGATCTGGAGCGGTGGGTTGAGATCGAGTTCAGTAAATTTTAAATTTTACAAACATATTATTTAATATTTTGATAAAATTGAAAAGTTGAAAACATGATAATTCGATTCTGCTCTCGATTCTAAACAAACTACTTTCGTTCTGCGTTAATTCATTAACACGTTGTATAATGTGACTATGTACACGTTTTCTGTAACTGACTATACGTACGAACGATGTGTGCTGGCTGCGTACAATAACGGTTTTAATCCGTCCATGTGTAGTATAAGGTAAGTCTAGTAAAGTCACAGAATAGGTAATAAAGAGTAGTAGTAACGAGCCGTGAACCCCCGCGACATACCGCGCGTCTCACAACACCCGCGTACACGCACAAGCTGCAACCCGCCCCCGCGCACCGCACGCATTCCCCTCGCATCACCCGCGGTTTTTATTTATGAAATAGACAATGTTCCGTAATGTTTTCTTAAGTTGCGATTACAAGGTAGATAGAATTCGACTTATAAATATGATAGAAGCAATAATCCAGACTACGCGAATTTTGCCCGAAGTAGAATTTCGAAAAAAGTATTTTTTTAGGGTTCCGTAGGTCGCAACCGGTTGCGAACTTAAAACTAAATGTCGAAGGATAATACAAGTTGTCAAAGAGTTCGCAACTAGTACCACAAATTATGCCTAGGAGTTAAAGACGAAAAATCTGTTTTACAAGTTTAGGTAGGTTCCGTATGTCGCAACCGCTCCAAATTTCCTGAGAAGGTAGGTACTGGTTCTCTAAATAAATGGTATAATCGCAACTAGTACCACAATTTTTGTTTTGGAGTTATTAAATAATTAAGGTTTTTCCCAATTTTCACCATTTTCCGTAATTCCAAATTGGTTGCAAATTTAAGGTAATCATATCCATACATAACTCTGTTGATGGGGAAATTATCATTAGTACCACAATTAATGTGAAATGATGCTTTATTTCGTGCTAATTCTACTGCACTATTATTGGGTAGCATGGCACCGTGATATTATAGCGTTAACACACCTTCGCTCTCTTTCTATTTTCACATGAACGAACGAGATAAAAGGCGTGATAAAGCCGTGTAACGTGCTTCTGAACTACTATAACGGCATAACTACCGCTTTTTCGTTGAGGGCCTATGTCGAAAAATAATTGAAGCGAAATGGGCGTGGCTTAGTCGCAGCAAGCGCCCCGCGCCCCGCTACCGAACATCGTCGCGCACTAGCCCGCGAAAATCAAATCACTCAAAATGCATAGAAGACGCTTCGCTGTTAAGATATTATTAGTACCTTTTGTCGTATGAAAAAACACAATATATCATAATTAAGTATCGTTCTATTTATCCTCCTTGATCAATTATTAATTTATTACAGGATCAATTACGGACAACCAATTTATAGATAGAAACAATACCTAACTAACGATACTCTTTAATTGATTTCACTTAAAAAACTTAAACTCATTAATATCATACCGAAAATCACTGTACCTATCTAGAAGGAAAAAAACTATCAATACAGGATTTTGTTTTACTTTATAGTACGAGAGCTACCTGTTGGTAACTTTACGTCATTAGGTCCCGTAATCAAATCAATTCAACTTCTTATTTTGTACTTGTAATTGATATAATACAAGTCAAAACATTCTATGGTTGAGTATGTATTGAGTTTTTCGGAATTTATGTACGATTTGTAACACCACTGGCTTTTCGGTCAAGGAAAACATCGTGAGGAAACCTGCATGCTTCAATTTCGAGGTATGTATTGTACACACTGTCCATTATAAGTGGCGACGGGCTCACCCCCCGTCACACTGGACAGAGTTTCGGTACTACTGGTGAAACGTGGATGCTCTGAGATTTCAGAACATCTCTGACTACCCCCTCGGGGAATATAGTCGTGAGCATATACATACATACAACATTCTATGGTCAAAACATACCGACTATCTAGATGAAACCTGGAAGTTATTTTACGCCGTCAACAAAAATGTAAGAAGAACGTGAAAAAATAAGTTTCGTAATACTGCAATAATCTCAGTTATTCTCGATACCGGCCTCACAATGGCGGTGTACAGCCACAAGGTTGTTCTGGGTCTTAGTCCCCAGTTCAGCCCTGCCATACGACTGCATTTGCCCAAGGCAATTTTGGCCTTCTGCAGTACATTTTCTAAGTGAGGGTTCCAGGTAAGCTTCTGGTCAAAGGTTACGCCCAGATATTTAACTTCCGTGGAAAATTGTATTTGATTGCCATTCAGTGTAGGCTGCACAAGCCTGTCAAGCTTTCGCTTGTTCGTAAACGGCACTATAACAGTTTTACCAGGATTAACCGATAATTCGTTTTCTCTACACCATGCACTTATGGTATTGAAAAGCTCTTTGTATAATGGTTGATATCATGTATTGGCTATTGCCCCTTACTGTGATCACTAAGTCATCAGCGTAGCCTTGAGTGTCAATTCTGAGGTCAGCCATCTTATGCAACAGCTGGTCCACAGCAAGGGTCCATAATAGGGGCGATAACACCCCACCTTGCGGACAGCCCCTTGTCGTGGCCACTTCCACCGTGGTAGAATGAAGAGTAAGTTTTACTCTTCGGTTTGAGAGCATTGACTTAACCCATCTGATCGTGATCGGGTCTACCTGTTTCAGTTGGAGTCCCCTGACCAGTGTTCTGATCGGTGTATTGTCAAAAGCTCCCTCAATATCTAGGAATGCACACAGTGCAATTTGTTTGTCCTCCAGTGCCCTTTCTGTTCTGTCGGTCAGGTCGAGCAGAGCAGATTCCGTAGATTTACCTCTGCGGTGGGCATGTTGGTTGGGGTGGATGGGTCTGCTAATTAAGACCCCATCTCTGATGTGTCTGTCCAGTACCTTTTCCATTGTTTTCAAAAGAAAAGAGGAGAGGCTTATTGGTTTAAATGACTTCGGCAATGAGAAGTCTTTTTTTCCAGCCTTAGGTATGAATATAACCTTACTCCACTGTTCCGGTATGGGACCGCAGGCATAGCTTGCTCTGAAGATCTGGAGCGGTGGGTTGAGATCGAGTTCAGTAAATTTTAAATTTTACAAACATATTATTTAATATTTTGATAAAATTGAAAAGTTGAAAACATGATAATTCGATTCTGCTCTCGATTCTAAACAAACTACTTTCGTTCTGCGTTAATTCATTAACACGTTGTATAATGTGACTATGTACACGTTTTCTGTAACTGACTATACGTACGAACGATGTGTGCTGGCTGCGTACAATAACGGTTTTAATCCGTCCATGTGTAGTATAAGGTAAGTCTAGTAAAGTCACAGAATAGGTAATAAAGAGTAGTAGTAACGAGCCGTGAACCCCCGCGACATACCGCGCGTCTCACAACACCCGCGTACACGCACAAGCTGCAACCCGCCCCCGCGCACCGCACGCATTCCCCTCGCATCACCCGCGGTTTTTATTTATGAAATAGACAATGTTCCGTAATGTTTTCTTAAGTTGCGATTACAAGGTAGATAGAATTCGACTTATAAATATGATAGAAGCAATAATCCAGACTACGCGAATTTTGCCCGAAGTAGAATTTCGAAAAAAGTATTTTTTTAGGGTTCCGTAGGTCGCAACCGGTTGCGAACTTAAAACTAAATGTCGAAGGATAATACAAGTTGTCAAAGAGTTCGCAACTAGTACCACAAATTATGCCTAGGAGTTAAAGACGAAAAATCTGTTTTACAAGTTTAGGTAGGTTCCGTATGTCGCAACCGCTCCAAATTTCCTGAGAAGGTAGGTACTGGTTCTCTAAATAAATGGTATAATCGCAACTAGTACCACAATTTTTGTTTTGGAGTTATTAAATAATTAAGGTTTTTCCCAATTTTCACCATTTTCCGTAATTCCAAATTGGTTGCAAATTTAAGGTAATCATATCCATACATAACTCTGTTGATGGGGAAATTATCATTAGTACCACAATTAATGTGAAATGATGCTTTATTTCGTGCTAATTCTACTGCACTATTATTGGGTAGCATGGCACCGTGATATTATAGCGTTAACACACCTTCGCTCTCTTTCTATTTTCACATGAACGAACGAGATAAAAGGCGTGATAAAGCCGTGTAACGTGCTTCTGAACTACTATAACGGCATAACTACCGCTTTTTCGTTGAGGGCCTATGTCGAAAAATAATTGAAGCGAAATGGGCGTGGCTTAGTCGCAGCAAGCGCCCCGCGCCCCGCTACCGAACATCGTCGCGCACTAGCCCGCGAAAATCAAATCACTCAAAATGCATAGAAGACGCTTCGCTGTTAAGATATTATTAGTACCTTTTGTCGTATGAAAAAACACAATATATCATAATTAAGTATCGTTCTATTTATCCTCCTTGATCAATTATTAATTTATTACAGGATCAATTACGGACAACCAATTTATAGATAGAAACAATACCTAACTAACGATACTCTTTAATTGATTTCACTTAAAAAACTTAAACTCATTAATATCATACCGAAAATCACTGTACCTATCTAGAAGGAAAAAAACTATCAATACAGGATTTTGTTTTACTTTATAGTACGAGAGCTACCTGTTGGTAACTTTACGTCATTAGGTCCCGTAATCAAATCAATTCAACTTCTTATTTTGTACTTGTAATTGATATAATACAAGTCAAAACATTCTATGGTTGAGTATGTATTGAGTTTTTCGGAATTTATGTACGATTTGTAACACCACTGGCTTTTCGGTCAAGGAAAACATCGTGAGGAAACCTGCATGCTTCAATTTCGAGGTATGTATTGTACACACTGTCCATTATAAGTGGCGACGGGCTCACCCCCCGTCACACTGGACAGAGTTTCGGTACTACTGGTGAAACGTGGATGCTCTGAGATTTCAGAACATCTCTGACTACCCCCTCGGGGAATATAGTCGTGAGCATATACATACATACAACATTCTATGGTCAAAACATACCGACTATCTAGATGAAACCTGGAAGTTATTTTACGCCGTCAACAAAAATGTAAGAAGAACGTGAAAAAATAAGTTTCGTAATACTGCAATAATCTCAGTTATTCTCGATACCACAAGAACTTTCAGGTTGAGAAGTTGTATAACACTCATAAACCTATTTTTGAAAATCCATAGGTAATTCTAAAATACCTCGCATCCCTCAGATGCATGGCATAGCATTGAAGGATGAGGATGATGCAGGATATTATAACAGGTATGAATGAATTTTATCAACATTTATTTACAAAATCACTAATAATATTTATCTTACGACCTAAAATCAACATTTATTTTTAGTACATTACGATAAGTGTGACTTAAGTAGTTCATTATTGCACAGCGTCTTAAACGTATATGCAGGTTTAGGTTACAGAGTGCTGGAAAATTATTTACAACTTATTACCTTTTATTTTCTCTCATACTTCTGGTATGTTCCTGCCTACGTTTCAAATTTAATGTTTTGTTCCGTTTTGTTTTTCATTATCACTGTTTCTCCGAGTACCCCAGGAAAATTAGGTGAAAAAAAGGGTCAACCTCGGAATGAGAGATAATAAGCTACAAACTTCTTTAAATCATCGTTATGACATCCTATACGTTAGGTCAAATGTCACATAAAATCTCGTTTATGCAGGTCAAAAGATTCAAGGTAAAATGTCAAAAAACAGGTCTTTAGGAAATATCTTCTTTTCTATGCTCTAAATGACCTTTGAAGTTTTAAAAAAAATTGTAGAACTTTAAATTTTCTTCAAATTTGGTCATTTATAATATTTAATATAGTTAACTGTTCTTGAGATAGATAGGTAGAACGCAAAGAGTAACTCCCATAACGGTTTGCTCCCATAGTAAAATGATACTTTTCCTTACACCCTGTATAATATTATTTGGCGTTATTAATGAAAATATATAATTTCAATAACTATACACGAAAGAAGATGATGAAGAATTATTTCGAGTTTGAATCAATCGGGATAGAAAAACGAGTACAGAATGGTGACCCTGAGCAGCGCGCATTGAAGATATTGAATGAAACCAGTCACCGCCTGCCCGACAGACGCTTCAAAACAATACTTATATGGAAAGAAGACGACATGAAGATTCCGAACAACTACAAAAACTCACTCAAATGGCTGCACAACCTAGAGAAGAAACTAGACCGAGATGAAGACCTGAAAAAGAAATATGAAGAAAGAATGCAAACCCTCTTCACTTTGGGCTACGCCGATGAAGCTACCACACCGACGGTGCCAAATAAAACATGGTACCTACCCCACTTCGCGGTCATTAACCCCGCGAAACCGAAGATAAGAGTAGTACACAACGCCACAGCGAAGACAGCCGGACGCAGCCTGAACGATATGCTACTCTGCGGTCCTGACTTGGTGCAATCTCTGCCGGGAGTTGTACTGCGATTTCGTCAACACCAACACGCCGTGTCAGCTGACATAAAGGAATTAATGTTTATGCAAATATGAGTTCAAGAGGACGACAGAGAGGCACTACGATTTCTATAGCGGGGCGACGAGAGAGGGAACCAGCGACCGCGAGAGTACCGCATGACTTCGGTGATCTTCGGCGCGATGTCATCACCATGAACCGCGCTATACGTGAAGAATAGAAATGATTCAGACTTCAAAGAAAAGTATCCTGCAGCCGCACGAGTCATTGAAAAGAACCACTACATGGACGACTACATAACAAGTTTTCCGACCGAAAAAGAAGCCAAAGAAGTATCGAAATCAGTCGACTACATTCATCGGCAAGCCGGCTTCGAGCTATGCGGATGGGTGTCCAATACAAATTCAGTAGTACAGCAGTTTTCCGCCAATTCGGGCGGCGCCACGGTCTCTATCGGCGGGAGCGAGGTCCGATGGTACAACGGGCCGAGCTTCCTACGAAACCACGAACGAGAATGGCCACAAGAGACAGAAGCAGCGAAGACAGGAGAAGAGAGGGGACTTGTCACGTCACCCACCAGCGACCTGACCACGCTCACCTACCTCGAATCGAGCGATTTTCGTCGTTCCCACTTTTGCTACGAGCTACGGTGCGCATGCTACAGTTTGTCAATTTATGTCGAAAGAAGAAAAATGACACAGTATTGGCTACGAAGCGCAAACGAACGAAAGAAAACAATAAAAACGACTCTGATTGAAAGATTGATAAGAAAACACGCAAGAGCGAGACACCGTACGTGAAGAAATGAGATAGCAACACCATCGGTATCGAAGCGCACTAACTCATTCGCGCTGAGAAACTATGGTGGAAACCTGTACAAGAAGATTGTCTTTCCGAAGATTTACGTCGAGTAAGGAGCGGCGCGGCGCCTCAGCCAGGAGACAAGCTGTCGGCGCTATCAGTGGTCGTCGGCGAAGATGGCTCAAAGGAAGAATCCACGTAGCACCTGACATCGTTGAAGACACTGCGAGCCCGACCGTACTCGACGGGAAACACTACTTCACGCGACTGTACATACAACACGTACACGAGCGACTACATGGCGGTATCGAAACCGTCGTGAATGAGCTACAGCAGCGACTATGGGTACTGAAGATACGACCCACGGTGCGTGAACGTCATCAAACACTATCAACTATGCAAGATACGAAGAGCGAAGCCTACTTCTCCGGCAACCAGCGACCTGAGGAAGTTCGTGGCACGAAGAGGAGTGCCTAAGGAGCTATGGAGTGACAACGCGACGTGCTTCAAGGCTGCGGAGAAGGAGCTCGCCAAGGCCGCGCTGGCGGCGGTCAGCGAGGAGGCGACGGCGCGGCGCATCACCTGCCGCTACGTACCCCCGGCCTCCCCCTTCATGGACAGCGTGTGGGAGCGCATGGTACGCACTGTGAAGGAGGCACTGCGCGTCAAACTCCACGAGCAGTACCCTAGCGACGAGACACTGCTCACCATGCTCGTCGAGTCGGAGAACACCGTCAACTCCCACCCACTCACACACGTGGCGGTGACTCCAGAAGAACCGGAGGCGCTTACACCCAACCACATCCTGTTGGGACCCAAACGACCTCACCGCGCGCAAGCGCAGCGCGCTCAACGCCTGGCGGACGTCTTCTGGAGCCGCTAGGTCAAAGAGTACCAGCCTCTACTCCAAAACCGGCGGGAGCCTCACACGACCAGCGCACGCTATCGGCGACCTGTGACCCCACCCTGCCCCGCAACACATGGCCGACAGGAAGGATCGTCGCGGTCTACCCAGGGCGAGACGGCGAGGTGAGGATCGTGGACGTCGTAACCAGCAACGGGCATGTCATCCGGAGACCGACCAAGAGGATCGTCGTGCTACAGGTTGGATCGCAGAGCTGCGACGGCAGGAGAAATGTGCACGACAGAACCTGAATTGACTACCTTTGTACATAGTTTTTTACATTACTTCGTTTATTTCGTTTTATATACCCTTTTATACTAGTAGGATAAGTTTAGGTTAAGTGTTCATTTCAATAAATAAATTTGTCTTATTAGAATTAGGGCTTAGCACATAAGTTATGTAAATAGTTCTAATAGGAGTCTTATTTGATTTCTCTAGTGACTTCTACCCCAGATTAGATTAGGTACACTTCCCTATTAAAATTAAAGCATAGCACAAGTAAATAAAACAATTAGAATCGAGTTCGAACTTATAAATTCCAATTAGAACGCCAATAACCTTCACTACCTCATTAGAAGGGGTAGAATGCTATTAGAAATAAGTGTTAGAAAGAGACAGAACGCTCCATCTCTGTCAGCGCATACAGGCGAGCGAGGGGGGCCCCGGCGTCCGGAACCTGTGTTATGAGGAAGCGGGGGCCGGGGTAATATAAATATTGTACCTTCCCTTTTCGTTCTGCACTCTGTTATGCACCGGCGGATGATGCACATGCTATTTTTAGAATAATAAAATAAGTATCTTAACTATATAATTATATTGGTTTGTAAGCGTAGAAATTAAGATTGTATGAGAAATAAAGATATTTGTATTCAGGGCAAGAGTGCGGGGTAAGGAGGGGTGGTCGCTTGAAAATAATATAAAATGGCGCCAAATCGGCGTAGATTCATTCTGGATCCAGCACTCAAGAAAGAAACAACTTGGAAGAAGAAACTCTCTGCGACCACTCGCCTTCCCTACCCTGCCCTCCAGCCTGGCTCACCATACTGACGACCCATACAATTAAGGGCCACAGAGTTTACAAACTCTCATACCATGCAAGAGGTTCCGAAGCAATAGAATCCTTCAACTCGGTAAAAATACTGACAACGGTTCATAAATACGTTTATAACCAGATTCCATTATGGCAAATAAATATAATTATTTGAAGAATTACGTGACCGACGACTTAAAGGTAATAACAGCTAGCTCTTGGTCTATGAAGTCCAAAAAAACTGCTATACATATTTGAGTGAGAAATATACTTAAGTCAAATTTTTTTTTCGCGATTTTGATGTTGGTCCTATAGTGAAAGTTGTTCAGTTTGACGGTCGAAGTTCTAAATTGTTACTTATTAAACACCCTGTATACTGGGTGGCACTGAACGAGGGACTTTTCTTTTAAGGATGTATTCAGACAATGTATGTACAATTATTTAATTTCGAATACCTACAATGTTAATTGTTAATGAATTATGTGTACGAGAAAAAAAATAAACTAAACAACCCTAAGGAACGTGGGTCGAAAAACGAACGCACTTGTTTGTCGCAACTTGCACTGAATACGAATAATGTAAACAAATACCCTCTCCCGCGCCGCTCGTCTCGCCGGGCGGCGTCGCCGCCCGCGCCCGCGCTCCTCCCCGCGTTCGCCCTTCGTGCGAAGAAGTCTGGTATTTTGTTCAAATAATAAGATTTCGTGGATAAAAACAGCACAAATTATGAATAGTGTTTTGTTACACTATAATAATCAAAACACGTAAACTCGAAGAACTTGCATTTTCTTTTGTAGATTTTACAGGGTGTTGAGATAAAAAAATAAAATATCTGTAAACTTCGTGGATGAATTCGACACAAAATATTTTAAACAATTATATCAGTACTCTAAAACGCGTAACACCTATTTAACCTATTGTAATATTTTTTTGAGCTAGTTGGGCGACATGTTAGGTACTGGTTAAATATTTGGATTTCCGTGGACAGAGGTGACACAAAATGCCTATGTACATCAGTTACTACTTCGTTATTATCCTGAAAGTAAAATTTTCATCTATGATTTTCTTTTCGTCCAATACTGATCGAAAATACAAATACCTAAATTTCTACCTATGCAAGTACCTAAAATGACACAAACTTATGTATTAGGTTTTGCAAATGGTCCGGAACCTATATGCAAAAAACAAAAAACTTTAGAGTTTTTGAAACCTCAAAACCTAGCGCTATCGGTCTAAATCGTAAATGTTCTCTAGAACACCATTAAGATCCATAATTACTCCAACAGTAGACCAGAAGTTTATTACTAACAAACCAGTTTGAGTCGATTCAATAATTGCAGTCTAGTATCCATTGGCATGCATTGTAAACGATTGCTTATGTCACTCATGTTTGGGGAATTCAGTTTGTATCCACCGCTGCACCACACTAACTAGTTGACCATATAACGTTGGACACAAACATTGACAATCAAATTATCGAACACAATTTTCAGACTAATAGAATGTAGTTACCTACCGTGTAGACATTTTATCATCAATGTCATTGATCCACTACAGGGCAACATCACCATCGTCATCAGCCTAACAGGGTGTAAACTTAAATGCGTTACATACTTAAGCCACGGTTTATTATACAGAAGAGACGTGTGGCGGTGGCGGATAATCTAAGTAACACGATATAAGCCTTATTGTACGTAGCATAGCGTCGTTTTTCTCGTAAAGGAGAATCGCGCCCGCGCCTCCAGGTCGTCGTCTGGAGGCGCGGGCGTAATTCTCCAAACGACGCTATGCTACGTACTATAAGGTTTACAATTGTGTTACTTTGACTATCCGCCACCGCCACACGTCACTTCTGTATAAACCGCGCCTAGAAGTATCCCCCACTGGGCGACCTTGACCCTTTCAGAATCGCCTCCTCTACTGACCTCTCACCTCAGAACATTTTAAATCGTCTTCACAATCCGAGAAATGATACGTTTTATTAATTAAATATGTAAATAATAATATAGAAATTTAAACGTAGTTTAGTAATACTGTGAAACAGTAGACGTAACCACGCAGCATTACAATGTCATACATTAACGCAGAATGTAGAGACACTAGCAAGACGCAGGCACGTAACGACATCTGCGAAGATAAACAAGATTACTGCGTTAGTTGTATGTGTCGTACTAGTGGATAGTTTGTCGTCGTGCATAACCTTTAACATAGCAGATATTACTACCGGTTCACTCTATACCTGAAGTTGACTCTAGAGAATAGATTAAACCAGTTACGATTAATGATAACCTGCCTGGGAATGTACAAACAAATCAATAGTTTTATAGTTGTTTTGTTCTAGATGTGATTTTATTTACTACAATGATGATGTTGTCCTCCACGACGTATCTGTGGACCGTGACCCTCATTGGTTCCTAGCGTGAGCTTGGATGTGGCTGGAGAATACGGTTTTGTCTTGATTAATCTGTTACACGCAGCACAATACAGTTGGCTAGACGAATTGTACGTGTAGTTATATTTTGGTATTACTATATATAAAAGTTTGGTATCTATAGGCTTGTTCGACTAGAGTGTGAATTTAGGTGGAGCTCGTAGTAGAAGTTGTACGTCGGAGTCTATCGTATACCGACGCCTGTTAATCTCATTACGAGGCGAAGCGTCGAGGCTTCCTTAATAACTTACACCACCGACGTGGTCTGTTATTCCGGGCTTCAGACGAGTTCCCTACTAAATTGAATATTCCTACCTCATTAGAAGAAATTAACGACGTTTACCTCATCCTGTCTCCGATAAAGAGATTTGATATATCGCTGAGTAAATCAGGGTCGTGATTATGAGTTTATTTAAATATTGACAGCTTTATATTAACTCCGTTTACTAATATACTTTTGTTTATCTATTTTGTAAATATGACTATTCTATTCTTAAAATTGTGGCTCTATCTGTTGTGTTGATGATTTTGGCAATGTCTAGTTTAAATAGCAAAAGGGCCTGACGTTGTCGAGTAATAAATATTTGGTGACATATAGTATTGTTTTATGCACGAAACATACTCTTGAGCCACAATAAATAAAATGCGCGTCCACCCAATAACATACTTGCAACGCGACTTTGCAAATACGAGTATGTCACATGTTTTTTCATACATAACCATCGCACTGTCATTAACAGATAGAACATACTTAATGTCCAGATTGGATGTAAGTGATGTTGATAGCGAATATTAGAGCTAACTCGATAACAAGCCAAGCCTTTGGCTTGCCGGTTTCAACCTGTAAACATGGGTCATGTGCATATAACTAGATTTTACTTGATAGAGGGAGTTTGCTGGATTGAATTTTATCAATTCTTTACTTGTTGCAAAGTTCCAGAATATCGCACCTGTGCGAGCATCTTACTTCTTTGTTGTTTATCTCTAATAAAGTTCTAGATCAGGATTCAGGGGGATATTTATTCTTGGATATATATCAACGACATATATCAATCATTTAGGTACATGAATATAATTATATAACACATTGGTAAAACACTCGTAAAATGTTTATTTTAATTTTGAATTACGATCCCCTTGCAAAGCCTTGATGCTAGTTGTATTTTAATCATTTTTCGGTAGTTTCATTTAAAAAAAAAAATTTGACACAAGAATAAGCATATGTTTACGACTATATTCCCCGGGGGTAGTCAGAGGTATTTTGAAACCTCAGAACATCCACGTTTCACTAGTAGTACCGAAACTCTGTCCAGCCAGTATGACGGGAGTGAGCCCGTCGCTAAGATGAAACAGCACTCCGCACTTAACTTCGACCATTGAAATAATTGAATTTTTTTGTTTGTTCAATTCAGATTGATTTAATTTTATGTGAAAAGCTTTTTTGACACCTTAATATTTTCAATAGGACTTTATAACTCAAACCTATAAAGTGTTAACAGGAATTATTCGGAATGATTGATATAGGTATATCGGATATAATATCAATAATGGATATACATCAAATTAATATTTGATATTTTCGAACCCTGTTCTGGATGTTCTAATCCACACGTGCTGAACATGATAAAGTTGTTAATTTCTTTCTGCGCTTTTTGCTCGCCATCTGACCTGTGGAAATGAACTCCAATTCGCTCGCAGCGATTCAATTAATCCAACTATAGATTGCACGCTGCCTATGCCGTGTCAGTTGCCTTACCTATTCATACAAAAATCTTTTTACAGCGGAATCAGTTTGGATTCAATTTACTATTGAGGTTACTGTACTCTGCTCGCGGTCATCGCGATTAATTGGATAACCAGTAGCTCAAGTGTCAAGAAAAATGCGATAGTACAATCTGACCTTAGCTTACCTGTCGTACGGGTATAAGGAAGTGTAAACCGTTGTCCGTAAAGCGTACACTTGTTTCGTAACACTGCTGTGGGTCGGGTTCGTTATCCTTTGCCGACCTTGCAGCTGCTATAAATTCAGTAAATTGGCCGCAGGAGGCGGCGAATGCGTCACCGGGGCCGATGCGCTCAGTTTCGCAATGAAAGCATACACAAAAACAGATAATATGCTTGCGTCCGCTTTGATATAGGTGTATGGAGAAAACCGGATCAGCGCGCGCGGTTGCAATGGCACAAGATGTCGATGTAAGTAATTCCACCTGTTACAGATACTAGTTTTTACAGCTACAACTATTACGTTAGGTTCTAATGGAAAGGGCAGGTAGGACTAACCTCTGTATCTTAAATTTAAACTCGTAAATGACTGTTTGTGTTATTCATTTTTTTAGATTTAATTCTTGCCCCATTTGGGGCCAAATCCGTAATTTAATAATAGACGATTGTGATAAGTGATAGATTTCCCTTAGCCTCTCTCAGACAGGTCAGGCAGGTGATTGAAAGGCGACTGTCGTTCATCCCGAAGGAGAGAGATAAATTCTGAATGCCGGGCGCAGCTGACTGTCCGCTCAGAAAATTGAAATTGGCGCCTCGGTCCTTTCGGTTTGTTCCCTCTACTTGATTACGTTCACCGCGTGCTTTCGACGCAATAAATTTATGATGCAGACCTTTTGAGGTTGGGTCATTCACCACAATGGAAAATCCCTTGGGAATATTCGCGTGAATCATGCTTACTCACCACTTAGAAACCTTACCTGTGTTAAGTTTAACGATGTTTAAATAAATGCTGTCTCATTTTGGTATTTCTGAAGTCTAGAATCGTGTCGTTAAACACCTATATTATGTCGCCAACGTTACTGCTTATGCAGGCCGGGACACAATTAGGCCAAGCCAATAAAACATCGCCATTAACCAACGCGGGTCGGTCCTCCGCGGTTGATGCACGAGTTAGGTCGAACGCTGTTCCAGATTACATATTTTTATCCACAAACAGCAAATGCGTTTGTGAAGGCCTATCCAAAAACGTACATAGTCCAGCAAACGGTGGTTGGTGCCTCACAGTCCCTATCCCCACTGATGTCAGAGTTAAGTGCCGTCGCACTCGACGTATCCGTACAAAGGCCGCTCTCTCCGCTTTGTTCCGTCTCTTTGTTTGACTTGACGAAGGCACAGTAAAAAACTCCAACACGGCCGACTGACGGCCCCTCGGATCACGCCATGAAAACGTTGGGTTTTATTGGATCTCCCGTCTATCCATACCCGTTCGGAATACGGCAACGTTTTTACTGAATTTGATTAATGGTTTACCAACCTTTCATGTAAGCAAAAGAACGGTCAACCCAAATATATATTAAAGTAAGGGTGGGTGATTGAATGTGCATCTTTTCCTCAACATTTTCTGCGATATCGTATTAGACTAAAAGGTTTGTTCTCAACTCCACATACATTATGAGGCGTCAACTTGCGGAAACGATCCATTGTGGTCCTGACCCTCAGTCTCGGATGCGCATGGGGTCCGCAGCTATTTGCGTTATGATGATGTGTTGATGAAATGCCTCTTTATGAGGGGTGCTTAACTTGCTTGCAAGGTTCAGGAAATTGTCGCTTATAGAGTTGTAACGTCGTGGTCCAATAACAGGATTCAAAACAACAGTAACGGAATAACATCCAGGATGCTTGAATTACCAAAACGGCATTTAAATGTCAGTAAAAAATAGAACAGGTGCCTGACCATCATTGTAGCTCATTACCCTTTAAACAAGCAGCTGTTTATTCCCGTTAATAGCGTTTTATTTTTAAAATGAGACCACACTGCACGGTAAACAAGCTGTCATTGTCTTTATTATATTCGTGTAATGATAGGACTTATGAATTGTCTTTTAATTTATATTTAGCATATGCTCACGACTATATTCCCCGAGGGGGTAGTCAGAGATATTCTGAAACCGAATTCTGAATTTATATTTCATTTACTTAATATTGTTTAGAATCGCTCATGTCCTCTGTAACGTCAGGGTGTTTGCCACTGACTTTGCGTATCTTATCTTATCTGAAACATTTTATCAATATCATTAAATTCCTGATTCAACGTCTCATAAAACGGGAAAATAATATTGAATGCTACCATTTTAAAATCGATCACAGAAAACTTGATAACGTCAGTTTGCTCAATGACTCGATGGAAGTCGGCTCGATCCTTCGTCTCAGTCAGTAAAGAATGAATGATGAAGATCTAAAGTTTGGGAAACTTTGCCTCGGAGTATTTGATGATAAAATAAAAGTTTTCAAAACAAGACGTTATTTGTTGGCGAAGCCCCAGAAAATGTTCTTATCTCGAAACTTTGTGTTTAGTCTTACAAGCATAGTATAGGTAGCGGAGTGCCGCTAAAGCGTTAATATTTGATAATAGACGTCTACCCACAACCAGTCTTTAACGAAGTTTGGGTAAAGTCTTGAAATTTTAATCAATCTGCGTAAACGTTTTCGGCGAGGAGAATACCTACGTTGCGTAATGTAATGACAATGAGACATCAAATAATAATAGACAAAGACACTCACTTGAGTGCGGGGTGGGGCAATATCGTCATGACATCGTTATCTCATTGTAGCATGACAAACACAGTACTTAGATATAGGTACACGCCCGATTGAGTCTTGTTTGCTTTAATAAAAACACTTATTTTGTTTATAATATATAAGAAGCATAAAACAGGGTCTTTCTTAATATGCTGTCGGATTTTTAAGGAAATGGTCAGACCATCAAACTGAACAACTTTCTCTAAGGAACAACCACTACACTGATGCTCTGTGGGAACAACATAGAAATAGTGACAAAAATATCAGCTGTTCTAGATAAATGTATCTAGAACAGCTGATAGCAAGCTTTTTTTAGACAAAGTTGTTTATTGTGATGGTCTGATCATCCCCTTAAAAAACCTTCGTCGTATTAGGAAGGAGTCGGAAGAACACTGTATAATATGAATAGGTACCTACTTCTACGTCGATATAAATTATAGCGAAGTTACTTTAAAAATGCTGAAACATATTGGCATAGTCCAGTGTCACCATCTAGGCGAATGACCTGCTGACAGAACGGATGACCGGACCCGTCGCGATCTGATTGTCGCACCAACAAGCGATTAGCATGCGTTGGTACTACGGGCTGGTGTTGCGTTTGCGCACCCATGCTCTACGTAATTGCTGTTATCAAGTTAACCAACCGTGATTGTAATATTGGTACCATGGGATACTATTTCGAAAATTCACTTTGCAACCTAAAGTTACACGCATGATACGCATTGCATAGTCATTCGCATACATTCGTGATTACTAATTATTATTGTGTAAGTCATTGAGTAAACGTATTCAATCATTCCTTCGCCATCAGCGAGCATTGAATGTATTATCCAATTTGATTCTTTTCACTTCATTGCACAGTCGATACTGAAAAGATAAACTTTAGTAGAATTTCCGAGGTATCCGATTCAATTTCCTCTATGTGATACACCCCGTCCGCTTCTACTAAGGATTACATATTGTTAGTCGTTTGAATTTGGTGGTGGTAGAAACTTTGAACGTGTATTAGAGCAGCTGTTTTAGCGATAGACAATGCCGATGTTGATTTACGCTACCAAAAATTGCTTTTAGTGCTTACTAAAAGCTTTGTTCTATTGAGAAATAAAATGGAAGTCTAGTGTGATAACGGAAGAAATAGTTTGCCCGCTTCCGAAAAAGCTCCTTTTGGGTCGCTAATTGCTCTGCCGATATCCGTTACAAATAGTTAGACGTCATGTTACTTTCGGAATCGTTTAACTTTTCCTGTCTTTTGTTACAAAGTAAATTGGCAATCAATAATCAATTAATTAGGATTAAATTTGCGTGTGTAATTTTAATCTATTAATTGCTGAAATGGTTGGTAAAATTGTCTCTTGCAACACTGATTTGCTAGTTAACCCCGCTGTATTTGACATTACAATTGGGCCCAATTACGTGATTGCTCCGTATAAACTGAAAATTGAACATTCAATTTTCTTGTTTGTTTACTAATTGTCGTTTGCAAAGTTCGCTTTATCCGACTTTTTAGGATGGGGGTTTATACGTTAAAAAGACATGTACATTTATCCATAAAATAGGTCATTATTCAGTTTACACATATTTGGATCAGAACAAAAACCTGGTAGTACCTAAGTAATATAAAAGCCGTGGTGGTCTATTGGACGACGGCCTCCTTATATTACCTTTCTGATGGCATTCTGCTCCGACTCGGGCCCGTTGTTGATTTTTGTTAATTATTGCGTGTTTGCTTATTTCGGTCAATTACACACTGATTTTCAAGTTCTCTATCACATAATAAAGCACCCCAATTACGGCATACAAAAGCAACAAACAATGTTGTATTATTGTGTGCGATAAAGTTGCATTATCTGTCGTATGAATCAGAGAGTATTGTTTACCGCCAGAATGTCTCTTGATGACATATTTGGTGCTGTGTGCGGTTTAGCTTATTGTATGTGTCATAACATGGTACTCATAATTATCCATATTATTGGTGCATATTAAAAACACAAGAGCTTTGATATCAATGCCACTCTGGAAACCGTGTCGTCTTTGTGGACCTTTCTCCCTCTTTCACCATCGAAACGATTGTCGAGCCTATACTCGTTGGAATCGGGGTCGTTTTAAAGCCCAAACAGGGTGGATGCTTCAGACAATCTAACTTAACAACTTTCACTGTGGAGCCAATACCGAAATAGCAAAAAATAATCATCTGTTCCATAGAAAATGTCAATAGCTTCCCGACAAAAATTTATGAAACAGGATTCCACGGTGTATAAACTTTTATAAAGAAAACTAATAAAAGTATGGCAAGAATAGTATAATGGTGAACGCCAATCGATCTTGTACTTAATAGTTTGTTGCGCCCGTATCAGAGAACGTACCCGCATCGATTGACATCGTTGTGCGTCTAGTGTAAGTAGAGTTGCGACATTAAGTTCATGTGCATAACCTAAATTTTGTTGTGTTACAACGCGGGCGGGCGTATGACTCATACAGACTTTATAGGCTAGACCAGGCAGCAATCGATTTTGATACCTTTTACAGCAGCTGTAGAAACAGCTGCTGCAAACGTACCAACTTAAAGAAACAACTATTGTAGCGGTTTTTAGGATGAGTTAATGAGCTATTTCATTACATTGACGTATGAGTAAATTTTTTTCTATAATCTTATTTTCTAATTATATACACCAGCGCCTGTATTCATATCAATGTATCGGAGCCAATCTGCGATAAGGCCTAATTTAAAAAAAAACGTGGTGGTCCAGTGGCGAGTAACCTTGCCTGCCGTGCAGGAGGCGATGGTTCGATCCCCGTCCAGGCTGACTCGTACCAATGAGTTTTTTCGGAATTTAGGTACGATTTGTAACACCACTGGCTTTTCGGTGAAGGAAAATATCGTGAGGAAACCTGCATGTTTCAATTTCGAGGCATGTATTGTACCCACTGTCCATTACAAGCGGCGACGGGCTCACACCCCGTCACACTGGACAGAGTTTCGGTACTACTGGTGAAACGTGGATGTTCTGAGGTTTCAGAATATCTCTGACTACCCCCTCCGGGAATATATAGCCGTGAGCATATGCTATGCTACACCAGCGCCTCTATTCATATCAATTTATCGGAGCCAATCTGCGATAAGACCTAATTTATTAGGCTTGAATTTATCGATACTTGCCGGCAAACGTCTTTTATTTACAATCATAATACAACGATAGCATTATTTATTTACATGAGCTTATTGTACTGTAAGTAAGTCACCTTTGAGAAGTTAAAATGGTGGCCTTTGAGTCGTGGTTTTGTGTGGGCTGAAACAACGCTGGCTTTCTATCAAACGAAACGCGCATAACTACTCGATGAAGTTACTTCTCGATCGATAGCATGACGTACACACCAGCATTTATCAGCAACACTTAATACCGTTAATGTTAATTATACCAGGCTTTATCGTTATCAAACCACTCAGACTTGACTATAGATACTGAGTGTTGTTATTGATTTATTGGCCGGGATTGAAGGTAAAGAACTGTCGTCGATACTTATTAAATGTGTTTTGTATACCACGAGGGGTCTCGAAATATCTGCGCCAAAGGATATCCTGGAGAATTGCTCCCGGGTTGAATAAATATGCCGCAAAGAAGCAATGAGAATGTTTCTCCTTCCCGCACTGCGGGAAGTGAATTCAAAGAAACGAGTGCCTATTCATGTTCGCTCATGCTTATGCAATAGATGCTAGTTACCGTATCAATGTTCTTTGCCCAGACAAAATAAATGTGCTGTCTAATTTGAACAACTGCATTGGATTTGGTTGGATAATTTTAGCTTATGCGTAATTATGGCACTACCCACGCTGTTTGTTCTATAATTAGAGGCGCGTGTGTATGAATTTATTTATGAAGGGATGCGCCGGTGGTTCCTGGTACGGCGACCTCGCGACCTACATCTGTATTTACGACAATTGTGCAATATTCGCTGATAGATCAGACAATTAAGATGGCGATTATGATAAGCGTTAATGAATAAACATGACAAGGCCAATCTTCGACGATGTTAAAATGATTTATTGGTTTATTTATTGGTTCTTCATATAAAAACAATACAGTATTTCACTCCATATATTCGGCATATGCCGAAGCTTGTGATATTCATCTCCAACTTGTCGATAATTATAGTATGGCTCTCTTTATAATTTTGCTCTGACATCTCGATATGACACGGGTCTTAGAATGGTTGAAGGTTTTCATACACAGAAAAATGTAATAACACAAATACTTACGGTAAATAAACTATCTCCGTGGTCTAATGGTTAAGAGGACTTGTGCTCTTGACACGGAGGTCGTGGGTTCGATTCCCACGGGGGACACCTAGTGATATATCACTTTGTGCCTTTTTCCCCAGTTGGTTAGGACATTGTAGGCTGTGTCACCTGATTGTCGAAGAAGAAAGATGATTCCGTGCTTCGGATGGCACGTTAAGCCGTTGTTCCCGATTAATGTCTCTGGTGGTAGTAGTCCTTACATAAAAACCACATCAGAGACCGTGAGGCGGTCTGAAAAATCTCGGACACCACGGCTTGCTCCCCACACGATAAGAAGAAGAATGGTGAATATTTATTAGAATTGGTCTATTTGAGATGTAATTTCAATTCTAATAACAAAAGGTAAATCGTCTGATTTGCAAATGTCGGAGTTTCTCTCTCTCTCTCTTGACGGAAATCTTTGTCAGATATGAAGTGAATATGTCCGGAAATGTGAAATATAATCGTAGTTGCAAAAACTTACATTATCTATCAACATCAACAACGAAACATTCTCGTATTTTCTCTGAACTTTCTGTCACGGAATAGTGTCATTAATTCATTTAATTTCCTAGTTCTCTCTGATATTAGAGCTGCATTTGTTGTATGTACTGCCAACTCTGCCAAGACATTAATCATCTAGAAACTTGGGTTTTGCCATGCGACTTTAATCATTTGCTGTCACTCATCTACTAGTCATTCATTGTGCTACCGAACGAACATTTTGCGCCATAAAAATTGCAAAACGTGTTTTCGTCACGTGTGGTCATTTTATTACGTCAGAACTCAAAAGAGACAATTAATCATAATAGCTAGCGTGCCAAACGATGGCGCGAATCTGCATCTTAGGCATCTTCATTACTATCTTATTATCTCAATAGTTTTGTTATGACGTTGATAAATTATTTAAATAAGCAAGCAACGTGCCACAAAGATTCAAGACTAAAATTTTGGCTTCGCTCTGCCAAGATTGGTTAAAATTGATAAAATCGATTTTCCGCTTTAGTTGCTCTGTTTGTGTGCAGTTTTTGCTCGGCGGACGCGTGCCGGGGCTGCGTGCCTGTACCCTCGAGCAATCTAGGCAAATCCTATCCATTGTGCTCGTTGACAATAGTTCCGGTGCTAATTCAAGGACGGCTCGCCATTGTCCCGTGGATGTGTGACGCGGCTCTCTCTACGCTCACATGCTTGCACATCCATGTTATGGCTTTATTTGACTTATCATCTCTGCAATTAATCCTATTTAGTTTGATGATCAAAGGTTCTCATTAACTCATCAAAAAGGTTAAGGATATAATTCATGATAATGACCGGAACACACATGGATGGCGCGAAGGAAATAAAATGATTTCCGAAAAAACGTTTTGCTTTTGTTGTATTTCATAGAGGTATGCAGAGAATTCAACCCGTTTACCAAGAAATTGAACAAACAATATCCTTATTAGCAAACCCACCGTAAGCATTTTCGGAAACACAAGAGTGTGTACGAAACTTAACCCTCGCGTGGATCGTGACAAATTTGGACGTGTCTCCACAAACTGTTTGATTTATGACTGCTGATAATAATTTCCGTATTGAGGTAGGGCTCGTCTCGACCGGTATTATAATAATGGGTTGCTATTTGCAGTGGTGGCATTTGCGGACACCCGTCCTATCGCCGGGTCACGTCGCGGTAATGTCAGAGTTACGTGATCTTAAGAAACCATTATAATATCTATCGAATAAGCTTAGCAATCGATGTGTTCTAATTCTATTCTAAGAAATACGACCTATTTACGGTCGGGAGAACAATTGTCTAGCGAGTCTTATATCGAAGAGCAAGTTCACAGTAACTTGGGTAATGACAAAAGTTGTTGGAATCCGTTCATTTCTGTCGACTGTAGGTAATTGCAGTAGTCTCTGAGATAGCAAGGAATTTACTATTGTGTTATGGGTTTGTGAGATTCGTATTTTATAAAGTGCTGTATCTCGGTAAATAAATGATTAAGAGTGGAAACATTTTCAATCTAAATCAAAATAATTTTTAGTTACACGGTAAAAAGCGCACAATAAACTTTTAACCTTAATTAAAATATGAACGACCACGTTATTTCTACTTCGGCGTTTCGTTTTATTGTGAAAGCGATAATTTTGGTCCCGACGCAGTCTCGTTAACTCTAAGCACCTTTAAGTTTGGCCTCAAATTCACCAATAATTGCTCCTGAATCGTTACCCACACACTGTGCCGATTGGCTGGATTACTGATCGTCGCGTTTTCAGTGTCACTACTTTATCTCAATGTTCTCTTTACTATTGTCTGGGCTTGCTATGAGATTAAAAAGGTATATTCAATTTTATTTGTAATTTCCGCCATATTTAAAAGAAAGTGTGGCTAGGTATATTATGCTTTGTGATATAATATGGTCCTTCTTAATATGCTCACGGTTTTTTAAGAGGATGATCTGACCATCAAACTGAACAACTTTCTCTATAGGACCAACACCGAATTCGCGAAAAAGAAATCAGATACCTCGGCGGTTACCTGTAGCCTATACTGACACCCCAATTTAACACGCTAGAATTTATGTTTTCGAAACATATAAGACATCAATGGTGTCAATGCCGAATTGCCGAAAATGCCAAATGACGAAAAAGTCATGTAAAGCTCGCAGCTAAAGTTATTGCAGCCCTAGACTCCGTTTCGCATGTGCTGACTTAATTATGTCAATTTCTATTTTTTGAAGGCGGTGTCCGGGGTTTCAGTCTTCTAAATAATTCAACGTCTGATAAAAGTTAGTCAAGTCATCAAGTGACTATATTATCCCGTGAGTGTTGCGGCGGTTCACGTTGCCGTGTAAGTGACGTTTTATGTACCTACCCAGGATTCAGCTGTATCTTAATGCCTCTAATAGCAAAAGTTTGGCGTCTTGAAACGATGGAAATTCGGGACGGTGGCGAGGGCAACACGCGACATTGCTCCCCTAATTAATTTGCTAGGATGTATGTAGCTGAGGAAAGGAATTATATTGTTGGATTTTCTTCACCGATTTTATTCTGGTTTCGTTCTTGTTCATATAAAAACAAATATACAAGGTGTTACAAAAGTAAAAATAAACATTTAAAACTTTTAAGGGGGTTGTTTAGACCATCAAAGTGAACAACATTCACTATGGGACCAAAATGGAAATCGCGAAAAAATAAATCTGCTGTCCCATACATTGAGCTCGAGTAGATTTAGTATGGAACATCAGATTTTTTTTTCGCTATTTCAATATTGGTCCCATAGTGAAACTTGTTCAGTTTGATGGTCTAATCACCCCCTTAAATGTTTATTTGTATTTTTGTTACACCTTTTACAAGGGCTAACAAAATTAGCTAAAAACTATTTTAAGGGGATGATCAGACCAACTTTGAGAAACCTTATCGAGGGTGTAAGGAAAAGCATCATTAACCTTCAAACCACATACTCTACCCATCAAACTGAACAACGTTTACTATGGGAGCAAACCTGTCAGAACAAAAAAAAAACAGCTGTGCCATACTAAACTGCAATACCTACTCGATTCAAACGTATAGGTGGGACAGCTGATATTTTTTTTGTTCTGACAGGTTTGCCCCCATTGTAAAAGTTGTTCAGTTTGATGGGTAGAGTATGTGGTTTAAAGGTTAATGATACTTTTCTTTCCACCCTTTATAAATACTTTTATAAGTAATTTGTATTCATGAAATTTCTATACGACCAAGTGTTGATGCTGGGTACAGTTCTAAGCACCAAAACTAGCTTATTCTATAGACAACGTTCTCAATGGAAATGTTTTTGTTTTAAATTATTATTTGTATAATCCTCCTCCTCCTCCTCCTTTGTATTTGCCTCGCAGGCTCCAGGCCCCTCGCGTCTTGTCCACCGCGCTGTGTCGCTGGCACAGTCTCAACCACGACGCTCCTGCTTGTTGGATCTGGCTGACTTCAAAAAAACAATTCCCGTTTTGCGTCACATTCCCAAGGGGGCTCGCAGCTTGGCTGCAGAGAGTTTGTGTGACGTAATCGACAAGTGCGTCGGATCCAACGGTGTGGAGGAGTGGTTTTCTCTCCTCTCCTTTGCGTATTCGTCCTTGCGGACTCCGGATCGGGCTGGCACGGGCAATTATACGCAGAAGGTGAAGTCAAATATCGGTCGTGATGTCGGCTCAGTGGGGGGGGCTGTGGCGCCCTCAGGGTCTCGCTCGGTCATTAGGACTATTGAGTCGAAGGTGCACGAAGGGGATTTGAGGGGTGCAGTTCGGCTGCTGGTGTCTGAGGACTCTTTGGCTCAGTCGGGCCCTGAGACACTGGCTTCTCTGCAGTCCAAACATCCTCCACCCTCGCGTCTGCTCTCCTTTCCTTCTGCTCCGGATCATTCTTTTTCGCCCCTAGTAGTCAGTGTAGAGGATGTGTCTTGGGCCCTCGGGGCGTTTAACAGCGGTTCGGCGGGGGGCTTGGATGGTATTCGTCCGGGTCACTTGAGGGAGCTAACGTCTGTTTCGGCCGGCGATAATGGGAGGCGGTTGTTGGCGTGCTTGACAAGGCTTACCAATTTTTTGCTTAGCGGCCAACTAAACAAGGACGTATGTCCCTTCTTGTATGGGGCATCGCTCTGTGCTCTTGCTAAGAAGGATGGTGGTGTGAGGCCGATAGCAGTTGGTAGCACTTTCCGTCGTTTGGCGGCAAAGCTTGCCTGTCGCGCCGTTAGGGATGAGTTGTCTGGCTACTTGCAGCCTCATCAGCTGGGTTTTGGGACGCGTCTGGGCTGTGAGGCGGCGATCCACGCCACTCGTGCTTTTGCTATGGACGCCGCCAACAGGGACTGCGTATTAGTTAAATTGGACATTCGCAACGCCTTTAATACCCTGGAGAGGGACGTATTATTAAGTGAAGTCAGGAATAGGATCCCCTCCCTCTACCCTTTCTTGCATCAGGTTTACGATAGCCCGTCTAACCTGTTTTTTGACGGAGAGCTTATTCTCTCCCAGGTAGGGGCGCAGCAGGGAGACCCTCTAGGTCCGCTCGTTTTCAGCCTCGCCATTCACGGGGCTATACTGGAGCTGAGGTCGCCTTTGAACCTGTGGTACTTGGACGATGGTACCATTGGGGGCAAGCCAGAGGTCGTTGAGCAGGATCTAATCTCTTTGCTGCCGCGTCTCGGTGAGCTGGGGCTAGTTGCTAACATGGGTAAGTGCGAGTTTTTCCCCTGTGGCCCCGGGTCGGATTCAGCATTAGCGCGTATCAATTCCATACTTCCTGGCATCAGGAAACTTACTGCGAACTCTTTTTTTCTTCTTGGGTCGCCCATATTTCCGGAGGCGGTCCCGGAGGCTATTGCGGTTCGCAAGCAGATGCTGAATTTTTCCCGGGAGCGCCTAGGTAACCTTTCCGCCCATGTCGCGCTAATACTTTTGCGCATGTGCTTTGCTGTCCCAAAGGTTACCTACCTTTTGCGGACAGCTCCGACATGGATGTTCCCAGGGGAGGTCTCGTGCTTTGACGACACCCTTAAGCTCACGGTCGAGAGCATCCTGAACGTCTCCCTCAGCGAGAGTCAGTGGGGCCAGGCGGCCTTGCCGATCCGTCACGGGGGCTTGGGCGTGCGTCGGGCGCGGGATGTGAGCCTTCCAGCATTTCTGTCATCGGTGCATGGGGTTGCTAATTTGGTTACTAAGATTTTACGTTTTGATGGTAACCATTTGAGCATTCCTTTTGCGGAGGATGCGTTGGCGGCTTGGGAGGCTCTGGGCCTGGGTGCGGGCGCACCTGAGGACCTGTGTGTGCAGCGATCTTGGGACGACCTCGGAGCGAAGTGTGCTCTCGACCGCCTTATGGGTGAGGCTTCCGGGCCAGACTTGGCAAGACTCAGGGCGGTATCGCAACCTGAATCGGGGGCGTGGTTGCATGCGGTGCCTTCACCACATATGGGCACCCTCCTCGACAGCGACTCGCTGCGTGTGGCTGTGGGACTCCGCTTGGGCAGCAATGTATGTGAACCTCATAGATGCATCTGCGGTTCCATGGTGGAGGCCAATGGGCACCATGCTTTAAGTTGCCGTCGCTGCTCGGGAAGGTTTCCTCGCCACCATGCCCTCAATGATATCGTCAGGAGGGCTCTCGTGTCTGCCAACGTCCCGTGCGTGCTTGAGCCACCTGGCCTCAGCCGTACCGACGGCAAGAGGCCGGATGGCTTAACTTTGGTGCCCTGGCAGAAAGGCAAGTGCCTTTTATGGGACGCAACGTGCGTCAGCACTTTCGCCGCCAGCTACCTAAGTCGCACGTCGCGAACACCTGGAGCAGCTGCGGAGCTGGCTGCCGTTAGGAAGTGGGACACGTATTCGGCCCTGGTGGCCGATTATCTTTTTGTTCCAGTCGCCGTTGAGTCCACGGGGGTTTGGGGTGCCGAGGCAAAGACCTTCGTTGCGGAGATTGGCCGTCGGCTGAGGGAGCGAAATTGTGATCCGCGTTCTGGGTCGTTTCTGGTGCAGAGGCTAGCGATTGCAATTCAGCGTGGCAACGCTGCTAGCGTTTTGGGCTCCTTTGCACCAGGTTCGACAAGGGGCGGGTTATTTGACTGAGCGTGTTTTTCAATGTTTTGACGAAGCTTGTTGCTGATTTATGTCTGTTTATTTGTGTATCTGTGTTATTGACGAAGCTTGTGCTGACCGCTATATTTTTGTGATTGATGTTTTTACTTATTTGAATAAATTAATTAAATATTTGTATAGTATAATTGATTGATTGTTTTGTTGTTGTTTCAGGTAATTATTCTAACATACTGTTATCAGTCGTACAAGAGAAAAAACACTAAATTGCTTTCAAGGTTTGTTATCTTTTAAATTTATTTGAATTACCGATTCCTTGTGTACATCACCGGTTCGGCTCATTCCCCGTCACACTGGACAGAGTTTCGGTACTGGTGAAACGTGGATGTTCTGAGGTTTCAGAATATCTCTGACAACCACCTCGGGGAATATAGTCATGAGCATATGTATGTTTGCACTTGTGTACATTTTTTTTACTTTATTCACGTTTTGATATCATGCAGGGTGTTAGGGTAAACAGTTCCATTAATTTAAAGGGTGATTTTACCCATGATACTGAACAACTTTCCCTACGAAACCTATAGGAAATTCACAATTTTTTTTTGGACTTTCATACAAACGTTCGATCAGCTGCTTGCAGAACAGAATGAAAAAATTTTTGCTATTTTCCTACAGGTTTCTTAGGGAAAGTTCTTCAGTATCATGGGTACAATCACCCTTTAAAGTAATGCAACTGTTTACCCTAACACCCTGTATAATGATCTTTTTTGTATTTTGTATAATATGGACGACTGTGTTGATTGATAAATTACCCAATATTTTTTCCTAGTAGTAAAAATTCCAGTCGATTTTTCCCCAGAGTCTTTTTATTCAATTCTCGTACGTGTCGTTTAAATTGACGATGAGATTAAATTCATCTTTTCAAACTTCTGAAAAAGAAATTGGTGGAAAAGCGGTATAAAATATGACCGGCCAATTATTTGCTATTTTAACGATGGATACCATTAAAAAGGCATTAATAACGCAGAATGAATAATAAAATCTGTTACCCACATTTCATAGGGCGGCGCTGGCATTTTCAAAAGAAACAAGTACACATTTTTTGTTCTTTTGCAAATATCCAATTATCTTTTATATCAATTTTATAGCGCGGCGACTCTCAAAAAGACATCATTATGATAAAACGCTTTTGAAACTGAAAGTTCTAGTGGAAATTTGCTGAGCGTCCAATTTAAGGAGTTGAGTGTTGTACGGGTGGGTGAAGGAACGTCTAGTTTATAGTGTTTTCCCGGTTAGTAGCCGTGTTTATTCGGTTCGTTGCCTCGGCTGAAGTGCAGCGGGCACTTTTAAATTGTTTACGTCTCCCTGACTCTCTCCTCCCCCGATGGAAGCTGTCCTGAAAAACGTCTTACTTTCTACCGCCTTTTTTACTTGCAGATTCATTGGGCAATGTTTAGTTGGTAAAGTGCATTTCATAGAAACTTGTTCTTCGTTTAACGACAATGGCGGTTTATCTTGGATGCTTTGAAATATTATGATTACGACGAGCCGAGATGGGACGTGCTCTGAGCGTTAGCAACTATGTAAAATATGATTGATATCCATTTAAACACGGCCCTCGGTTACCCCCAAGCGTCTAGTCCATTACGCAGATCGTGATTCGACAAGCCAAAGGCATGGCGAAGGCTATTTATACTCAAATAATAATGGAATCTGCGGTACTAAACCGGAGCTGCTTATTTTTATAGGATACTTTATCAAGAATGTTCCGATATTCAAAGCTCGACACGTAATCGAGTCCTGTTTTCGTTCGTAATCCATTTTCTAAATAAAACATGCCTTAAAGCTAAAACGTCGAGTTAATGACTCTTCCGAGCTATTGTATGTGTATTGTGTAAGTGGCATGGGACTTAATTAATTTAAATACCAGTAAGATAAACGTTTAATTAACATTAAGTTCAAATGTCATGCCATTTACCGTCCTCGTTTTGGCTGTAGGTAATTGTTCTTCCTGCTTATTTTATTTTTCGACCTAATTTTTAAGAAAATATCTTTGAACACCAAACTAATAAAAGCATACAATAGAAACGCCTTATCATTGAATTCATTGACAGAAAATAAAGATTATTATCTCAACTGGTTAAATAGTTGGGTTTGTTTACAATGGTGCCATGTAAATCTACGCAGTGACAGAATAAAAGAAATGCCATATGTTCCATACAGTGTCTGTATCACAGCGTGTGTTCGGGAGACGGTGGATATTTACACTTGAACAAAAAGGGCCGCGATGCAATATGGATGAGATACTTTCGATATTGAAGTTGAAAATGAAAAGTGTTATAAGACTTCCAAGCTAAACATCCCGTATCGTTTTACCTTCCTTTATCTTGATACTTTACCTTGCAATAAATAAAAATAACCTTGCGAGCAATATCTTGTCTTTTTTGCCAGAGGACCAGCTTATAACGAAGATAAAAAATGTGAACAAGATACAAACAAACAAGCCATAACGACGGTAAACAGAGTAGCGAAAATATATTTTCTGTTATCATTTCATTATACCCGACACACGTCCAACCTTAATTTTATTTTTTCCCAAAAATAATAACCGGTAATCTTGGAAAATGCCATCTTCCTTCTTTCTTTTCCTCCCTTGCGTTGGTTTAGATATTTTGTATTTTCACCGTAAACCCCGTGGCGACGACGCGACGTTAGCATCGGGTTGAGAAAATCTTCCCGGATTTAGATAAATTGTCTTCAATTTTTCGCTCAAATAAAATTTAATTTCGCTCGAGCTAGACAATTGTGCGGTAAGCTTCAGTATCACGTTCATATTCCAAATTGAATACAATTATAATACTTCCAAACGAGAATTTTACTTAATCGACCTACAGTATTCTGAATGCCACATAATTAGTTCAATGGAATGGTGGATTGTTCAAATTTGGTTGGACAAGCTGACAAATCTAGTTTACTTTCTTATTAGATGTTGACCCTGAATTTTTCATAATCAAATCAGTTATTGAATTTGCGAGTGTTATAATAAAGTTATATGAATGTTTTAAGGTTTTTAAAATTATAAATTATAAAAATGGATTTCAGGTGAGTACATTAAATACAATATTGTGTAGCGATGTCCTAACACAATACAAAACAAATAGGAAATATAAAATATTATTTCATAATGTGGATAGGGGAAAATGTTTAATGAAATTAAAAGAATTATTTAATCATAGTTATCGGATGTTTAACCGCAACCTTCCTCTATGAGTAAATTAAATTACGTGATAGATATTTATGTGTTTATTACCACCATTTCTTATTTTACTGCTCATATATTATGATATTAAAATAGGTTGTTAGAAACGGTGTTAAGGCGATAAGACATGCAACAAATCGATGTGTTTGTGAAGTAGGTATAAATCATTGTATGTAGTCGTGAGCATATCCTATGCTATGCAAAATATCATTGGGAGAATTTAGGGTGAGATTTTTTTGCTCCGATCTATTTTCTCCTATAGTAAAAGTTCTTTAGTTTGATGGGTGGATTTAGTTTAAAAGGACACAATGGATGGGGCTAACAATACTTCTCTGGGCTAGGGTTGTAAACAAAATGTTTTTTCAATGTAAATTTCAAGCACTGGTTTTGTCATTGTTATTATTGGTCGCCTTAATATTTTATCATTTGGGAATCCAGTATATATACATAATCCTACATTATATAGGGTCCTTCTTAATATGCTGACACTTTTTAAGGGGATGATCAGACCATCAAACTGAACAATTTTCTCTATGGCACCTACATCGAAATCGGAAAACCAAATTTTCTATGCATACAAAACTGCAAACCTACTAGAGCCAAATGTATGGGACAGCAGATTTTTTTCGCGATTTCTTTGTTGGTCCCATAGAGATAGTTGTTCAGTTTGATGGTCTGATCATCTCCTTAAAAATGTGTCAGCATATTAAGTTGGGCCCTGTATATACATTTTTTAATGGTTTGAAGATACCTACTACGTTAAGAAAACATTACAACGATAAAATTATAATATTTCTTGAAGAATTTTCTATAATATTTCTTAAGAAAAGTAAAGAAGTTGTCATTTTAACTTTAGAAGTTATGATGTTATGGTAAATGGCGTTTAATGTTCTCGTTCGTATTTTGATTTAAATTACCTATTTGTAACACTATACTTTCTACATCTCTAGGCCATAAGTAAGTAAAAACGTTGATCGAAGTCTAGGCTAATTAAAACAAGGCACAACATTTTGTATTTTTATATTTTTCTGCTCATTTTGGACTTTGGGTGCTCTAATTTAGGTGTGAACCTTAATGAGGTGTCTCTCAAATATAATGGAGGTATTCGAAGAGCTCCGATTTTAATGTCAATTTCATACTTTGCATTGTCAATGCTCAATACTTGTGGCCTTTGAAAATATGAATTACATAAGAAAGATATGCAACTAATCGTGCGTGCAGGCAGAGTACCAGACAAAAAACAAGATCATGCTTGAAGCGTTACTACGATCCGTTATTTCGCGTTATTATGTTACACGCGATATTCGCGCGAAGTGACAACGGGATCTTACAACATTTTATCTAACTAAGTAAGTAAGTAAGTTATAGCCTTTAGAATCCCACTCCAGCGCAATGGAGTCCTCTCACTAATAAGGGTGAGAGGGAGTGGGCCATATTCCACCACGCGGCCCCAGTGCGTGTTGGTGGAGGAAAGTTAGTGGTCAACTTGCTGTCAGAGAATTTTCAAGCCGCCTTAAATAGGCCTCTGACCTGGCTTAATGAATAGTTATAACGCCATCTGACGGAACTATCCGAGACCAACTGCTTGACGTGCATTCCGAAGCACCGAAACGCTCGATCGAATACCACTAAACGGTCACCCATCCAAAGACCTAACTTCGGTGATCGTTTTCAATACCGAAGCTCCTCAAGTACTTTAAAGGGAAACATTGTTTTTTGCATTTTACAATGTCTTCATAACATTACATAAATATTCTTTATAGCACACCAAGAATAGACAACATAATTAAGTAAAGGAAATAAACTTACTACAAAGTATTAATAACATTTAATTTGGGCTATTAGTTTCAGCTTCGAGTTATATCTTTGTTACGATTAAGATAATCTGTGGTTCAGAACGACTAACTTTTTAAAAAGACGTCCGTCGCTGTTGTCATGGCTTTCGATAAAAAAACCACAAACCCTATTCAAATAGAGGTCTGAAACGAAACTAAACGTTACATTTATCGAACTAATCATAACTCAGTTTTTAAACTTTTTTGTCAAACTGCAAAGGGTGATCGAGATACTAACCTCGATTACAAACTACGTAATTTCTAATCGAGATCAGTATCTCGATGACGAGGGCTTGGTGTCGGTACTGTTTGCTTAGTGTTGTAGAGCAGTGATGTCTAATGTTATATACTACATTTGCAATGTACACATGAATATCTTATTAACCTCGTAGCCCCCGTGGGAAAGGGAAACAGAGAAACACGTTAGTCATTTGACACGGGTACAATCGACCGCTTACTCGTTATTTAATAACTCTGCTTTTAATGGGCAAGTTTTATTGAATTAGTGAATGACCGATGTTGTAATTGTTAATTCAATTATTTATTGTATGACTTTAACGTAAATGATAGCACCATTCTCTTTTAATACGACGTAATAAATTAATTTATATTTTTTTGGGCATAATTGATAACTGCCTACTCCTATCTTTTTTGATTAAATTCATTGGAGTCCATCCAAGACAGATTTCAGTCATCTCTCGGGCTCGCTGGACCAACTCTACACACAGTTGCGGCGACTATTCACATAAGTGAATGCATGCCACTGTTGATCTTGATTTACAGTGTGTTTGAGGACATGCCCGGTTTAAAGTGATCGATACCTTGACAATGTAACATTTAGCAACGATTCAGTGTAACGAACATAAATGACGAGCTATTTTACCTGACTTTTTATGTGTTTTTCAGGTTTATCTTTCTCTATAATTAAATATGGAACTCTCTATAAAGTGTTGTAGATAATATCTGTTAGGCAAAATGATTCTTTAAAACTTTTATCGCCTATTAGTTTTTGACGCTCTCTCTTGTGAACTAGACCAATTAAACTTGCCATTGACTCACTATACTTTCGTTTTAGATTCAATATCGACACACTTATTGATCGATCATATCCAGTCATATTTTTCCTTTCCGACATCAGATTTAGTTCTGATCGAATCACGGTTGGTATGATTGATTCAATTTGATACAGTTTATGGTACCTACTCTATCTATTTATTAGATAAACTTGTATTTTGTATTACAAGAATGTGTCTAAGCTCGCTGCACGTCGCTACGTAACGTAATAACTCGCTCCAGTAACTTACTTCATCTTTAAAAGCATTTACTCTATTTATGAAATCTAAGCATATCGTGGTGAATATTTTATTTTAGGTTTACGCATTTAAAAACTGTTATCGTTTACGTGCTGAACAATAAACGTGTAATAAAACCACGCATATCATTACAATGTAAATGAAATTACAACCTTTGTGGCAACATTAGAAAGTAAGACGTTTCGTCACAAGCTGCTATTCATAGCGATAAATGCTAGCGAAGCGACATTGCCACGATAGTATGTAACGAACTGGTAATACGCATAATAAACGCTTCTAGATGCGTGGGAGTTCACCCATTGTGCTATTATCTGGAGAAAAAAATTATTTAGCACATTTTTATTGCAATGCTGTTATGTATTAGGTTTTACAGGTGCTGCCTTATTATGTGGAGTGTTCGTAAATGTGGGCTGTAAATTAATTGGTGTGGTAACTTTGTCTTTCAAAATATCAAGGCGCACACTTTCGAAATATATGTTACCTAGTCGCTTCGTGATATAAGCACCGTGTCTTCAGGATAATATATAAACCGACTTTAGCAAATATTTTAGTTATGTCAATCTGTAATATAACCTGCACGTCTAACATGATTTCTCTTCTTGCGCGCGACTCGGCTTTATTCCATACTACTTGTCGCGACAAGCGCGGCATTCGCTCTCCGAAATGCGCAGGAACAGGTTATTTTCTATGGAGAAAAGGCGCATCGTGCACGTAAAGAGAAATCATAGTAGACGTGCTGGTCGCGCGCTTTTCGGAGAGCAAAAGCCGCGCTTGCCGAGAGAAGTAGTATGGAATAAAGCCAAGTCGCGCGCAAGAAGAGAAATCATGCTAGACGTGCTGATTTCATTACAAAGTTTAAATCTGTTAAAGTAATGAATGACTCATAAGCATAAATATTATGAAGCAATTATGATGGATGACCTAATCTTTTCCCTTTAATGTAATCCTAAAAAATCCGAATTGTATTATTTTAGGAGAAATTTTAACTAACTTATTTTGACAGGGAAACAGATGAAACATACAGTTGCTTGATAAATTGTTATTTAATCATAGACACTATATATTAATACCTATTCTGTGTCATAGATATAAATGCAGTAAGATTTGTAAGTAAAAGTTTGCGGACCAGCAAGCTATGGGTCAAGGACTATTGTCTTTGTTGTCTTGTATGGCATGTTCCCACTGTCGTTAGTGAACATCAGTATATTCTAATCAATGAGTATATTCTAATCAATCATTGTTTATATTTGTTGCTATACTGTAAGACGATGAGCAGGTCTGGCGTCTAATTATTACCACGAAAATGTTACGACTTACAAAAAAGTTTATCCCAGACATAAGGCATCGATTAAAATATTAGTTTTAGTGATGAACGCAAACTAAACTCTAATTCGAATTACATTCGATTGAGAACGTATTTGAGATTACATTCGATTTATATACGGTTACTGAAATGAAAGTGAGCCTTGCTAAGACTTCATGTTAGTAAAGATACGAGTAGCATCAGTAAGTCTAGCATGCCACTCCCGAGAAAACGACAAAAATCGAGACGTGGTTCTATGGCTCGGGAGTTAACTGCAATTCGTTAACTCGCGTAAAATTTATGTTAACTCTGGATTAGGTAGATACACACAATAATATTATGCATTATCTTTGGTCATATTATTACCATATTTGTTTAAAAATAAGTAACCGTTAATAATGTTTTTTTTAAATCGTGCTTACTTGGAACTATAATGATTCGTTTAATTTAAACTATCGAATACTTCGTCTTACTTCATAGTGGAAACGTGTCCTCGATGCACGTGGCTCCAAGATATAATTCTCCATTCCATTGTCCCAAATGTGACTCATACTCGGTCCTTTCCAAACGTAAGCAAAATGAGATTACTAGCATTTGCATTCTATGTCTGAAACTCCACGCGTGCTTACTCCCCCGTTACAACGCGATTAGCATTACTCCATCTAAAGGGAATTGACGGAAATGTCTTAGGGGATTTATAAGATGTCTTACGAGGACGTTGTCGGATCGAATCATAAATTTTCCACATCAAGCTTTAACATAAACATCTCACGTTGGAATATCAGAATATTTTCAGAGCGCGTGTAATCTGAACTTGATGGTTTTTCTGATGCTATTATTAGTAACTTACCTTTTAGTAATTCGATCACACTAACATCATTTGACATGCCAACGAATTATTTAAACAAAACACCATGGAACTTTCTTGGCGAAGCGCTCGAATTTTCAAGCCGTTTTTACGGTGACGACTCAATAAATTCTGTGTTGTTATTACTGCAACGATAAAACGAGAGTTATTGCCAAGGGTAAGCAGACACCCAGTCGATAAAAAAAGTATATTTTCAAAGAAATTTTTGCTTTAACTTAATGGTTTGTTTTACGCAAGGGGATAGAATCAGTGGAATTAGATTTAATTTATTGAATTTGGTTTCTACTCCAAATGCTAAGTATTTTATTTAAAGAAATTAATAATTTAAAATTTTGCAGTAATGTTAGTTGAGTGGTTTTTTTAGAAGGGTTTATTACGGCTGTGAAAGCTCACGTCAGGGTCGTTCTCGGTAAAGTTATGGACCCTGATTTTTTAAAATTTAATTTAGCCACCGTTTATTTTATAACGTCTTGCAGCCACAGAATTGCTTCTAAAAACGGCAACGGCAATTAGTTCCAAAAGGTAACAAATTAATAAAACGCCACCGTTATACGAGTTTTGCTATGACAATTCGTGACACTTGAACAGTAATTTATGCGATCACACTCTCACTTAAGCTGATATTGTACCATTTATTATAATTTACGATTATGTGTAAACGTTTGCGATTGCGCCGTGGATACTTTAGCATGCACGCGTGATCAGAGAATAGAAAGTTTAAATATTTTTTTTGTTCTGCTTGTTACGATCACAGAAAGGCAGTTTTATTGTTATTTATTTATTAGTCATAAAAGAAACGTATCTATTCCAATGCAGTAACGAAGTGTTTGAGTACAGTTGAAAAAAACGTGTTAACAATAAAATATCTCGAAATGCTACTAGCTTCTATCTATAATAAACATTTACCAGTAACGACCATCAATCATTCCGTATGACTTAGAACAAGATTTACTATTTTTTTATTGCGTCATGTCATTAGGTCATCTAGAGTCATAAGCAAACAATTCACAATCGATTAACACATAGGCATGACAACATGTCTTTCTATTATTGGTTTTGTATAATAAAGTGACGTTTATTAATTGAAACTACAGGTACTCACAAACTTTGCTATGTTAACTGCGAGTTAAAGTGAGTTTTATTAAAAAAGTTATTCTTCTATTATTTATGGGGCGCTTGGAAAGCACCCAGACACATTAATTTTGTCATTTAATGGAGTTTTCACTATCCTGTCTGTGTTTTGTTTGATATATTATAAATAGTTTCTGTTAATACAACTAGCACTCTTATCTTGGTAGGTACCGGCTTTGTTTAGATTTTGGGTCGGATTTGCGTAGGTAAATCCTGGGCTTTTATAGCTAATTTCATTTGGGATCTTTTCTCATAAAACCAAACATTCTTTGGCATGCAAATAAAGAGCACAACTTTATGTTCAGCGTAAAAATGTTAGCTTTCCTAGTGGATTGTTTTCGTCATTAGAGATTTTATATCGAGCTCTAACACGTCTAGTGCCATTTACACTTTCCACGATTACGATGCGACATGGTCGAGAGTCCTTACAGGCGATTTTATGGCGTGGTGGTGCCGACGGCTTTATGGCCGGTGGGATCGAATAAGGGCTCTTGAAATGTTACTGCGAGATTTCCATTCCAACACTTGATATAACCAGATTGTTTCCCTCTTAGAATATGAAGTGCGATCAGATTTTTGCAAACACTTAAGTAAGTACGATGCATACAGTCCCTCACAGAACCTATTCTTGCTCTCATCAAATCTTTCGACACGAGCCTGATACGAGCGGACGTTATATGAATAATTTATTTGGTTATTATCGCGGCGCTTTGTTCCCTTATTCTCATATTTTGACGAGAAAAGAAGTTATTTCCACGGTGCCTTTGGTATTGCCGGAGGCTGGTCGGCCCCCGCCTCTGTGCAAAATGTTTGCTAGCAAACAGCTTACTATCGCTACAATGCTTCTTATCTCTTGGCAACTGAACATCAATACAACGCCTGCCTGAGAGCTTAATCATTTCCTAACTTCCCACTAAAGTTACAACCAAACATTTTTATTTATCCCCATGAGACCAAAGTTGGTGGATGTTCGTGAGTGCGTTACAGTTTCATCTTAGAAGTTTGGTCGGAACACTCGGTCCTTAGGGATAATTCCCTGTAATGGTGGGATTAGACCGCGTCGAGGGACCATTGCAGCGTCCTAATGATAAATGGGAAGACGTCGAGACAAGTTACTTGTTCCATAACGCGCACAAACAAACTTCTCGGACATGTCTAGAGTTATTGCTAACTTTGAGCTGGATTTATGGATAGAGTCCACTTTTTCCATTAGTGTCTGTAAGTCCGGCCTTCGGTGAAAGATAATAGAAAACTTTTTAAATGAAACTGATTGAGGCAGTCGTAAACTTAATAAAATTAAACGAAACTAAAAAGGTCTGGTAGTAATAAAATCCGACACACGCCTAAATCCTTTGTAATACGAGAGTTCTTTATCGCATCTGATAAAAGGTGGAGTGGGAATGAGATTTCGACTAATTCCAGCCTCCGACGAGAATCCCGGCTTCCCTTCGGACCATATTCCTCGCTGGCCTTATCTTTACAATTTCGTTGGATTCCCTCCGTCACTGTTCTCTTGCTCTGACATTTCCAATAAAATTGATTCCACAGCGAGATTCGTGTAAATTGAAGCGCATTGAATTAACTCTGTCACTGATTGAAAAGTTGACTACTGGAATTCGGAGGGTGAATATTTACATTTTTGAACTAATGAAATGTTAAATAATTTAAAATATTTTCGTACTGCACGCAACTTTTACGAGATTTTTCACGGATATTTAAATAAGTAATTGATATGTTATTGTCGATGATTGCATACATTATAGCGTTTCATTTATTTAAGTACTATTTAATTACATAGCATACTACATTGCATGTCTGTCTGTAATTATTATCAAGACACAAGGTACTCGCAGTTTGCTAATTACCTATCTCATATGTACACATCCCATTTATTCAGGCTAGCGACTTCTCACGGCTTCATAGCAAAAACTTCGGCAGTGCTTCCGAGTACAAACTTCTAGAAAACTTAAATTGGCCGCATAGCCGTTGTTTACAGCCAACTAGCGGCATCCAATGGTCCGGGAAATTATTAAGGCGGGCGGAAGTTGGGCGGCACCGCCCTCGACGCGTTGCCATGGTAACGCAAGTCGTGAATTAGTTAAACGAATGATGAACTCACCCTCAATGTTCGATTGTCGAAGCCTCCGTCTGTTATTTCGGGATGAGATTTTTCAGTTTCAGGCTTTTTTATAGTTGTAGTGATTTGATCAAAGTGGTTCATAACTCAAGGAAATTGCGCAAAGCTTTTTAGCAAGTACACAATTTTGTTATTATGGAGGCGGATAAATCTTAGGTTTAACTTAGGTTTGTATATTGATTTATATAATTATCAATATGTTCTTCCATCACGCATTAAATTAATGTTAATAACATTTTATAATAATCTAATCTAATCTAATACGTCTAGATTGTTAATGTGAGTTTAGAAAATAATTAAAATCTCGCACGCCGCGACTCCTCCCTGTCTCCGTATATAATTAAATCTCCATAATTACAAATGAAGTTATAATAAATTAACAAGTTTTAACTTGGAGTGAACTTCCAGTCTGTAATTAAACTTGCAGTCTTTTAATCTTGCTTAAAGCAGTTGACTGTTAAATGTCTAGTTAGTTTTACTTTGCATCGTGAAACCCTACTTTAGATAGTATATGACTGAAATCGTAATATTTATTCGAATAGTTACAGTAGGCGAATTAATCGATTGTGGCAACATGCATTCGAAAAACTCGAATGAAAAATAGGCTATTGATATTCGTTTTCAATACTAAGTGTATTTTACGCGTTTGTTTTCCTGAATGAAATAAAAAAGTTTGGTAGATCTTTTTTATATGTCCAATCTCAGCCCGTAGGCAAAAATGACATGTTTTTATTTGACTCTACCTGCCTTAAGTAAAGAGCATTCGAATATTCCACAAAATTAACCTGATATCAAACGAGTCATTCGATTTTCCAATCACTAATGATCATTCCTATGCTAAAGAGATATTTTTAATCGTGAGATTCAAAATCATGATCGAATGATGCATAATCTCCATTGTAATTTTGACATTTTCTACTGTTGATTTAAACGTGTGACTTTCAAAAATCGCAATCATGGTCAATCGATTTTACTAATGTTTAATTTTTGTTTTTAAGTAATATATAGTATATTTTTCTCCAGAATTAATAGTGCAACTTTCTTGTTCTACGTTGTTGGATGTCGCAACCGACGAAGAGGTCTTTGACCGACGCCTTCGGGTTTCCATGGCGACGAATACATGAAAGCTACATGAAGGGAGCTTGGAAAAGCGTAATTTGAATAGAACCTTTATAAGTCTTATTATTTCCTCATTAAAATCTTGATTTAAGTTTTACCTACAGCGTAGTTTAGTTCTATTTAGTACACACTCCAATCGTACAATGACAGAAGACTGAATACTCGGCGGGAAAGCAGATACAAATCTCACTTTTGCTGTTTACGTCTAAAATATCTATTTCATACATTCGAACAGCAAACACAGTACACAAATATTTTATGTGTTTTGTCCATTGACGTCTTATAATGTATAAGTCAATGGTTTTGTCTCCAGTTTTTTACGAAATATATGATTTACTGTTTTTTAATACATTGTAAAATATATTGTGGATATCTGGTCTGTCTTGTTCTGTTTGTTTCCTGGTTCGTTTAAATGGCTGTATGTAAAGCCAAACAAACAAAATCATCAACATTTCATTACTTTTCAAAGTTTATCTTGTTATTAAAAATAGTATTCAAGCTAAAAACTCAATGAAAATGGAAGTTTAGCTTTATTTTCTAACCTTTTTTTATTGAGAAGATAAAAATAAAACATATTGTATATAGTCAAATATCCAATTACCAAGTAGACATTTGCTTTTAGCATATGCTCACGACTATATTCCCCGAGGGGGTAGTCAGAGATATTCTGAATCCTCAGAACATCCACGTTTCACCAGTAGTTCCGAAACTCTGTCCAGTGTGACGGGGGGTGAGCCCGTCGCCACTTATAGTGGAAAGTGCTGCTTGCTTTTGTTTCATAAATATGAATCACAAAATATTTCACGGTTAGATAGACAAGGTTAATTGAGCATGTGGTTTATTCTAGTCGTATTAGTGAGACATGTGAGACAGACCCTGTATTTACATAAATTATTGTTGGCGCAGTAAGCTCCACTCAAAATAATATTCACCCATATTTACTTGTACGGGGCACAAATAACTCGGAATGGTATTATTTATCTTGCCAAAGTTACTGGTGTTCGTCTTCTATTGTATTACTCTAGCTGTATTATCTCATGTTTATTGTTATAGCTTCCGATGTGGTGAATTTTGTCAGGGCTGGCAAAAGAAAAGTTGCCAGTCCCAAAAGTTTTAAAAAAAGGATCGCATTCTATATCTATAGGATATATTTTCCCATCCTTCATTTAATATGTAAATGTGGGATCATAATATGAGTATACGCAGATTACTTCTGGATCTAAATTTCCGGTTGGGCAGAATTTTTCCGCATCCTTTGTTTGATGTTGTTTGGCTCAATATGATTTTACGACCAGCAGGGTCGTTGTATTATCTAGATTATCCTCCTAAAATGTTCTTGTAAGAATATAGTTTGATTAATTCGGAAATATTTTATCTTTACCCGCCAGGGAATAAAAACAACAATGACTCCATCGCAATTGACCCTTTTCTGTCAGCTTCATTCTGTGAAGCCCCACAGCGTCCTTTTGTTTTTCCCTAACCAATTTCGGTAGCTGGTTACTTTCCTCAAAGAAAGACGTTGTTTTTTTTGGTAATTAATTGTTTGGTAGAGTGTGCACCCTGGCACGTGCAGGTCCCACGTACCACATATGTAACGTTAGCTGATGGAGCGTGAATGGGTCGCACCGGATCCGCGCTCCGCTGCGCCCATTGTCGTCTTCCGCGTTGCATTACTGTACACACTGTGCTGTGCACATGTGTAATATTTCCGTGCATCAGGGTCCCAGTAAACAAATAACGTACCAATATCATAGCGATCGATTGATGACAACGATTGCGGCTGGATTAGCCGCTCTAGTTCGAAATTGGAATCGGTTTGTTGGAGCTATTCTCGTGGAAGATTTGCGAAATGTTCGAGATGATCACTTCCAATAAACGAACGTTCAATGGGCTTAAAGCTTTGTTTAGTTTGGTGTTAAATGTATTGAATGTTTGATGGTTTGGCTTCGTTTCACGATCATACTTAATATTTTTGATCTCAATTGCGGTCTCGAGCTTTGGAATCTTTGAAGAGCGTGTAATAAAACTCAAGAGCAAATCAATGTTAAGCTCTCTTTGTGGAATGAAGATGTATAAAATATTTAGAGTGCCTCCTAAATTGTATTAAATAAATATCGCTCACATGCACATACATTGTAATGATCCCAAACGTAAGCTACTGGGTTTTTGATTATAGAAATCATACAAAAACGGCACAAATATACAACGTGTTAATGAATTAACGCAAAACTAGAAAGTAGTTTGTATGGAATCGAGAGTAGAATCGAATTATCATGATTTCAACATAGGTAATTTTTTTCAAAATATGAAATAATTTGTTTCTAAAATTTAAAATTTACTGAACTCAATCGCAACCAACCGCACGGGCACACTCACCCTACTTACTACCAAGACAAGATTCTTAAAATGTATTCACGAGCACGCTAGTGCTTTCATTAATTTCTGAAATGATCCCAAATCATTTTTGCCTGAAAATTTAAAATGCGATAATCTTTAAATTTTAATTATCAAAATAATGAAATTTTTGTTTCAATCTAATTATTTTGTTATAAATCAGTTGGGGTGTATGAGGTTTTGCGCTTATTCATTAACACGTTGTATACATACATATTTGGTAATTTGTTTTAACGGTTTTCCTCTATTTTATTACACAGATTAAATGTTTGCTAAGTGATGAAGGCTACCTACTCAGCACGCACTTATTAAATATTACCGTAAGGACACATAATAATAGACAAAAATCACGACGGTATCCCTTTTCGGAGTAGTCAGAAACTGCTTCCAACTACCTTTAGTTAAGCAAAGTAAATTTTTACAATATTCAGGATGAAACAATGATCAAACGGTTTCAGTTAATATTAAATATAAGGAAAGGAAGTAAGTTTTCCTGCTACGTATTAATTAATCCTGTTAACATTGAATATAAGGTTACTTCCATAATATCAAGGACATGTCTTATCAACCCTCCTTACAACCTAAGCTACATAATTATAATTTTACGTATAATTATACCAAAATGGTAATTTAGTGATAATAGTTGTTTACACAATATCAAAACACTCGAGAATAATCCTTACACTCTCTTGATGTTTGAGTTGTCTTTAATATTAATGTATGTCAAAGACTACTCAAACATAAAATGTTGAAAACATCATGACTGTGTTAACTACGTACTTCCTTCAAGTTTCCTTTGTGCTAATAAAAATGTATGGTTATAAGTACGTTTTATTAATTAATAGCATACAATAGAAACGCATTGTATTCAAATGTTTCGTTCTACGCTCTCATAAAGTATTGAAAAATAATACAATTAAATCAAACATCAAGTAATAGGTACAAATGTTATTTTGAGTCACGTTGCAGGTTCTGACACGAGCACTTGTCTCGCGTTGTGTTCGCGTCGCGTTTTTACCTGCTACGAGGCTCCGCAATCCTCAATCTCTTCTTGTTTTTGATCAAAAACAATCCCTGAGATTGGGATAGATACTCCCACAAACTACTTGACATTGGCGGTAACGCAGTGCTAACGCACAAGCAAGAGTCCATTAATTATAAATATAATGTTATTTTAGACATCACCTTATTTTACTATTGTACGAATAGTTCCTAGGAAACAACATCATCAACAGCCTCAATCGCTCCCACTGCAAGGGCACAGGTCTATCCTCAAGTAAAATGTATGGTCGTTAGTCCACGACACGTGCCCAATACGAATTGGTGGTATGATAAACATTTCGTGGTTTCGCCCTCATTCGACGTCAACATTTCCAATAACATGTCTCTTTATTTAATTGCAGGGAACAAAACTATGGATTATAATGGAATACCTGGGCGGTGGGTCCGCACTGGACCTGATGAAGGCCGGCAACTTCGAGGAGATGCACATCGCGGTGATCCTCCGTGAGGTGCTCCGCGGGCTGGACTACCTGCACTCGGAGAGGAAGCTCCACAGGGACATCAAGGCGGCAAATGTTCTGCTCAGTGAGATGGGAGACGTCAAACTGGCAGATTTTGGTAAATACTATTATTCGTGTCATAATGTTTAGGATTACGAATAAGCCACACGATGCGGTGTGGCGCTGCAGAGAGGTGTGTTTTTGTATGTACAACGCTGCACCGCGTCGTGTCTAACAGGTAGGACCTTTAGGTAGGTACATAACATTGGCACAGTATAAGAAAGAGTATCTACTCACTCACTCCCTGCCCCCCACCAAATTTTAACCACAAAATTCTGGAAGTCAGTTATTCATTTAAAAAAACAACATACATTTTTAAATTTATTAATAAAAAAACATTTTATTTTCATAAATCGTTCATTTTTTAAACAGAACAGCTCTACGGTGTAGGTAAACATTGGACACGTGTGTGCGCGCCGTAGTTTATGTCAGGGGAAGTTCATTTTGGCTGATTTGGTCGCAGTTAAAAAGATTTTAATTATCATTATAACTTAGAGAGTTTAAGTGTAAAACAGAAGGATATTTACCTATGTTTACCCCAAAGAGTTCCAGGCTGGAATGACGCGTCAAATTCGGATAGGTAGCTTCATACACAGAAATACTTCAGAAATCGATTTCCCCTATAGTCTTCTCGTACCAACCCCACGGGAAAAGCTGGGAGGTTTATTTTAAGGCGGGAACCACACGGGAATTTGACTAACAGGAATCATATAAACAAAGCTCAAACATCCCCTGCGATCATCAGTCGTCTTAGATCCTCATGCCAGACCATGTGTGACAACCCAAGAGACTTGAAAACAGCCCAGAACAAAACCAGTCGGGAGGTGTGGAAACAACATTGTTTTGTTGCGGGTTGGCACATATTTCCCATATTTCAAGTTTTATTAATAAAATTGTGGAACATGCACTCTCTAGCAATACTATAGTCATCTCAGTATCGATTTACGTAAATCTTGCATATGCATCGAAAATTTTAGTGGAGCAATGATAAAATTGATAAACTTAGGTATATTTTCAATAACAGGAATAACAAAAGTATGATAAAACCAAAGCCTAATTTGCTATAAATCTTAAAGAATTTGAATTCGTGGATCACTGCACTTAAATCTAGAGTAATACTAATAATTTTGGTATCCGATAATAAGACACCTTTTGTGGCTCGCTGGGCTTTTGTTCCCAAAAACCTTCGGGGACTCTTGAGAACTCCATTGAGAATGGATTGGGGTCGAGTATGTCTTTTGTTAACTGCGAATCTCATGTACTTGCTTTTGTAAGTAGGTTATTTTTACCTTTCCAATAATTAAATTATTATTACCAACCAATTTGGTTCTGTACGCACGTGCTATACGGGTTCGAAAAGTTAAAAATGGTAATCTATATTAAAAGTTTGTTGCCAAGCAGTGATAACCGTTTCTAATAGCGTATGCTATGGATGGCTGACTGCTCCTTCTGCCGCTCTGTGGCCATCAGTGCGTGGAGGTTGAACACGTAAAATATATCATTCCAACTCGCCCTAAGATTCAGGCTATAAAACATCCGGAGACTTATTTGACGTCAGCGAAACACTAAGGCCGGATTCGACCAAACTTTGGTTTATCCAAGAGTAAAAGGAATAATACCTAAAGAAAGAGGTCGTTGTATCCGTACTTATTGCTTTTTAATTTGTTAGGTTTATGTCACTTGTGGTTTTAAAACGACAAGAACGGTAGGCCTACCATGAGTTTTTACCGTACTTTACTACAGTAGTAACGTCACCAATTTTGTATTGAATTTCGTACAGCGCTCCTAGTGGTTACGTCGAAAACTAATTTCTGACATACGAAATTGGCGACGTAACTACAATAGTAAAGTACTGTGAAAACTCATGGTAGGCCTACGGGCTTGATCTAAGAAAAAAAAATTATTCGCGTTGGATCGAATCCGGTTTAAGACGCCTAAACCTTGACCGAAACATAAAAGTGTCGTCTAATTTGATTTGTTAGAGAAAGTGTTTATGTCTTCTCCTGTCCGTAACCTCTCTTGCCCTTGACCGTTATCCTAATAAAGTACACGTGTTGTACAGCTCGTACTTAGCCTCTGGGTTAAAACTAAGAAGCAACAATGATCTAACGTAAAAACTTAGTCGTGTTTATGCTTGGTTCACTAAGCTGCTTAGTAATAATTAATAACTATGTTATGACTGCAAGAAATATCATAACACATATATTTGCTTCCTAAGTGCCTTTTTGATGTGCTATTTAAAGGTTCCCTTGAAATATTCCAGTACAAAGCCATTTTCTCATAATATTGTTGCGAGAAATTAGATTATCTGCATACAAAGACGCGAAGGCGACAAGCTCAGGCACTGCGGCACTGATCAAAGACGTTCGTACTTCCTACAAATATGAGTTAACCCCTAGATATTACCCCGGGGGCTTGTTGGCATACTTCCAATGTTTGAACCTCTCGTGGAGGCGCGCTTTGTAACCGCGAGGCGACGCTAAATGTCCTTCTGCATTTGGAACAGTGTTATCAAATGCCGCCGTTGCATTTCCGAGGAGCATTCTTGTAGAACTTGTGGAAATATGATATCAAATAATACTGTTTATGTGCTGGGTTATTATTTATTTCTTTGTGGCGGAAATTCGTTGGATGAGGCTGCGCCGGACTAGTCGTTGGGGGAGACCTAGTCGAGCAGTGGACGTCTGTTGGCTGAGATGATGATGATAAAATTAAACTCGTTATCTTAACTATTATAAAACTGAAACAGAAATGTGTCTGTACATTGAAGATATTTACAAAAAATAAAGATGACGATGGTTTTTAGGTGCCCCTCACTCCAAATCAACCTTTTTTAGAATTTTTGTCCGTCTGTTTGTGCGTTTGTTTGTGCGAGCATCATGCGGAAACTACTGAACCGATTTTGATGGTACTTTTTTTGTTTCATAGCTTATAATCTGACTTAAAGTCCTACTAATATTATAAACGCGAAAGTTTGTATGTATGGATGGATGTTTGTAACCCTTTCACGTATAAACTACTAAATGGATTTTAATGAAATTTGGCACACAGATAGAATATAATCTGGATTAACACATAGGATACTTTATTAAGGTCTACGCAGACGGAGTCGCGGGCAACAGCTAGTCTGGGATATAATTTGTGCGGACGAAGTCGCGGGTTAACTCTATTTATTTATAAAACACTTGTGTTGGTAGACCTCAACAGCTTATTAACATTCCCGATATATAATTTACAGGTGTCGCGGGCCAACTAACGAACACAACAAGCAAACGGAACACATTCGTCGGCACACCGTTCTGGATGGCGCCTGAGGTCATTAAACAGTCATGCTACGACAGCAAGGCCGACATATGGTCTCTGGGCATCACCGCTATAGAGCTAGCCAAGGGTGAACCGCCCAACTCCGAGCTACATCCCATGAGGGTACTCTTCCTCATCCCCAAAAATAACCCTCCGCAACTCACAGGGAGCTATTCAAAGCCGTTCAAAGAGTTCGTCGAAGCATGCCTGAATAAGGACCCGGAAAATGTAAGTCATTCATGTTTTATGTGAATTAGATTGCGATATTTAAGTTGTGTCGGATAGTCACGAAATGTCAATATGCTTTGTGAAATGGCAATGATATTTACTAGATTATTCGTAGATTTGGACTAATGGAACAGATTTTAGGCCGGATTGTTGTTATGTTCAAAATACACGAACGTACGTTGTAATGAAGTCTACATTTCAAAGGCATTATCTGGTATGGCGAAAGTTTGCCGTCGTTGTTATTTGTTTTGTTTGTTAATGTTTTTTATTTCTGAATTTTCAGAGGCCGACGGCTAAAGAGCTACTGAAATTCCAGTTCATCAGGAAGGCAAAGAAGAACTCTTATCTTATGGATCTTATAGATAGGTATAAGAAGTGGAAGGCGCAAAGGAGTGAGGAGAGTGAAACCGAGTCGGAAAATTCAGATTCGTAAGTTGTTTTCTTGACTAATGCAGATACACAAATAAATACGCAATATACCATACCATACCAAGCATCTTATCAAGATATTTAGTTAATATTGCTCCATGTACCTATAGTGTTATTAATGTCTGTTGCTGTGGATTTTATCTAACACGAGAAGGATTTTAGAATAATGTATGTAGATTCGAGACATTTATGTATGTGTATGTATTTACATAATTATGGAACACGCTCAAAAGTTATCATGTACTCTCTTGCCTTGACGACGTAGAAGCTGAATGTGTCTGGGAAGCATATCGTAAGACCATTCGCAGTAGTGATTAAACCTTACTTATCGCATTATTTGGGTTCAGTGCAATACGTACATTGTTCGCAGCAGTATCGATGAATGAATATAGTAAAAGTAACATCTAAAATTATAAATCAAGTTAAAGATTGAATAAAAATCATAGGTATGGGATGGGACTCGAACTAGCAATACGGAGGCGTGCTTTCGTCAAATTAGTCACCTGACAGGTGATTTGGGGATATCAAAGCTGATAGGAAGTAGAGTTGAGTTTAATCATTTGGATGATCAGTTCGTAAAGTGAAATAAACCAAATCTTCAAATATGAAGTCTACCTATCCGCATTGGTCACGTGTGGTGGACTGATGCCCATACACCCTCCCTGAGGGTAGGCTTGTGCTCTACAGTGGGACGTATATAGGCTGATGATAAATTTAAATCTTAAACCTCTTTCACGTTTAACATGTAACATACATACATAGTAACATGTAATGTAACAACGTTACAGAGAGGAATGCGGCCGCGGTGACGGCGAGGCGGACGAGCCGTGGATCATGACGGTGCGCGGAGGCGCGAGCGCGCGCGCGCTGCAGGCCGCCGCCGCGCAGCCGCCGCCGCCGGAGCACAACGCCGCCGAGAACAAGCGCCGCGTCATCGACGACCCCGGTAATTATACAAATGACGCTCCAATCATATTTTGCGGCAGAATTGATGCTAGTATGTGGCGGGGAAAACGTGCCAAGAGTCGGACGGAGGTTAGAAGGCAGACAACTAGCACGTTGGTCTGATGTTATTGTGAGGGTGGCGGGGTCACCCACCTCACCCCGCACTACGAGGTTTACTTTAGGTGAGATGAGAAAGAAGACATACAGCAGGCGCGTGCAGGAAAAACAAGATGGTATAGGCACAGGCGCATTTTAAAGTATCGTAAGCGTGTTGTATGGTAGCGGCCAGGCTCCGAAACTATACTTGCTCTGCTACTCCAAGTGGCCGCGCAGCTGTTTATGTACTTCGTAGACTTTCAATCAATATCCAGCGGCCATCTTTAATTCGGGCCGTACGTTGAAGTTCGGGTTATCGAGTGAAATATATTCTTATAATTTAGGACCCCAGATAACACGAATTGTCACCTTGATATCAGAAGACACAAAGCTGTTAATCGCGGGGCTATCTTTACTACGATGTGGGGTCGGTCAAATATTGACAAAAAATTATCATTTAAATTAATTTTGCCAAGAACGCGTAACTGAAATCTGGTATACATTTCAATATTATAACAAATTATTAATCAACATACCCAGATACATTTAACAAGTGAATGTATACAGTAATAGAATTAGAATTGTCCTATATGTGTAGCACAGGCCTCGTCTCTATTACAGTGATACCGTCGCCGCCGGCGCCGAAGCAGAACGGGTCGCTGAGCACGCGCGGTGAGGAGCCCGTCCTCAGCATCAGCGCCGACAACCACTCCAAGCCCTCGCCTCTCAACAACAACACCACTGACAAACAACCGGTATGCACACTTACATTAACAGTTTAAAGGCTGCGGGTACACACCTTGGATTGGCACGGTAAAATTAAAAAGAAAATCGAGAAAATCTGAACCATTAGTTAGCTCTTCTTCTTTCGTAAGTCGTTACGAAAGAAGAAGAGCTAACTAATGGTTAGTAACATTTTATTAAAAAATTCCCTTCCGGCTTCAAAACGAACCCGATTCCACGGTGTATATGGTATGTATACCATATAGGTTATGTTTTCTTTGATATTGTTGTTGCATAGTCAGTACACTTGTGATATACATAGTAGTCACAAATCCCCACGTAAGGTGCTGAGATAGCGGAAGATAGTTAAAACGTGATTATAATCTAATGTTATCTATTGCTAGCTCAGCTACCCTATAACGTACGAGGTAGTATATAAGCTTCTTAGGTTAACCAGTCATAAGGGGTCGATCAATGATGGAGTAAAGTATGTCCAGTCCAGCAACCCACGATATTTCACACTTATGAGAATAGCTAGGACTATACCAACTCTTAAGTCGCTCATCTGTAACTTTTCAGCAGTATTTCAAGACTTTCAAGCTGTAAAGCTACTATTTTTTGAGACGTTTGTCGATCTTAATTGTCGGTTATTTCGGGTGAAGGTAATAAATGGTAACACCGGCGTTCCTCATCCAGTCGTTTCCCATTATTGTGGATGAAATCCAAATAAAACCATTTAATGCTAACAATGTTAATTTATAAAGTTCCCGTGGTGGTCCAGTGGCGAGTAACCTTGCCTTCCGTGCAGGGGGCGATGGTTCGATCCCCGTCCAGGCCGACTCGTACCAATCAGTGTTTCGGAATTTATGTACGATTTGTAAACCACTGGCTTGACGGTGAAGGAAAACATCGTGAGGAAACCTGTATGCTTCAATTTCGAGGCGTGTATTGTACCCACTGTCCATTACAAGTGGCGACGGGTTCACTCCCCGTCACACTGGACAGAGTTTCGGTACTAGTGAAACGTAGATGTTCTGTGGTTTAAGAATATCTCTGTCTACCCCCTTCGGGGAATATAGCCGTGAGCATATGAATGCAAAATCCAAATTCAGGCTAACAATGTTAATTTATTTTCAGCCGCGACAATCGCCGATAGTGCCGCCGGTAGAACAAAGAAGCGCGAAGGAGCGAGAACGGGAGAGAGATAGGGATAGGAGCGACAGGGAAGACAGGAAGGAGAGGCAGGAACACCAGCCCTCCAACCGCGACAGTGTAGTTTATAATAATAAAGCCGTTAGTACTCCAGTCGTTCATATTAATGAAGTTTATACTTTATTTTTATTGTTTTACGGTTCAAACTGAAAACAATCCAATCCGGTTGCAAAGAACTGATCAAATGTGTGTAGTCAACAATAAGAGGAAAAAGAATTAATTGTTATCAAAAATACTGTTTACCGAAGTTGTCCTGTTTAAGGAACTAACTCAGTTACGCGCATGACCTTGTAGTTGCCATTTTCTGTAAATACGTTTAAAAATTATTTTTTCAAAAAAGTCAGCTAGAGGAGAGCCTGAAATTTTTAAAATTGTATCTAAATAGAAAGCTTATAAAGAAAATTAAGTGTAGCGCTTTTTGCACTCCTATAATACAGGGTCCTTCTTAATATGCTGACGCTTTTTTAAGGGGATGATCAGACCATCAAACTGAACAACTTTCTCTATGGGACCAACATCGAAATCGCGAAAAAAAAATCTGCCGTCCCATACAGTTGGCTCGACTAGGTTCACAGTTTTGTATGGGACAGCTGATTTTTTTTTGACAGCTGATTTACGCAAATTAACTGCCGCCCAGGGCAGCACAGGGACAGTCGTTGTGGCGATCCTTGAGGGAGACCTATGCCCAGCAGTGGAAGTCTATCGGTTGAGATGACGATAACTGCCGTATTTCAAAATTTCCTTTAACTATTGGTTGTATCCTAACTATTATTATACACAATTCAATATATAATATTCAATTATATACAATAATTGAAAACATGAACTGCACTCAACATTTTAAAATTGATAAGTACTAAAATATTATTTCATTGGTTTACAGGCTTCGCCTTTGGACCATAGAGGACCCAGCGAGGAGAAAGTGAGGAGGCATCCGTATTTGCAACAGCTCATTTATCCTCTTCTCAATGAGGTAAAGTTCTTTCTACGTTCTTCTTAATTTCTTGAGTCCATACTGAGTACATATCCCACAGAGAAACAGCTTCATATAAGCTCGCGGCGGCGATACACCACTACATGCTGTCGCTCACTCTTGTACGTGAACGTTCACGCAAGACAACGAGTGGGGACTTGGTACAAACAGCTGCGCATGTAGTGATGTACCGCCTTTCCGAGTTTGTATTAAGATATTTTTCTGTAGGATCTACTACCCACGTTAGATTTGTATTCCTACGTTAACGGGATCTTTATAAACGATTTTCAACGTAAGTTACATAAATTCAAACAGAGTGCTCGCATGTATGTGAGATCACAGATCCTTGCGGGGTTTATGCACGGAAAGATGGTACAATATTTAAATTATTCACACTCAGTTGCAGAAACGCTAATTAAAGTTAATCCTCCATTAAATCTCTTGCTGCTTTTACTACGTCAATGGGACAAAAAGTGACAGCAAGAGATTTAATGGAGGATTAACTTAAATGAGCGTTTCTGCAACTGACACTAAGCTATGTGAAATATTAAACTTTCTAGTTTCTACTATTTTGTAGTGGAGTCAAATTACGGTTTTACCTCAGAACCCAATTAAAATACCCAAACATAATTCAGAAGGTTTCACAAAAGTTTACAAAGTATTTGGGTTCCGAGGTCATAGCATTTTTAGCCCTTACTTGACTGCACAACAGGGTGAAATTGATATCATTAGCATCCTTTTAAACCAAGAGTCTACCTACCAAACTGAACAACTCTTACTATGGGCGCAAACCGATGAGAGCAAAAAAAATACTAAACTGCAATGCCTACTCGACTCAAATGTATGCAACAGCTGATTTCTTTTTTGCTCCGATGTGTTTGCTCTCATAATAAAAGTTGTTGAGTTTGATCGTTAGACTCTTAGTTTAAAATAATGCTAATTATATCAATTTCACCCTGTACATTTGGCATGAACTTATTTGGCATGACAATCACTCATGCTGTAATGGAAAGATTAGGCAGACAGCAATGGTCGTCTCGATCGAGGCTAACTAGGCCTCCAAGAAAGATGTGCCTCTGCCTTTGTTAGGTTACGCATGCGTTCGGACACGCGAGGAATCTCTTTGTCTTTCCTTGCACCCCGAAATTCCTATTTAAAATAATATATATGTCCTGCAGCTATCACGCAAGCACGGGTCCGGCAGCGCGGCTGCCATCGAGGAGCTGCGGCGCGCCTTCGAGCACGCCGAGCGCAGCGCTCCACACCTCACCAGGGCGTTCGTGCAGCAGGTACTATCCGTCATTTCTAAGTGTAGCCTCTCGCATCCCGGCGACCTATTCGTAGCCGCCACCCAGCGCACTACGGTTCGCTGCTGCAATCCTCGTTTATTTATTGTCATCTAAACCGGGATATTAGAGGTAAATAGACAGCAAGAAAGTTTAGTGCTTCGCACCTCTCAAATAAAATGGAAAAAATAACTTGCACTACAAAATAAATACTATACATGCATAAAATTGTAAACTTAAGGTCTCTGTACATTTGCAGTACCTGCAAATAAAAAATTGTGGAGATAAAGGAAAAATAAAAGAATGCAACGACATCGTTTATGGACTTTTTTTCTGTTTGTTTGTGCATTCACTTTTTTTTCTGTTCAAAATTACTGAACCGATATCCAGAACTCTAAATATCCTGAATCCGATATTTCGTTAAACATAGGGCTTATCTTGGAGTCTTTATTTTGTTGCAATCGGTTCACTCATATAATCAAAAGTTACGAGTGTTTAAAGTTTTCAAGTAGGTACCACAGTGATCTCGTTTCAGCATTTGCTGATTGTTATCTGATATTTTATACATCAGATAACAAATGCTGAAATCGAATCCGAATCCGAGCCAAAATTCTGCTTCATTCCCTTCGCGAACCGGTTTGCATATAAATTCGACAATATAGAGACTTGTAGGGATTTTTTGCATTGCATTGCATTCTTCTCAATGCGTTAGAATCTTTTGAGCTTTTCATATTTCTTCAGTCAGTATTACAAATACCACAATCACATGAAAGTTTCGTCTAATTTGTCTATTTAGATTTAGTGCACGCGCTAAACACTCTCTCGTCCGTTAAGGACGATATACCTCCTATGTCCGACGGAACGGGAGAACGATAAGATCAGTGAGGTCGGTTGTAGTGGCTATAACCGGCAGCCACTAATGCACTTCAGAATATCCTGCGTACCTGATAAATTATCTATAAAAATAAGCATTCGCTGTAATCAAAATAGGTTATCGTCGTTTGTATTTAGATCTATAATTGATTCCCTTTGAAGAATTCGTTCCAAAATCTCCATTTGATTTCCAAACGTGCTGTCGCTTGATTATCTCTTTTACGAAAAGTGTCTTACACTTCTATTACAAGGTCTAAAATCAATTGTGACGATTGCAGGTGGTGCAGAGGGTGGCCACGCAGTCGCACCAGCCCTCCACTCCTTCACACAACACCTCACAGCAGTGGATGAGGTAGGTACGGTAATCAACAATTTTTATTTTTTTAACATACATACATTAACACATTAACGTAATCCCTTGGGTGTTCAGAAAATTTGCTACAGCTATGACGCTTCCAGTGGCCCTTGTATGCCATTTCCGACATAACGAGCAGCCACTGCCACTGTCTTTGTCACTTTACGCATACCAAAATGGTCGCGCATGACGGTATTGTTGCTTTGTAGTCCGTGGCATGCTAGCCCTATTGATGTAGCGTAGTTAAATTTAAGCCTATTTAGCCCCACTTGCCTGGGTTACACAACCAAGGTTAGCAATAATCTCCAGGTTAAGTTTGTAAATCATAATTGTTTGTAGAGAAAAACAACAGAGCTATTTTATCCGGGGACAATTGCTAATCTAGGAGTGCGCAAGGTTTAGGGTTTCGGGTGGAATGTCGTACCAAGTGGTGATGGCTAGCCTTTCGTCCACAAAAACACTGCAAAAGAAACTCTAAGTTGCATCTCACGCCTCTCGCTAAGAAACGGGTTGAAGTGCTAGTTTTGAATCTCACATTTTCAAAATCATGATTAAATAATACATAATTTTTGCTACTTTCGAATATGAATTAGGACATGTGACATTTAAATATAGCACTCCCGTTCTATTTAAAGCCGGAAACCATACGCCTATTCAAGCACATGTTTTTAATCTCTTTAATGGAATCATCTTGCAACAAAAAGAGTGCACGTGCCCATTTATATAATTCTTATTACAGTTAATTGGTTTAAAATTTTAGACATGCTATTTAAATTTTAACGAGGTCTCGTATTGGTTGTGAATTGCATGAATGCATTATCAAATAATTCATAGCAAGGGTTTTGTCGCTTAGACATCTATATACATTGATGGGGTTTTCTCAGAAACTTTGAGCTGAGTTTTGCTTAACATTTAGGCTTTGTGTTGATCGCTGCGCTTCGGTCTGCGCGTACGGAGACGCGGGCGCTCCTAGCACATACCATACGTTCCATAATACCATTCGCGGTGGTTAACGAATTTACAACAACTATCTTTGTTTGCTTAAAATTATAGCAAAAGTCACCTATAGCATATTGAAAAACTAAAAAACCTAAAAAAAAGAGTACAACATTTTGTGTTCCTCGACTTATAAACTATTGGTGGTCCATTCAAGTGGCGAGTAACCATGTCTGCCGTGGTTGATCCTAGTCTTACCAATCGTAACCTCGAGTTTCATGCACTTATCAACATATTCCAGCCAGATACGATATTTCTAGCAGAAATCAATCATCACTAACCAATGTATTTGTTGCAGGGACCTATAATAGCTCGGCTCGTGGCCCCGGGCCCTCACTCGCCGTGTCGCGTCGCTCTGTGCTCGCCTCCACGCCGCGGCTGCATCGCACGACGCTGTCTGTCTGTCTGTCCTACCTTACTTATGTTACGTTCACTATGTGTTAGAACCATTGGAAGAGTCGACGGCAATGTGACCTGGTTGTTGACAGTTAATTTACTTCAATGTTAGTAAGATTTGTATCATTGACATATTTAAGACACCAAGAGCAATGTGTCAGGGGTCTTGGGGTCTTATTCTATGAATACCCTTAAGAGGATTGTGAAGCTAGGAGTCTCCATACAAAAGGGGAAAACGTTTTTAGACTACTAAACATTAACGAATTTTAATGATTATTGTATGTTATTGGTATGATAAATATTCAGGTGTGTAGCTTTTGATTTTTTGAATTTCATTACAGGTTTGTAGATATAATGCATGCATGCATATGCTCACGATTATATTCCCCGAGAGGGGTAGTCAGAGATATTTTGAAAACTCGAGAACACCACATTTCACTAGTAGTTCCGAACTCTGTCCAGTGTGACGTGGGAGTGAGCCCGTCGTCGCCGTTGCGTCGAAACATTATAATTTTCCCCTGATAATATAAAATCATTTATTTCACAAACTTAAAAGTAAAATCGAACCTAGAATATAGTGCACTGAATCAAATGCGACCAAAACCATAGATTTCAGCGAGGTTTTAGTGGGGTTCAAACGTTTTCGCTTTTTGTGTGGAGACTGTTAGCTTCAATCTTCTTATAGTCGTTCCGTAACGGAAAGGATATTTTCTCCAAGAACTACCGGTAACGGGACTACTTAAATGAGACTTGACCCCGCTTGCGGTTTGTTGGGTCATGAAATTTTTATTATGTGACGAACGGTGAAGTTGTTCCTTAATTGTCATCGAGGTACCTTTGTCGTCTGGCGTAGGTATAATGCGCATTTTTTTTTATCTAAACTTGGAAACGTTAGTTTATGTTATTAGAATTGAATATAATGTGCATACCAGAAAAATTATTACGTATGAAAGATTGCACTAGAAACTTCATGCATGATCCATAGATACTCTTAAAGTTCTGTTCAGTTCATTTCAATTCTAAATCTTGTTTATTGTATTTTAAAGAAACGCTTTCCGAGCAAACAAGCAAATTACATTAATATGTTGACAACTTATGCAAGATTAAAGATCATCAGTTACAGAGCGTCGACGCGTGTAGCCGCATTCGAGTCACAAAGTTGCAATGCCATAGTGTAATAATAAAATATATTACGTAATGAATACTTAAGATGGTTATTGTCTTATAATATTTTATATAATGTGCATTATTTATGTAAATATCACCTTTAGTTAACGTTACACGACGAATTTGTGCAAATATCGCAGAGTGCTGTCGTTTTACGTGATAATTTACTTCCATTATTATGTTTTTGTTACGTACGCAGTTTTAGTAAAATTAATTAATTTTAAAGATACACCGAAATCTTATTAAACTAATGTTGAACAAAGTTGTTGATTTTACAAATCATAGTAGAATATTATTGATAATTCTAATTAGAAACACATTTGGACTAATATCAAAATATTTAATCTAAAATCGCCAATTTTATTTGACATTGGTTTCACGATATTCCGGTAAGTATATCGTCATATTCGTCACTATCTGTTTGTGTTTCACCCGATAGGTCTAATGGCCAGTGTTTAGTTTTCAATGTGAGGCGTTCGTTCTATAATGTTCACGAGTATCGTTCGGTAGTGTAATTTTGCTCGCGGCTGATTGTTGAATGCTTGTGTTTGTTTTGCAAAGGTATTGGATTTGTAACTTATAAATATTTGTGGAGAGCTGATTTGCTATACTTCGCCAATATTTTGCCATAATGTTTTTTTTTCTAAAATTGTTTTTACTAACACGAGTTTTGTTAAGGAAAGGCTGGCGGTGATCGGTCGTCTAAATTCTAACGTATTTATATGCTTTAGAAATGAAAGTTTCGAAACACGCTGTAGGAAGTGTTGTAAGAGTTTCTTTAGTGTCATTCCAGACAAAAGACAATATTGTCAGCATTTATAGATTATTGTTTGAACTTAGTTCTGATATCATTGTGAAGTTGAAACAGATGTTAACTGTCCGTTTATGAAAATTGTTATAAAATTCTGGTAGTTTAGTTTGAAACATAGATTTTAGTTGTGGTTACTTATCGATTTGAAATAAGTAGTGACTAATGTTGAGTTCTAAAACAATAATATCCATCAGTGTTGCACAGTTATCAATCTTATTAGATGGTACGGCGATCGAGGAGGGTAAAAGTATTTTGTGAATATAAAAGTATTCTGGCACCAACGACCATTCGGTGTCAATATAAATATTAAAAAAACATGCTTAATATGCGACAATATTTAGCAATTGGGAGTATATAGAGTATATTATAATGAAGACTACAAAACAATTATTATTGCTGTGTAAAAATGTAAACCTATTATAAATGTGTAAATTGTGTAGTATAATATAAAGAAAGCAGTTTTATGAAGTGTTCTTATAAGCATATGGAGAGTAGATATTGTCTTTCCAGTAAGCTATGTTCGCGCGGCCGGGATCGGGAGCGGGGCTCGCTTGTTTATAACGACTAGTATGTAGTGTCCAAGATATCCTTATCGTTCGTAGGAGGGAACAGAACAGTTGCCTCTCTCTCTGACGCGTAGCCTGTAAGTCTCCGCGGGCCTCTCTCCCGCGCTGTGTCGTGTTTTGCCTTGTATTTTTGTTTTGCCATGTGACACGAGCATGGGAGATGTTACGTTGATTTCGATGGAGGATCAAAAATTATTTTTCCACTTGATCGTATAATAGATGGTAATAAAGGCGTGTAGTGTTAGAGGTGGGCGATAATTGTTGATTATTGATTAAAATTAGGTGTTTGTGGCATTGGATCGTAGTAATTGAGGCGCGTTTGACATCATTACGAGATCAGTCGGGCGGTGCAGTTTCCATACGACTAAATTTCACAATGTTGTGATATTCTAGAAGTGGTCTACTTCACCTGTTCGCACTGGTATCGTTCGGTAGCGGAGTGTAGTTGTTGTTATCTTCAGAAGTTGAATGTTCAGGATCGCGTCGTTTGGTTCATGGGTATTTGTGATCATAATTGCATAGTTAATAAAAATTAAATCTATATTATTATAATTATATAAAAGTCTGTATTGAAACTGGTAGTTTTCTGTGTAGTTCAGAGTTGTTTTGCGCGTCATTTTCGAAACACAATGTTTATAGTGATACATGTGATGAATGGGGAGACAGTCTTTGAGATATAAATACGCGAACCATATTGGTGGCTAATTAAAGCGGAGAGACATGCGATCCGAGCGCATTTTCGCTCTCACACATGTGCAGTTTGAATTCTTCGAAACGTGACGCGCAGAGCGCTCGTAATGAATAAAATAAAATTCACCGGCCCTCCACTCATGCACCAGAAGTTAACAGCCAACGGCGCATACCATTAGTGTAATGGTCAATTAATGTTACTGCGTCTCTCATTCTAACACGTTTATGTAGGAAACAAATTTGACTCTGAAATAAAAGAAGTTATTTAATTTTGGAAGAGTTTGTTTTATTTTGTCTTTACTCTGTTTAAGTGTAGGGACACACCTGCTGAAAGTTCAGCGCCACACCAGTACGAGCCATTACGCGCCATTTTTCCTAGTAGACGCCAAAGAGAATGGAATCACTACGTTTTAGTAGACGCGTATTCAACCTTACGTTCAGCAGGTGTGTCCCTACACAAATTTTAAGATTCGTTCCTGATTTGTCTTCGTGTCAAGTTGAAGAGTGGTATCCAGGAAGGTGGCATAAGGTATTGTCTATACTTGGAGTTCAGACTGCCTTTTACTATCCATGGTGGTATCCTTGTGGTATCCAATATCGTATATTTGATTGTTGCAAGAAAGGAATGGTAATTAAACTATGTTTCATTTTCATGTTTTATTGACTAGCTTAGCTTAGATTACATCACAAATTTACAAAAATATAAAATGAGATTTCTGTTGCAGAAAGAATGATAACGTTCGGTGAGACTGATCATGGAAAAATTATACAATAAACAAATGTGATGTTAATTAAATACATTTTAAAAAATAATAGTTAGTATATACATTCTAAAATAATCGTATTCGTATTATGAGATACAATTTGTAAATTAACTATTCTTAGCATTTTAAAACAATGCGAAGGTTGGGGCAACAAATTATATTTACATAAAAATATTATCAAAAGTACAATGCTCTTATCATAGCCTAGTTTAATCTCTCATACACACATACATAACAAACATAAAATACGTAAAAAATCCTATGAATTTCTCCATCGGCAAATACTGAATTTATAGACTTTGGTCAAGACAAGAACTCCAAATAAAATTATCATTCAACCTCGTAATTGATGAAAAGTTATCAAAATACAAATGCAATAAGTAATTTATACTAATTTAAACATCGTCAATAATTTACCCCATTTAGGAACATTACAACAATAATTAATTATTTTATTTATCTACTAGAACTTAGCTTATCTAAATATCAAAATGTAGCACGTAAGCAATGGCGGTTTTAGTACAAACAACTATAATATGCTACTTTAATAATGAATGAAGATCTATTCGAGTTTTGTGTGTCAGCCTGTGTCAGAGTTCGGGTTAAACCCCGTTAGTCACCGAATATGTATGCCGTTTGCTCCGTGGCTCCGATCACGGAGTGATTCTGCCCACGGTACTGCAACACCCACACATTAATAAAATTTACTATATTATCCTACTTTCTCAAAGCTTTCTCTTCAAATGAATCACATTTCAAAACACGAGTTCTACCTACTCTAGTATTGGCAGTTAATATTCGCCTTATTATTTGTGTAAACTATAACAACCGTAGTTTCATAAAATGCAAAGACAATTTGTTGTGAAGTCTCGAACAAAGAAAGAGGAAAATGTCGACCTTCAAAATTACAATAAACTCGAATGAACGTTGACTCTTCTCAGAAAATCTACACACTTCCTTATGATAATTGAACAAACATTTCACGATAAAATGTTTGCAACCATCCTTTTGAAGGCGACTTAAACAGAATGTAGATTCTTAATATTATTTATAAATAAAATAGATACGTATTACATCAAAACAGCAGTACCTACAGACACCATCAAATTTCGATGAGTAAGAAGAGGAAACCCCAGACTCTACCGTTACCTATAAGAAATTGTAAAGTACCTACATACCAGTAGGATTATTTGCAACCAGCTATAAAAACCAGAGGTGGCATTGTGTAACACGTTGATGATATCGAATAGGTCATGTTTTTTGACATTTCTTGATGATTCTTGAGATTCTGGTTCATTATAAATATTTATGTTGACAACTTCAGACGGAGATTACGAACAGTTAAGAACCGTCTAAGGGTTGAGACACATTTACCGACTTCTCATACTAAATGGCATTTTAATATGAGCCCGCCGTCGGTAAATGTGTTTCAAGTCTCAACCCTAAAACAGTTTTAAATACATATCGACTTAATACCATGATCGGAAAGTTACACATAGCCCGTACAGACTTTTGTTGTGCTCATAGATTGCTTGACTTGTAGACGTCGACTGTTCAAAAAGCAAATACAAGTATCAAATGTTACAAATAAGGCTTACTGCTTATCAAATGTAATGATGACTCATAATCATCACATACTTAATCATCTTTAAATATCACAGAGGTTACATAAACGAATAATACACATCATAAAAAGTAATTTAGCAATTTGCGACTCGAACACCGGACGAGCGTAATTTCTTCATATCATTGGTGTTGGTCGCGGTGTGGCGTAGCTATACCTACTATCGGGTGGTGCCCCGGGGCCTAGGAGCTAAGGCATGCCCCATGGCTCACCTTGAAGCTTTTTCCTTGAGTAGTGTCAAATATCCACTGAGAACTTTTAAATTTTCATAGATGACAATCAGCATCTTCACAGATTACTACTATGCATCGTTTCATCATCGTATATCATGTAATCTTTTCATATTAAGTTCCAACTACTATTCAATTTTGAGTGATCATCTATCTATCTAGTTTGTTGATTGCCCTAGGGCCCAGGGCATTAGTCACCTAGCTACGCCACTGTGGAGTCACTATGGCAGTGTTGGAATAAGAAGATCAGGACCGAATTTAGATCGCATTAACCAGCGACGTTTTTTTAACGTGGTATCATAAAAATGTAACTGTTTTGCGGTCTTGTTTCTTCAAATCCGGTCTTGTCGACTTCACGGCCGTGTTGGATGATTCAGCCAACAGGTAAATCCTATAACAAAATAAAAAAAAGTTATAACACTTATAAGAGAGGAGAGCGCGTGCCTTCATGAGTCAGAGGTTTTTGTGACGCAGTAATGACTCAATATTAGAGTTAGCGGTCACATATTGAATGTCGACTATAGAGTAGCAATATATACTGTTTGTACACTGGTGTGTACAGTTAGATGACGAATTGGTATTGGTATATTTATGGGACTGATAAGCAAGTTTATGCAATCAAGGATGCTTTGGAGTGGGAAAGGACGATGACTTCGATGTGCTAGATTTAACTAGAAACTATAGTGGGTGGAGTGAGGTTATATATAGTATAGAGGATACCTACAAAGACATTTGTATCAGTTAATTATTGTCTTTATCGTGTCAGGCGCCAATATGAACTTGACCGATTACATTACATTTTATGTTCAACATAGTTAGTTTCCACCAGTAATCTAGCGACATAGTAATTTTAAACCACCCTTTTAAGGTTAAAATTGATCTCTAATACTGATCTAATCGGACTAAATAAGTGTTAAAAACACGTCTTTGTAGCGTAACTGCTGGTGATTAAGCATGAAAGACAAATTTATTCACAACAACGAATACGATTATAAATTTAATAGAGTTTGATACTGCATTCAATTATCGTAAAGTCGTGAACACATAAAACATAATGCCCATTTCTGATGTCCTTATACTATAGAGTAAGTACTTTCTTCGAAATGTAATCGTAATGTATGGACGTCAGGACAGAGTTGTCCTTTATATTAGAGAAGATATCCTGCAGTCAGGGGTTTGACCTTTTATCGTGAGTTCGTACACAAGTGGCCGCTGCACGCATAAATGAAATACTTCCAGTAGATACTTAGCAATACCAAAGATACATTAAGGTTTAAGATGCCAGTCGATTTCTATATTTATGAGCTGGATTAAAAGGAAGTTCCATCTGCTGTTTTAATTAAATCCGCTACAATATGGCGCCGTTAAGGCAATGTTCGGTCAGAAGTCAATAAACTTGTTTCAAATAATCAGTCAATTCACAATTAGGTCAGGTGACCAAGTGAATTAACTGTAATGATGACTGACTGCGGATTCTGGTAGTACCTAATTCTTATTATAATTATAATACTTGTGGTCTGGCATTGTATTCGGAGAAATCTTCGACTTAACTACGAGTATGTTTATTTCTCTCTGTTTATTGTTTACTTCACTCTGTTTATTTAGGTAGGTAGGTTACCTATACTTCATTTCCAATAAGGACGAAAAGTACTTCCGATTCCTAATTAGCTTTCTGGCCAATTCTGATTTGCAAATATAATTTATTTTATTATCTCTAGGTATATTAAGTGAGAGGAAGTGTTTCAAATCTTTGTTTCTGTAATTCACAATAGCAAAAAAATCGTTGCTATTTGAAATGGAGTATAGTTACAGTTATATCTAGGTGGGTACCTACCTAAATTGGATATTTTAGCGAATTCCTAAAATATTATAGAGTTACTTATAAGAATTTGTAAGTATGAAGTTCATTATAGCAAAAATGTGTAGATTAAGTACTACATGTCCTTGATATAAATTGCGACATGACTCAAATATTCTTTTTAAAGTAAAAATGACTTAATTATTTATTACTACAACAGCCTTTGATTAAACTATAATAAACAAAGAACAGATGCTATGCGAGGAATTCATACATTTATCAACAAAAATACAACAAGTGTACAGTCGCCATCGGATATATCATAGCAAACAAGGTGGTCAAATATTTCTAAGCAATTCTAATTGTCAATCAAATATATATGAACGCCTAGAACATCAAACATATCTACGCTGTCAGGGTGATCATAAACATCTGAGCAGTTTAGGAAAAAAAAGACCTTAATCCGTTGTTAAACATTTCAATTTTAAATAACATTGTAAATAAATTATTGAAAATTAGCTGTTCAGATATTAATAACAACATACGTGTTTAGATATAATTGGTAACATATTATGTAAATAATTGATTGAAAATAATACTGCTCAGAAATATTTGAACACCTTGTATGCTACGACATATCTGATGGCGACTGTACACATACGTGTGTATAGTTCTTGGAAATATTCAATTCAATCAATGGTTACAGTGGCATTCGTATTGTCCGAGCATCACGTCTTCAAATACCTTTACAATTACATTTGCCTTATGTATAATTGAACCTAAGTACGTATATATAGGCTACGATGATTCAGGCTTTTGCATAAACAATTTGTCTTGCCTTATGTAAAAACCCAATACATATACTAAATTCGGTACTAAACGAATACTTAATCGAACTAATAAAATCATCAAAAGCATTCTGAGATGTCTACCTAGTATTAGACAGTAACATTGATTTACAGAAAATTACATTAAACAGAAAATACTATTCGAAATTAATGATAAGTTAGGTACCTATTCGATATTATTTTGTCTATTGCAGTCGTTGCAGACGATGGGAAGCACTTTTTTCATGATAGCGCAATCTAACGGTCCCATGGAAACCTAGACCTAAGATTTTTGTATGGAAGAAAAAGTGGAAGTAAGTAAAAACTATAATTTCATTGTAGTGAATTAGAATATACACCCCTGCCTTCGCGTTATAAATAGTAATTTAAATTAGCATATGTGTACTAAGATATAGGATAGATGCGATGATTCAAACTATTGAATAAAACAAATTGTGTACGTAGCTGTTAAACTCGGCTCGATTCTTTGTTGGCTCTTTTATAATATGAATACTTTTCTCGACAATACAAAGAATTATATCACTTGTTATATGTTTGAAGCAACTGATATTAATTGAAAGTGATTTGGTACTATAGAACGTTATCGCAAGTACACTATTGTGTAGTTACAGCTACCTAATGGCATTGTATTGAATTCTTAATAATACCTACTAAGGTTTTTAAGGGATGATCAGAGCATAAAAGCCGCAGAGCCGTGGTGGTCTAGTGGCGAGTAACCTTGCCTGCTGTGCAGGAGGCGATGGTTCGATCCCCGTCCAGGCCGACTCGTACCAATGAGTTTTTCGGAATTTATGTACGATTTGTGACACCACTGGCTTTTCGGTGACGGAAAACATCGCAAGGAAACCTGCATGCTTCAATTTCGAGGCATGTATTGTACCCACTGTTCATTAAAAGTGGCGGCAGGCTCACTACCCGTCACACTGGACAGAGATTCGGTACTAATAGTGAAACGTGGATGTTCTGAGTTTTCAGACTATCTCTGACTACCCCCTCGGGGAATAAAGACGTGAGCATATGCTATGCTATGCATTCAGAGCATAAAACTGAACGTCATCGAAAACTCGAATAAAATAGCATAGCATCTGCTGCAAAAATCTGCTGATCCAAACACAACCGACTCGACCCAAATGTACGGAAACTAGATTTTATTTGTGAAAAATAAGATCGAAGAAGTGAATCAATCTGCACTGGTTCAATCGCAAATAAGAAGTTATTGTTATATTATTCAGTGCTTACTAACTGCGATAGAGCACGCGTCATAATATGCCTGCAATGACGTTAGTAGAAAACTCGCAGAACGGTATTGTTTCCTAAATAACATGTTTTGGTACGCAAGGACTAAATGCGTAAGTAAAACATGAGTAACTTGAGTCACAATCAGTTTCCTTTTTAATGAATTATTAACTCATTAGGTAGCTCTTATTTACCTAGGTATTTAATTACTATCCTTATACATAGATACCTAAATAATTAATTATTTATACAGGGTACAGTAATGAAAGGTACAGGTACGTACACACGGCGACGCATCAAGCTACGCAAAACAAACATAAGCTGGCCGCGCGACATTATACATTACTCTACCTTCGCGCGGCCAGCTTATTTTGGTTTTGTGTAGCTTGATGTGTCGCCGTGTGTACGTGTAGACAGTATAATTACTTTGAAGGGTTGTTTTACTCATGATACTGAACAACTATACCTTAAGGAACATAAGGGAAATTCGCAAAAAAGTTTTAATTTAGTATACTTTTATATATATTTTTACTAATATCGTATAGGTTCCTCGGGGAAAGTTGTTTAGTATCATGATCATAATCTGCCTTTAATGTAATGAAAATGTCTACATTTACATCCAGACTTACACCATGTAAATTAAAAGTATTGCAATTTGGTCAATAATTATAGAGAGAACAAATTTAGTCGTGCTAATCTCAATGATTAGCTATTTTATTCTTAGATTTTATCTTTTTTATATTTTGAAGTCCGGCCTTTTCTGTAAACAAATTCCTTGTTTGTCTGTATTTAAAAAAAAACTGGCATACCTGACTTGAAAAAATAAAACAAACGCCATAAAATTTTGTCAAATTAAAAACGTTATATTGTTTTTTTATTTTGTTAATGGTTTTCAGATGTTTTTTAAATAGTTTTATCTAACACATCCAAGAAGATCACATGTTATTTTTAACCACAACAAACTAATCTTTTTTGGGGGTAAACGGGATATATCATTTCATTACATCCAGATTACATCTATATTTCATCGATACGAGATCTATAAATAGTTCCGTGACTGACGATCTTATTCTAATTATGAAATGGCTACGGAACCCTATAATGGGCGAGTCCGACACGCTCTTCGCCACGGCGTCGGAAGGTGTTCCGTTATAGAGAAGATGCGGTCAGAAATTCTATAATATGACACGATACGACACTCTAATTATATGCCTTAGTAGGTATTTTGTAAAGAGAGTTAAAATAAAATAGACTCTACATTCTTGTAAGCCTTCTTGTCGGTTTACTACAAACATTTGTACCATTTCAAACGTAAAATACCTAAATATGATCGATAGATATTTATTCCATAAATTAACATCTATAGTGCACGTAATAAGACCGGTTTATTTATTGCATTGCATTATATGGATTATGTTAAATTATGGGTTTTGTATAGCTATCCAATTATAATGACAAGATGGTAGATTGGAGAATGCCCATTAAATTGTTTTGTAATATCTTGCGCAATTTTGTACAGGGTGCGTCAATCATGCAGCCATTAATTTTAATGGGTGATAAGTACTCGTCAATACAAACAAATTTAGTTGCATGACGTTTTTTAAATTGGATTTAACGAGTTGTTTTATCTTTAACGGCTTTCGATATAAATTGTCTTGACCGGGATTTGTATCGAGTCGAGAGTCAAGTAAATCTTCTCACTGAGAAGTTTAGCCAAGCCAAACTAGCGGCCGTAATATGGCAGAGTGATAGAGCTCTATCGCGCCTTCGTTCTCTTTCTATTTGCGCGCGAACGAACGAGATAAAAGGCGTGATATATCCTTATAGCTACGGCTTCTGGTAGGTATGTCACAATCATTAGGTAAGCTATTATGTACTAGGGGATACGACAAACAAACTTTATGCGCCACATGCGGGGTGGAGGAGTGCGGGACTGAATGGGACAGTGTGTAATAAAGTGTTGTGGAAGAAGTAAAGTGGAGTGGTGGTGGGGGTGAAGTGTCTCTTCTAGTACATAATTATCACCTACATAATACAATGAACACAATGTCAATGGTCAATGGTTACAATTTACAATTAAAACAATGTAGTCCATTGATATACAGAGTCCAACTTAATATGCTGACGGTTTTTTTAGGGGGTGATCAGACAAACTGAACAACTTTCTTTATGGGACCAACATCGAAATCACAAATTAAAAATCTGCTGTCCCATACAAATGTAAGTATAGGGCATGTATGTATGTGTATGTCGGCTAAAATGGGTCGAGTAGGATTGTAGTTTTTTATGAACAATCTGATATCTTGTCGCGATTACAACTTCTTATAGAATACAAAGTGATTCAGATTGATAGTCTTCCCCTTAAGAAACCGTCAGCATATTAGGAAGGACCCTATACAGGGACAGTGACAGACTAGCAAATACTGAAACGGTGAACTCAGACCATCAAATTGAACAACTTTCACTATGGAGCCTATCTTAGGAAACGCGAAAAAAGATCAGCTGTCCCGTACATTTGAGTCGGGTAGGAACAGCAGTTTTGTATGGGACAGCAGATTTTTTTCGCGTTTCCATAGTGAAAGTTGTTCAGTTTGATGGTCAGAGTTCACCGTTTCAGTATTTGCTAGGCTGTCACTTACACCCTGTAGAATGTACGAATGTGGTCCGCTATACACATAAGGCTGGTAGCTGAGGTATATCGTCGACTTATTATGTCACCTCTGGATATGAAATGCAAATAATTACACCTAGAGATAGACCTAGGCAATTCCGTAGATGATTCTGACCTCGACACTTCAATTCGTGGTCCAATTTGGTCCAGTAACATCATTTAGTCCCGTATATCAAGCTATTTTCCCTCTTATTACAAAGCAATTAGAGTTTTTAGAGGGAACGTGTTAATGTGAACTGACTGGAGGTAAGATAAAATTAATACATCAGGTTTTTTGTGTTAGTTTCTCTTTAAAGCTATCTATTTCAAATATAAGCTCTTATTCCCGTTAGATGAGAGTGCTAAATGGACTAGAAAGTTACCTTTTTTATTTACAAATAAATCAAATTCGAATCGTGATTGTAATTTATCACCATTTTAAAATTATAGTGAAAGTTTAGTCTGCTCTATTATAGTGGATAATTTTTAAACTACATATATACCTATAGATTGTATAAAAGGAGTAGGATCACAATTTTTTTTAGGAAGTAATTGTTACAGATAAAAAAATTAATCCCACTTTATTTTTAACTTTATGTACGTTTTTTTGTGAGAATCGAACCTGCTCTGTTTTTATTGGCTGATAATACATATAATTATTAGTACCTATCAAGAAACAAATGAAAGAAAAACTCTACCTTCTTATTGGGAATTAAGTTTAAAATAATGAGAAAAAAAATGGACGAACTATCATTAGTATGACAGTAACTGCGTCCCAAAATTCGAAAAGCCTTTGTACGTACTGTTTATTTACTCTCAAAGGGCAATTGTACTTAAAAATTTTGTTATGTATGGTCAACAAATTTTTATGTATGGTCAACAAATCAAAATGCCTTATGTCTGCATAAAGTGAATAACTCGTACCTTTGACAATGTGAACAGCTATTAGCGTCGGTGTACAAAAATTACTGGCCTTCGAACGAGTTCAATGGTCGATCGAAAGTTTACTTGACCTTTTACTTTCAAATTTATATTTTATTAAGTAGATATCTTGTATATAACTCAACATTATTTTACAGCATAATTATATGCTCACGACTATATTCCCCGAGGGGGTAGTCAGAGATATTCTGAAACCTTAGAACATCCATGTTTCACCAGTAGTACCGAAACTGTCCAGTGTGACGGGGGGTGAGCCCGTCGCCACATAATGGACAGTGGGTACAATACATGCCTCAAAATCGAAGCATGCAGGTTTCCTCACGATGTTTTCCTTTACTGAAAAGCCAGTGGTGCTACAAATCGTACATAAGTTCCGAAAAACTTATTGGTACGAGTCGGCTTGGACGGGGATCGAACCATCGCCTCCTGCACGGCAGGCAAGGTTACTCGCCACTGTACCACCAAGGCTTTTACATTATTTTATAAGATTTAGAATATAGATAGGATACACCGAGAAAAACTCGCTGCGTATACGTAGCCCCCCGAAACTTACGTACCACGTAGCTTACGACGCGACACTGATTACGAGTGTTGCATCAGTATTTAAGAGACAACTTAATCTCGGAATAAGTATCAACATAATATTATATTTGATTTATTAAACATAATTTAATAGTATTGTTTAAATGCATTGCCAATGATTCAAATATGTGAATAACAGGAAAAAACTCAAAAAAATGCTTATTAATAGGGCCAAAATAATAGGTTTATGATGTGACGTGCATTGTTAAAGTAAACCACATTATTTATTAGCGATAATACCGTCATAGTCATACCAATAGATATTTCTTGTCCAGTTTTTGGTGAATATTATATTAAACGTGAATATACAGGGTGTAAGGGACAGCCCTCCGCAAACTGAAACATTGCAGATACATTTGAGTCGGGTAGGTACAGCAGTTTTGTATGGGACAGCTGATTTTTTTTCGCGTTTCCTGAGGTAGGCTCCATAGTGAAAGTTGTTCAGTTTGATGTTCTTAGTTCACCGTTTCAGTCTGCAGAGGGCTGTCCTCTATATAATATGAGTAACAAACGTTGATAATTAGGTACTTATACTACTTACAAGCGTCATTCAAGACAGGCCATGTGCTTGGTCTTTCATCCACATAAACATAACAAAACCTTATCCCTTAGTCGCCTCGTACCTTTGAGAACCACCCAATACGGGAAGAAAATAAATGAGAGGTATATTCAAAGTCGATAATACACTAACAATACATACACAATACTGTTTTAAGTAGTTACCATTTCAATTATTTTCTGTTGTCTAGCTACCACTACTGCTAATAATAAAATAATAGGTACTCACCAAAGCTACCACTTCCCATAAGTGGGATTCTTGAAGGAGGACGTGGGAGGTTTATACAGGGGGTTCTCCCCGGTGCACTCCTCCGCGTCGATGTGATTGTAGTTGGAGTTCGTGAGCGCTATCGGAGGCGCCCTTTGTTTCCAGACGAGGAAGCCGGCTGTCGTGGCGACGGCAACCAGCGCCAGAATCCCTAGCACCGCCGGGATTATTACTGTGGAGGAAACAATGCGTTATTTAAAGAGATTAATGTTTATAATAACTGTAACTCTAGTATCTGGGGTCGAACTACCCAGGGAAGATCTTCCGCGACGCTATGTGAGCTGCCACGGGGACCGGTCGGCTGCAACGTTTGTTAGTTGGGACGCTTAGGACTTGCATAATTCGTCGCAAAGGGGTTCAAACGGTCAAAAATGAGTTAAGTATACAAAAATGATCCATTTTTCGAGCTCAATGTCGTCACAAAAAGACGAAGCTCTGAGACTAATAGAAAAGAAAACAAAAGATTGACGGCGTATCTCAAAATATGGTTGAAATAAAAACGATTATTGGCTCTCCTGTAAAATCTTCTTATTTGATTGTAAGAAAGGTTCGCCTCTTTGTGGTGCAGGCGACGTATCCATTACATAGAGCTCTCTTTGTAAAGCTTCGCTAGTGCGATGTGAGTCTTTCAATTAATACTGCTTCGTATACGATTTGGATTACGGTTCACATTTGCGTTCTGTCTTTGATTGTTGCGGGTGTGACGTGTGGCGCTATCTATGACAAGCTCCCACACTTACTTATTCAAAATATCGCTGATTACACCCTCGGGGAATAAAGTCGTAAGTATAATGCAACTAGCGATATAAGTATGTTATTACATCTCTACGTCCGTTGAAAATAGATTTACTTTTGCATTAAAGGTAGGATAGGTAGGTAGGTAGCGAATTAAGTATTGCGTTTTTTCTTTGTATTTCTCTGGGCATGCAGTTTTAACTAAATTCTAGGGAATTTTTGCATAGATTATCCAGTTTCAGGGAATATAATTCGGAAGGAAATATGATTCGCTCCATACAAACTAATTCTGGTGATATTTTTAATACTAACCAAAGTCAATGAAATTTGATGTTATAGTTTTAAAGTTACAGTGCATCTATTCTATTCTAATTCTTAAATTATGGCGTCCATATTGGTTTTAGATGATTTAGCCAATGTCTAGTTTTTGAAGCAAAAGTGCTTGACAATGTACGGTTATAAATGAATTTTGGTGACTTCAAGGGTTGTTTTTAGAAAAGAACACTATCCTGAGCCACCACTGGAGCCTCGCTGTAGGCCGGGGATGGAGCAACCGACGACCGACACGCGACTTGACCACCCAATAGCAGACCCACAACGCGACTCGTTACACTGCCTCAAAGATTTCCATACAAATCTTAAATTAATCCTAGCACTAAAACTGTATATTATAACGAAACTCTGACTTCATAAAAGCATAGAGATTAATTTCTAGATTGTTTCTGACAAATTTCATTGGCTTTAATTGGTTAGTAGTGAAAATATCACCACACTTTGTATGCAGCGCGCATTTACGCATTCGGAATAAACTTCTCTGAAAGAGTTCAATGAAGTAAACATCATGCCATGACATGTATCGGTAAGAATAGAACAAATGTGTGAATATGAATAAAGTTCTTTTGTTTCGTATCAATTTAATTTGTTTCATAACTTTGACACACAATAGCTAGAGTATTGCTTGTGTCTATAAGTAGGCAGTCCATTCGAGGTCAATAAAAGCAAACAAACAAGTCAAATACAATGCAACAAGTGGTCCATATAACAAGAACAAATAAACAGATAATTACGTTGACATTACGAACCGGAGTTAATAATAAAATGACTGCGAGTGGATGCTTTCAAGCAGTAGACAAATAAACTAACCACAGCTGGTAGTCATTCACATACTTTAGTATTGATTATAAATTTTCATCGACTGCAACTGTTCAAACACTGGTTATTGATATTTTGGCTATAACTGCATCCACGTGATCCACCACTAAAAATTGTTCAGTTTGATGGTCTGCCCATTCCCTATAGTTTTTGTTGCGCGCTCCATACATACGCAGTTTACAAGTGTAGCATAGCATATGCTCACGACTATATTCCCCGAGGGGGTAGTCAGAGATATTCTGAAACCTCAGAACATCTACGTTTCACCAGTAGTACCGAAACTCTGTCCAGTGTAACGGGGGGTGAGCCCGTCGCCACTTATAATGGACAGTGGGTACAATACATGCCTCGAAATTGAAGTATGCAGGTTGCCTCACGATGTTTATAAGTGTATATTTTGGACACTAACCAATTAAAGTAAATGAAATTTTTAGAAACAATCTAGAAACTAATCTCTATGCTTGTATGTCGTCAGATTTTCGTTAAAATGTAAAGTTTTAAAGTTCAGTGCCTCAAAGATTTCCATACAAATCTTAAATTAATCCTAGCATCATTGACGTCTTATAAGATTGTTTCTGAACGGTTTCATTGACTTTAATTGGTTAGTATTGAAAATATAACCAAACTTCGATTGTATGGAGCGCGCAGCAAAAACTATCCACTTAAAAACCGACTGCATAATAAGTTGGGCCCTGTAGACATGCATTTTCATGTCTAATACGGATTGTTTGCACTTACTTTTAATACCGCCGGCTTGTGCGGCGGCGATGGGCGAGCATGCATCGCTGATCATCACGTGTATATCGCCCCTGGAATCCCTCCTGGCCGCGTACTTAATATCACAGTGGTCTGTAGTCTCCGTACATGCGATCCATACCTGTTGATTAAAAAGTTATTGAATCTTTTTGAAGATCCACCTGAGAAACTCATGTCTGTCAGCAATTTAACAATAAACAATTCGGTATGAATGCTTTCGAGGTACTTTTCTCAATAACAATATTTTCTATGTTTTAGATTTTACAATGAAAGATTACCTACAGATATTTTTAATTTTAAAATGTACCTAGTTTTTCCGTTAAACCGTCACGAGGTATTTTTAAGTTCACGACGGTCACTCCGTGGTGAAATTAAAAATACTAGCCACTAAGAAAAACATATTATATCAGAATTTGACATTTGATGTTGCCGTTTCTGTCAGAACGAGAAGGCAGGAGATTTATATATTTTTGTCCATGAAGTTCGAATGATTTGTTGTCTCCATGAAGTTCGAATGATTTTCTCGCGACCATTTTCGCATTTACGATCAAAATTATTTTAAAATCCAATGAATATTCATTAATTCATATGAATCGCAAAAAAAAAAAACAACTAGTTTCTTAAAGTATGTCTACTATCCGTGAAAATATAAAATAAATACACAAAAATAACATGACACCGAATTGCGTATGTACTTGTTAATTGCTGACAATGAGGCTTTGCAGATATTGCACGTGACATTAATAGTTACATCGATAAGAATTTTTTCCGTTTTGACCACCTTACGAAAAATATCGACAATTGTCTTTTTTTATTCTAAACATAGGCACATAGGTAATACTATATAATAATAGGTAATAATATTGGATATGTGCGAAGTGGTGATCAGAACTGACAAATCGATCGCAGCGCCCGGGGTGGCAGAAATGTGTACTTTTGTTGGACAAGCTGTGTAAAATATATTTGAATCTATGCATATCCACACACTAACTCAACACGAAATCTCCAAAACTGTAAAGACTACAAACTTAAACTTTGGCATCGAAGTTTCTATTGGCGTCTAGGTGCTCACTAAAAAGGGTTTTTTGAAATTGTATCTCCAAAGGTGTGAAAACCGGGATAAAAGTTTGTACGGAAATCGGCACTACAAATATCGTGCATTCTAGCAAATACGTATTTTAAAATTTGTAATAAGTTTGTGATGACAATTTCTTAATTTTTTCATTATTGTATTATAAAAAAAACAAAGTTTTAACTAACATGTTACTTGAAATAATTCACGGCGGTCCGACACCGCTAGTGTCGTGCAAATATCCAATTACCTTTAGGTATTAATAATTTGTTGTCTAAATTATGAATACATACCATCCTGTTCTCAATAAACATGTCGGCCATCAGAGATTTGTTGTAAGGTTCTATGTAGAGGCAATTATCGCATAGGCCGCTAGGCTTCAGGTCGTGAAGGCAAGAGTCACACTCACTGGCCACAGAGCAGATATCATCACAATAGTAATCGAAGTAGTGTGACCCTTCTCTCTCGTAGAAGCACTCACATGTGCCACAAGGACCACAGACGCCGTTGCCTGAACATATTGTCTGCAACAAGATGATTCATAATGAAAGATGATACACCTCATATGAAATTTTTGATAATCTATCCGTCATAGCCCAAATAATTGCTAAACTAAAGTGGCAATCTGCGGGGCAGAACTGATGGCCGATGGGACCGAAGAGTTCTCTAGTGGCGACCGCGTATCGGAAAGCGAAGCGAGGGTAGGCCCGCAAGGTGGAAAGACGACCTGGTGGAGGCGTCGGGAACCCTTGGGGGCGGCTTGTGTCCACAGTGGACGTCTATCGGCTGATATGATGATGATGATGATATGACATTCTTAAGAGGAAGAAATTTTTATGAGCTGCTAATTCCTTCTCAAAATATTTTTTGTACAAACCCAATTGATACAAGGAAAAAAACACAAATATCGGAAAACATCGTGAGGAAACCGGCATGCTTTAATTTCGAGGCATGTATTGTACCCACTGTCCATTATAAGTGGCGACGGGCTTACCCCACTGGACAGAGTTTCGGTACTACTGGTGAAACGAGGATGTTTAGAGGTTTCAGAGTATCTCTAACTACCCCCGCGGGGAATATAGTCGTGAGCATATGCTTATGCCCAATCGATACAGGTAATAAGTTTTCGTGTCGTTACACGCCGTACATACTACTTCCTACGAGTAATTATGAAATATTTTAATTGAACAGAATTGAATAGGCCATTGTATTGGTGATAGTTTTATTCGTATTATGTGTGAATTTAAAAATAACTTACGTCAGTATTTGCTTTATTGCATCTTGGGACGTCACCTCTATCGCAGTGGACTGTTGTTTTATCTTTACAAGTATTTCCTCCCCTGTTGGAAAAAAAGACAATTAACTGTAATACAGTCCCAAAAGACTTGAAGCCGACGTCAACTCAAAACCAAGTATAGATGGAGACTAACTCAACAAGTCGACCAATTTCGGACAACTCGGTCAACTTTTAGGTCCGTATTATTTTACCAAACACAAGCGCTGGTCCGTTTTGAAACCTCATTTAACCCTTACCTACTAAAAAGTGTACACACGGCGACACATCAAGTTACGCAAAACCAAAATAAGCTGCCGCGCGACGTTATACGTTATGGAACATCCGCGCGGCCAGCTTATGTTGGTTTTGCGTAACTTGATGTGTCGCCGTGTGTACATAAGAGTTCTCGTTTAGGGCGGGCGAAAAAAATCTGCTTTTACCTATACACAAAACGGCAATCCTATTCGACCTTTTTTCACGATTTTGATTATTATCCCATAGAGAAAGTTGTTCAGTTTGTATGTCTGATCATCCCTTTAAAAAACTGGCATATTAAAAAATACCCTGTAATTATGTAGATTAGAAGGGATTGGAGGAGAACCCTTGCCCAACAGCGGGATATTCTCCTGTTTCGAATAATTTTTTGTGATATCAGAATAACATCCTTGTGTCCCTTCTCACACAACAAGCTACTCAGCTACGACGTAACAAAAAGACGGAATAGCTGTCCTATTCAATATTTTAACAGTAAAGTTTATAGTAACACTATTTGGAAGATAAATTTGGACTTCCTTGTGTCACATCCTTTAAAATTAGGCAACTACTAAAAATAATTTGCAGCGATTAGCGATGGCACGTAAGCTGGATATGATATGAATTAATTCAAATCATAATTTAATTTGTATTACAGAATAGTGAATTGACGTAGGTATCATAACTGTATTTTTTATAACTGAGTGTGAGTATATGACAAACGGTTCAAAATATGATGAATCGTTGTTATTGTATTATCAGTAATGGGTTTATCCAATTTTGTCATTAAAGTCGATACCAATAAATAATAATAATTTTGGTTTAGGAATCAAACACCAAAATAATATACCAAATATACCTGCTTAGTGCCATTCCGACCGATTTTTGAGCGTACGTGTTTACGGAACGATATCACCAAGGCATTGACGCATAAATCAGTGTCGCAGCGGAATCAAGGCGATATCGCGGCTTAAGAGGATAGTTTTTGTTGCGCGCTTCATACAAATGAAGTTTGGTTATATTTTCAACACTACTAAGCAATTAAATTCAATGAAACTTTTCAGAAACAATCTAAAGATAATAATCCTAGCATTGAAATTGTATATTTTAACGAAAATCTGACAAGATAGAAGCATAGATATTATTATTTTCTAGATAAAGAAAAATTTATCTATGTCACAAAAATATAGCGGTCAGCACAAGCGTCGTCAATAACAAAAATACACAAACAGACATAAATCAGCAACAAGTTTCGTCATAACAATGAAATACAAGCTCAGTCATATAAGCCGTTGTCGATCCCGGCGCAAAGGAGCTCATAATGCTTGCTGGCATTATAGTTACTAATTTCTCCATGATTTTATTTTAAAATGTATCAGAATACTGAAATTATAGGTACATTCAACATTTTTGTTTCTAAATTGCGTCAATCATAATCTACTTATACCAAGTAACGGCAAAAATTCTTAAAGCATGAAAAGTTTTGAAATTGCATTCATCACGCAACTGCATACTCCCAGAATAGTTAATAATAACATCTGTCATCTTAAGTATAATTCATTTTTAATAACCCCGTTATTAAGACGAAAGTGGGTCTCTATGTTCCATAATTAACTTTACAGAGATGAGAACAAAGACATTTATGTTGCAGACTAAAAAAATTATTAAACTGTGTTCGAAATTTGAATGGATGCTCAAAATTGTAAAGAAAACCAGATTCTTTAGGCAATTCAAGTTTTAAGACGACTGTGATAAAATAAGTGTCAAAACACTGTTATTCTCTTTGACAGGTTTACTTTAATCTAGTACTCTTGGTCCATGTCTAGTACCTACATCTTGATTGTGATGATTTTTCAATAACCAGTAGTGTGATTTAGTACTAAAGAAATGAAAAAGTAACATATTATTACCATCCAGTATGACACGAGCAGGCTCCACATGCCAAGTCTCCCCTCTCGCTGCAATAAGGCGACATCTTCTCTACGTCCCTGCTGCAGTCGCAGGCACACTGCACGTGGTACCTCACTGTCACCTCTTCATCCACACCATCAATTTTAATCTTAAACATGATATATTCTTCACTTATTCCGTACGGTGGACAGAAGTCCGTGCTTGGTTTAGCATCGATGTAGTAAATACACTCCCCGTCTTGATATTTAGTCCTTGGTTCAATAACGAAATTGCCGGAGTATTCCTCAGGAATTGAGCTTTTCACGAAACTGACGTCGATCTGAGGACAAGATTATTGCATTTTGAACGAAAACTTTTTTTTTAATCGTCATTATGATTTTTGTCGTTATATGGATGCATCTGGCCGAATGTAATTAAAATATCATTATTTTTACATTGGGCTGCGGTTTTATTACTTTAATATTATCCTGCATTGATACAATCAGCTTATTCAGATACCTATACTCAATTTTGTTTGCCTGTGCACCATCTATCAATTTGGTACTTGTTGCTCAAGAAACATAACATTAAATAAGCTAATAAACAGGATCCTTCTTAATATGCCGACGGTTTTTAAGGGGATGATCAGACCATAAACTTTCTCTATGGCACCAAAACGAAACCATGAAAAAATTTTTATTGTCCAATACGCAATGGACAATTGATGTGTTTTTTGGCTCGAGTAGGTTTGCAGTTTTGTATGAAACATCGGATTTTTTCATTATTTCGATGTTGGTCCCATAGAGAAGGTTTTTCAGTTGGATGTTCTGATCATCGCCTTAAAAAACAGGACAATATGTTAATAAATCTGCCATGTATTTAAAATTGCAAATAAGAAAAAAAAAGTAATAAAGGTTTAAAAATAATATCTCCTCACCTTACTACAATTTCCGTGTTGAGAACTATACTGCAACTCTATTTGTTCTGTAGTACCAACTTTGACGGACCTCTCAAAGTGTCTAAACTTGAAGAATTCTCCTTGTAGCTCGGAATGCAACTGCAACTCCTGCACCCGATGTGACGAGCACCAAGCATCGTTGTCGCGGGAACAGCGGATCTCCTGCAAGAGGAATATAGGTTAGCGTGCTGATAGTGAGTATAATGCTGTTTCATACATTTTGGTCGAGTAGCTATTGTCATTTTCTAGTGAACCGCCTTTGAGCTGAACAGCAGATTTTTTGGTCGTGATTTCAAAATTGACCCCATAGTGAAAGTTGTTCAGTTGGAGTATCTTCTTTAGTATGTAACACATTTCAGTTTACAGCCTTTATAATCTTTGGAAAATGATAAAGTCCTACGTAAATAAGTGTTATAATTATAAGTCTGAAAATTGTATGGATGTGGTTCCGTGTGCCTGAAAAAACATAGCTGCTGAACATCCGTTCAGTTTACACCCTGTATCAGCCTGCAACTTATTTAAAAGAGCAAAGTACTTTTTATTTTATATCCACGGCCAGCGTTTTTTAGTCTGTGCCTAACAAAAGAATCATAAAAAACAAATCGATAATCGTATCATTCCTTTCTGGTGCAATCTTCTTACTGCATTAGTCGCCACAGAAGCACTTCTCTGCCTCTCGTGAAGAAGGGTACAAGTAGAGTTGTATCCCGAACTGTACCTATACTTGTACCCTTTTTCACTAGAGGTACAGCTATTATAGCCGAAGTGTGGTGGTTGGAACAATAGTAGAACGTGTTGTCAGATGATACGCCGTGTACGTGCTTAGGGCTAATGTTTATAAGATTTGTGATTACAATCTGTCCATTGTCGTGTTTTGAACGTATCAATATCAATTTGGATCAAGTTTGAGGACGGTAACTATCCAAACCGTGTACAAAGATCTAGATTTTTTATAACACTACGTTTCACTGAAGGTGTGCCTACCCCCAGGGTATATGGGCGTTAGTCCACCACGCTTGCCAGTGCAGATTGTTAAGACTTCAGATACGCATCGGAATTTCTTCTTTAGCGTATGCAGGTTTCCTCACGATTCCTCGTGATGTTTTCCTTCACCGTTTGAGAGCAGTCGGTATTATGAGCTTTAGTTAGCAAAATGCATTACTTAATTTAAATTTTGTTAGTGATATTTATTCAAACTTTTATTCATGGTCTATCGATCTTTTGACTCAGTTCAAAGATGCGTAAGAAACATTATTTTTTGGTTCAGGTTGGTAAGAAGTATGTACTTATAACTTATATAATGTTAATGTAAATACTGTCTTACTGGACTTCTGCAATGCAAAAAATAGTAGGTACCTAGTTAGTTTAGTATGTAATATTTATTATTATTTATAAACTGCTACATTCCAATGTAAATTAAATCGGAATAATATTTTATCAACACATTATTTACACCATTTAGACACCAGTCGCCTAGACATACAATTATATAAATTGCAATAGGCAGTAAATCGGTCGAGATTGATACTCCATAAGTATTATACCTATTTATTGAAATATCAAAGAATCTCAGAGCACAGAAGACGGCTAGAAGAGACAAGGGCGTGAAATCTCGTGAAATCTTAGCTCGTTTCACTTGACAGAATGTGCATCCTTGACATCTATTTTATGCAAGACGTTAAGCGCTAATTAGGTTGTTTTAACTTATTTATAGGTAATACTTAACTATACGTCATTCCAAATAAGGATTCCTACTTAGCTTTCTGGCCAATTCTGATTACCAAATGTAATTAATTTATGGGATACATATACTATCCGGCATATCTTGGGCGTTACTAAAGCTGTTCTAAGAATAAGAGAGATCCCTCTCACTGTTTCAAATCTCTGTTTCTATAATGCAAAATGGCCTTAAAATTTCGTTGCTATTTTGAATGGAGTGTAGGTTCTAGCAATTATTTTATATCACAGTATTACCACGCTTTAATTATCATAGCCCGAATCTCATCAGTATAAAAAGTTCGTGTATAACGCTGATGCTAGAATTGGTACCACTGTAGGGCGATTGTAAAATTTATTGATACATAATGTAAACGACCACAATCTCATTCGGGGTAGCCAGAATCTTGGATGAAACTACCAGCTATCTTCTTAAGCGTGAAGTTATAAAACATGCCTTTGGCATCAGGCATGTGTCTAATTTGATCATCATTGAACGATATTAAGTAGATTTTAGACTTTTACTTTAATATTTTCTCATCTAACGAATTATAGAGAAGTCTTTTGCTACATACGAGCTTATACAACTTTGTCAACATTCTCACTGGTTTCAAGGAAATCGTATAACTAGCTTATTACAATCTGTAACCATTTTAATTCCATGTGTAACAGTAATGTCTCAACCAGCCAGCGGCGCCGGACTGGGGCTGGACGTGAACTAATGACCACAGTTGGTAACTTGCTTAATGCGGACACGGATGCCATAGCTGTGCAGACGCAAGTATAATTTACACGCGCGACCTGTCGCTCATTACTGCGCATTGTTGAATAGTGATGACTGATCTCGAAGGACAGTGTGAATAGCACAAAGAAATTCAGATTTGTGACCTCAGAACTGTTAGCTTTGGTTAGTGTCTTTGTTATTTACCTACATATTGACAAAACCTTATTATACAGTTCAAGAAAAGACTCAAAAAGGAAACTGATGTAATTTTAAACTATTAATGCTTACAGCGGACATCACGTCAGATTTTAGAATAATCTTTGTCTTCTATAGTGAATGAATTAGAGTAGACTTACTAGGGATATTTAACAATCTAATGTGAGCTGAATAGTCGGGAGAGCCCTCTCTCTAAAGAGAGAGAAAAAAAAACAAAATGGTGATTGGTTGGTGGTGGTGGTGGTTTGGTTATTTTTGATAAATCACCAAATAAATGGCCTTCTCCCCGACGATAGAAGTGCGTGAAGAGATGTATGAAAATGGATGAAGCGATAAAAGTCTGTAAGAACCGCGTGGCGGGACGTAGTCTCTGCCAACACCCGTGGGGTAATAGCGTGATTACATGTATTGTCATTAATTTTCTTTTAAGACTGACGATAGATATTTGAAGAGACTTGGAGAATGTATGCCAGGGAGATACGCCAACGCTATAGAACCTTAATGTGTGGACCTGGTACAATACTAGACAGCGTAACTATCGGTAGTAAATATCTACAGGGTGTAATTGATATCATTAGCATCCTTTTAAACTAAGAGAACTCTACCCATCAAACTGAACAACTTTTACTATGGGAGCGAAGCGATCGGAGCAAAAAAAAGCAAAGCCCGTCAAATGACGTAGGTCGCGATTTTTATGAAAATACTTGATCTGTATTTTACAAGTGGTTAACAAAATTACATAATGAATCGTACGGTAAATCTAACAACACTAAAATTATACGTAAATAATAGAGTCTAGAGTCGCAAGCGCAGCTGCAGAGCACCGAATGTAGTCTAACTTGTTTACATACGTGAAGTGGAGACGTATGTTTATTCATTATTCGTTATGTTAATATCCGACCGACTGCGACAATAAATTGTGAGGGGTAACCGCCCCGCTTTCATGCACTTGATAATAATAATTTGTTTACTTTTAAAAACCATAAACGCAGGAATGTACCAATATTGTGCTAGCCCTAAACGATACTGTTTTCATAAACATCGTTCGAAACAAAAAAGTACATAACAAAATATGTACGTTTACAGACGAACATAATTGAACCTCTTCCTTTTTGAGATTGGTTTAAAACTAGTTTTGAAGCACCTGTGAAAACAGTTTTTACGGACTAGTGGGTAGCTAGTAACTTGTATTCGATGTTTCTTGCTAGTAGCCACTACTTCCGAGTGTGTTTTTAACGATATACCTACCTACGTGTACGATTTGTAACACCCCTGGCTTTTCGATGAAGGAAAACATCGTAAGGAAATCCCATTCTAAAAGTTGTTTAGATTGATGGTCTGAAGCACCCTATATAGTATATTACGCATTTAAGGTTACATCCTGTATATAAGTATGTATAATAAGTTCTTTTAAATGCCTATGCTAGTTTTATGTTTAAAAACTTCTCTTTTTCATAGTTTCGCCAGCATGCAGATTACAGATTTCGGTTTCCCCGTTTATTTAGTACAAATTTTTATGAAAATGTTTATGAAACTAATTTTGTGTCAATAACCCTACCCTCGGAAAGTTATTACGTCTATTGACAGTTAAAGGGCAATAAACCCTTCAAACTATCTTTGCTATAAAACAGAATGTGGGTGTTGTAATAATAGTTGAGATGTCGATGATTATTTCCCTTTGGAGCCCTATTCTGTTAGGAACGAGAATTTATGTTCCATGATTTGTTAAAGTTTATTTGTTAACGATCGGAAATATAGATGTAGGTAGGTAGAGCAAAGTACTAATTCGAGACATTTAGCTAATCCCACAATTCCAAATAAGGACGACGTTATTTTCCGATACCTATTCAGCTTTCTGGCCAATTCTGATAAGCAAATATAATTTATTTATCAGAAAGATGGACATATCTTGGACGTTACTAAAGCTGTTCTAAGAATAAGTGAGAGGAAGTGTTTCAAATCTCTGGTTCTGTTATTAAAAATAGCCTTAAATTTTCGTTGCTATTTTGAATGGAGTATAGGTCTTACAATGTTCTGTGGTAAATAAATACTATAGATATGCAAGTTTGTGATGATTTTCACATGTTTGTCTATGCAGGGTCTTTCTTGGATCGAGCCCATACAGCCATGTCAGACGTAAACAGTTTCAAATTTTCGTTTAAATTATTCGTAGATAATGAAATATTCATCTTTTTTTGATCATCTTTTCATCTATCTCCTAAAAAACCACAGGAAAGACGATCATTGATGCTATAAACAAAACGAAAATATGTTCTGTTAAATGCATAATTTATGTAAATCTTTAAATGTTTTAAATCTTCTTACAATTTAGAGACAGTATACAATTATAAGGGCAAGAATAGTAATGCTATTGATAAATAGTAGATAGCAAGAATTACTACACGTCAAAATAATGTGATAATTACAACAGTAATTGTTTAAGTGTTTGCGTATCTTTTACAATTTAATTAGACGGATTTCAATCGCTCGAGTCTAGTGTAGAGTCAGTTTCAAATGAAATTACTTTATTGTTTTATGGAAACTATTATTCTCCTTTACAACGCTTCTCAAATTATTAGGCCGTCTTTCCTCTATTACGAAAGTTTATGTGCGTTCAAATTACATTGCTGCCTTTAGTTCAACTGCTTCAATGAAAACGACACTGCAGAATCAATGAACATAAGAAGTAGAAATCTGTAATCTGGCCAATTCAGATGTTATTGCGACAACGACACATTTAAGAATTAAAAAAATATATAAATCATAAGGTGTATGATATGCACTCTCTGAAAAGTGCGCGAAGAGGTTCTTTTACATGCAGCGAAGTTGCGATGCGCGTGTATAGAGTAACCTAGTAATAAAGCCTCTAGTAATACTAGAGGCAGGTTAATAGTTTCATTTTTAAGTGTGTGTGTGTGTGTGTGTATTTTTATACTCTTGTAGGTAGGTATATGCCTCGTCGTTTACATTAAACAATAATTTCTATAGTTGTATGAGACATTTGTTAAGTAATATTAGCCATAAGTGTACAGTCATCACATCTTATGTACTTCCCTTAGTGACTCAGATGTTATCTCATATCATATCACTGATAAATTATACATTAGATGAGTCATTTTTCTTAGGAAACCTTCAATCTCTAAATCTAAATAGTATAACAAAGTTGCTATCCGCGTATGTCCTCATAATTTTGTTTCTCCGCGTACTTACTTTTCACTGACATTCTTTTTCATTCAAAAGAATAAAGAACGAATTTTATAAAGTTATTTTTATTTAATTGAGTTAAAAAGGTTGAACAATAAATTTGAATGTGAATTTTCATTGTTATAACTTCAAATGCATTGTTTTATAAAGTATTTGTACATAGATAACATTGATAACGTTTCGCCCATGCCTGAACATTATTTACAGATTGTTTCAAATTAGTCCTAGTTCCTACCTAGACCTAAGACCCGAAAAATTGGCATCCTCTTTTTTAGCCACAATCGACGGTAACTAAGATTTGAAATGCAAGAGTAGAACTCCCGAGTATCAATTTGGTTTTGTTCAAGAGAACACACTATGCTACGCTATTGTTCAGTTTCTGTACTATTTCGTCTTTTGAAAAAAATTATTTGAATTATCTGTTCACTCTAGTTCTTTCTAAATTGTATTTATTTGCGAAATAAAAGTTCGATGCTAGATTTATTATTTAAAAGGTAAATTCCAGTAAGCCTCTTAGAAATATTGGAATAAGGCTGTGTCATAATGTGGGTGGTATAGCGTGTCTAAGTGAGTACATCTACATAATCGTCTCCCTCTTGCGACATGCTTTCGTATGCAGTGTAACCAGTTTTGAGATAAATAAGTGGTAAAGAATTCTAGTAGGAGTAGAGACTATATTATTTATTTATGAAGTGTGAGGAATTGAGGATGAGTACATTTTGTTTATAAAGAAAATATCTCAAATTGCAGAGTCTTCGATTTTGTGAGCACAATTTTTGGCTTCAGCATAAGTTTGATACATTCATAGACGCCTATATCGCAGTGGGGTAGGTAGCTACTAACACATATTCTTATTTTCAACATCCATAAGTTTCAGATATGTAAGTAATTACTTATTGTTAAACCAACGTTGTATTTAGTTGTATTTTTTTAAATATAAATTCCTAGCACATTATCTCAAATAAATAATTTATGTGCATTACTTTATTTTATTTTAATGATCTGATAGTTCGCATAAGGTTTATTTTGGACAGGATAACATCTGTTGGGGGTGAGTTAGTCTCAATTATTTTCATTATAAGTTAAAACGAAATCCATCTGCCAAGCGTACGATTATTATAAATCCCCCCTCTTTATGGATTAGCAAAGCAAATTATTTACAGTAGTAGGTAGTACTAAAGCAGATAGAAACCCTAAAAGATACGGCGTCTTATTGAAGGAGGCTTATTAAATTGGCATTGGCCAAATCTTATTATTGGCTTATCCGGTCACTGACCGTGCATTGTCGGGTAAAAGGCGATCGAACAACATTCTGCAATTTTGCAGCTCGAACAGTCTTGATTTGAGAAACTTTTTAGATGAAAATGAGATTTAGTTAAAAAAATATGTAAAAATTTGTGGTAACTGCTATGCACCTAGTACAAATAATTGTCTAGTATTTTGGGTGGTGGCTGCTGTTGGTTCTGTATTACAGGAGTTACAGTGGAGGAGTTACAACGTTTTTTTTTCAGTCACTGCGTAATATAATACTCCAATGCTCAATAGTAATATAATACTTTTTTTGTTATTTTGCATTATTTTAGATTGAAATATTATAAAATACTAGTTAAACCGCGACTTCGTCCGGACAAATAATATACCAGATTTTAAGTCATCTGACTTAAAATCTGGTATATTATGCTACAAATAAAGCTATCAAACAAAAAAAGTTTCATCAAAATCGGTTCAGTAGTTTTTGCGTGATGCTGTTACAAACATACATACAAAGAAATAAACAAACAGACAGACACAAATTCTAAAAAAGGTTGATTTGGAGTCCGGGATACCTAAAAACCATATCGTAATCTTCAATGTACAGACACGGTTCTGTTACAGTTTTATAATAGTTAAGACGATAAGAAATTAAAATTTTATGCATTTAACTTAAAACGTAACAAATTCTAAAATACAAAAAAGAAACAGTAAATTGGCAGTTAGTATGTTAAAGAGAGCGTTAGCGTAAGTCAAACAGAAGTCGTGCTGAAATAGTGACTCATACCTATTTTGTTTTTGTTGTAAATATAATTTAATTAAATAAAGAGAGTGCGTATATTTACAATACCTACTTCAATCTAAAACCGCTAAATGGCGTGGATAGTAAAAGAAAAAATTTAAAATAAATATTAGATAGGCCAAGTGATGCTAACCACTGAATCTGAAAGAGCTAAAGAAAGCTGTTTTGTTTGATGGTCTAATCATCCTCTGAAAAAACCGTCAGTATAATGAGAATGACCCTGATTAAAACAATATAGTGGAAGCGATGTCTGAGCACAAAAGTTTTAATAATAATTAAAATTATTTTGCAAAACGGAACAAAGGGCGATGCGGTTTTTTGTTTTTTATTCTTCACCTAAATAATGACATCACCCGCATAAATCTGACTTTATTTCTTTGTAATTCTATATTATTTGAGTCATACATATACAACGTGTTAATGAATTAAAGCAAAACCTCATACACCCCAACTGATTTTTAACAAAAGAATTAGATTGAAACAATAATTTCATTATCTTGATAGTTTAAATTTAAAGTTATTCACATTTTAAGTTTTCAGGAAAAAATGATTTGTTATCATTTCAGCAATGAATGAAAGCGCTAACCTACTCATCAAGCAAGCCAAGCAAGCTTGCCGCGAGCGGTTGTGTCATTCGCGTTCGGTGTGGTGTACGCGCGGTTCGCGTTTGAGCTTGCCACGAGGCTCCGCCATCTCTTTTATCAACCATGTTTTTGCTCAAAAAGTTATCCTTGAGATTGGGGGATAGATACTCCCACAAACTACTTGACATTGGCAGAAATGCAGAGAGTTATATTTAAAAAAACTGCATTAAATATGTACTTGTATAACAATAATTTTTTTTAAATAACATTTCAGTGAAATAAATTCATAGGTAATTACTAAATTAATAAATTCGATATAACGACCATAATTGCAAAAAACTTTGCTACAACAGTAAAAGATTACCTATATCTTTTTATATGCTTGCAGTTGTAACATAATAACATTTTTAGGTTATTGAAGGTTTCACAATGAAATGACATGTCATTGTCATGAAGTAGTGGTTTTTCATGTACCTACAAAAAGACTTCATCCTACTTCATCATACGATGCGACGTACGAAACCACGCGGTTATTGAAATGGTTCTAAGAATTTGTAAAACTTGGCTCTACATTACATTGACACAATTATTATTTATTTTTGGCAAAAAAGACTAAAGTAACAACTAAAGATACACTTTAGTACGTAAGGTCAATGCTCGCGCGATGAAAATGTCGCAGACACTAAGCGAATTGCGGAAAAGTCGATAATGTCCAGACATGGCTGGCTGTTCTCCAAACGCTTGGGTTGTGAAATGCAATTCACTTGCAGTTTCCAAGTTTTAAACCGCACAGATACCGTATAGTATACGGAGTGTACCGTAGAAAGGGAAACATGATCTATAAGATGCGTGGGCAGTTTTGTTTGGTGCAAGTGATGAGAATAATAATTAAGATTTGATGAAATCGTGATAGAATTTTAATTTCAACTAAGTGACACTTAACTATTTTAAAATATACAGTTATGGATTTATTAACTAATGTTTTGAAATGTACGGGCGCTTATCATAATCGGAAAATTGTGGTGGTTTAACAAAGCTACGTCGTCGTGGGTAGGGCTATATGCCTCAAATTAAAAGATGAAGTACGAAATATAGTTTTGAAAATCTCTACACAAATCTCGACATTCGATGTCTTATTTGGGCAAATATTTGATTTAGGAATAAAACCAGGCCAATATACTTAATAGGTTTGGATTGCATAAACATTAAAAGTATATTTAGTTTTATCTTCTTAGAGATATATAGTAAATAATGCCAAACTCGAATTTTCAGTTATTCTTTAGCTTCAATAATATTTTTAACAACAGGATGGACTATAAAAAGAAATGAAATGTTGATGACATTACTTATTTAGTATAATTTTTCACACAAAGCGCGTATTTTTCCGTTCGATTAAGACTAATTTGACCACAAACCACCACCACTACCACCACCACCACCATTGAACCACCATTGACCATCATGTGTTTCTGTTTTTTTTTTTAGTTTTCGACTAGCGTAATGTACTCGTACAAAATCTTAAATCCAGCCAATATAATACTAGAACCAGTATCTATTTTCTCGTTATTAGGTAGGTATATTTATTTACAACTGACAACGACAAAAGAATGTCAATAATTGATGCAATCCGCTTTCTCTTACAAAATATACCAGAGATTAAAAGTTTACCTCTGGATAGGCGCTGATTGCGAGATCGAATCGACTGCAACCCACCGAACAACTTGGAACGAAATAACGCGCCCTTTGTACAACATAACCCATTTTTTTAAAGGTGCTGTTGCGTAAACAGTAAACTTTAACTGAGATGTATTTTACGCATATCGTGTTAAATATGTTAATAGGTAAGTGGAGCGGTCGAAAGAGTTAATTGCATTGATTGATATGCAACTGAATAACTCACACATCACGCGCCTTTTATGGCCAGAACTCATTTCTTATGTTAAAATTTTAAAGGTAGCTCTTATCGAAGTCATCTGGCTGTAGGTCAATTTAATTTAAAACACTGGTAGTCTGTAATTATATTAAGAGTTGATTGAATAGGAATACTAATCTTTGAATCTTTACAAAATCGCTCATCTATATAACCGAGATATACCACACAATTGCAGTCTTTTCCAAAATTGAGTTACTAATTGATGACACAATAATTAGGTGAATATTTATCTGAAGGAATAAATGTAATTGTGCGGTTATTCCATCGGATGAGCGAAATGTCGAAGCTTGATTTGTATACAGGGTGAAATTGATCATTATCATAAGCATAATTTTTGTTTTCTCCGATCAGTTTGCTCTTATAGTAAAATTTGATCAGTTTGATGGGTAGACTCTTAGTTTAAAAGCATACTAATGATATCAATTTCACCCTGTATATTGGATCGTGTTGTCAGCATCTGAATATTAAACTGTCTATTGTAATAAAACTAATTGTTATGTAAGTTCTCCAAAAAGGTAATAAATAAATAAATGTTATTGTAACTACTGATTTAAGCGTGTAGTGTGTTGTTTTTGGTTCAAAAATGTCAATTACTGTCATATTCAGTAGCAATGTTAATAAAACCATGTAGGTAATAATCGCGTGGTTTTACCTTACAAAAGCAAAATACCACTGGTTATAGTCCGGTTGACTGAACAGATTTTTTTGGCTTCCCTATATTCCCCTTGGTCATCATGCGGTGGATACATCTGTTCACTTAACATTAACAATAACATTTGGCTTTGTTTTTCTTTTTAATTTACAAAAATAAGGATAAGGTAATTAACCACACATAGTAACAACCAGTAGAAATATGAATGGACTTCGATTCTTGTGTTTCATACATTCGGTATGAAACAAATGTTAAGTACAATATGTTGCGATATGATCCAATGACCGGTGGTGTGGTTTTATTTAGCATGTCATTTGCCATTTGAAATAATGTCATAAATCCTGATGGTTTCTAGTTCAAGTCTACAACTATTGACATGCTGACGCCTTGAGTCTCTTTTAGTGGATAATTTTTATGATCGATATGAAGAGACATTAAAAAACCAATGTCCGGTGCTTAGTAGATATTAATAATTATAAATGTAATATCAAATCGATATCGTTGGAAGTGTGTTAGTTTTAGCCAACTTTGAACCGCAGAGTTGACATTAAGATTACTCGAACCATCTCGTAACCCAATCGTAATCAAGTAATCAATCACAACAAGTGGGTTACCATTACTCTTAATCACTGATATAATTACCCAAAGGTTATTTAAGAACAGCAAATGACGATTAAATATCAAAAAGGTCAGAAAAGCAATGCAAAGTTCAAGCAAACATTGCAATAGTGTGTTAATTTAAAAAATGTCGACGCAAAAAGGATAATTGAGTAGCATTTCGCTTTTGATATGAAAGAATGTTGCTTAACTGTTGATTGATCACACTGACACGGGTCTCGCCGAGTTTATACGCTCTTTAATGATTACACTTGCTGACATAAAAATTGTGTAACATTTTAATGTTCAAAACACGACCAGATATAGGTCAGGTCTGTATTTATAATTTCTCCGAATGGAGTGATTGCGCGGATGTTTGTTAGTTTTGTGTTCACTTTACCGCACACCGTGTGTATTTACGTGCTAACTGGAAGTCTCTACAAGATTGATTACATTGTAAACGACTCGATATTGGTAAAACAATAGTTCAATGTTTGTTGTATCAAGACTCTTTTTATGGACTTAAAACGAATGTTTATAGTACTGTGTTTGGATAGGTAGAATTGATATCCGTATGTCGCTATAACTGGCAACAAAATACAAAGCGTATCTTGGTATTTCACGCCCATTTAAAAAAATCATACTTTACACATAAAGCAGGGTGAAATTCAAAATCGACAATCTTTTAGGGCTGGTTTTACATTCTACTGCTACCATAGATAATAAGGTATAAAACACACGTACTTACATACACCAAGTCTTGGTACCTTTTTGGTCAAACCACATTTTAACTTCATACAAAGTAGGCCTCGCGCAATGCATTTTGTAGAGAAACACATTTTTACTAACTTTAAACATATTTTTTGCCACGCAGTTACTGCATTCAAATTATATTTGTTCTAAAAACTTAGTACTTTATTCTAAGTCTAAAATGGACTGAACGAAATTTATTATATAGGGTGTTTAGTAGTAAGATGCTTTCCTTTACTTTTAAGGTGATGTTCAGACTACATCAAACTGAATATCTTTCGTTCTGGGACTAACATCGAAATCGCGAAAAAAATATCGACTGTCCTATTTCATACATTTGAGTCGAGTAGTACTGCAGTTTTGTATGGAAAAGCCAAGGAATAAGAAATATTTTCGCGATTCCCAATTCGGCCCCATAGTGAAAGTTGTTCAGTTTGATGGTCTGATCATCTCCATATAAATGATCGCATCTTACCAAACCACCTACACAGGGTCCTGCTTAATATCCTGACACTGGTTTTAGGGGGATGATCAGACCATCAAACTGAACAACATTCTTTATGGCACCAACATCGAAATCGTGAATAATAATATGTGTCAGCATATTAAGAAGGACCCTATTTACTTAGTTGTAGTAATATTTCTAACCACCACGAAAGGGATTATGGTTGTGTGTAGGTATTTTGTAATGATATCGCGGAAAACCTGCCAGAATGTTACTTGTAAGTTACACCTTTTCCTTATTTGTCTAATAGTGACAAAAACCACAAAGGCAGCCTGGTGATGGTGGACTTTTCAATGCGCATTATGTAAAGGTATGATTCATCAACCCCTGTTTGTTTAAAATAGTTTAGACAAAGGTTTTCCCCTCGAATATTATTATTAGTTTTAAATAGAAGCTTGTTTGAGGTAAGAGCGGATATTGGGAAATGGGGTTACGCAGGAAATTTGTCTATCGATCGGTACACTCAGCTCAGGCACTCAACTTTATTGTATAGACGTCAGGATGCGACTTTTCGTTAGACCTCTTCGTATACAGGGCGTTAGGGTAAACATATGCTTTAAACGATGATTGTACCCACAATACTGAACAACTTTCCCTAAGAAACCAATTAGGAAATAAGCAACAACAATTTTGGACTTTCCATACTAAATGCAATCAGCGCAATTTTTTTACGAATTTCCTTTTGTTCCTTTGGGAAAGTTGTTCAGTATCATAAGTACAAGCACCCTTTAAAGTAATGCAACTATCTACCCTTACCCACCCTACACCCTGTATACAGGGTATAAACTTAAATGCGTTACTTATTTTAGAGGGTGTTTTAGACCACCAAACTGAAGAATTTTTACTATGGTATCAACATTGAAATCGCGAAAAAATATATCAGCATACATTTGGTTTTGGGTCTATAGAAAACGTCAATGCACAGATGCTTTTCTTTTTTCGTGACTTCAGTGTTGATCCCGTAGTGAAAGATATTTAGTTAGAATTTTGATGGTTTGAAACACCCCGTTAAATATCTAACGGATGTATTAATAAATCCTGTTTTAACTATAGCCACACACTTTATTTATTACGAGCGTCTACCCGCGTCTTCGTCCGCACAAATTATACAACGTGTCAATGAATAAGCGCAAAACCTCATACACCCCAACTGATATATAACAAAATAATTAGATTGATACAATAATTTCATTATTTTGATAGTTGAAATTTAAAGTTATTCGTATTTTAAGTTTCGAGGCAATAATGATTTGTTATCATTTCAGCAATGAATGAAAGCGCTAAAGAGCTCATGGATACATTTTTAAGTATTTTGTTTTGGTAGTAAGTAGGGAGAGAGTGCCCGAGCGGTGGTTTGAGATCGAGTTCATTAAATTTATAATTTTACAAACTACTTAATTTATATTTTGAAAAAAAATTACTATATTGAATCCATGATAATTCGATTCTGCTCTCGAATCTAAACAAACTACTTTCTAGTTTTGCGTTAATTCATTAACACGCTGTATACCAGATTTTAAGTCAACAAACAAGTTACATAAAAAAAAAGTTACATCAAAGTTTTTGCGTGATGCTGTTACTAACATACAAACGAACAAACAGACCGACAACAATTCTATAAAAGGTTGATTTTGAGTCAGGGACACCTAAAAACCATATTGTAATCTTTTTCTTATAAATATCTTCAATGTACAGACACACTTCTATTACAGTTTTACAATAGTTTAGACTATGCCGTATACATTTAATCAATTTTATAAGCAGCCTAGCGAGGACATTGCCATATCTTGTGGGTTTTAAATTCTGGAGGTTGCCCACCATTTCGATGAGTCAATGAGTGAGCGTTTAATTGGGCTTTTACTGAAAACAATAACGTACTAGTTACGTACTCGTATGTGCGTTCGTTTCTACATCTTTCTATGTTTTGAGTATCAATGCTGAGTGTCATACATCTTTTGCAGATTAGTTTGAGGGCAGGAGGGATCGGCTCCCATAGATTAGTCATATTTTGTGTCTGGTAGTAAGTAGCAAGTTCCATAGTTTACTGAACATATTTTCCATCCATCCATTTCCATTTACTAATTCCCTAGTACACACGGCGACACATCAAAGTCAAAAGTCAAAGTCAATATAATTTATTCAATATAGGAGCTTGCAGCATACTTATCAAACGTCAAATCTTTTTTAAAGCTACCACCGCGTCGGAACGTGTTGTCGCTGTAGAGAAGATGCGGCCAGAAACTCTACAACATAACACGACTTAATAACTATTACAATATAAATTCTTAAGCTAAAGTTATGTATACAATAATACATATTCTATTTAATAAAATAATTGATAATATACAGTAAAGTAAATAAACTATAAGCTAGTGACCTCAGACCCAAGCATTTTGATCATTTAAATAATCATCCAGTTGATAACATGCTTTTTTACATCAAGCTATACAATACGAAAATAAGCTGGCCTCGCGTTAGGTTGAATAATTTATAACGTCGCGAGGCCAGCTTATGTTGGTTTTGTATAGCTTGATGTGTCGCCGTGTGTACATACACAGTGCTGGTTGTTTATGTATTAACGCCAGGTTTATTTGCATAACTAAATAGTAAACGAGCATAATAATCAACTGAACCTGCTGGAATATTTGCAATAGTGCAATGTTTTATTATACAGGAAAACGTCTGTTCGATCACTAATAAAAACAATACAAGGTGTAACATAACCATCCATCCATCCATCACAGCCCTCGATCAGCCCGTCTTCGGACATAGGCCTCCTCCATAGTTCTCTACGACGTTCCGTCCCTCGCCTTATTCATCCAGATCCATCATCCATCCGCGTGTCTCCTAATATTATTGACCCATCATTCTGGTGGGCGGACAAAACACCCTAATGATATTTGAAGTGGTGGTTAAGACCATCAAACTGAATACTTTTCGTAACGGAGACAAAGTAGAAAAAAATCTGCTGTCCCATACATTTGAGTTGCAGTTATATATGAAACAGCTGATTTTTATGTTACTCCATAGTTAAAGTTTTAACACAACTTGACAAAACAGCGTAGTAATAACTAGGCTGTTTTGTAACACCCTGTATACACAATCAATCATTATTGACAAGTTTTTGTTAATAAGGCCATAATAATAAATAATGCAGTCTTGTTAAAAAAAACCTATGGTCGTACTAAATGGGAAAAAGATGGGGTTTTATTCTACCTCTGTTTTGAATGTCACACATAACCTAATTTGTTCCAGTTGCGTACGAGTGTTAGTAAATAATTAGAGTGGAGTTAATTAACAAGGAGACAATTAGCTCTCGCATATCGGTCAGGTTAATAAAATTCTGGCTGGTGTGTTGGTAACCACGCTGTGCTACACCAAAGGTGCTAGCTTAGAGTCTGGTTTCGGGTGTGATGCTCGTTTCTAATTCCACTCATAATCAGAATTTTTTGGTATTGAATTTCTTTACACAGGGTGTTAAAATAAAAGCGTTATGTACTTGCTTCAAACTATCAAACTGAACAATTAAATGTTGGTCCCATAGTGGAAGTTGCTCAGTTTGATGGCCTGAAACACCCCTTAAAGTATGTAACGCATGTAGGTTCCAATCGTGTAACATCTGAACGACTTGAACGATTAAGGTCATTATTCCAACAGTAAGTTTTTGGTTTGAGGAGACGATCGGTGAATCATAGCTTAAAAAAAATCTAATCGGACGAAATCAGACGAAGAAAAAGCTACTCTACCTAATACAATTGAGTCAATTCCGGCAATCTGTCAAGCCAAAACTATAAAACACTTTTTTTCAAATTGATTCTATACTTCTTAATTATGAACCTATCCTGAGTCATTTTATATTTGTCTTAGAATCAATCTGCTACAGATTGCACAACTTATTATGGTTTTGAATTACAGAACAAATTAACTTCATATACGGTCAATTTTAATATTATTATTTGTAACCGGTAAAATTAACTTTTGTTGTTGTTACTCCGGTTTAAATTAAACACGTCAAGGCCCTTGCAAATTAAATTTAATTACAAGAACTAAAAACGTTTACCGCTTTGCTATGCTAAAATTCGAGCAACCCAAATATTTTGATAACATTACAATTCTGCACATTCTGTAAGCAACAAACCGGTTAATAAAAACATTGTGAAATAGAGCTACATCAGAAAAAAAGTGATATGTGAGACACTTCAATTTAAAAATAACACCCTGTTTATTGTTGTTGTATATTCCTTCAATGTACACACGGCGACACATCAAGCTACACAAAACCAAAATAAGCTGGCCGCGCGTAGGTAGAATATACAGGTTCCAACTTAATTTTCTGACACTTTTTTAAAGGGATGCTGTCCTATACATTTGGCTCGAGTAGGTTTGCAGTTTTGTATGAGACAGCACATTTTTTTTCGCGATTTCGATGTCGGTCCCTTAGAGAAAGTTGTTCAGTTTGATTGTCTGATCATCCCCTTAAAAAACTGTCAGCCTATGCTGCTATGTTGCTTAAGAAGGACCCTGTATAACGACCAAAATAATATGTTGATATTGCGTAGCTTGATGTGTCGCCGTGTGTACATTTCTGTGAAGGTGAAGAACAACATCGTGAAGAAACCTGCATACTATTACGCTGGAGAAGAAAATTCGCATTGCGCACGCGTGGTGGACTGACACCCGTTCACCCTCCCTGAGGGTAGGCCAATACCACTGTGTCTTGCAGTTGGACGTATAATAGGCTGAAGATGATGTTGATGAGATTTCTGTTACAGTTTTATAATACCTAGTGTAGACAATGGGTTGATGCTACTCAAAACTTAAGTTCCAACTTCCAACGTATTCGTATGATAGTAATATTGGTATCAAAAGTGTATGGCGTCAACGAGCGAGCCCGTGTTCATTGACTCAATTGTTTCCTTCCGTTCATCGTTGGACATGTCTTCCTTTTTCTTTTACTTCAATAATCGTTCATCGCTAGATCTTTCCTATACTTCATCAATGTCAACCTTGGTACTGTAGTATTATACTTAAGCAGAATCTGAAGCATGAACTTTCAGTCTTTTTGGCGGTATTTAATTTAGTACAAACCATAGCAGATATACGTCCTCAATACCTATACCTATAGTATATACTTCATTCCAAATAAGGACTACAAGATTTTCCGATTCCTATTTAGCTTTCTGGCCAATTCTGATTACCAAATGTAATTAATTTATTGGATACATATACTATCCCACATATCTCGGACGTTACTAAAGCTGTTTTAAGAATAAGTGAGAGGAAGTGTTTCAAATCTCTGTTTCTGTAATGCAAAATAGCATTAAAATGTCGCTGCTATTTTGAATGGAGTAGAGTTAAATGCTGTATAACAACTTTTAATCGTCTTCTACCAAAGGTAGATAGATATTACGACCTGGTCATATTGGAATTGTTTTCAAATAAATAGAAAAAAAATATTTAAAAAAAAATGGTATAAAAGGAAAGAGACTGAAAAAAATAGCTGTGACGAATTATTGTTATACAAATCAGGTACCTACATGCAACGTTTTTTGTTTATGGATATATAAAATCATACATAATTAACGACAACTTATTCAAATCATACAAAATGACAATACCTTCTAGATTTCAGATGATAAAAATGGTTACAACTTTTCAGAACTAACAAAAATCATTAAGTGTACAAGGTGTTACAAAAATAAAAATAAACATTTAAGGAGGTGGTTTAGACCATAAACTGAACAACTTTCACTATGGGACCAATATCGAAATCGCAAATAAAAATCTGATATTCCATACTAACATCCAAATCTACTCGAACTAAATGTATGGGACAGCAGATCTTTTTTTTTGCGATTTCGATGTTGGTCCCATAGTTAAAGTTGTTCAGTTTGATGGTCTAAACAACCCTCTTAAAAGTTTTAAATTATTATTTTTACCTTTGTAACACCTTGTATAAATGCAGAATTAAGGAATTGAGAGTAAAGTATTAACATTTAGAATTTTTACATTTCTTATTCTTATCACAATTCATGTTAATTACCCTCCACTCCTTAAATTACATTTTTCTTGTGAAAAAGATAATAGTTACCTCATTTGGATCACTGCACCAAATTCCGCCACATCTGATGCATTCGTTGCACGAATCCATGATATTTTCTAGATCACAGTTTCTTCCGAAAACATGTTGAAGCGAACACAGCACTAACACTGAAAACAACACTTTGGCAGCCATTGTTTTAATTTTTTAAATTTGAAATTCGAATTCGGATATAGTTCGTCGATTGTTCGAAACTGTGCGTTCGAGAGTTGAAAAAAGCGCGCGCACCGCCACACGTCGCGCGTCGTCGAGCCACAGACTGAGAATGAGAACTTCACTTCACCTCAGCTCACAATCAGCCATCAGCCGGCTACGCGCGTCCGATCAGATGATTCATCACGTATTGAGAAAAACTGAGAAAAATATTCTGAAGTAGACATACACAGACGACAGTCTAGATGACGTACCTATCTACTGGTATTTTGGCACAGTCATACATAAACTCGCGACCATAATACCTTTTGGAGTAGTCAGAAACTTTGCTGCAACTACCAAATATATTTTAAAGCATGCAGTTGCAGAAAGGCTCAAGTAAATTACTAAATAGGGTAGTCATTACAGAGCGCCCGAGCGCGCTGCATACAAACGAAGTTCGATCCTTATTTTCAATACTAACCAATTAAAGTCAATAAAAATTTAAATGTATAATGTTATTTTTGAACACGTTCTAGATACTAATCTCTGGGTCTGCGGTTTTTCTGATATCCGTTAAAATATACCTACTAAGTTTCACTGCCAGTTGCAGATACGTTCATTAATGTTATCCTCCATTAAGTCTCTCGCTAGCTTTTACTGCGTCACCAAGACAAAAAGTGTCAGAAAGAGATTTAATGTAGGATTAACTTTATTGAAAGTACGTGCAAGTGGCAGTCAATACTATTAATTTAAGATTTGTACGAAAATCTTTCAGCCACTATATTCGTCCAAGCCACTATAACTTTGAAACAGTACCTACCTACATTTTAACAAAAATCTGACGGCACAGAGATTAGTTTCTAGATCGTATTTAAAATGTAATTGACTTTAATTTGTTCAATCCAATGTTGTTGTTTGTTCATATCCATCAGTAATATATGAATACAGTTTCAAATGCTATTAATTTAAGATTTGTATGGAAATCTTTGAGGCACTGTAACTTTAAAACTATACATTTTAACGAAAATCTGACACTTTAAAAGCGTAGAGATTAGTTTCCAGACTGTTTCTGAAAAATTCCATTGACTTTAATTGGTTAGTATTGAAAAACCAGACTTCGTTTGTATGGAGCGCACTCGGGCGCTCTGTAATGACTATCCTATGACTACCCTTAAATGTTTACCTTTTAATAACGACAACTTAGACCATATGAAATAAGAAATTATCTAGACAGGTGAAACAGGCCCTCAATGAAATTGTTGACTGCATCAACAATAATTTAGTTTTAACTTTTAACTTGTCAGTAAAAATCAAACGTTTCAAATAAATAAATGAAAACGTAAAAATAAATGTAAATTGAGCCGAACCATAGAATAATCTTAATCTTAACTATTATAAAACTGTAACAGAAGCGTGTTTGTACATTGAAGATATTTACATGAAAAAGTTTACGATATGGTTTTTAGGTATCCCGGACATTTTTAGAATTACTGTCCGTCTGTTTGTTTGTATGTTTGTAACAGCATCACTTCGAATCTGGTATATAATTTGTGCGGACGAAGTCGCGGGTAAACTCTAGTAATAATAATAAAAGTAATGAAATAATAATGACATCACAGTGCGTTATTTCTTTTACTTAGTTGCTTCCCCTTAGGTGTTATTTTACGTTATTTTGTACAATTTATCATATAAAACCCCGTTGACTAGTTGTCAACTAGCGGATTTAATAGAAACCTCCTTATTGATGAATGATTATGATATGACGTGTTAATGAATAAGCGCAAAACCTCATACACCCCAACTGATTTATAACAAAATAATTAGATTTATACAATAATTCATTATTTTGATGCTTAACATTTTAATTTATTCGCATTTTAAGTTTTGAGGCAAACATAATTTCTTTTTATTTCAGCAAACGCGATTGAAAGCGCTAACGTGCTCATGGATACATTTTGAGAATCTTGTTTTGGTAGTTAGTAGGGTCAAAGTGCCTAGGCGGTGGGTTGACATCGAGTTCAGAAAATTTTTAATTTAGCCGACAAATTATTTAATATTTTGAAAAAAATTGCCTATGTTGAAACAATGATAATTCGATTCTGTTCTCGATTCTAAAAAAACTACTTTCTAGTTTTGCGTTAATTCATTTCTATGCATTCTTCTTCTTTCGCGTCAGAATGAGCTATATTGCAATGATATTGCATGACAAACACTCATGCTGCACTGCTGCAGACATGTCAAACTCCGAGTCATTGATGGGCCAAATGTATAAAGATAAGGTACAACCAGTGGGCCGCAAAGAACTTAGAGAAATGAAACTCATTGTTGCATCGATCATAGAACAGCCCCCCTAGACAAAGTAACATTCTATTGGCGTTGACGCTAGTAGAAAACTCAGAGGAAGGATCTCCATAGAGTCCGCATAAATTTACGATTGTAGTTAGTCTCTTTTGTCTTATGACGTACCTTTAATAGTAGAAGGAGATGGAACTATAGATATTTGTTTATGCGGCTGTCGACTTTTTTTTGAGCTAGTGTGTGTGAAAAGTGACCGTAAACATGAGGCCATATGTCACTTGGTGCATTTTGTCCATACTACTTGACACCTCACACTAAACGTCAAAAAAAGTGGACACTTTACAATTCGTATGCTCACTCTATTAGGTATAATCTCTTTGGTAGAAAATGACATAATGTATGGATTTGACATTAGCGATCGAAACATTATGACGTTTGGTTTCGTCACCATACGTCAAGTCCATACATTTTTATATTTTCTACTGTCGTTAACGCTAATCGAAAGATACTTTGACTAGGGGGGCAGGACTGCTAATCGTTTCTAGAAGAAAAAAAAAACAATTACTTTTCATCTTTACCTAATTATAATATTGTTTATTTGAGTGGTAATTGAGGGGTAATTTTATCTGCGGAAATCAACTTCCAAACCGCATCTAAGTCAGGCAGGGCAGTCTACCTTAAATTCAGTTCTAGCTTGTAGCTACGAGTAGAACTGAATTTATGGTAGGGTATGGAAAGATTCGATTCAGATGTTTATTGCAGTTAAGGTAGGGCAGAAGGAAAATGCTACAATTATTGGGACTTCGAATTCAAAACATTTTTTTTGGGACCATTGTAGAAATCCCCACATATAAAAAACTTGAGCGTGCTCGAAATTGAGAATTGAAATTGACGAAATAAATGGTGGTGGTACACAAATATACGAGTACCTAAGTAATTAAGTATGTATGTATGGCCCTCGCGGGCCACATTGGGAAACTGTTCATGAAATTGGAACGGGCCGCAAAAAGATGCAGTGAGGGCCGCAAGTATGCAGTAGAAAGATTAGCCAGTCAGCAATATAGTCGTGTCGAGGCTGACCGCCCAGGATGCACCAGATAAACTTGGGTATCTCAATTCGGGGAGGCTCTTTCCTTGCACCCCACGACAACATTGATTTAAGGCTTGGTGGCCGGCAATTATCTTGAGCAAGACTTTGACTGCGTAGAAACAAAATTTGTAGGCGAAAGTTCTACTGCGCAGGTCCCCGTCAAGCCCTGCATTTATCAAGTACTTTACCGGATCCTGTACTTAACCTGTCTTCACACTATTCGTCCCCTATAATCTGTTTTGTAATGGGCATCCCGTTCATGATTCCGTGTCATCGATAACAAACCCGTTTATAAACCGGTTCCAACAAAATACTTAGGTAATCGTATATTTTAGATACCTAGTTTAACAACTAATAAAGGGACTTCGATAAAGAATAATGTTTTATCAGGTCCTCCATATTATGGTTAAAATAAAACATTCATTAACTTTTAGATAACTAAATAAATAACGAGAAAGCAAAAAAGAGAGTCAAATTTTCTACTACAGTGGGGTTGAGGATGTTCCTCCATGATTCAAAGAACCTTGTATGTATAGCGTTGAATTAGCGTGCGTAGGACGCGTGAATTCGTTTGCAGTCAGGCCATCGGCGGCCGAGGAGGCAATGTGTGCCCTGTTTGTTTGACAGACTTGGCGTCGTCGAGATATCCACCATAGCTCCACCAGGCTTATGGCTTCAACTAGGCGGGGTGGATTTAGGGTAGCTCCACCCCACGATACTACGTCACTGAGTAGAAACGGACTCCCCACTGACACCGTCGAACTCAAGCTATTTATACAACGTGACAGAAAAATGTTGATAGCGCGATTTAGGGTTTTTGCTGATAACCTTGGTATTACTAATATATTGGTAATTTTATTTACTGATTTGAATTATAAATAGGTATAAAACTTGTATTCTAACATAACATTAAAAGTATTCACGTTTTAAATGTAACATTCGTAATTACAGAGGGATAGCGCTATATGGAACTCTACAGGGCTGACAAGGACAGCAACATAAATAATAATTGCGTTTGCGGCCCTAACGCCATCTCGTATAAAATAGTGGAACTGTGAAATCGTGTTCCATATTAAATTAATTTAAACTAGGCATGTTATATTTTAAATCACTTAATTATTTACATTAAAAACAATCAATTCTTCAGTGTTATTAATAGTTACATTATAATCATAAGTAACGATTTTTATTTGTTCTTTATTATTTTGTGATAGAAGCAAATGGTATGAAAATTTCGAAGTATGAATGAAGTCTATACAGTTGAAATTACTCTATAAATTTTTTTTAGTAGAGCTAAATAATTGTAACTGATTTTCTATGCAGATATATTTAATGTTTACTTCAATAAAAATAGTAAAATTAATTACTTCTGTCTCTACCTATTACTTCTATACGTAAATACAGTTGCCCATACAATCAGCGTTACATAATCCCGTATCGTAATCGATTTTAATTTAATCAGCTGACTGCGATTTTATGACTTGATGACCTACGAAATTGTTGTTTTATCAATGTATTAGTAATCAGCAAGTATATTTATCCTGGTATTAATGATGTAGACATACGTAAAGAAACTCCTAAAAACCCCCTTTCGGGGTAGGCGTTTTACTTCTTTTTAGTGTTCCGCATAATAATTTGCAAAACGAAATACAACCTCGGTGTCTATCTGTCCGTCCGTCTCTATCACTCGCGTTTGAGTTATGGCTGAAACTTGGCCAAATTACAAGTAATGAATTAAAAAAGCTTTATTTACTTATAAAAATTGTTTGTACTGAAGCAGTTACTTCAATATATTTCATAAGAAGTAACATAAATATCTTGGGCTATGTCACACAGATTGTTTAGTCCCAGTGAAATTACAAAAATCTAGTCCAGACATGTATAATGATGACTAGACAACGAAATATCGACAAATATGCATATTTGTCATACAAATATTTGACCCTTGCGGGACTTGAACCCGCGACTATCGGATCAGCAGGCAGGTTCACTACTAACTGAGCTATCGGGCTGTATCTATATAATAAAGGTAGCAAAACGCATTCGGCTTGTTATACAGGGTCATTCTTTATATGATGATTTTTTTTAAGGGGATGATCAGACCGTCAAACTGAACAACTTTCTGTATGGGACCAACATTAAAATCGTAAAAAAAAAATCAGCTATACCATACAAAAGTGCAAACCTACTCGAGCCAAATGTATGGGACAGCTGATTTTTTTTCCGCGATTTCGATGTTGGTCCCATAGAGAAAGTAGTTCAGTTTGACGGTCTGATCATCTCCTTAAAAAAGGGTAAATGTTGGACCCTGTATACATAATGGTAGGATTAAACGAGCTTACCTGAAGTGAAGTTCTATCCTAATTATATGAAGTACTTAGTCCGAGACATATACCTACTTTGTTATGTCTCGGACTAAGTACGAATATAATGGTAGGATTAAACGAACTTACCTGAAGTGAAGTTCTATCCTAATTATAATTATAATGAAGTACTTAGTCCGAGACATAACAAAGTAGGTATATTATGTCTCGGACTAAGTACGAATATTATACAGTCTTGTCTATTCGGCATAAGTTGAAATTGTTTCTCTGGAGGACAGACAAAACATCTTTTACCTGACTTTTTCTACTTTATCCTAACAATAGGTTGTGCCCAATAGTTGTCGAGTGAGAAACGAACACCTCCCTTGCATTTGTCTCAGCTGCAAAATGAACCCTTCGGGCGCGGGGAGTCAGTGACATAGAACATGCTCCCGACTGTATTCTACGATGGGGTAGTCAGAGATATTATTGTGTTTAATTGGAATTGATGCGATCCGCATTTGGGTAAATCAATTAAATTCAAAATAGAACTGTTTACTTCTTAACTTCAAATAGGTTTTTATGAATATACAGGTAGAAGTTATAGTCGCTTAGCAAGCGATGTGCCAATACATAAAGCATAGCATATGCTCACTACTATATTCCCCGAGGGGGTAGTCAGAGATATTCTGAAACCTCAGAACATCCACGTTTCACCAGTAGTACCGAAACTCTGTCTCGTATGACGGGGGGTGAGCCCGTCGCCACTTATAATGGACAGTGGATACATGCCTCGAAATTGAAGCATACAGGTTTCCTCACGATGTTTTGAATCGTACATAAATTCCGAAAACTCATTGGTACGAGTCGGCCTGGACGGGGATCGAACCATCGCCTCCTGCACGGCAGGCAAGGTTACTCGCCACTGGACCACCACGGCTTTTATACATAAAGCCTACAGTTTTATTAAAGGTTACCCATAGATTTAACATTCTTTGCTTCGTACTAACATGTTAATACGAACATATTATCAGTTCACCTCTTTCTAAGACCTGCCAAAGACATATGGAATTCCGAATCAGGATTGTGATTTTGTATAGGATTTGATTCAAATTCCGAACAGAATTATGGAGGGGGTAAAATTCATATTGATTCGGAATTTCGCCGGAATTCCGAATACGCACAAGGAATCAAGCGTTGAATCGGGCAATTCCTTTTTGCTTAATATAATTTAAGCATAATTTTATTAAATAATTTTAATTTTAGCTTTTAATTATAAGCCGTCAGAGGGATTCCTTTTCTATTTTAGCTGTATAAAAACAATCGTCAACGTTCTATTGAATGTGAGATTTGTCGGTCCCGTTGATGTCTTTAGTATGAGTAATTATCAATTTCAAAATTCCGATGTAATGCAGAAGTATACAGCGCCCAATGTAGTTTATTCCTTGTTCATATACTAGTAAGTATACAAAAATTCATAATTGTACAAAAAGATAGATAGTTAATTTATTTAAATCATCAGCTCCCGAGCATGTACACGCAATAGCGCTATATCACGCCTTCCATCACGTGCGTTCGCGCGCAAATAGAACGAGAGCGAAGGTGTGATAGCGTTATCCAGTCGCCATCAGATATATCGTAGCATACAAGGTGTTCAAATATTTCTGAACAGTGCTAATTTTCAATAAATTATTTACAGCAAATGTTACCAATTATATCTAAACATATATTTGGTCATAAATATCTGAACAGCTAATTTTCAATAATTTCTTTACAATGTTATTTAAAATTTAAATGTATAAAAACGGATTACGGTCTTTTCTTATATTATTGAAAATTTGAACCGCATAGAAATATTTAAGCATCTTGTTTGCTATGATATATCTGATGGCGACGGTGCAGATTACACTGCCAAACTACGGCCGCAGAACAGGAAAAAACAGTGACAATCCGTATAAGTCCTGTCACATACATACAGAATTTCGAACCGGAATTCAGAATCTGGATTACGATTTCGTATAGATTTCCCCCCTCGACAATTCCGATCGGTACCATAAAATGGGGTTACATTGATTAATTTCGAAATTCAAATGCTTATGACTCTATCAGTTTTAACTCTAAAAATAAATTTAAAAATTCTGTAAAACCGACTTAGCATTTGGATTTATTTGTCAGTATAGAAAAAATTTTAGGATTTATATTTTCCGAGAAAAAATTGTTTTCCAGCTGATCAACTCTATATTGAAAATGGGGTCAGTTTGATTGCCCCCATTTTTTTAAGTGACTATCAAAGTAGTCCCCAACCACTTCCTATTTTATGAGGTTTCGTGCTATGACTTTCAATAATTATTCTTTCCTGGTACAATAATAGTAAATCCCCTGACGCTTTGGCAAAAGGTGAGCAAATTAGCAATGTTGCCAACACAAAAATAAAAAACGGATGCGTCTAGTAGTCTTCGATATTTTAATAAAAACCCATTTAGAAAGTAATGATCAAAGACGCCCCGTGATTTGAAACTGACCCCATTTTACGGTATCAAATCCTATACAAAATAACAATCCTGATTCGGAATTCTGTATGTCTGTGACAGACCTAAAGAGGAAAACGTAAACGTCATGAAGCTGAAATTAGTATGTAAACGTACTATCATATACTACACATTAGGTATACCTTACATGGTCCTTCTTAATATGCTGACACTTTTTTAAGGGGATAATCAGACTATCAAACTGAACAACTTTCTCTATGGGACCAACATAGAATTCTCGAAAAAAAAATCTGCTGTCCCATACATTTGGCTCGAGTAGGTTTGCAGTTTTGTATGGAAGAGTTGATTTTGTTTTTGCGATTTCAATGTTGGTTCCATAGAGAAAGTTGTTCAGTTTGACAGTCTGATCATCCCCTTAAAAAAGTGTCAGCATATCAAGAAGGATCTCTCTTCGCTCGTAGTTCAATCCTAGAATCCTTCGCTTGCTCAGGTTTCAATACAGATACTTGCACCAAAAAACAACTTTGCAGCCTTGCATAACAATTAAGCACTTATTATTTGTTTCATATTTATATTTACTCTAAAAATGCTTACATTTTTGTATTTTTTGAGTTTATAATTTTGCTCTACATTACAGATTTATTAATTTCAGGAGCGAAACGATCTCTTTCTAAAAGCCGGGTTTTGGAATGTTGTGGTGGCTGGCTGATAGACGGGGTTGTCGTGAAGACCTGACTCAGTGTTAAACTGCTTGACGAATCTCTCGTATTCTTGCCTGTCACGTCGGTCTTGCAGCACTTTCCATGCTATTATAGTCACTATTCCTATAAGCAATAGAGTCACTAGGAATACTGCGCCGGACACTGGAAAATTTAAAAGAAAATGTGCAAGTACAAACCAACATTTTTACAAGTATCCCTAAAGGAACGATGATTGGGTGTCATGTCGTTTAGTAAACAGTGGGCCTGGCGTGCCACCCCCGACAAAACGAGAAAAGGCGAGATGTGCGTCTCTGTTACTTTACGCATGCCAAAATAAGAACGCAAGACTGTTTGCTCATTTGTCTCTTTGTCGTGCGTGCTTTACAGCATGGCTATCATGCCACCCACGACAAAGCGTTTAAACGAGAAAAACGTCATAAGCGCTCTTTCTGGCATACGTAAAATAATAGGGATGGAGGCACATCTCGTTTTCTCGGGAGTGGCATGCGAGGCCTACAGGAACCCAAGGCGCTTAGCATGTTTCTTTTCGATCTTTGAACGGTTGTATACAGGGTGTAAGGAAAAGTATAATTAACCTTTAAACCACATACTCTACCCATCAAACTGAACAACTTTTACGATGGGAGCAAACCTGTCAGAGCATGAAAAATCTTCTGTCTCATACATTTGAGTCGTGTTGGTATTGCAGTTTAGTATGAAACAGCAGATTTTTTTTGGCTCTGACAGGTTTGCTCCCATAGTCAAAGTTGTTCAATTTGATGGGTAGAGTATGTGGTTTAAAGGTTAATGATACTGTCTAAACCCTGTGTAATCTAAATATGAGATTGATACTTACAATAAAAACTCGGGATACATTCTTTCTTAGTTTGCACAAACAACTTAATCTTGTACTCATCAACATCATACAGATATTTGAACGTTGACGTGCATCCAATAGCGACATTAACGTCTTCACATGTTGAAGCGCCATCTATGTCTGCAAGACTATCGGTAACGTTAACTATGATATCCTCATAGCAGCCGGGACAGTCTGAGTCGCGTCTGTGTCGGCACACGGCACAGGGTGTCAGCAGTGTGCATTGTTTATTCTGGCAGTCGTCTGCGCAGTGGACGGAGCAGTGTGTATTGGGCACGCTGTCTCGACGGGCGTCCCACGGTGCTATGAGAGGGCAGACGCAGGCTCCACATTTGCATTTACCTCGGTTACTGCAGATCTGTAATAGTTGAATATTTTTGCAGTTGATATTTTAATAGAGGATAAAAACTTAAAAGCGTTACATAATTTCATTTGATACGTGTACAGGGTGAAATTGAAATCATTGGCATCCTTTTAAACTAAGAGTCTACCCATCAAAGTGAATAACGTCTACTGTGGCAGCGAACTGATTCTAGCAAGAAAAAAATCTGCTGTTCCATAATAAACTGCAATGCCTACTCGACTCAAATATATGAAACAGCCGATTTTTTTCCTGGGTTCGGTTTTCTCCCTAAGTAAAAGTTTTTCCGATTCAGCTGGGTCAGTTGACTCGGCTGGTCAATTAGAGCAGCCGAGTTAACTAACCCAGCTGAATGGTAGTGACACATAACTTACCGTACCGTCTTCGCTCTAACACTTGTTATCGGATGTCGTGTAGCAGTCACAAAGCTCCCCCGTCCAGTGTAAGACTCTCTGTTTGAAGCGACCAGCCGAGTCAACTGACCCAGCTGAATGATAGTGACACTTAACGTACCCTACCGTCTTCACTTTTACACTTGTCATTGGATATCTTGTAACAGTCACAAAGCTTCCCCCGTCTAGTGTAAGACTCTCTGCTCGAAGCGACCAGCCGAGTCAACTGACCCAGCTGAATGATAGTGACACTTAACTTCTTACCGTCTTTACTTTTACACTTGTCATTGGATGTCTTGTAACAGTAACAAAGCTTCCCCTGTCTAGTGTAAGACTCTCTGCTCGAAGCGACCAGCCGAGTCAACTGACCCAGCTGAATGATAGTGACACTTAACTTCTTACCGTCTTCACTTTTACACTTGTCATCGGATGTCTTGTAACAGTCACAAAGCTTCCCCTGTCTAGTGTTAGACTCTCTGCTCGAAGCGACCAGCCGAGTCAACTGACCCAGCTGAATGATAGTGACACTTAACTTACCCTACCGTCTTCGCTCTTACACTTATCATCGGATGTCTTGTAACAGTCACAAAGCTTCCCCCGTCTAGTGTAAGACTCTCTGCTCGAAGCGACCAGCCGAGTCAACTGACCCAGCTGAATGATAGTGACACTTAACTTCTTACCGTCTTCACTTTTACACTTGTCATCGGATGTCTTGTAACAGTCACAAAGCTTCCCCTGTCTAGTGTTAGACTCTCTGCTCGAAGCGACCAGCCGAGTAAACTGACCCAGCTGAATGATAGTGACACTTAACTTACCCTACCGTCTTCGCTCTTACACTTATCATCGGATGTCTTGTAACAGTCACAAAGCTTCCCCCGTCTAGTGTAAGACTCTCTGCTCGAAGCGACCAGCCGAGTCAACTGACCCAGCTGAATGATAGTGACACTTAACTTCTTACCGTCTTCACTTTTACACTTGTCATCGGATGTCTTGTAACAGTCACAAAGCTTCCCCTGTCTAGTGTAAGACTCTCTGCTCGAAGCGACCAGCCGAGTCAACTGACCCAGCTGAATGATAGTGACACTTAACTTCTTACCGTCTTCACTTTTACACTTGTCATCGGATGTCTTGTAACAGTCACAAAGCTTCCCCTGTCTAGTGTTAGACTCTCTGCTCGAAGCGACCAGCCGAGTCAACTGACCCAGCTGAATGATAGTGACACTTAACTTACCCTACCGTCTTCGCTCTTACACTTGTCATCGGATGCCTCGTAGCAATCACAAAGCTCCCCCGTCCAGTCGTGGTCGCACTCGCATCTGCCGCACACGCACTTGCCGTGGTTGCTGCACTTTGACGGACAGCTGTTCTCGTTGCATTCACAGTATGAACCTCCGTATCTGTAATTTAGTTAAAATTACAGCATATACCTAGGCATATACCGGGTGTAAGGAAAGTATTCTCGAAAACTTAAAGGGTGAATCATCAAAATATAAAGAACTTTTACTATGGGACTGACTGTGAGAAAAAAAAAATAAGCGCGGTAGGTATTTAATGTTAGAATGAGACAGCAGTTTTTTTTGAGTTGCTGCTGCTGAGTTGTTTCGTACTTTCACCCCTTTGAGTTTTCGGGAGCGCTTGCCTTACACCCTGTATATACAGGGTGTATACAGGGTGTAAAATTAAATGAGTTACATATCTTAGGGGGGAAGCCCTCCATCAGACTATCAATTTGAATAATCTGTGCGTAGTACTATAATGTATTCTGTGGTGTAGGTGTACCCAGGATGGCAATGGCAGGTGCCGCAGACGCAGGACCCGTGGCCACCGCTGCACAGCTCGGTGTCTCCGGGCGCTATGCAGCTCCCGTTCGAACTGACGTGGGCCTTCTGCTCGTTTGTCTTACACTTGCATTTGTCCCCGTATCTGAGAAATTATATCACATATTACCATAGACACGTCTTTATTCTCTTGCTTTTCTCCCTTGTCCCAATTTTATAAAGTAGTGGTTTTTCCACTTTATACCCGGTGCAAAACATGCTAGTAATAATTTAACTGGGTAGTCTAAACCAATGTAATCTAACCCATCTCTTTAATCATGTTCTATGGCAAAAAAATTCAATTTAAAAAAAGTTTATTTTGTTCTTTTAGTCCAACTTTTATTTTATTTCTAAAAGTTAGCAATTACTGGAACGAGAAAATTCTTAAGTTAGTAACTATTGAATAATCTTTTCTAAAGAATATCTAACCATCAAAAAGATTTCATGTAAAAAAGTACTCAAGTCTCAAAAACTCTTAAAAAGTGATATGATCCAATTTTAAGACAAATTTTGAGTAAGTGTTCGGTCGAATAAAGGTAAAAAAAAAAGACTTGGCCGCCATCCTCATCCCATGTAGAGCCAATGCCTTTAAGTCAGTATTACATCTTGGCCTTTATTTTCACATTTATTAGGTTGGCTCTACATGGAATAAAGATGGCGGCCAAGACTACCTTTTTTTGACCGACTAGGTAGTACCCCTCCAGCATCAGAATTTGAGGATCGAAGGTTGAAATTGATATCTTGTTATAGTACCATAGCGACTGAATACGTATACAAAGATTCATGAGAATCGGTTAATTAAAACTAGTACAGTGGGTTCCAGAACGTTTTTACACCCCCCACTTTAAGGGGTTGGAGGGAGAAAATTCAAAACTTTAAGTTTTATATTTAGTTGTACGTTAAACCCAGTCTGTATGCCAAATTTAGGACTAGGACTTCGGGAAGTACCTGTTAGGTTTTGATGATCAACAGTGATGATGAGTGAGTGAGTGAGGAAATCGACTAAGTTTGCGTATTAATAAAATCTAAAGTAACTGAGCTATACATATGAAATTGGATAATTTTTTTTAGAGTGACGACCACATGCTGTCCTGAAAATTTGAGCTCACAGGTACGTCCTATCCATACCGAAGTTATGGAGCGGCTCATCTTGGCAAAGGCACTATAGTGCCCCCGGATACATACGAAAAAACGATTTATTGCGGTAATTTTTGAATAGCAAAAAAAAAAACCCTTGAGACTCGAACTTCAATAAAAAATACTTCCAACTTCATCTCGATATTCACGTAATGTTAAGTAGAAATATTTATCTTACCTGTTTGGGTGACACTGACAAATTCCACACTGCAAGTTTCCACCATTGCTGCAATAGTCAGCATTTTCTTCAATTCTACTTGTATTCGTTTCACAGTTACAATCCTTTATTATATCTACATTCAACATCAATTTTTCGCTTATTCCCTCTATTACTACATCTATTTTTGTTTTATCGGTTTGGTTATAGTATCGAGAAAGTGTTAACTTTCCACGAATGCGAATTTCTTTATCAATGTCGACTCTACAATTTTCAGTAATGTATGATTCATTTTTGCTGGTGCAGTCTGGGTCGAAAGAAATTTGTATATGTTTTCGATCTTCGAATGTCATTCCAACCAATTTTATTTTAATCTTTTGTGTCATCTCCTATAATTTTAAAATGTGTAGAGATATTAATAAAGTTAAAAATTGGTAAATAAAGGGCAGATATTATAATACCCATCGGCATAATCATCTTATTTAAGAGCGGTCTTGTCGGTAAAGTGCCCAGCCCTTAGTAGGTACTATTAAAATAAAATCGGCCAAGTGCGAGTCGGGCTACTCGTGCGCCGAGTGTTCAGTACCACACCACCACACAGCAGAATTATCAATTTAAAATTATTTTGTTCTCCGTGACCTTTAGCGCGACACCGACTCACACTTGGCCGGTTTTTATTATTTGTTGTTAAACTGTAGACTTTTCTCTATAATCACATAAGTTTGATGCTTGTATGTTCTACCGTTTTTACGATAGAGCGAGAAGAAAAAAAACGTCGATTAAACTAGTTTCTTGCATGAGGAGCCCCCTTAATTTTTAACTTTTTGAAGTTTTTATTATTCGTTAACACATCCGCCGTAATGACGCATATTCTGTGAAAATTTCAACTGTCTAGCTACTACGGTTCAAAAGTTACAGCCCTAAATAGGTAGGACGGACGGACATCGTATGCTTAGTAATAGGGTCCCGTTTTCACCTTTTAGGTAAGGAACCCTAAAAATAGTTTTCTTACGCATTTCGTGTCGACATCTTAAAGCAACACGGCGCCCTTTCCTTGCGCGCCAGTCACCGGTGACGGGAGTCGTGTGACGGGATCACAAAAATGAATCTTGTTCTTACCTTATAAATATCAGTTAAAACCTTTTCTAAATTGGCCGCGTTGAATTTTACCACAGGCTTTGCTTTCTCATCTTTTACTTCTTCAAAACCAACGACTTTGGACCCACTTATCACCCGGCTCATTTGATCGTAAGATCCCTTTTTCCTTATTTCTACGCCAAAAATAACTATTATTCCTTCTTTTACAGCTAGTTTGTTGATCATACTGAACGATGGGTAATCCATTTCAGTTTCTTTTGAGTACACGTCATTGTTGGTGTAACATTTACCGTCATATGGTCTTGTAATTCCTGCCCATTTTCCTTCACCAGCGGAATGTGATAGTTCGTTTGTGAGGAATATTATAATCTTCCTAGAGGCTTTTCTCCAACCGATTAATTCTTTGCAAGCTAAAACTTGCGCTAGCGCATCTAAACCTCCTTCTGCTCTATCATAGTTTACGCCATTTAGTGTTTTGTTTGCAGCTTCCTTAAAATCTTCGATGTTGTCTGATATGTTTAGTTGATGGTGGAAAGAATACGTTGCTGTGCTGTTTACTTGCCTAAAACCATGTGTTAGTTGATTACAAAGAGATTGTGATCGTGAACACAAATGTGTTTTAATCATTGACTATTTATATGTGGACTGGTTACGCGTGTAATTCTACTAACAAACATTTCTGCCACTTTTTAGATTCTAATTTTGAATGTTAAAAATCATGAAAAGTAGTCTCGTGTGAACCCCAAACGTTCTAAGTTCGAAGTTATTATTTCGCAATTATAGGCTGTCTCGTTTAGTGATGAGGTGTAAAATTGAATGTAAATGTACAAGATCAATTGTGCTTATACCGTGGCAGAGGGGAAATGCTACTGCAAGGCTAGTCCTTATAATAATTAATCAAAGGTTTTAATATCACCTATCGTCATATTTCACTTTATGGGACTTTATACAGAAAGCGCACCAACCAGAAGTGCTATTCTGGAATCGTGATATTCAAAATAAGCGAATGAATACACAAACTTCATACTGCTTAGGTAATTTTCTACTGCTCATTTCAGTGAGAATTTAAAAAATCGGCCTACAGGGCCTACGGTGGGAATGTTATTCACCTAAAGTCTAAGCCAAAGGTCAAAATCGATAAAAAGCCGCAAACCGATGTACAGGATAGCCGTTTAGTACACAGGTACTTTAGGTTAAAACAATCATTTTGACCGGCAGTTCTTAAAAATATTTCCCTTGCGAGAGTTATGACGACATCAATATTTTGTATGGGATTTAAAAAAAAAATTATTCTGAAACCTATCGTTTGGGGTATCAAATGAAAGGGCTTCATGAAACTATGAGTTGACTTCAATTCTGGTATATAATTTAAGCAGATGAAGTCGCGGGTAAACTCAAGTTGTATATACATTTAAACAATTTTGCAAAAGCGCCCTTTCCGCTTTCTATATCACCTCCCTTCTATGAAGTTATAATTAGTTGTAGTCGCAATATTTTTGACTACCCTAGAATATGATCATGAGGTTATGTAATATTACCTAATTAAAATATTATTCAACTTACAAAGTATACGGTAGAGCGTTTTTGTCGATAAATGTACCCATTCCTAGAGACACTCTGTCAGTAATATTTTTCATTTCTTTGTATATATGTTCGCTCTCTTCGATCATGGCGTGTTTGATACTTGACATTGATTTTGATGCATCTATGAGAAAATACAAGTCTGCTGGATAATTGGCCGCTGCTTTGAAAGAGAAATCAAAGTCTATAGATTTACCAGGCCTCACTACAATGTGATACTGCTGAGGTTTAATTTGTATTACTCTCTTCGATTCCGAACTAAACTCTCTGTCTTCCTCATCTTTCTTAAACTTGAAGCTTTTTGGATTTTCGACGTCATCACAACCTTCAAATGATTCTTCATCTGACCTACATCTGGAGCCGATGAAATTAAGCTGTAATTCAAGATTGTAATTAATTTCATAATTTGTAGAGCGTATATTTTTAAGGTTCCGTTTTAGGATTTGTCTTATGATCTAATCGCCCAGTCCGTCTGTATGTCGCAGTGTCATAACTTGTACAGTTTATGAACCGAAATACATGAAATACATTAAGAGGATATAATTCGGAGCGCGCTCCATACAAACGTACTATGGTGATATTTTCAATACTAACCAATTAAACTCAATGAAAATTTTCAGAATCAATCTAAAAATAAATTTCTATGCTTGTAAAGAGTCAGATTTTCGTTAAAATGTATAGTTTTAAAGTTACAGTGCCTCAAAGATTTCCATACAAATCTTAAATTAATCCTAGCATTGAAACTGTATATTTTAACGAAAATCTGACTCCATACTAGCATAGATATTTGTTTCAAGCTTGTTTCAGCAAAATTTCATTGACTTCCATTAGTTAGTATTGAAAATATCACCATAGTACGTTTGTATGGAGCGCGCTCCGAATTATATCCCCTTAAGGCCCGCCACATAAATCCGGCATTCCGTAACGAAATACTGATTCGGAATTGTGATTTAGTATGGATTTGCCCCTCCAGAATTCTGTTCGAAATTACGGAGGTATTAAACCCATACAAAACTACAATTCCGAATCTGAAATAAGTTTCTGAATTCCGTTACGGAATTTCGGATGCATGTGGCGGTCGTTAGGTAGGCACCAAAATAACACCATAGCATAGCATATGCTCACGACTATATTCCCCTAGGGGGTAGTCAGAGATATTCTGAAACCTCAGAACATCCACGTTTCACCAGTAGTACCGAAACTCTGTTCAGTGTGACGGGGGGTGAGCCCGTCGCCACATAATGGACAGTGGGTACAATACATGCCTCGAAATTGAAGCATGCAGGTTTCCTCACGATGTTTTCCTTCACCGAAAAGCCAGTGGTGCACCAAAATTACAGAACTTCAGATATCAATTTCCAGGAAAGAAGAAACTTCTTTTTAGACGTGGCTTCAATTTGATTTCAATTTCTAAGTCCTACATACCCAATACAATGAGGAAACGCTTTTAGGTAAGCAATAATCAGCATATTTCCTGCTTTTTGGCTGTAGCATGGTTAATTAACATTTTAGAAAAACACTTAAAAAGCGAGTTGGTGATTATAGTAACGTTTCTGACCACCACAATTTGCTATCATGTAGTTATTATGTGTTTCTGTATGCTACATAATTAGTATCAAGATTTAAAGACTCACCGAGGAACACCATTTACAAGAGTTATAGTGCCTGATACACTCGCCACATGTATTTAAAACGTCACAAGGATTAAGTGAAATCACACTTAGTAAATTAAATAAAAAAGCTAAATAAATCAGTTTAGAAATCATTGTTCCTGAAATATTGTAACTTGTTATACTTAACTTATGTATAACAGTTAATACAGCAGGAAAATGAACATGATTTAACTCATAATTAAGGGTGTGGTTGTATGGTAATAATATATAAAAATTTGAATCTATACTAGGTTTTGCGCTACTAATAATATAAGTTGTTGTGGCAAAGTTTTTGATTGCCCCGAACTTTGACTAATTATTATAAGGACTAGCCTTGCGGTAGCATTTCCCCTCTGCCACCGGTATAAGCACAATTGATCTTGTGAATTTACATTCAATTTTACACCTTATCACTAAACGAGACAGCCTAAAATTGCGAAATAATAACTTCGAACTTAGAACGTTTGGGGTTCACACGAGACTACTTTTCATGATTTTAACATTCAAAATTAGAATCTAAAGTTATGGGGAGTAAAATCCAAAGTTGTGGATTTCATGTTACCTCGCCTCCCGCAAAAAGTGGCAGAAATGTTTGTTAGTAGAATTACACGCGTAACCAGTCCATATAATAATTAGTCAAAGGCCCCGAATGCGAATGGGAATACGGTCATACGTCTGACACTATTATTAAAACTGTAATAGAAGTACATCTGTAGGTATATTGAAATTATATAAAAATATTTACAAAAAAAACCGGTCATGTGTGTGTTGGGCCACGCGCAGGGTAGGGTTCCGTAGTTCTCCGTCACAATATACGGACTTAGAAGGGGGCTTTTTGTTTAATACTACGGTTTAACGGCGAATAAAGTCTAAAAAGTACATTTTACAAGTTGGTCGATTATTACTCGTTAACTTGTAAAGCCTCCATAGCGGTGATAGTTTTCCTTTTAACTTCACCGCAGTAGTGTATATACACTTTTCACGTGAATTTTTTCACGTATCCAAAAACAACCGTTTAACTGGCAGTGGGGGACACTTAACTCTAACAAAAATTTTCATTTTAAAGCTTAATATTTCGCTAACGGATCCCTAAATCGGTAAATAGTTTTCCCACACCCACAATATTTTTGAAAGACCTATCCAACAATACCCCCTTACTTTCAAACACCATGGGATAGACGAGAAAAAAAATTGCATCATCATTTTTAGAGGTACCCTAAAAAAAATATTGCGGTGTGCTTAATATGTATACCCATGTCAAATTACAGCTTTCTAGTACTAAGCCTCTCTGAGCTAATCCGCGGACAAACGGACAGACGGACGAACATGGCGAAACTATAAGGGTTCCTTGTTGACTACGGAACCCTAAAAATCTGCTGTCCTATACAAAACTGCAATACCGAACCGATGCTTTTCTTGATGTTGGCTCCATAGTAAAAGTTGTTCAGTTTGATGGTCTAAACCACCCTTTAAGTATTACTAGGGTATTCTGTTGCACCATTTATAATATAACCAACATAATTCAGAAGGTTTCACTGGGTTCCGAGGACTTCACTATTTAATCTGTCTACGATTTATCAAAGAAAACATCTAGGTGGTGTTTATAGTTTAGTATGTATGTATGTATATGCTCACGACTATATTCCCCGAGGGGGTAGTCAGAGATGTTCTGAAATCTCAGAGCATCCACGTTTCACCAGTAGTACCGAAACTCTGTCCAGTGTGACGGAGGGTGAGCCCGTCGCCACTTATAATGGACAGTGGGTACAATACATGCCTCGGAATTGAAGCATGCAGGATTCCACACGATGTTTTCCTTCACCGAAAAGCCAGTGGTGTTACAAATCGTACATAAATTCCGAAAAACTCATTGGTACGAGTCGGCCTGGACGGGGATCGAACTATCGCCTCCTGCACGGCAGGCAAGGTTACTCGCCACTGGACCACCACGGCTTTTATAGTTTAGCTGCAATTGGAAAGGATCTTACCTCGTCGGATCATCTCGTACACCTTTCCTCTAGCTAAGCCACGTATTAAAAGTGAGTTATTTCATAAAATATATAACGGGTCCTTCTTAACTGAACAACTTTTTCTATGGGACCAACATCGATTTCGATGCGATCAGCGGTTTCGATGTTGGTCCAATAGAGAAAGTTGTTCAGTTTGATGGTCAGGTCATCCCCTTGAAAAAGTGTCAGCATATTAAAAAGGATCCTGTATATACAGGGTTTAAACTTAAATGTGTTACACACTTAATGGGGTGCATTAGACCATCAAACTGAAAAATTAAATCTAGTGGACCAATATTGATATTATTATCGCGAAAAAAAAAACAGTTGTCGCAGAGAAAATGTAATAAAAACCGTTCAAGTGCGAGTCAGACTACTAGCGCACCGTGGATTCCTTACCACACCAACACACAACATAATAACAAAAAAAAATTTTTTTTCTCCGGGACGTTTACCGCGAAACCAACTCATTCATGGCCGGTTTTTATTATTTTTGTTATACTGTAGAGTTTTCTCTATAATCACACCAAGTTTGACGCTTGACCGTTTTTACGATAGAGCGAGAAGAACAAAACTTTGAACAAAACTAGTTTTTGTATAAGGAACCCCCTTAATTTTTAACTCTTAGACAGTTTTATAATTTGTTAGAAAATCCTCCATAATAACGCACAATTATGTGAACATTTAAATATTCTCGCTATTACGGTTCAAAAGTTATAGCCCTAAATAGGTAGGACAGACATACAGACAAACGGACAGACGGACAACGTAGGCTTATGAATAGGGTCCCATTTTTAATTTTTGGGTACGGAACCCCGAAAACCTAAAAAAGGGCTAAATATTCCACCATTATTACTAATTTCTTAACTTGAATCAAGTTCCTCAGTGGAGGAGCCATGGAATTTTATTGACTTACGTTGAGTCGAGGAATACTTCCCCTTAAATATTTGTAATGTCAAAAATAATGGCTGACGTGATACATAATTTTCCTGCTCCGCGGTTTTATGATAACTAATACAAAATAATAAGCAACCAAAGAGTTTAATGCGGTACCGATGGTCTAAAATTTCCTTGTCATTAGACAAGCCATGTTGTCTCAAAAGGCTTGATAAATATTTGAAAATGTATTCGATTATATTGATGTTAGTTATTTTAAATGTTTGTTTGGTAACGTGTGATCCGTGTAACACATTCAAGACATGTGGAAGATGTATCGGACAACCTTTGAAATGCGTCTGGTGTTCTGCGGTAAGTTTAGTATTTTCTTACTAGATGGCCCGTCCGTCTTAGCCATTGACATCTTATACAACGTGTAAATGAATAAGCGCAAAACCTTATACACCCCAACTAACGTATAACACAATAATTAGATTAAAACAATAATTTCATTATTTTGTTATTTAAAATTTAAAGCTATTCGCATTTTAAGTTTTCAGGCAAAAATGATTTGTTATCATTTCAGCAACGAATGAAAGCGCTAGCGTGCTCGTGGATACATTTTAAGAATCTTGTTTTGGTAGTAAGTAGGGTGAGTGTGCCCGTTGAGATCGAGTTCAGTAAATTACAAATTTTACAAACAAATTATTTAATATTTTGAAAAAAATTACCTATGTTGAAAACATGATAATTCGATACTGTTCTCGATTCTAAACACACTACTTTCTAGTTTTGCGTTAATTCATTAACACGTTGTATAGAACAGAACTAGATTCACAATCAACGACCCAAAAATGACCTAAAGAGCTCTTTTTTGTACTAACTGACAGTAATGAATGATACCAAATACGACTAATTTCATGACCCAAAAACAACATATTCGTGCCACCTGATATAGATATTGGTTTCTAGATAGAGTGAAAAAAATGTTTTTACTTTATTTGGTTAATATTGAAAATAGGACGTAACTTTGTTGGTAAGCAGTGCGTCCTGACGAGTGTAGGTAAAATATAGGGTCCTTCTTAATATGCTGACACTTTTTTAAGGGGATGATCAGACCATCAAACGGAACAACTTTCTCTATGGGACCAACATCGGAAACGCGAAAAAAAAATCTGTTATTCCATATATTTGGCTCAAGTAGGTTTGCAGTTTTGTATGGAAGAGCAGATTTTTTTTCGCGATTTCGATGTTGGTGCCATAGAGAAAGTTGTTCAGTTTGACGGTCAGATCATCCCCTTAAAAAAGTGTCTGCATATTAAGAAGGACCCTGTATACACTAATATAAGTACTATTAATTTCTTACTTCTAGCATATTCTGAATTTTGCACATTTCACTAGTGGTGTACAAACTCTGTTCAGGGTTGACAGATAGTGAGCCCGTCGCTATTTTTTTAATAAACGGTCGATAAAGATAGGCATGATGGAGGCGTTTCCCTAAGCTCCTACTGAGTTCTCCAACTGGCAAAGAATAGTTTAGTACTATGATCATGCTACCGAACAAGGCCCTGTCTGTTGCACGATATTTTCTTCACCAAATATCCCGTGAGTGGTATAAAAATCTTTACAGTAAAAACTAGTTTTAAAGGAAAAGAACTGGAAAACACTATCCATTTATCACCATTGAAAAGGTGGTTGTTAGTATTAGCAAAGTTACTGGCCACTCCGAAAGCAATTAGGTACTTTCATGAGTTTTCTACATTCTATATGCCTTGTTTCAGAAAAACCATGACGGGCCAAGGTGTCGTTCCAATTCAGGAGAAAACAACTGGTGCGAAGTCACAACTTATGATCCTAAAACTGAACCACCAATAGAGATTAAAAATGTCGAATTTATGACAGTCATTGATAAAAAAACTACCCAATTCAGACCTCAAGAAATAACAGTCACTGTTCGAATAGGAGAACCTGTGTCCTTCAACATGTCTTACAAGCCAGCTAAAGATTATCCTCTTGACATATATTATCTTATGGATGGTACATATACAATGGAAAAACATAAAAAGACGTTAGTGGAACGAGCTAATGACACTTATATCACACTGAAAGCTATAACTAACAACGTTCGGTTCGGAGTCGGAAGCTTTATAGAAAAGCCAGCTCTACCATTTGCTGAGTATGTCAACTAATCTTTCTTTACCGATATCAATGAATACTAATGTTACAAATGTTGATCCTACTCGGAATATACCAGTATTTCATCGTGGGTTTTGCAGTATTTTATGTAGGTTTTAAGACCAATGAAAAACGAAATATGCGTGAACTAGGTACACGCTTATGAGTAACATTTCTAACCTTTATTGTTGTATGTTTATCATGTTTGTTTTTCGTAATGGGTGTTAAACAGTTTACTTTACCCTTCATCAGTACGCACCGATTTCATCAATGGACGTATAAAATAAATATCTTGGACATTGTCATACAAATGATCTAGTCCCATTTAAAGTACTAGAATCTAGCTTGGACCTAGCCTTCTTAATATGCTGACACTTTTTTAAGATGATGATCAGACCATCAAACTGAACAACTTTCTCTATGGGCCAATGTCGAAACCGCGAAAATAAAATCATCTGTTCCATACTAAACTGAAATCTTACTCGACCTTATTGTATGGGACAGCTGATTTCTTTTTCTCGATTTCGACATTGGTCCTATAGAGAAAGTTGTTCAGTTTGATGGTCTGATCATCCCCTTAAAAAACCGTCAGCATATTAAGTAGGACCCTGTATATAGATACAAACATCCATGACTCGGCTACAAATATTCATAATCATCATACAAATATATGCCCCTTACGGGATTCGAACCCGCGACCCTCAGCACAGTAGGCAGGTTCACTACCGACTGTGCTATCGGGCCGTCAAAAGATAGAGAAGAAAATAAAAGAACATTGTAAGTGGGTTGCGATTATTTATTTCTATCTATCGGTTTATTGTTTCTGTCTATCGGTCTATCCCATTGCATTGGGACATAGACGTGATTATAGCATCTGTATTTGTTTTCACCTAAATATTGTATTAATGCCATTTCCAGCCCTTCAAAACCAGCATATTCCTTCAAGAATTATCTTTCATTGACTAATGATATAGGTCAATTTGTAGACATCGTTGAAGGTATCGAAATGACAGGAAACTATGACTTACCAGAAGCAAGTCTCGACGCCTTGATGCAAGTCATGGTGTGCAAAGACATAAATTGGAACTTAGAAGAAGCTAGGCGTATTATAATACTGTCCACGGATTCTCCCTACCACAGTGCGGGAGATGGGAAAATTGTAGGTACTACTAGGCCTAACGATATGAAATGTTATCTAAAAGATAATGAGTATGATCCAGAAAAAGCCTTGACGTTTGACTACCCGTCTGTTAGTCAAATTAACAAAATAGCTAGCGAGAAGCAGATAAAAATAACGTTCGCTATAGTCGACGCCGACAAACAATTTAGTTCTGTAGAAGCTAAAGGTGTGTACGATGTTTTGTCAACAAAAATTGCTGGATCAGAATCTGTTGAATTGACAGATGGGTTAGTAGACATGATTAAAAAGGGTTATTTGGTAAGTGTGTTCAATGTTATTAAAACTATTTCAATTTCTTTTCTTTGAATATTTTCTTTTTTTTGCACCATTTCGCGGGGTGGATGAAAACCAATAGGTGTCGTATTTTCTAATCTCTTTCTGCTCCTAAAAACTGCCCCTCAAGATAAAAATTTAGCATTTTTGACTTCTTTTATGTCATTGGACCATCAATTGCTATAACTGTACCAAGATTCAGCTTCCTGTGTCTTACGGCCTCCGCGAAAAATGCCTGGGACAAACGGACGGACAGACACCGAGGTGATTCCATAAGTGTTCCATTTGGCAAATTTTGGTACGGAACACTAAAAAGAAAGTATAATTCCATTTTACGAATTAATTTGTGTGTGTCATTTTTCAGACATTAGTTCAAGATTTAAAAATAAGCAGGTCCGTTATGCCGTCCATTGATTTAACACTAGAACCACCTTGTCATATTAGCTCGCAGTGTAAAGTAAAACATGATAAATCTGTTGACATGCTCGCTACACTAAAGGTGAAGAGTTGCCCAAGTGATGAGGAATTCATTCACTACTTGCAAATCGGTCCATCCAGCTTACACGAGAGGTTAATTGTTAAAGTGAACGCATATTGCCAATGTGATTGCGAAAAAGATGGTCAGGGCGTACGTAATTCGCCGATATGCCGCAATTTTGGAACTTATCAATGTGGTGTGTGTAAATGCAACGATAACAGGTATAGTGATGTCTGGTCATTCATAAGTTTTCAATGTGGAGTTTTCTGACAGCTAGTAAAACGTAGTTCCAACAAACCGCGATAGATGGCGTTGACGCGAGAGACGGAAATTTAGACTATAAATTTAGCAAAAAAATTCATGTCACTAAGTCAGGCGCAACGTGAACGAAGAATATGTTCACATTTTTCTGCTCACTTAAAAACTAAGTTTTTCACTGTTTTATTTGTATTTTATTATCTGCAAGGTCGCTCATCCCTGTTGTGTCAACGCCATCTATCGAGCCATTTGGAACTACTTTTTCTTTTTTAATGGAGTTTGGAAAATCCCTCATTAGAAACACTCACACATAAAAGCTGATCTATCCCATTTTCTCTTTATACTTATGTTACTATCAGCATACGCTGTGGAAGGAGCCAGACTTACATCAGTATTCTTAGTTTCTTCCTCGAGATTTCCTCCACTCAGTTAAATTGTATGTCAAACATGTTTTCGACTTGAGAAATTAGATTCCTACGGAGTCTATGTATTCATACCGGGATTCGTTATTTCAGTAAAATCAATTTTCAGGTACGGTGAGTTTTGTGAATGCGAAGGAAGCTCGACCAGAGAGTTGGATTACGAAAAATGTAAAATGAACAAAGATGACACTGACCCATGCAGCGGAAGAGGCAAATGCACGTAAGATTACTAGCTGTCTTTTGGAAAATGTTTTCTCAATTTATTAGTCCTTTCATTCTTGATTAAGGTATACACTATATTACATTACATTACAGTACCTTATGATACCTACATCATGCACTCGTTATCAAAGTTGAGTTTCTGCCAGAAAGTTATTATACCTTACGGAATAGAGGAACTGACATGAGTTGTCAAATGAAACCGTTTTTTGGGAATTTATCACATCCGTAAAGCCCACGTATCAGCCCAGTAAACAATTCGAGTTCTGTGTATAATTGTGAATCTAACGTGAAATCGTGGATAATTTAATGAAATAGTGTTAGTATATTTCACAAAATAATCTAGGATTTTACTTTAGATTCACAAATTTTTCACAGAGCTCGAATATTTACCCTGTCGATTGTGTCGATCAGTTCCCAAAAACGGTTCTATTGCCTTGTCTCACGTATCTCTTTCTATTAAATAATGGTGCCGCTAGGTACATCTCGCTCTCTCAGCTGTCAGTTCCTCTATTCCTATATATTAATTTTATGGTTTATGCACTGCTATTAGGTAAAGCACAAACTAGAAACACGACGTGAACACGAAAATGAGATGTCTGGAAATTTTATCTATCTAATTTCGAGTTTGTGCCTTATAGGTTATAGAAATGTGAATAGAATAAATATCTTGGACATTGTCACACAAATTATTTAGTCACATAATCTAGCCTGGACTTGTATTATAGACAACGAATACAAATACAACTTGTTAATGAATTAACGCAAGACTAGAAAGTAGTTTGTTTAGAATCGAGAACAGAATCGAATTATCATGATTTCAACAAAAGTATTTTTTTTTTCAAAATAATAAATATATGGTTTGCAAAATTTAAAATTCACTGAACTCGATCTCAATTCTCAACCCACCGCTAGGGCACTCTCGCCCTACTTACTATCAAGACAAGATTCTTAAAATGTATACATGAGCACGTTAGCGTTTTCATTCATTGCTGAAATAATAACAAATCATTTTTGCCTCAAAACTTAAAATGCGAATAACTTTAAATTTTAACTATCAAAATAATGAAATTATTGTTTCAATCTAATTATTTTGTTATAAATCAGTTAGGGTGTATGAGGGTTTGCGCTTATTCATTAACACGTTGTATAGATACGAACATCCATGACTCGGGTACAAATATTCATATTCATCATACAAATATTTGTCCCTTACGGGATCCGAACCCGCGACCCTCGGCACAGCAGGCAGGTTTACTACTGAGTGTGTTTTATTAATAATTAATGCAATTTTTGCTTGTGCGTTAGTACCGCATTTCCGCCAATGTCAAGTTTGTGGGAGTATCTATCCCAGTCTCAGGGATTGTTTTTATAAAGAACAAGAAGAGATTAAGGATTGCGGAGCCTCGTGGCAGGCAAAAACGCGACGCGCGAACAACACGCGAAACAAGTTCTCGGGTCAGAACCTGCAACGTGACTCAATGACTGCGCTATCAGCCACCCTATACAAAGTGACAGAATGTATGGATTTGACATTAGCGATCGTCAAAATGTTTCGTTCGCTAATGTCAAATCTATACATTCTGTCATTTTCTACTAGCGTCAACGCCAATAGAATGTCACTTTGTCTAGGGGGGCAGGCCGTCAGCAGAATAGCTGTATTGGAACTTTGACTAATTATTATAAGGACTAGCCTTGCGTTAGCATTTCCCCTCTGCCACGGTATAAGCACAATTGATCTTGTGCATTTACATTCAATTTTACACCTTATCACTAAACGAGACAACCTATAACTGCGAAATAATAACTTCGAACTTAGAACGTTTGGGGTGCACACGAGACTACTTTCATGATTTTTTACATTCAAAATTAGAATCTAATGTTATGGGGAATAAAATCCAAAGTTGCGGATTTCATGTTACCTCGCCCCCCGCAAAAAGTTGCAGAAATGTTTGTTAGTAGAACTACACGCGTAACCAGTCCACATATAAATAGTCAAAGTATTGGAAGCAATCACCGAAAGACACGCCACATCAGGTTGGACTTTCGATGGGTGATCGTTTTAGTTGTAATTCATTTCGAGCGCTCCTGTGCTTCGGAAGGCCCGTAAGCAGTTGGTTTGTTGCCAGGTCCGAGAAAGTTGAATTATAGATTTTGGTAATGCAGTGACTTGCAGTGGGAAGGGAAATATACAAGGTGTAACAATACACCCTAAAAATATTAACTTTCTTTTTCTAAACTTTAGAACATCAAACATTACAACTTTCACTATGGAGGCAATACAGGGTCCTTCTTAATATACTGACACTTTTTAAGGGGATGGCCAGACTATCAAACTGAACAACTTTCACTATGGGACCAACATTGAAATCGCGAAAAAAAAAACATCTGTCCCATACATTTGGCTCGAGGTTATCAGTTTTGTATGGGACAGCTGTCGCGATTTCAATCTCATGGAGGAAGTTGTTCAGTTTGATGGTCTGATCATCCTCTCGAAAAAGTGTCAGCATATTAAGTTGGACTACTTTCTAGTGAAGAAAAAACATCTGCTTCTTCATACAAAACTGTAGTTCCTACTCGACTCAAATGTATGGGACAGATGAATATGAAAATCTTTTACTTTGTCTCCATAGAAGTGAATTCACTGAAAGTTGTTCAGTTTGATGGTCGAAACAACCCCTTTCAATATTACTACTGTAAGACTAGGATTCTGCTTGCTGATTGAACACTTCAAATCTACAATGGAAAATGTATATCTATCTTATGCGAGCATAATACTGTTAATTATCTAAGGCCCACTTGCGTTAACCTGGGTTAGCAATTCATTCCAGGTGAAGTTGGTTTTTACCTATGATTTTTTGTATAGAAAAAACAACGGAGAGAGCTATTTTACCCGATATTGCTAACCCAGGTTGGCGCAAGTGGGTCTAAGAGCATAATATTTTTTTTAAATATATCTATCTACCTAAAGTCGGGACAATGTAATAAGCCACATTTGACATCTGTCAGTTTAAGCTTCATAGTGAGGTGGCCTGCTTAAAAACATCGATTAAAGCGAATGAATCGATACGGATTTCAAACATACGTGAATCGAATTATATGTGAATATCGCGATTTGTTGGAACTACGTTTTAAATCGATTTTTTTGGGTTACATCCCTAGTGTTAAAAAAGAAAAAGGGTTCACAGACGCAACATTGTAACGACGTTCAGTTCTTTGGAACAGAAATTGTTTATTATGTTTAGAATGGTTTATTAGTTAAAGTAAATCGTAAAATTACCTTCTTTGGTCATTATTACAATAAATATGTAATCGTAATAAAAAAAAGTAAAGTAATTGTACAGTTCTAACTTCGAAAAAATTTATATTATTCTATGCCCGCCGTTACAAGGTTATGATTGATGAAGAATCAATAGATGTCAAATGTGGCTTTTTAAATTGTCCCGACTGTAATAGCTATGCTACTAAAGTAAGTCATGCAATGTTCTAGATGCGGCGGGAAATGTGAATGTGATACTGATATTTATGGATCTTTCTGTCAATTTGGAAAGTATAATTGTCAGTTTGCCGATAACAAACTTTGTGGGGGAAATGGAAAATGTGTTAATGATACCTGTGTCTGTGACGACAGTTGGACTGGAGATGCCTGCAATTGCACTACCAGCAAATCAGAGTGCTTTGGCGCCAATTCTCAGGTTTGGTAGAATAACTTTTATTAGCTCTTGAAGTTTATAACAGTATACAGGGCGTAAAATTAAATGCGTAACATATAAACGTAGTTAATAATTTTTGTACGAATTAGCTATGTAACTACATTGTTTACATTTCCTTGGGAAGAGCGGTATCTTCTGGCACAGGTGTTTTTTATAACATTTTTTCAGAAGATTCCAACCACAAGATAAAATTATGTACTTTTAAGAAAGCGAAAGCGAAATAAATATTTAATTTTTTATTTTTTTTAAATAAACGGTGTGCAAAAGATCAAACTGAACAACTTCTATAATGTGACCAACACGGAAATATGGGAAAAAAAATTACGTTTTCTATGGAAACATCTTGCTTTTCGGGAATTCTATATTCTCACAAAGTTTGTAACACATTAAAATTTACACCCTGTATAATACAATAACGTTTGTACAACAACTTAAAAATTATGAATCATAAATGTACGACCACTTATTAATAATTATCCAGCAGCAGTGGGATAAAACACGCTAATTTGTACTTTTGATGTGACTGGCTTTGTGTTTTAAATACCTACTGTCTCTTCGTTCTCAGGTCTGCTCAGGTAAAGGCGAATGTGTGTGCGGTCAATGCCAATGTACAGCAAAGGACTCCAAGAACAACAAATATACGGGCCCATACTGCAACTGGTGTTACGATTGTCAGGATGAACGCTGTAAAGAGCTCGGTCCCTTCGTGGCATGCTATCACAGCAATATGTTTGATAATACTACCCATACATGTGATAAGAATTTTAACCAGACATCCTCTTATAATGTCAAAGTGCTGAACAAAAATGCATCAGAATTTCTAATACTAGACAGCTTTAGGTGTGATAAAACATTGGAAGATGGAAGTACTATTGTTTTTATGTACGTCGATCAGAACAATTCTACTTTGATTCTTATACAGAAAGAGAAAGTTATTCCTCCTGTGGCCAATATTTTCAGTAAGTGCTATTCTGTATATAGGGTTCTTCTTAATATGCTGACACTTTTTTAAGGAGACGATCAGACCATCATACTGAACAACTTTCTCTATGGGACCAACAACGAAAAAAAAATCTGCTGTCCCATACATTTGGCTATAGAAGGTTTGTTTTTTTTTCTTCGCAATTTCGATTTTCAGTTGGACGGACTGATAATCCTCTTAAAAAAGTGTCAGCTTATTAAGAAGGACCCTGTATAAAGCTTAAGGTGTGCTGAAGTAGAGAGATATGTCGCTGGCTGAATACAACAACGGTACAAGTCAAAAAAGGTGGTTTTAAGAAAAATTACATTAATTACTCTCAGAGGAAGGATCTCCATAGAGTCCGCATAAATTTACGATTGTAGTTAGTGTCTTTTGTCTTATGACGTACCTTTAATAGTAGAAGGAGATGGAACTATAGATATTTGTTTATGCGGCTGTCCACTTTTTTTTGAGCTAGTGTGTGTGAAAAGTGACCGTAAACATAAGGCCATATGTCACTTGGTGCCTATTGTCCATTCTACTTGACACCACACACTCAAACCTAAACGTCAAAAAAAGTGGACACTTTACAATTGGTATGGCTCACTCTATTAGGTATAATCTCTTTGTAATTACTATTAGGGCTAATGTCATTTCTCTCAAAATCATTTTTTTTGACTTGTGCCGTTGTTGTATTCAGCCAGCGATGTATAGAATCAACTAATCGAATTATTAAATTTTCCCTCGATTCATTCTAAACGATCTCATGATTGATTCTTATTTCTAAACGAAATAAGCGTAATTTATTGGTTGCGTCTTAGTTGACCAAGTTGATCGAGTTGTCCAAACGGATACGGCTGTACCACAGGAAAGAAACAATCCCTGTGTTACCAGGTGGACTCAGGTGAGCTACGGTTAATGTCTTCCACCGGGGTGTACCAGCCAGATGGACCACGGCAAAGAACTGGATTTCACACATCTCACTCTCGCTCCGCTTCTGTGAAAACCCACCCTTAGTAGCTAAGCAACAAAGTTTCAGTCAAAGTCTAAGTCAATATAATTTATTCAGTATAGGAGCTTGCAGCACACTTATCAAACGTCAAATCTTTTTTAAAGCTACCACCGCGTCGGAACGTGTTGTCGCTGTAGAGAAGATGCGGCCAGAAACTCTACAACATAACACGACTTAATAACTATTACAATATAAATTCTTAAGCTAAAGTTATGTGTACAATAATACATAGTCTACTTAATCAAATAATGATACTATACATTAAAGTAAATAAACTATAAGCTAGTGACCTCAGACCCAAGCATTTTGATCTATTTAAAGCTTTTAAACACAAAAAGTTTCACCAAACAAACTAATCAAATGAAACAAAGTATACTGACTGCATCTCCTCTTAGGGGTGTGACTTATCACACCCTTAACGAATTATGTACGGACCCGTCTCGCCTTAGCAGTCTAAGGTCACACTCTCTTTGTCACTCCCTAATAGACGTTGAACGGGCCCATGCTATGTTATCTTATAGTACTGTAGCCCTGGGACTTTTTAATTACCAAAAAGATTACCGATTGCCGTTTAGATATTGTTGTAAGGTACGAAATTACTAATATAAAAACCCAAGTCTTACACATCACAAATCACAGTCACAAAAAAAAACGTTTTTTTCTATACTGTCATGTTCTTCAACCATACGTAATAGCAAGACTGTAAAGTTGCTATACAAAGCTATAAGACCGATCAAAATTGATTTTTCATCAGGTCCAATAATTAGATTTCAGAAGGGTCTATGCCGCATTAGAATTTTACCTGCTAATTTACGGACCAACTAAAAATTTTATTCAAGAATATTTGTTTTCGCTAAAGTTTTTGCAAAAATTTGTATATACATTCTTTATAAATAGCTAGCTCTATATTTCTTATTTATTTAACGTATCATGTTTATAAACTAGCAAACGACTTATTACTAAGTTCAATAGTTAAACTGGAGAAGTATCTGGTTCCTGAGTCACAGTACTACTACTTGTAGTATGCACAATATCGGGAGACAGGGACTCAACAGTAAATGCAATAGGGTATTTGACAGCATGTAAAATATAGGATCTATTGATGGCATCCGTATTGAATATGAATTTTGGAAACCAACTATTTAGTTAGTTAAGAAAAATACTGTATATTTTAAGAGAAAATCGACAAAGAAAATCATTTTTTTGTGTACTTCAGTCACATGATTGTAAACGACTGGCATTGGCCGAATGGTTGATGACATCAACTGCTTGTAAAAAGATGCGTGTAGAGTGTGAGTGTCGTAAAAAGTTTACTTCATCGTGACGTCACCTGCTTGTAGCCACGTATATTGTCAGGAAAATCGTTTTCGCGGGATATTTAAATAACATTTTTTGTTTTCGTTTTTTCTTGCACAATATGTAATGGAACGTAAAATATACATTTTCTATAGAGTCCTTAGGCATCAGTGATTAACGTAGAACAGTTTTTAAAAACCTGTCAAATATCCTATTGTTTTAGCATATTACCTATGTGTTGTTATATTACTGTTCAGGAAATAAATAAATCTTAACTATTATAAAACTGTAACAGAAGTGTACATTGAAGATATTTACATGAAAAAGATCACGATATGGTTTTTAGGTATCTCGAACTCCAAATCAACCTTTTTTAAATTGTCTTCTATCTGTCTGTTTCTTTGTTTGTATGTTTGTAACAGCACCACGCCAAAAATACTGAACCGATTTTGATGAAAGTTTTTTTGTTTGATAGCTTATGATCTGACTTAAAATCTGGTATAAAACTTGTGCGGACGAAGTCGCGGGTAAACTCTAGTATTATAGTATAAATTACATTATAAAGTATTCTATGTGTTAATCCAGAACTTTTAGGTATGCCAAATTTCATCAAAATCCGTTCAGCCGTTTATGCATGTCAGATTGATTATATTGTGTACTTTTCTTTTGCAGTTGCAGTGGGTAGTTCAATAGGCGTAATCTTATTAATTGGGCTATTAACTGTGCTGGCATGGAAGATACTGATCGATCTCCGGGACGCAAGAGAGTACGAAAACTTCTCTAAACAATCGGCTGCCGATGGATTTGACGTTGGCTTAACTGAAAACCCCACTTATCAACCCGCTACAGTAAATTTCCCTAATCCAGCGTATAAAGAAAACTAGAGATGTACATCAAAAACTGAGGGCCATGTATTGATACAGAGAATGTCAGGAACTACACTTAGAATAAAGTCTGTTGAATTTGAAACCTAGTAGAGGGATTTATAAAAAGTGGAACAAATTTTAATTCTGATCGGATTCGATAAAACTTTGGAACTAAATCCCGGACATACTCCCATCGTTCTAGGGAATTCCCGCTGAGCGTAGGCACATACCTGTAGTCAAAATAGTTTAAAATATCTCCCTAAATAGTAACTGATTATTATATTAGGTTACTAGGGGTGCGTCCACATCTGGTGAATGCGCAACTTGCGCGCAGCTCGCGAGCCACCTGCGGTCTGCGTGCGTGCATTTATGTTCGTGCGTCTTTACTGCTCCGCCTGAGCGCCGTTCGCGCCGCTTGCGAGCGGAGCAAGAGCCGCGCACTCGCGGCTCCCAACAACTGACAACTGAGGCTCACAGTATGAAAGCGATCGGAACTGTAAGCGCGTGAACAGCACGCGCGCAGATTGCGCGCCACGCGCGCTCACTATACATTGCTCTTTAGCGCAACTCATGAAACGCTTGAAACGGTGCTTTAGCACCAAACAATTGCTCGGCACGTGTGGAGCTCGCGAGCCGCGCATTCGCCAGAAGTGGACGCACCCTTAAGTCATATAGGGTATTAGATAATTTTCGATAGATAATATCAAATGTAATTTATGTTAGAATTTAGAAGATAGTGATGTTGAGATTTAATTTAACTTTTTGCTTTTCATATTGCATACAATATTTGAGTCTATGCCAACGGTTAGGATTTGATAAAATAAACATATCTATATTTGTTATTTAAAGATTTTTAATGTAACTTTCTTAATTTAAATTGATATTACCAAACAATTAAAAAATTAAAAAGTATACAATATAAATTACAAACATCATAAAAAACCAATCAAAAAGCGTTCACAAATTTAGTTACAAAACATTCACAGCAGCACACCGACACCGTTTAATAATTTATTTTAATAAATAATTTAAGGGGGCTTCTACTTTATTTTCTAGAAGAACATTTCTATCTTTCCAGAGCCGTTTGAGAATACCCTTAAAAGCACCGAATATAAATAGTCACTCCAGGGTTTGGAAGTCAAGTCCAGCGTAGTACAGAATAAGGCATTCGATACTTCAAAGTCATCAAACTTTTGTTGTACGGAATGTCGAATTCCGTAATAAAAGAAGATTATTTTTTAGATCGCATTTGAGCTCGGTCGCGACGCAGACGCGTCGGCGGCTCGTCGTTGTACAGTTTCTTTTCACGACGCTCCTCGACGCCCAATTTAGCTAGGACCGCCTGCAACATGAGATTTCATGAAATTGACTTTGAATTTCGACAGTGACAATATCTTTCGTCCGCCAAACGGTCAGGACTCATTGGCGGACGGTGACCGACTGCCGTCGCCATCGTCGTCGCCGCGTCGACATCGGACGTCTAAATGTGCTTTTTGTATGGGCCCGCCGTCGGTCAATAACGCCACCATACATATAGGTACACGTTCAATCACGCGTGATTTAGCGCGGTAAAGAGCGCGCGTACGCATGAATACACACGCCTGGCGTTTGTAACAACTACAATCACGCACAACAACTTTTATTTACTGAAATCGTATGTTAATATTTATAAAGGTTATATTCCAGCGAGAAAATAAAATTAATCACGCGTGATTGCTTTGATGCCAGACTTAGGTGATTGCGCGCTCGATTGCAGGATACTGATCACTCAATCGCGCACGCCAACTAATCCCACGCGGAATCGGACGCGATTGAATGTACGTCTAAAGGTACACCCTCCTCAGCAAAAAATATGTCTTTTCTGTGACATTAGGCAAGACATTTCGGCAAAATTTGTGTTGTGATTATCTCGACATTGGCTTACATGACACATTTTGACGTTGTCGGCTATGGCCGACTTTGACGGTCAAAAGGTTAATAATGTCCATTTACAGGATTTTAAGATGCAATTCAAGTTATTTATTCACCGTCATGGTCCACAAACCAGGGTTTAAAAGGTACAGAAAAAAATAATAAATTGCTATTTTATATAGTAAGTATACAAATGAACCTATAAACATGGCAGCTAAAATAGGTATATTCAACTAACCCTATTGTTTTCCATCTTGCCGCGCTTCACTGGTCTCATTGCTGCAGCAGATAATCCAGGGAGCAGATCTCCAGCAGACCGCCTCTCGCTGACAAATTTTCCGGTTCTGCAGTGACAACTAGACACCTAAGTCCCTTTTTAATATTATTCAATATAGAGTTATTGTTCTACTCCATCCTTATCTCCTATCATTGAACATTCTAGGTCCAACCTGTTCGAGGCCATTTTCATACCTTAATAAATAAAATAAAATGTGGGTTTTTAGTTACATAAAGATAACCTTTACAACCGGCTCACCCCAGAAATCAAATGAGTTACTTACTAAAAATAAGAGACATCTGTAATAATAAATAATCTTAGTTTCACATGTCCACTTTCTTGAAAAGTCAATGTGGTCGGAATGTACGAGTACTTCGAAAATTAGACTTTTTGATAGCATTCTGTAGTTTGAGTCTGAGTTATTGCTACAACCTAGTCATAATCTTGGTAGGTTTATATTTTTGAACTCTATTCGTATCCCATTTTATTTTGTTCACACCTACTCTATTTCAAGATGAGCTCTACTATCGAGTTATTATGTAGCGAAATCATAGGTATAAGCTCATTTCAGCTCAATGTTTAATAGACGAATCGCCTTGATTTCGGCATAAGCTGGAAAAATCTAGTTATAATGAAGCAAAATCACGAGCTCGCTTCGCTCGCTCTTTGGTTTGTTTGGCTCGCACACTGCAGTAAAATCTCGAACTCGCTTCACTCGCTCCAGAATTTTGTTAAATCTCGGTTTTGGATCGTTTATCTTTTCATAGTGTAATTAAATCTTGAGCTTCCTTTGTTCGTTATAGATTTTAGGCTGTAAAAAACTAGAGCTCGCTTCACTCGCTCCAGGATTGTACTGATCTCACTGTATTGAAGTAAAATCTCGAGCTCGCTCCAGGTTTTAAGTTTTGTTGCAACGACCTAACCTGGGCCTGACCCTGGGAAAAAATCATTGTTACGCCCATGCTGGTTCGGTTAGCCTACCCCCCGTAGTGTCGCAGTAATAAGCAGTCGATGCTCCCTGAGTAATGCTGTATTTATAAGAAAGAAAGAAAGAAGATGTAATCCCATTGAAAGTACCAAATACCAATAGCATAAGGTGGGCTTACAGAAGTTCTCCATCAGCGAGGGTAGGCGGTGGAGTGGGGGGCGGCTGCTCGCGGCGTTCCGCGGGGCCGGGGCTGCCGCAGTGCGTGGGCGACGTGCGGCACACCGCCTCCCGCACCTCCTGCAGGCGGC